>OZ022254.1:3512066-3578568 GCA_963978915.1 Caenorhabditis parvicauda
GACCCTCCTTTGATTTTTTGATCTTGCACCACTGGTAGGTCGAAAATGTTTCTTTTTGTTTTTCCTACATCTTCTGGTTTCGAAAAAGGTGGGAAAGCCTTCAATTTTTCGAACTACAGTAACTGAAACTTGATCTACCAAATCTATTGCCGGCCCCGCCCCGCCCCTTTTCAACTGCTTTTACCGCATTGTGCCCTGTAGCCCTTGTTCGATAACCTCAAAAGGAAGCCTTAAAAAAACCTATACAAAATTATGATAACTTCATTCAACAGTAACAGATTCTCAACAAAAAATGAAAAAAAAATATCAACAAAAACATTTTGGTTTACTTCTTCTTGGTTTTGAGCCTGTGGGCGACTCTGGCCTTCTGGAATGCGCTGTCTTCTGGTCCGTGACGTGCTTTCTTCACTGCGCTTTTTGGAAACCTTCGACAGGGCAGCAGCATAGTTCTGCTTGGGCGCTCCACCTCCGACGGACTTCTTGTTGGCCGAGAACTTTTTGCCAGATGTCTGAAATTTGGCGTGTGATAGGGTGGATTGGTGAAGCGTTGGTGAACTAGAAAAACTTTTGAAAAACGTACCGATACAGTAGGAATGTCTTTGAGCGATGAACTAGCCTTGAACTTCTTTGGCGCTGGGCCAGCTTTCTGAACAAATTCTTTCTTTCTCTCTCTCTCTCTCTCTCTCTCTCTCTCTCTCTCTCTCTCTCTCTCTCTTTCACTCACTCTATATTGCTCTCTCTCTCTCTCTCTCTTTCTCTCTCTTTCACTCACTCTATATTGCTCTCTCTCTCTCTTTCTCGCTCTCTCTCTCTCTCTATCATTCTCTCTCTCTCTCTTTCTCCCCCTCCCTCCCTCCCTCCCCCCTCTCTCTCTCTCTCTCTCTCTCTCTCTCTCTCTCTCTCTCTCTCTCTCTCTCTCTCTCTCTCTCTCTCTTTCTCGCTCTCTCTCTCTCTCTCTCTCTCTCTCTCTCTCTCTCTCTCTCTCTCTCTCTCTTTCTCTCTCTCTCTCTTCCTCCTTACCGTTCTCTCCTTGGGTTCGACGACAGCTCGCATCCTCTTGTTACTTCCTTTCCGTTTTCTCTTGGCGTCTCTCGCGTAGAAGGCCGCAGCGTGTTCTGCTTCAATTTCTTCTGGCTGAAATGTTAACTTTCAGAATATCGATCTGAATTGTCTGGTCGACTAACACAAATTTTCTATCTCTACCAAAAACCCTATTTCTCACTCACTTGTGCTTACTTACTTGAATAAATAAAAGTAAGTATCTAAGGTTTTTAGAAGTAGATCAAATTTTCATAATTTTATTCCAACCCGAGCGTTGAATTTGATGCATACCTATAATAATACATTTTCTCATAGTTACTATGAGTTTTTTTTGGCTACCGAGAATTCTGTTGAGAACATTTCCCACATACAGTAGCGTTCAAAAGTTTAGAAAGTTTTTATTTTTGGTCATAACTCTTGTCAAACTTAACCAATCGACATGATTTTTTGTCGGAGAACACATCAACTCATGAGAAATCTAATTTTGAAAAAAATCAGGATTACTGTAGCTACATTTTGATCTACAGCGTTTTTACGAAACCGCGACTTTTGAACTGATTTTTCACTTTCTTTTTTTTAATTTTTTTTGAAGGTTTTTTCCCGATTTTTTGTACTTTTTTCTTTCTATACTACTAACAATACTTTTTAAGTAATGGGAAAAGGAAAAGAAGTGCCCACCGACCAGCAGAAACTGATCATCGATGCTGTCCTGTCAGGAATACGACAGAATCAAGTTGCACGAGTATTTCAAGTTCACGAAACCACTGTATCCCGAATTTTGAAAAGATTCCGAAAGTTTGGAGTTTTTGGAGTGTTGCCAAGATCAGGACGGCCACGGAAGACGACAGCAAGAGACGACGCACTGATTGTTCGCCATTCACGTCTCAATCCGCGTCTGACCGGAGAAGACATCAAGAAGGATATGGTCGCTGGAAACGTTGCCAGAGTCTCTGTTTCTACAGTCAAACGTCGTCTAAGAGCTGCTGGGTTATTTGGAAGACGTCCTTGTAAGAAGCCAATGATTTCTGAGAAAAACAGAAAGGCTAGAGTTGAGTGGGCAAAAGACCATTTGAGCTGGACCGTCCACGACTGGAGGAAAATCCTTTTTTCCGATGAAAGTAAGTTTTGTTTGTTTGGTTCCGATGGCATTAAGTATGTCAGAAGGCCAATCAACAGCCGGTTCAGTTCTAGGTACCAATTGCCCACGATGAAGCACGGTGGCGGTAGCGTCATGTTGTGGGGTTCGTTTAGTTACGACGGCGTTGGCCCATTGCACTGGATTCAGGGCAAAATGAATGCCAATGACTACAAGGATATTATTGTTAATGTTCTTGTACCATTTGCTGGTGCCAACATGCCGATTGGTTGGGTGTTTCAACAAGATAACGACCCGAAACACACTAGCCGTCTTGTTCGCGAATGTCTCCAGGATGAGGCTATCGATGTTCTTCCGTGGCCCAGTCAGTCTCCAGACCTCAACCCTATAGAGCACTTATGGGAAGAACTCGAGAGACGCGTTTCCGGCCATTACACATCCAATGCCGCGCAAAAATACGCGGTTTTACAAGAAGAGTGGAAAAAAATTCCGCGAGTCAAGTTGGAGAACTTGATTGAGAGCATGCCGAGAAGATGTAAAGCCGTCATTGATAATTTTGGTTATGCCACTAAGTATTAAGGTTTTAATAATGTTTTGATGTTCATTCCTTATCGATTTGAATTGTTACAACCGTTTACCATTATGTTTTTGAGTTTGTGGAAAATGTGTTTTTTATAGTGTCTGAGAATAAATTTTTTTTATTTTTTTTCTCTTTTGGTCTGATTTGAATTCGTTTTGACATAAGATGTGATAATGTTTGAAGTATTACCATTCAAAAAATCAGACCGATAGGTGAGGTTTGACAAGAGTTATGGCCGAAAATAAAAACTTTCTAAACTTTTGAACGCTACTGTATATCGCTAGAAGCATGGCCGTTTTCAAACGCGCTCTAATCTCAATTTTGCAGAATGAGTACGGTAGGCCTACCCTAGGGTCGGGACTCTCACAAGGAACAGTTAGATCAGTCCATTGAAATTAAAGGCGCATTACTTAAATCGTTCTTGTATTTCGAGGCGAAACTGCTACGGTACTAAGTACCCGATTTACGGAGGTCAGACTTTTTTACAGGTAGAGGAAGCTATGTGTTTCCTATCCTAATCAATTCCTTCAAAGTAAAACTTCAGAATAAGACAAACAAACCGTCTTCTTGGCTTGTTCCTTCTTCTTTGCATTCAATTTCGCCTGTCGTTTCTCTTCTCTCTTCTTCTCCTTGTCCGACAGCGACTGTTTTAGCATCCAGACACGTTGTTCACCTGTGCCAGACTCAATTCTCTCCTGGGTTTTGGCCATCGACGATTCGGCTATCAGGAGTTCTCTGAACATTTATTTTCACGGTGTTGGTATAGTGGTTAGTGTTTTTTTATCATTGTGAAACAGGGCTAATGTTCGATCCTCTTGCTCAGAGAAGGAACTAGATCCAACCAGAACTAGTTTTACATACTGGTTTTCTCTCGATACAATCAGCACTGCCTCCCGCTGAGTAGTCTACACTGTTTTAGTATTGAAAGGAGGTGTTAAAATGACAACGAACAGTACTTTTTAGCCCTAGTAGTGAGCTCCCATAACAGTCATGAGGACATGTGGTCGCGTCACGATCTCTGCAATCGCGCTCCGCGGACAACTTTTTTTCTCACACCATTTGTATGTTTGATTAGATACCGAACTAAACCTAAACTCAAAAATGTGCTGAGCAATAATGCTCCTATGACACCCATGAGGACATGCGGTCGCGTCGCGGTCTATTTTGCCATCGCGCTCAACTGCTATTCACCTTCTAATCTCTCTTTGTAGTGCTTGATTACGATCGGAACTCAATCTACAGTCAAAAACAGGATTGAGTAATCATGCTCCAATGACACGCAAGAGGTCACGTCGCGGTCTACTCTACAACCGCGCTCCGCTGCACTTTGTCTCACCTCTCTTCTCTTTCTTCCACATCAATCTGCTGAATGGATTCTTCAAGCTCGTCGATTCTCTGTCTGTACGCTTCCACGACCTCTGAAAAGTGAGTGTGAATGCGGCGCGGCTCAGCATCGCGGTTTACCTGGGGCGACCAGTCTCTGCTTCAGCATACGGTCCGTGTTCGAGTTGATTATTTCCTTGAGGAGCTTTCTGTCGTTTTCACCTACTAGAGAAATTGATCTGAAATTCGAGTTGGAGAATAACGTCCAGGTCAGGAATACCTTCCAGTTTTACCGGCACGGGCGGTACGACCGACTCTGTGAATGTACTGCTTGATCGTCTTCGGCATGTTCATGTTTATAACCTGATAATTATATAACTTTTTCTACTTCTATACACACTGCGTACCCGGTATAAGTTAATATAGCCGCTCTGCAACCGCTTTGCGAGAGTCTCAGCAGAGCACACTTACCTCATTTTTTTTTACTTATTCTTCTCGTTTTCTCTATAAACGTTGAAGATTGTTCCCAAGAATATTTCAACCTACTTCATTCATATTTTCGTCACCATTGGTGACTTTGGGATGAAAAGGGTAGGAAATACGAAAATTTTTGAACTACAGTAACTGAAATTTGATCTACCATTACACTTTTCCATTACACCAACACTTTTCCACTAAACCGCGATAAATTTAAAATTCGTGTCAATTTGCCAACATTTGGGGACTACTGTTATTATGATGGCATAGTGCTAATATCTTGGAGTTATAATGCGACCTCATAATCGAAAAAAAAGGTCGTAACTCACAGTTTGCACACCTTCAATATCAAGTCCTCTCGAAGCCAAGTCTGTTGACACCAAGATGTCAATCTGAAATTGTAAAGTTGAGGGTCCTGCGGATCATTTTTTCAGTACAAAACAATGGACATTGTTCAATGCGGAAAATTTTCAGTGGACATCAAAAATTTTTTATCAGAATGAAGTTTACCTCTCCTCGCTTGAACTTTGACAACGCCTCGATTCTTTGGGTTTGCATCAAGCTGGATTGCATCTGACCGACCTGAAGATTGTTTTGTAGAAACAATGGTACATTCAATAAAAAGACGTCGAGTGGGGGTGGAGTTTGAAGAAAGGCACGCATCAGTCAACCCCAATCAATAGAATCAATCTTTCCGCTCCGGATGACCGCTTTGCAGCTGTCTATTGGTGTTTTTATTCATTTATTCCATGTAATGTGCTCGATTTCAGTCTTAATTGAACAAGAAGGTTGTTTTGAAAGTTATTGTACGATATTTCGAGAAGACTAACCAGCAGAGTTGCACGGAAGTAAAATTTTTCAAAACGGAAGTCGGAAGACGGAAGTGAAATTTTTTTCACGGAAGTCGGAAGTCGGAAGTGAAATTTCTTCACGGAAGTCGGAAGTCGGAAGTGAAAAAAGGGCGGAAGTCGGAAGTAGAATTTTTTCAACGGTAGTCGGGAGTGCAAAAAAGTTGAAAAAACCAAGAGATATTGTATATTCGTGCATTCTCAACAGGTGATAGGTCAATTCCATACTGAATACAAACGATTTCACGGTTTTTTCGTCATTTTTCACGAAAAAAAATTTTTTGACGGAAGTCGCAAGTGAATTTGTTAAACGGAAGTCGGAAGTCGGAAGTGAAATTTTTTCACGGAAGTCGGAAGTCGGAAGTGAAAAAAGGGCGGAAGTCGGAAGTCGGAATTCCGTGCAACTCTGCTAACCAGTATTGATATTGAGAATGTAGTGGAGCTTTCAATTCCATATTTTTACAAGTGATTTTTGACCGACAGCCATCGGACGTCCTGCCCGACGGAATCAGATGCCAAAAATCAAAGGTCCTTCAAAATGTAGTTTTTCACTTTTCAGGACCTTTTCTTGTTCAAAATTTCATGCTGAATCCAAAAAACACAACTTCATGTCGCTAGCTTGTCTATGGGTTGAGTTACAAAAATCAGCATGACTACACCCTTCGAAATCAGATGCCAAAAGTCAAAGGGCCCACTTTTTGAACGGCCAGAAATTCCCTACCTTGATTCCTAGAAGACCGAGGAGAATCTGCATACGTTGACAGTCGACTTTGGTCCTGACGAAGACTATCGTATTCTCCTGGAATTTCACCTCTTTCCGGATCAAATGGGTCACCCACCTGGAACGTTCTCGTCACCAATGCCGCTACTATCGCTTCCCGATCCGACTCTCTTCCAGCACGGATTCGAATGAATTCTTGTCTGAAATTGCACACTGCGGAATGGGAATAAGTAGATATAGCCGCTTCGCAACCGCTCTGCGAGACTCTCCGCGGAGCGCACTTACCTCATTATTTTTAACCCATTTTTCTCGTTTTCTCATCTTCATAAACGTTTAGAATTGTTCGAAAGGCTACCTTCACCTACTTCAAACATTTATCCGTTACATTTTTGTAACTCTGGGATGAAAAAGGTAAGAAACACAAACTTTTTCGAACTACAGTAACTGAAATTTGATCTACTCTATAGATTTATCTCGTTCTCAAAAGTTTTCAACGGTTCCCATCTTGGAAATTTTACAAAAATTTTCGATCTCATGGCATGTTCTTTCCAGTAAACTTATAACATTTTCGGAATTACAATTATTTAATTTTTTTCTGAAGTGTGGTTAAAAATGGCTTCGAAAGCTCTGAAAATTCAGATCGGAGCAATTTGTTGAATATTACCTCAACTTGAGAGCTGTATCAGTACTTTCATTGACGAAAACCTTCACTGGCCTTTTCAGGGACATCGCCGCTAGCTCGTCAATCTGTTAAGTGATTATTAGGGTCGTTTTTTTTAAATCAATAAATAATTTTTATCTGAAGCGATTATTTCTAATGTTTCTCAAAAAAATGTCTCATTTTTCTATTTTTTCTTCATATTCTGGTTAATGTTTAAGGTATAAATGTCCAATTTATATTTTTTTCATTCTCGTCAATTTTTTGAATAATTATTAAAATTAATTTTTCTAATCATTTAACTCAAGGGCTCATTTTGAATATGTCCTGAAAAACAGTCTCATCTTTCGTTTTTTCATATTCAGAGGAAAATTAGAGAATTTTATCTTTTTTAAGGTTATTTCTTCCAAAACCCAGAAATAAATAGGTTTCTTTCTCAACTTTTTTTGTTGATAATTTAGGCTAATCTTCAAATTCGTCTACAACATTCTCTTTCCAATCAAATAGTACAACGTGGTGCATGAAAAATTGTCTCATACAACCATATTCGATTATGTTAATAAGAAGGAATTTCCTTTTTGGATTGGGAAAATTTTCAATACACTTCTTTACAATGTCTTTTTTCTATTTAATTTCTACTTCGAAGACATCTTATTTACAAAATTTCAAAATTTAACGACTTGACGGAATTGTTTGTTGAAATGGTTCACCGGTTTCGTTAAACTGAAAAACCTAATTTTACGCTCAGTAATTCCGTTAAAATGGAAAAATTCGGTAACTAAACCTTCAACGGTTATATTGAAGCGAAAATTACGTAACCATACCTCATTCTTACTAGTAGTTAAGATATTACATAAAAACGAAGTTTAATTTTCCATTTTTTCTAAACAGATCGAACTTTTTTTATTTTCTCAAAATATATTGGAACTTTAGGTCTATAATATCAGAATTTCAAGCTCAAATCTCTCAAAACATAGTAATTTCTAAACTTTTTCATATCAAAAAATACCTGTTCGGTCATTGTTGCTGAGAAGAGTAGGGTCTGACGATTTTCCGAACACAAACGAATCAGCTCGTTCATTTGATCTTTGAAACATTCTTCGAGCATTCTATCGGCTTCATCGAGGACAAGAACCTGGAGGTAGTTGTTTAGAGAGAGAGAGAGAGAGAGAGAGAGAGAGAGAGAGAGAGAGAGAGAGAGAGAGAGAGATAGAGAGAAAGAGAGAGAGACAGAGAGAGACAGAGAGAAAGAGAGAGAGAGAGAGAGAGAGAGAGGAGAGCGAGAGAGAGAGAGAGAGAGAGAGAGAAAGAGAGAAAGAGAGAGAGAGAGAGAAAGAGAGAGGGAGAGGGAGAGAGAGAGAGAGAGAGAGAGAGAGAGAGAGAGAGAGAGAGAGAGAGAGAGAGAGAGAGAGAGAGAGAAAGAGAGCGAGAGAGAGAGAGAGAGAGAGAGAGAGAGAGAGAGAGAGAGAGAGAGAGAGAGAGGGAGAGACAGAGAGAGAGAGAGAGAGAGAGAGAGAGAGAGAGAGAGAGAGAGAGAGAGAGAGAGAGAGAGAGAGAGAGAGAATTCATACTTCTATAGCTGCCAGATTGAAATTCGGCGAATTGTGAAGATGATCAATGAGTCGTCCTGGCGTCGCGACGACCACATCTGGACCACTTCGTAAGGCGGCTTCTTGAGCTTTCAGGTCCAGCCCACCTGGAGAATTGATTTTAATAGAAATTTTCAAAGATACAATCTTTTTAGTTCTGCACATTTTTATAGACAAATCTCTCGAAGTCTTAGCGTATTTTTGTTAGACTCAACTAATGGCTAAGGGTAGGGTGGACGACGCTGAGCCTAAATGCACCAGCACGAAGCTTGGATTCGCCACCAATTGGTGTTTATTCACTAACGAGATATTGTTCCCCGCCTAGGTTAAGAGCAACTGAAAGGGGTCCTGGTAGGCTTGAAGAGGCTTAGCCTGAGCCAAAACACACCAATGCTCGGATTCACCACCAATTGGTGTCTATGGTGTCTGCTATCAATCGATCACTCTATTCAATGCCAACTAACGATTCTTGAAACAAAAAATCTTCCAGAAGCTGTGCAAACACTGTCAATGTATCCCTTTTGTGTATGCCATTTCGTTCAATTTACCATGTGGCGACAAATATCGCGTTATGCCTATCTGTTATTATGTGTGTACATTTCAGTTGATTTTATAGTTACGGCATGTGAGCACTACTGCTACGCTTCACTTCGTCAGTATTGAGTACTGCACTATCCAAGAGTCTTGTCACTTTTTCTGTTATTATGTGTGTATACACTCTATTACTATAAAACAAGAACACCTATATTTTCTCAAATTTCTCAGCTCATATTCATTTTAGAAGTATGCCACTTCACGAAAGTTTTTTTAGAAGCAGGAACAATGTTATGTGCTGAATTTCAGCTGAATCGATCGATTGATTCAGAAGTTATAACAAAAATGTTAAAAACAGGGTGTTACAAAAAACAAGAAAATAAATTACTGTAAGAAAAGACAGTGCACGGTTGTCCAAACTTCATTTTTATCTCATTTTTTCTAATCCAATCGAATGAGATAAAAATGAAGTTTGAACAACCGTGCACTGCCTTTTCTTACAGTAATTTGAGTGTTCTTGTTTTTTTAGTAACACCCTGTTTTTGACATTTTTGTTATAACTTCTGAATAAATCGTTAGATTCCGCTGAAATTTAGCACATAACATTGTTCATGCTTCTAAAAAACTTTCGTGAAGTGGCATACTTCTAAAATGAAAATGAGCTGAGAAATTTGAGAAAATATAGGTGTTCTTATTTTATAGTAACAGAGTGTATTTCGGTTGATTTTATAGCTACTGCTATGCGTCATCTCGTCAGTACCAAGTACTGCACGATTCGAGAGGCTTGTCACTTTTTCACAGTTCTGACGATTCTGTCTAATATTCAGTCGCGTTTTGTTGACCGCGTTTCCAAGATTCAGATCTTCACAAAAGTTGTTCCTCCAACTTTAAATGATAAAAATTAAGTTATTGTTGGCTGCAGATTGCAGAACAAATGAATGACGCAAGGTTTCAAGCAGTAAAAAGTGAGGAATATTAGACAAAATCGTGGGATTTCTTTTTTTTGCGGATTTTCGTTTATAGATTTCTCTTCAAACCTAGTGTCAGTACTGCGCATTGTAATATTATCGTTTCACAGTTATAGAATACAAATTTCATTGTTTCGTGATACTCCCATATTTCAACCAAAAACAGCTTCATTTTTCAGAAAAAATGAACAACAAGGAGCGGTCTAGGTTCGAGCTGTCTTTGATAGCTCTAACAGGTAATACTCATTAATTTTGAAGTTGATTTTAACCAAATAAAAAAGCAATCAGCTGTTCTTCAAGACGTTACACGAATGAATCAACCAAAAATTTTTTTAATTTTTTGTACAAATAGATCTCGGTGAGCTGAATCTAATAATATCAGATTCGTTTGCATAAATATTCTCATACTTCACATTTTTCTAGAAAAAAGCGTTATAAATACCGTGTACTTGTGCGTGATATTTTTCAATACAAAAAATCCATTTTTTATGATATTTATCTTGTAAAAACCGTTTTTTTTTTCATATTCATTATTTCAGGACTCTACTACACATTAGAGAACTGGGCTAACATCATGATTCCTTTCGCCGCTTTCAAAGTCGAGCCTATGCCTTCAATTTTCCTACTTTTATCAATTGGACCGATTGCCAAGCTGGTAGCACTTCTGGGAACTGTTTTGATCGCCGAGTCGGTTTAGTAACAGCGTACATTGGATGTTTTACATAAAATTTACAGATCGACGTCTGGGGAATGCAGAAAACGGCTTTGGTCATCACTCTTTTTACCGGGGCTTTTCAGGTTTTTTCTAGTCTCTCAAAATTCTTGTTGCTGTACTTTTCCACGGTTCTTCATGAAATTCGAGTATGCTGATACTGAAAGTTCAAAAACTCTTCTGAACTGTTCTTTTTTTTCAAGATTCTGGCATTTCGAGACATTTCTTCCAGATTTTTAGCTGAAAACTGGGAATTTCTATCTTCTCCCTATAAGTTACGATCATTTCGGGAACTAAGATAGCTCATTTTCAGATACTCGCGGGTCTGAGCACTCATTTACTTTCCTTCTTGGGTGTCCATATGCTATGTCTATTCAACAACCTGCCAATGGTACTTGACGCGGCAGTACTGAGCCTTGAGGTGAGCCGCGTTGCCGACACGCGTCGCAAAGCCGAACTTCAGGGGGAGCATGGGGACGATAAGAAGCGCACTCGTCTCGTCTCCAAACTTTTGGTTCCAATGAGCATCGGAACCGCTATCGGCCCTTACTTGGCATTGATGGTGAGTGTTGCGCGTCAAACGCGAGTAGTTCTGTACGCATACACCGACTTCTGCATCGTTTCGTACTAAACGCAATAACCGCCGCGAAAATGAATGGATCGGTTAGCATTTTCCGTTATGGTTTTGCCAGACACAGCTACTGTTATGTAGATGTCGATATCTGAATCTTCTGCGTACTTAACGCAATAACCGACGCGCAAGTGGAAAATTACAGTTCTTCTTGAAAGTGACACCACTTTCTTACATAGCTCTTCTGATCGTCGGCTCGGTCAGCATTTTCGTCATCGCTCCACTATGCTACAAGTCTTTGCCAGACACTGCGAGTCGTAAGTTCATTACTTATAAATTTACCAAAACGAAACTGTTTTCAGCACGATCCTTCCAAGTCGATCTCTCACTATACAAGCTACTTCTCACGAATACTCGCACCCTTTGGTGTCTTCTATTTCTAATGGTGAATTGCACCATGGTGTCCAATGAGTGTAACTTCTTCAGATGATCTGCGCTCCTTACATGGCTTATGATTCTGTCGTGAAGACTTCAATCGCGGGAAATCTTCTGGAGAGGGAGCATCTACTTCATATTCTGGTCTTTTTCAACCATTCTAATAAATGAATCCGGAGGGGGCGTGGCCTCCAATGGGCGGAGCCATCGGGCCAGTATGGGAAAGTTGGTAGATCAAAACTTGAATATGCTTCTTACTGTGTTTCAACAGTGACATGTGGGTTATATGAACCCAATTACTAAACAGGACAGGGTCACGAACTTTCTTTTCCTACCTAAATCTGGCTCTTGGAGTCTAAAGACTGAAAAAAACAGCTGATCCGCTCAATACTAGTACATGAAAATACGAATCTTCGTATGATTCAACCACTTCAAAGAATTTCATTTTTACAGTTCTCCCTCCTCGGGGTCACTACAATCTTCTGCAACGCGTATCTCCTCCCGTACATGCAGTCCAAATTCGGCCCGCAGACCATATTGATGAGTGCTTTCGCAATTCTATTCTGTTCATACACTTTTCTGGCGCTTTATCACACAGCATTCGCCTTGCTGTTCGGGATGCCATGTCAGGTGGGTTATGTTTCAAAAAATGGTCCACAATTTCTCTACTCATGATTCGGCTAGCCACGTTGATTACTGTAAGTAGATGTGAGAACAAGTTGTTAACTAGATCAGTTGAGTTAATCGGTATAGTTAAAAACACCGAAAAAGTGTTTCAAAAAATGGTCCACACTCTAACTTTTCCCAATTTCTCTGCTCAGAATTCGGCTAGCCACGTTGATTACTGTGAGTAGATGTGAAAACAAGTTGTTCACTAGATCGGTCGAGTTAATCGGTATAGTCAAAAACACCGAAAAAGGTGTTTCGAGAAATGTCCACGCCTTCAAAAATTGTTTCTCAACTCAACCGATCTAGTTGAAATAGTGCAAAAACACTTTTTCACATCTACCAACACGTTATCAAGACGAAAAGTCGGAATATGAGCTAAGAAATACAGAAAAATATGGGTGTGGCTTATACTCTTGGTCAGCTTTTTAGTTCTCACATTTTGAACCGATGTAATGTTACTTTGAGCTTATTTCATTACAAATTTCATGAGCTTTTGAATTTCCCGCTTCTGAAACCTGACCGAAGGTATGACGTCTAATTGGACTTTTGGGAAGGGGTGGTATTTTTTTCCTGTAGATTGTTAGCTTCTGATGATCCAATGCTTGAATTTTTTCAAATTTGACGAAAGGGATCGATCACTGTAATCGTATGCGAAAAAATTTTCAGCTTCTCGGGTTCAACATCGCTCTAGGAGAGGTATCATCTCAGTTGATGGGTACTATCGGGAAGAATCATATTGGAAAGGTTGGTTTTCTGCGGCGCAACGCATGACCGCTTCGCGAGTCGGGGTTCAAATTTACGACAAAAATGAAAACACTAGCTCTTACTCAGGAAATATCAGGTCAGCCCTAATAACTTTGGTGTGAGACCTGATGAGTGTGGAGTATTCTCACTTGTAATTTCTGTATTATAAAGTACACCGAGCCAACGCTGATTGTTATCGATTAGACGCGTTGCTCACAAACTATATTGAACGAAAATTCGCTATGGAGCGCGTTCGCACATCAATCATTTTTTCATCCTTTTCTCCTATTTTTCTCAGTTAACAAGCGAATTTGTTTCGACGATTGCGTAACTTTCCTACGTAACTAGCTTTTCATCATGAACTTCGAAAAAACGTCAGAGAAAAATTTTTTTACTACAGTAACTGTGATTTGATCTACAGCGGTGCAGGATTTACGGCGGCAGTTGCTCATTGGTCCCCCCCCCTCGGTTTTTGATCCGACACTTTTCTACTACGCTTGACGCAGTGTGTGAAGGTCTTTTAATAAACCTGGCAGTCTTGAGATGAGGCCATGCCACAGTTCTGTTCACGAGACGCAGGTCTCAACAAGATTTTTTTCTTTTCCTTTTGTCATTCAATCCTTCAGGGTGCCGCTTTGATCCGCATGTGCCAACTCTTCTCGGCAGTTCTCACACCGGTGATCGCCGGAGGTTACTTGGACTCGGATAACACGACGAATCTGTGCATCTTCAACTGCTGCGTCTCCTTTCTGGCAATTCCAGTTGTTTACAAATTCGGTGGTTTTATGAAGTTCAACACTGCCTATTTGCCGGTTGGCGGGGACAAGTTCTCATAGTTCGTTGGATTGGTTTCTTGAATAAATGTATTATTTATTGTCCATCCTCTAGATCCTATCTACATTTCTTGAATTGTGTGATATAGTTGATAGTGATTATTACTACTCATGGCAGAGGCTCGATCTCTCTCTCACCCCCAGTTGTGAATAGCATAAGCCTGTAATGAAAGTTGGAGAGTGACATGGTGCATCAATCATGCAGTACTTGATACACGAAGTGCATGCTGATGTTCTCACCTCTTCCTACAACTCTAACTCATTACGTCTCAATCGTGCAGTACCTAGTACTGACACCTCAGAGATTGATGAATTTCTCACATTTTCCACAGTATCAAAAGCACAAAATAGTGGGCGCTGGGAACTTCTGTGAGATCTGTAACGCTAAGAACTTAACCCCATGCTGAAATGTCGCCCTTTTCAATCAACAAATCCTTCTTCTCCGCGTGAAACATTAGGAGAGGAAGAGGTGAAAACGGGTATCCACAGTTAATAGCGAGAGATCGAGGAGGGCAAAGAGTGTCAAAGTTTCAGTGCGCGCAGCCTGACGATGTCCACATGTCGCCTCCTCCTCCACTCAAGAGTGTCATGACTTGATCGTCCAATTCAAACGAATACCTTGTGTTGTTCAATACTCGACATGGCGTCATACCCTTGTTTTCACTCCATTTTTCAAAATACTTAGCAGGTGAACCTCGCTTCGCTTGGTCATTCCGCAGCAAAAATAATTATCTTAGGCTTAGTAAAGGAAGTGGGAACCACTTTTGTGAAGAGCTAAGTATTGAAAACAACTATGTAATTAGGCATATTTCACTCCAGACAATATAAAACTGATCTCTACACTCCGAGAGAACAATGTTTCTTTTTTTCATAAAATCGAGATTTAATTTCACGAATTTAGAAAAAAGTCGAGTTTTTCCTGTTACAAAAACATCTTCCTTTTAATTACTTTGTTAGCCTGTGAAAGTCAGTTTCAACAAGGAGAAGTAAAACCAAGATGCCGAATGAAGATAAACAATGGTACTATTGCGAGTCTGAATGAACAGAAAGTCGAAAAGTATACATCTTTTATGTCAGAATTTGAGGAAAGTTTATGTTTAAAGTAAAGTACACCGGATTTCTTTTTTTCTTTAATTAAAGTAGTATTTTCGCATGTAGAAACTACTGCTGATTGTTGCGATGGGAATTGTAACTAGTAATCATTCTAACTTTGAATATGTTCCATGGACCATACTAACTTGGGAATTGTAACAAAAATCCAAAATTCTACGATGTCTGACTTCTAGGGGATAGGTTCCTAGTTCAAAAATCAACAAAAAACCTATGAGCATGTCAAATATTGTTTTATTTTGTAGTCGAATAAATTTATTATAAGATAGTTTTTCAACCTTCCCACCCCATCGCCTTTCAATATGTTCATGCTAACTTGGGAATGGTAACCACCATTCGAAAATGTCTGATTTTTCAGGTTCCTCATTCAAAATCATTTTGAATGAATAAACCACCGCTAAGCATGCCAAATATTGTCTTCTGATTATGCTTCATCAGATAAATTCATTATTAGGTACTTTTTCAACCCCTCTCCACTCAATATCTTCCACGAGGGCGAACCCTGTCATTTTCATTGCGTGATAACACTGTTCAAGGGTATAGCTTACAGCATGGATGCGTATCCATAAAACGGGATCAGCGTGGCAGACGGGCCGGGGGGAACCAAGCTAGCTGTATGTGGAGGGGGAGGAGAGGTGGAGCGACAAGACCAGATCTGCTGGATCTCTCCCTCTGCAACTAACCGCTACAGGCACACATACACATCTAAACTATCCCCCCTTTTCTTGCCGACGATTTTTGATGAGTTAAGCGTTAGCTTCACTGGCACAAGGACTTTTAACCTAACTTTTTGGTAGACTTACGAGTAATAAGGGTCACATATAGTGCATTTTTCAGTACTTTTTACTCATACAATGACTCGAACGTCGGGATTCCACTATTTCGCGATATATAGGCATAAGAAAATTCAACCTAACCGTTGTTACTTTTCTCAACTTTTTGGTAGTCATACCACAACTTGAAAATAACATGGGAATCTACTGTTCACATATTTAGTACTTTTTACTCATTCGAACGTCAATCTTCAACTACTGCACGATATATTGGCATAAGAACTTTTAACCTAACCTATATTATTTTTCTTAAATTTTTGGTAGTAAAAAACTGGTGAGGTATACCACGACTTACGTAACGAGGTTCTTTTATAGTGCATATATTTAGTACTTATTACTGCACAGGATTCAACTATTGCACGATACTTTTTAGTGGTCAATTTCAACCTAACCGTTGTTATCTTTCCTATCCTCTATATTTAATTTGTAGCTGTCTACGCATCATTTTGATCAAAAAGTTGGAAAAATATAAAACAGTAGTGCCAGTCAAAACGTTTTATCGACAATTCATCTACTGCACACACCTCGGCAAAGGCATAAGACAATACAACCGCTTCGCAACCGCTTTGCTGACCTCCACTTCCATTTACGAAAGTGTTTGTACTTTAATAAGTGTAAATTTGATCTACTATATCGATTTTCCTTGCTTACACTTTTCAACTGCGTTTGCCGCAGTGTGCTGCATCTGTGATTTCCATACAAAAGCACAAAATGTCGCGTCGACGCTACAAACTAGATATAAAGTAGCTTTTAAACAAAAAATTTGATTGAATAGGTAAAACTCGTGAGTTGTACCTTCGCTTGCAAGTTACAAAGATCATCTATCGTGCTAACATTCAGTATTTTTTTTACTCTCACGGAGACTCGAACGTCAGGATTCAATTCTTCCAAGTGATTGTTTCCACTTCTGGTGTTATTTAGAAGTTGCGACGCTTTTACTGTTGTCAATGAGTTTCAGTGAGAAAATTCATTCCAAAACTAATTTCATCTTATTTCTATTTTGTATCGCAATCTTTTCTCTGTCTCAGCTTCCTCATTCATCAAGTAGAACCCAATAAAATCCCTGAACTTGCAGCCAGTGACCTAGAGAGCCAAAAAGCCATGTCGTTGGAGAAGAAACAGCGAGTTATGCTCACGCTGTGCCTGATTTTCGGGCTTTGGCACTTCGGCACTCAGTGGACGACGACTTTGCTGTCGTTCCTTCAGTGGGACACGGATGAAGTCATGACGATCACTGATCTTGGATACATTCAAGCTTTTGGAAGTCTGTGTAATGCCGCCGGAGCTTTGGCTTTTGGACAGGTTCGTTCGAGGATTAGCGCTCATTTAAGGTGCTTTGCGGTTGTGTCTACAAAAACAACAAGTGAGGATAATGTTCATCTTCAAGTTTCACAGGCCCGCCCGGGAGTGGGGATGGGCAACTGACAGTCATTAATAATAATAACTTTATTCATTGAGAATAAGTTCATAAGCTTCATGACGACCAGCAATAGCCGCCACGAGCACAGAATAATGGGATTTGGGAACCGAAGGAGAACCTTTTAAAAAGCTGCTCCTGTCAGGACAGTTGTGCGATTTTTTGCAAAAAAAAAACGTTGGATAACACTGTCAAATTACCAGAAGTAAAAGAACTGAATATGAGTGTTAGTAGTGATAGAACAATGGTGGCTAACGATTGGCTATCCTCTTTTCGTTAGCCATTCACATTGGTGAGCGATTGGTGAAACTCATTCAACCGAACAACACCATCTTTAACTTCAAGAAGGCTTGCCCATCCCTACCCGGGAGTACTTGAGACTCCCGGAAATTCAAAAATTAAATACTCGCCGAAAGCGCACTGTTAAATTCAAGTTTATGATCGGGGTGCAAAATCTAATAATAGACCTAACTTTTTCAAAAAAAAAATTAAATTTTGAAAATTATTGTTCAACTACAAAATTTTTCATTTCTGCAAAAAGTTCATTTTCATATCAATTTGCTTCGTTATTCTCAACATTCTCAGAAAACAAAATTAAATGTTGAAATATATAGAAAAAATGCCTAGTTAAACTAATATGTAGCGGGCTAGGCTTTGGTTTGGTTTTCTTGGGTTTAAGCCCAAATTAACCCAATCATACGCCTAAATGCACCGTTCTTCTTCTTCGTCATTGTATAAAAACTCAATTTCAGATGGCTGACACCCTTGGCGCCAAGACCATGTTCATGGTGTCCGTCACATTCACCGCCATTTTCTACTCGGGTATATCTGTGGCTCGTTCGTGGTACTCGTTCTTCTTCCTACAGGTGAGGACACGATAAGCATCGTTACAATCTAATAATACATAACACTATAGCGTAACTACATTGTTGCATCCGTGTGATCTCCCCAAAGTTCAAAAACTCGTTTCTGAGGGTTGGCTTGTCGGATCAATAAAAAGACATTGCGCGATGTTTCTTTATCCCACCGTACACCGGTTTTGAGGGCAATTTATGCAAATATTTTCCGGTGTTTCACAATTTGTGACAGTTTGGAATGGTAGGGCATGGGTAATTTAGAAAATTCTGTCAAACCTGGTGAATTTTATACAAGACGTAGCACACTGCGGCAAACGCAGTTGAAAAGTTGGAGCAAATATAAAGAGTAGATCAAATTTCAGTTACTGTAGTTCAAGAAATTTTACTTCTCTTACTTTTTTCCTTTTAGTAGCGGAAAAATGTTTGAAGTAGGTGAAAATATCGTTGGGAACAGTCCGCAACGTTCATAATGTCAAGTGACACATTTTTCAAAATACAAACACTTTCTAAAATGAAAGCGGCAAACCGGTTGCGAAGCGGTTATAGTGTCTTATGCCTTTGCCTAGGTGTGCGTACTGCTCACAAAATACATGTAGTTATTTCACATCATCTGAAGCTAGACAACTTTTCTCGGATAGATTTTTCATCAATCTGTCAATCTTGGTATAAGACCTGGTGACCAGGTCTTAAAAACTTTCTTTTTTTCTAATAAGATAACGTCTCTCAAAAATTCCTTCCTATGAAACTACAAAAAGTCTAAAAATTACCAGCACCAACACATAATCATCCGATTTCCCTAGGATTAGCAACTTCCTAGATAGAAAAGAAACTAGTTCTGTAGCAAGTTAGACGCAATAACTGATAAGGAAATGATTTGTTGTGGTGTTTTTGTGACACGTTGGTAGACACAAGCCTTCAGATTCTTCGCTTTGGATATCAAGTCGATGGAACCGCCGAAATGTACCTCGCGACGGTCACGACCGAAAGTGAGAGAACCGCAGCGCTGATGAAGCTCACTTTCCCACAGGTAAAAAGTCTCAAGAAGAATTCGAATTCTAAAATATCGTCCACATAGCTTCCTCTGCCGGTAAAAACGTCTGACCTCCGTAAATCGGGTACTTAGTACCGTAGCAGTTTCGCCTCGAAATACAAGAACGATTTACGTAATGAGCCTTTATTTTCAGAATGGACTTTAAATAAAAAATAATTTAAACCCACGAAGATCTAACGGTTCGTTGCGAGAGTCCCGACCCTACCGTAATCATTTTACAAAAACGCGACTGGCGCGCGTTTGAAATCGGTCAGACTTTTTGCTAGATATGTGTCGTCATTTCCGAATCGCAAGGAAAAATTGTTTTTTGCATTATCTTAATTCAAAAAGACACTCAAAACATTTCTCTTCTCACTAGAATCAAGATTGAAACTTAGAACACTGTAAAAAAAAATCACGTGGAAAAAATTGTTTTTTTCTCGCGAATTAGAATAAGTTGCATAAAAAAGGTACTTTCAGGCTGTAGCCATGTTCTTCGGTCCAATCATTGGATCGAAGGTGGCCGCTTACTCATCACTCAGAATCTCTCAATTCATCGCTGGATGTGTTCTCTTTGTCACCATGATGCCGGTTCTCAGCTTCATGTTGCCAACAACTCACTCCATTCCGAGACTCGCATCAGCTCGTCTTCGTCCCCAAGACTACTGGTACATGATCGCAAAGAACAACGCTCTCAAGGTTCCTATTCAAGTTTCTAATTAGTATTGGAAGAGGGGGTGGTGTTGTGGCTAGTGTCCTTGCGCTGTAACATAGCAGGAGTTCGATCTCTACCCTACTAGGACCTAGCTCAAGAAAATTTTCAAAAGTCTTGGTGAAAGACTTGGGACCAGCTTTCGACATTCAATGTTACCTATCTCTTACAAATCCCAACGATCTTCGTGATAAAAAAGGTAAACGAGTTTTCTAGGATTACAAATCTAGTACTGACACAATGCTCCGCAGCACTCTCGTGTTATAGTTACTACCTCTCAGTCTATGAAGGATAGAGTTTCGCCGGGTTTGTAACACTCCCATCAAGACTGTGTATTATCATGGCTTTAACCTCATAACTTTCTTGCTATTCCTAACAAGGAGTTAGTCCTCTCTACGGTCAGAGCCTTAAAAATCACATGTTCAGACCTTTTTATTTAAAAAAGAAAGTGGTTTTTACTCCGTGCTCGCACTTACACACCCTTCACAATCCGAACACGGCGAGAGCTAATACAAAAACCTGCGAGGGTCCCCAAACAAAAGCCAAAAAGAACCACCCAAAAATTTGCCTTACGAAAAGTAGACGGAGCAAAGGGACGGTCAGCTCTTAATGACCTAAAATAGATCATTCCAGGAAGGTCTCATCATGAGAATCCTACTCGTCTCCGCCTACGTGTGCTACGAAATGATCTCTCGTAACTTCTTGCTCAGAAACTACATGCACAACACCAATGACAGTGCTTACGTGCTGCTGACTATGGCCGCTTCACTGCTCGTCGTTCAGTTCGTCATTTTGCCAATTTTACAGAGGAAAGCCAGCCCGAAATCCCTGCTGCAGGTTGGTTTTTGTTATTTCTTCAATTTATGTGTTGTTTGTATAGAAAACTCTGAATTTCTACTCCAGTTCTCAAACATTATAGTACTAATTGATCCCAGAATGTTTCCGCGGCCCGTTCTAAGCTTATGTTCGCAGATCGATTTAATACCGACGAGACAAACTAAAAAGCCGAGTTGGAAAGAGAGTAATCATGCTTGTACCGACAAAATAAGAGAGAAAGATTCCTCAGCCTGATTTTTTATCCATTATCAGCTTCTATTATTCAAATCGGAATGTTCTCGACTTCGACTTATAGCAATATCTAGGACCAATTTCAAACTAATCCGCTGCTGCGCGGTCGATCCAACTCGTCAAAACTGACCTCTTGTAAGTTCCACAAATCATCTCTTTACAGCTCTCACTGATCGGACTATCTCTCAGCTATCTGGCTGCCGCGTTCGCTACCTCCTTTGAGCACATGCTCATCATCACTGCTGTGCAGACCGCATCATATGCCGTTGCGTACGCAGAGTCCTGCACGCACATCACGAGGTTTGTTGAGTTTCTTTTCCATTTAATTCGATTTTCATACAGCTCCGTCGAGCAAACTGACCTCGGAAAGGCTACTGGTCTTGCTTCAATGGTGCAATGGCTGACACACTTCATTCTTCCCATCTATGCTTCCCAGCTTGTCGAGGTGAGCTCATTTTGACCAATTTCGGGATGTTAGTGTTAATACGGTTTCATGGTGAAGTGGATTGGCACTCAGGCTTAGGAATAGTGTTCTCCTTAAACGCCGCGCATGCTAGGACTATCTATGCATTGAATTCGAGTCGATCCTACTATGCACTGTCGGAGGTCATAGCATCCATCCTAGCCCGGAGAAGGTGTGTAAAAGGGCAGTACTGATCGCAGAACATCAGTACTTCATCATGACGAATCGGAGTATAACCTCCACATCCAACTTCATACAATTCCTTTCTCTGTTACCGCCACCGTTAAAGTTTCCAAGGACAAAGTAAACGAAAAAAGTAGAACGCATAACAACACTGAGATGGGATGAGTAAAACAAAAAGACACAAACTTTGTGCAGTACTGCAAGTTTGTGTACTGCGAACTCAACTGTTTTCGAAAATTCGCTACGAAAAAAAAACTATATGTAGGGGGTTAGACCGTCCAAGTTTCCAATAAAAAAGGTAAAAGATAAAGATAGAAAGCAATGTATATAATCGTTTTAACGACAACTAATCATAAACGGACAAACAAACACTGTGACCGATAGAATAGAACGATTACCAAGCAGAGTTGCACGGAAGTAAACTTTTTCAAAACGGAAGTCGGAAGTGAAACTTTTTTCACGGAAGTCGGAAGGCGGAAGTGAAAAAAGGGCGGAAGTCGGAATTCCGTGCAACTCTGTTACCAAGTAATAGTCAGACAAAACTGAGTATTGTTCAAAACGCATCGATTCGTTAGAAACTGTCAAAATTCAGCATCTACACTACACATACGCCTTCTACACCTCTGTCGCTCTATCGGTCATGCTTTTCGCGTACGTGACAAAGGTGACGAGGAGCGACAACAACCGAACTGGAACTCTACTTCCGTCGCTTACTGTTACAACTTACTAGACGACCCCTCCCCCCTCTCAAGAAACTCATCGTTTTTCTTAATATGTGCACGGGATTTCAATAAATTATTTGAACTCATGACAACTCTGACTGTCTCAAAATTATAAAGTCGCTGACTTCAATTTTTGAACTGCACGTAAATTTTCTTTGAAATAATTTCAAAATGCATTAGTTTTCTAATGAAAACTTCATATTTTCTGCGAGATCAGACGACTTTTCTAAAAAGATTACCCGCGTTTCCAAGACTCAGATCTACACAAGAATTGTTTTCCAACTTAGAAGGTAAATTACTGTTGGCTGCAGATTGCAGATAGGAATTTGTAGAAAACGCGGGATTTTGAACTGTGAAAAGTGAGGAATATTAGACAAATCTGCCATTTTCTGCAGGACGGAATTCGCTGAGAAATTTTTTTTAAACATAAGTGAGCATTTTCCTTTGGGACGGATGACTTCACCACGTCAATCAGATAACAAAAATTCTGATTCTTTCCACTTTTTCTACCGTTTTTCGACCGAAAAAGTCAAAAGTGAAGTCAAATTCAGATAATTTCAACATAATATAACTCACCAGCACACAGGCAAACTTCCAGTTGGGAAAATGTTGACAGCTTGCGGAAAACCTTAAAATTTATTTTACATTTTTTTCTAAAAAAGAATTATCTTCGATTTGTTGAATAAAGGGGGAACGTTGGGCCAGGAGCATAAATTATAGTATGCCGACCGAAGCATTTCCTTATTGCAACTATGACATTGATGTTAAATGGTTTCGTTAATTTAATGTTCAACAGTCTCGTTAGAACTGAAAAATCGTTCACCGGCTTGGTAAAGTTAAAATGTTGTAACCAGCACTGGTATGAGCGGCTACACACCTCGGCAAAAAATAAAACAATATAACCGCTTCGCAACCGCTTTGCCGACCTCCGCGTTCATTTTCGAACGTGTTTGTACTTCAAAAAATGTTTCACTTGTCATAATGAACTTTGCCGACTGTTCCCAACGATAGTTTTACCTACTTCAAACATGTTTACGTTACGATTTGTGAATCTGGGATGAATTAAAGTGGGAAAAGTAAATTTTTGAACTACAGTAACTGAAATTTGATCTACCATATCGATTTTCCTTGCTTACACTTTTTAACAGCGTTTGCCGCAGTGTGAGCTATACCATGTTTTCGTGTTCATTCGTACGTTCGATGTTCTAACTTTTGTCGGTTTGTTTTGCAAGATTTGATCGTCAAGTTTCTTCAATAGAATTCAGTGAAATGCAGCAAAAACTCACTTGGAACACTTGAATGGCCAGTTCTCTTGTTGGGACGAGGACAAGAACTCTTGTCGTGCTCGCGCCCTTCGGTCTGTACAGAAGACGTTCCAGGATTGGCAGAACGAATGCTGCAGTTTTACCGGTTCCTGTCGCAGCACACGCGCAAATGTCCTGAAACCTCGGTTTTGAAGATGTACAACACTTTTCTATGAGTAATCCGAGAAAACCGATCAAATACTTCGAACATTGGGAACCGCCGTGGGACTGACACCCTTACAATGTGTTTTCTAGTTTTTTCACCACATGAGTTTTAAAAAACAAGTTTTTTGATGAAATTTCTCACATTACATGAACCAAAACATTTTCGACACGTCAAGTTTCTAAATGTATCGAAATTGATTTCAAAACTTTTTTCAGCTAGTGAATAACATTATATTTTCTGAAATATTACCCATGTTTTCTGAAGAGAAACATGGAATTTACGTAAGATCTGGATATCTTAGAATTGGGTCTTGCGATTGTTTTTTCTTTACTTTTAGCAGATCCAATCAGATTTTTTCCTTATATTTTATAATTCTCAAAATTCATTGAAAATCACCTTTCCACTGAGTGCAACTGGAATACAAGCAGCTTGAATTGGGGTTGGTTCTGTGAAACCTGCGGCGGTGACGGCCTGGAATTGTTTCTTCGTTTAGACGCTTTATTAAAACTTTTGGCTGGAACAAAATGTAATCACTTTTTCCATTACATTGGCCTTGACAATCACTCTCCGGTTGAAAATTTAGAATTCAACGAGTCCGTTACTCGTTAAATTACCGTTTTCTCCTTTTTAATAAATCCTTCAAAATAAAAGAAAATCTTCTTTGTTCTCAACTCGACATTGCAGTTGATGAAAATCCCAATTATTGAAAAATTTCACTGTTTGTGATGTTTAAAAAAAAAACTACGTCTGATATACGAACAGAAACGAAACGCCAGATTTCAAAGTAGTCATGTAAGATATGAAGAACGAAAGTGCACATATATCACTAGAAGCATGGCCTTTTTCAAACGCGCTCTAATCTCAATTTTGTAAAATGAGTACGGTAGGAGTCGGGACTCTCACAACGAACAGTTAGATCTTTGTGGATTTAAATTATTATTCTCACTTTCAGTCCATTGAAATTAAAGGCTCATTACGTAAATTGTTCTTGTATTTCAAGGCGAAACTGCTACGGTAACTAAGTACCCGATTTACGGAGGCCAGATTTGTTTTACAGGTAGAGGAAGTTATGTGAAGTGATAATATATTCGTTTTGGTACAGTTTTTCTGTCTTTTATTGTAAAAAGCATACCTTCAGAATCTGTCTGCTTAAATTCATCTGCTCAAAAGTCAGATTGGCGTCTCCAATTGCTTTTCCATCTATCGTAGCCGCGAAAAAATCGTCTTTTTCTTCCACTTTCTTGCTTCGTCCGGCTTTCTTTTTCTCTCTCACAGTATCTGTGATCAGAAATTAATCCGTCATCATCATCGGTATTTCATTATGTTTTAGGTACTATATGACTCCCCTCTTCTCTCAGACCAATTTCGATAGTGTATCAAAATCACTGAGGAGATCGCGAAGGTCTTGGTACTTCTCTTTGTTTTTGAATTTTATGATCAAAGGCCGATTGATAAGCAAGATGAGATTTACAGTATCAAGACCTTACTGTAATGCGTACGGTACAATGAACCCCCAAAAAGACACAAACTCTAACAAATTTCTGTAACGATTTTGCGATTTTTTTTGCGAGACGCAGATTTTTCCAACCTTACCCTAGCTTATACTAAAAAGTAAATTACTGTTAGACATTTTGAAAATCAACACACCTCTAGTTTCTTTTCCTCCAAGCTGTTGAACATCATCCTCTTCCACCTTTTCAGAATTCTCTTCGATAATTATTTCAGCACCAGTATTCTTAGCCTTTCTAACTGCCGCAATTTTCTCGTCTAGTGACGTTGTTTTCGAGGTTTTGAGATATCTGTAAAATGTTTTAATGGAATATTTGGTTCTACTAAGGAAAATTAAAAGATGAGGTTCAGTCATACTCTTTTAAGATTCGTATGAAAAATGGTTACCCCCATAGGTAGATTTAAAAAACGAACTTTCGAAGGTCTTCAAGCTCTCTGTCTGCCATGACTGTCGCTGCACCTTCAAAGACGAAATCTTCAGCAAATTCCTGCGCAGCATTCGCTATTTTCTTCTTCTTTCTCACTGTTACTGCCTGAAAACGTTGTTCTCATACATCCAAACCAGTGAAATCAACCTCTTCATCAACTTGCTCGTCTCCACTCTCATCAGTTTCAACTTCTTCATCACTTTGAATCGCTTTTGGGAAAAGGTTGACCATCTGAAGAATAGAAAAGTGCGACGAATAGTTTATGCGGAATTCAATTGTGAGAAAACATGAGTTCACATGAATGATAGAAATGAATTCTCTGATATTGCAAAACAATTCTATGGCCAAATTCATGTTTTAAAAGATAACAATCGCCTCTGTATAGAAAATACGCTGTCTATCACTCTCAGAAAACTTAGTAAATTACTTCGATTGATGAAATTTCAATTTTAGAGATTGAGAAATGGCCAGTATGCATTACCTGATATCAAAATAGGAATGAAATTACCGAAATAAAAACACGAATTTTGCGGTCTAAGTTTTCAATTTTAAAAAGGCATCGTCTTTTTAGACCATGTGTTTTTAATTTTTTTTAATTTCAGAAAAGTTTGATTAGTTCGTTTCTTTGATATGGAAAATCGAAGTTTTTGAAGCATAGAACACATATCTTCCTCTACCTGTAAAAAAGTCTGACCTCCGTAAATCGGTTACTTATTACTGTAGCAGTTTGCCTTGAAACACAAGAACGATTAAGTAATGCGCCTTCAATTGCAATGGACTGAAAGTAAGAATAATAATTTAAATCCACAAAGATCTAACTGTTCGTTGTGAGAGTCCCGACCCTAGGGTAGGCCTACCGTACTCATTTTACAAAAATGCGACTGGCGCGCGTTTGAAATCGGTCAGACTTTTTGCTAGATATGTGTAGAATTCAAAAAAAGGTTTGAAACTAATTCCTCATCAGCAGTGATCGTTCGGAGTACAAGAGTATTAAATACAAACATTTATTCAAGAATTCAAAATAACAATAATAATATTCATGACAAATTTACTTCGACGATCGAGATGAATCGGGACATACTAGTTCGCAGTATATATTATATACCGAAGAAGAGAGAGTGAGAACCAACGCGTTTCAAGTGGAAAGAACAAAATGAGAACAAAAATTATGGCCGACACGGGGAATGATTGAGATAATTTATATCAGGGGACCGATGAACATTTCTTTGACCGGTGAGTTGTACGCGATATTCGATGTTTCCATGCTTTTTAGGTGCGCGAATATGTAAATTTTTTCACCGACGTTGAACCGCTGATCTGAAAAATTTCTATTGTGACTTCTATTTAAAAAAAAACTTCTGTGAAAATCTAAGTCATGTTAACGCGGGTAAATCACGAAAAAAGAAGTAAGACTGAAAATTAGACGATATCGTTGGATCTAAGAAAGTCAACAAAGTTAAGAAAAACCACTTATGGGAAATATTTTATACTTTTCAAAATTGAAATCTCACTTTTCAATTATATTTTGAACTAGAACAAGTAAGCTCACCTTTATGGAACCAAATTTTGAACTTTTTCTTGTTTTTCGACTGCAGATCATGACTGCTCGTCACGTGCCACTTATGAGGTTCCTTTACCAGCTTTTTACACCGTTCCATGTAGATGAAGAGGGACATTCTCTGAAAAAGCTAGTTGCTCGAAAAGAAAAACTTTTAAAGTCATTTCAGAATATCAGTTTTCGCCTCACCACTAGAGTTGCACGGAATTCCGACTTCCGCCTTCCGACTTCCGTTTAACAAATTCTACTTCCGACTTCCGTCAAAAAATTTGTTTTTCGTGAAAAATGACGAAAAGACCGTGAAATCGTTTCTACTCAGTCAGGAATTGACCTTCACCTGTTGAGAATGAGCGGATATACAATATCTCTGGGTTTTTTCAACTTTTTTGCACTCCCGACTACAGTTGAAAAAATTCTACTCTGACTTCCGAGAAAAAAATCACTTCCGACATCCAACTAGCGTTTTGAAAAATTTTACTTCCGTGCAACTCTGCTCACCACCATTCTCTTTAAGAACGTTTCTCTCAGAATTTAAAAAAAATGAAAATTTACCGTCTTCTCTGGCAATGGTGATTCTATGTGCATCACACCCCATATTTGATATGTGTTTTGGAAATCTGAAAATTTGATGATAAAACGACTGACAGTATCGTATTAAACTGCTTTTTTCGCTTAAATATCGAACTGGCAAAAATTGAAAGAATCAGTTGAAAAAGATGGACTGTCTCGAGTCGAACACTTTCTTCTTCGCCATTAACTCAATCTATTAGGAACCGTTGAAACATTTCAGGAAAAAATTTTATGAGAGATATTTTCACACCCTTTTAAATAACTGTCTTTTTCAGTTCCGTTTTTCCCGTTTATCTACAACGAACATGATAGATGAACAGATCCATTTTTTCTAAATTGACATTTTTGAAACTGATCATACTAATGCCTAGGGATGGGCAAATCGCCAATCATCTTCAACGTCGATCGACGTTGAAGATGATTCTCGAGAAGGTTTAGAAGGCATTTAGTAAAACGTACCGACCTTCTATCCCGTATACAGGCTGAACATGTCTGTTCCATTTCGAAGCACAGATATCGCTAGAAGCATGGCCGTTTTCAAACGCGCTCTAATCTCAATTTTGCAGAATGAGTACGGTAGAGTCGGGTCTCTCACAACGAACAGTTACATCTTTGTGGATTTAAATTATTATTCTTACTTTCAGTCCATTGAAATTAAAGGTTCATTACGTAAATCGTTCTTGTATTTCAAGGCGAAACTGCTATGGTACTAAGTACCCGATTTACGGAGGCCAGACTTTTTTACAGGTAGAGGAAGCTATGTGCGAAGTGTTCGGACCCGCAACAGTTTCCTTCTTATTCAACAGATTATTTTATTTTACTAATCGAAAAATCTACATTTGTCTCGCCGCAGAGCGTTCTCATGTTGTTCGACGACAAAATTACCTTTCTCAGAAGTGGTTATCTGAAGGCTGACCAATGGAGATGCACCTCTTTTCGTGAACGCTCTCGGCATTTCCGGTGATGGCATCTGTAAAAAGTTGTCTACATGTTTCTACAATCGAAATTAATTTATAGCTTTAAAGAAAGAATTTTCATTTTCAACAATTATTTCGCATCGGCTTATTTTCCGATCACCTTAATCGATTTTTTTTAAAAACAGCAAATAATTCTAGAAATCTGTCGCAAATCGAAAACCCATTTTTCACTTTAAAAACGGAGAAATTATATCCAAAAGTAGAAAAAAACGCTATATTTCAAGAGCTAATAACTAATTTGAGAAGTATCGAAAATTACCGTATCACAGTAGAGATTTCCTTCGACATTGGGCACATAGCAGGTCAACTTTGAATGGTCTTCTACATCGTCTATTATCTGAAATTAACTTAATTTTTAATGTCACGATGATATTACTTGAATTTCTCTGTTGCAAATCTGATACATTTCTATGTATTATATCTTAACACGATATTACTTCATGTTCATTTGCTATTTCTCTTCCTATTAACTATGCTTTCAGAACTTTTTTTGGTCTCAAAGGCAGTTAAAAGACGGAAAACGGTAGACAACTTCATTTTCCAGGTACAGGAAAGTTTTCTTATCTTTTAAATATCTTATAAAGAAGAATTGTGTACGGAAAATATTAAACTTTTCAACTTCGAATGTAAAACTAACCGTAGTGATAAAACTCTTGTCGTGACCTGTTGTGACTGTTTTCGATATTTCTGGCTGTTGTCGTTTCGGCTTGGACTCACCGGGATAACTGAAACTTTTTTCCTTCACCGGAGTGAAACATCATTTTTATACCTCATATTCATGACGTCCTGCGATTTTCGCTTGTTTGAGGCAGGAACACCAGGCATATTATTGTTGAAAACCATTCTGAAAAAGTTGGACACTAAGTTTCTCATCGGGATATACGATATCGGACATATCTTGTTCAAGACATGATTTTTTTAATCCTATAAAAACAAGCACGTTTCCGTGCCGCGCAGCAGCGCGCGGTCAGATCGAATAAAAATCTTGATGCGCATCTCCGCTTCAAGAGAACCTTCCCGATGCCGTTTACACCGTTCTGATCCGACTATAGGCTGAGAACAGGCCGCGGAAAGACAGTGTGACCAAATAGCCTATTTTCATTAGAATTGATATCTCCTTCCACTTTCACTAGTTTTGAGTTGAATATATCCGAAAACTGACCAAAATTGAAAATTCAGATTTTGAGTTTGGAAAATATACAAGTTTTACTCGGCTCATGATTTCGATTCTCAAAACTTCATATTCTGAATTTTATTTTCGCTTCGACGATTTTTTCAGTGTATTCTCTCCATTTCCAAAAAAACTTCGAAACTACTTGTCAGGAAAAAATATCAAATTAGATCTTCTGAGCGTGGCTTCTATGAGTAGTAGCAGGATACATGACATGACGGTCATATAAGCCCTGGCAAAGTTCACACAAGACCCGGTTATCTTGAAGTTAGGTCCTGCCATAGTTCACACCTCGGCAAAGGCATAAGACAATATAACCGCGTCGCAACCGCGTTGCCGACCTCCGTTTTCATTTTCGAAAGTGTTTGTACTTCAATAAATGTTTCACTCTGAAATCGGTCTGCTAGATATGTGCGCAGTGTGTAGTTTTGTTCATGTCAATCAGATCTTACACCAAAGTTTTCATGTCTAATGCTGATGAAACACTCACCTTGCCGCCTGGCGAGCTTGGAATTCTTTACTGGGACTGTAAAAAAAACCTATTATTGTAAGCTGATTGATTACCTTTTCTTCTTGAGTTCATTTCTTCTGCTCGAATCCACCACCATATTATTTTGAATGTGACTTGGAATACTGAAAAAAAAATTGAATTCTCATGAAATTGATATTTCAGCGAACTCAGTACTCTTGGTAACCAAATACTCACTGATATGGACTTGCTGCTTGTGACGGTCCTTGTCCATTTTGAGGCTCATCTGAATCATTTCGATTGTCGACAGATGATAAAGAATCTTACATCTCGGGATAACATTATACTGGTAGACGACCGGGGCGGCGACGTTTGGCACACCTGTTCCGTTCTTTCGATGCGGTGGGATGGGCTGTAATAACTTTATTCTGTGTCAGTTCAATTGACCCCCATTGAGAACGCCAATTTTATTTTATTACTGTCACTTTCAACATTTAGGTAACAAGCAGGTAATCCTCGCTACGCTCAGGTCCCGTTTTCTCTTTCTTTCAAGTTTACATGTCAACAAATCTTGATTGAGAACAGAAGTGGTGCAAGACTCTCAATCTCTCTTTCTCTTCAGGATTACTCAAAAATTTGCTTCACGAAAAGTGGCCGATCCCCTTGTTCTATTATTAATATGATGGTAACTGTTGGCTGCAGATTGCAGATCAATATTGAAACAGTGAAAAGTGAGGAATATTAGACAAAATCGTTGAATTTTTTCAAATTTTAAACACTCACTGTTTTCCTTGGTCTTGCTCGCGGTGGCTGATGCTGAATTTTTCGATCATGAACAGTGTGAGAGTATTGGATAAAACCTGGGTACTGAGGCCTGCGACTCTGTTGGTTTTGGACATCAGGGACAACTTCAACTGGAGAGATTTGATCGTCGATTTCAACTTGTTTTTCTCGTTTTCATGATCGTCGGCTATGATCAGTTTCCGGACCAAGGCGTACTTGTTGGGGCCGTAGAGGAAGTCGGTTGATTGCTAAAGTTACTTTTGTTTTTGACATGTCGAAAGTTTATTGTATAAAATTCTTAAAATCTTCCGAGAAAAATAATCTAACAGACGATACACAAAAACTATTTTCAGCCTATCACTTATAATAGACTACGGTATTTAGCTCATTTTTTCCAACTACTTCGATTCACCAGGTTTCTCTAACTTTACTAAAATGAAAATAATCACTGGAAACTTTGCGGAGTTTGTTAATGGTCGTTTTTCTACAATTGATTTCATTTCTTTATACGTCACTCTCTATTTTTGAGCATAACTCCGGTTTCCCTTGATCAATATGAATGAAATTTTCAGAAAATCGTGACTCACCTTTATCTTTTGAAAAAAATACTTAAATATTCGAATTATTCTGCCGGAATGAAACCTCACCTTCAACCTTTCCACGTCCAACGGTTGTTCTCGGATTTTATCGAACAGCTTCGACGTCGATGGTGTTTTGCTTATGGTGTCTAGAACAACAATCTCTTCATCCTCATTGTATTCTTGATGTGAGCTTTTTGAATTTTTTTTGTCAGAACAAACCTGAAAATGAGAAATTTTTACCACTTTCGCATAAATTCCTAGTCAGACTTGGTAACTTTGTTGTAAGAGGTGATAAATATGAAGTATTCACTTAACATCGCTTGAAATTTTTTCGTTTTTAAAGTGTTTCATAAGACCTGCCAATACTCATACAAGATCTAGTTATCTCGAAATTAGGTTCCTAAAAACAAGACACGGGCAGACGACCTCCTTTTCTAGGCTAAGGTTAGCGGGACCCCAGAATTTTTCTGGATCTTAATCAACATTATTTGTAGACATAGCTCATGTTCAAACACTCAATATGAAAAAGTAGTCTAAATCACGAATCTTTTTTATTCATCTTGTACAACACCTAAAATTTTAGGCTTGAGTAAGGTTCAAAGCACTAAATAGGTACAAAGCTAAGATTTGATCAAAATTTGAACTTGATTATCACAACGAATTTCGCACCTTGTAAGCTTACATATAAGGAAATGATTCATGATTCGGTCTAATTTTCGTTATGAGTATGTTCAAACGAGAGGTCTCGACCTTACCTGAGCCTACAAAAAGAGACGCTTGTTTTTTTTTCTGAATGCCAAAAAAAGTATTCAAAACTAACAATTTGCTTCAGTTGTGAGATGCTTTTTCCTTCATCCACGTCGATAGAATCCTGACTGCTGTCTTGTTGTAGATGACTACTCGATTCCGGCGTTGCAGTACGCGGGCTACTCTCCGAATTAGCAGTGTCGAAACAAGCACGTAACGAGTTCGCGATATCTTGTTCCTGAACGTTTTCATCTCAATCCAGAAAATTCTTTTTTACACCTTTCGCTAGTATCCTAATCCTCTATTTTTAGCTGAGATTTCCATTTTTGGAGAACAAGTTCGTTTTCTAATGAACAATCTTCGATAGCACAAAACAAACCTTGTCTCCACTCTCGTTCAACATCTCCACACTGTCTTCGACCTCGAATATCTCAACTGAATCCTCCTTTACGTCTCTGTTCTTGCCCGAACCAGATTCATTTATGAATTCCACGTCATCGTCAGAGTTTTCTGACTTCTGAAAGTTGCTGTTCACCAGCGAGTATGTGAAAACTACGTTTGCACCGCCTACTTTTCGTAAGACATCTTCATTGCTAATGTGTACATCTACGACGGCAGAGAGAAAGAGAAATGAGGATGTTCACATCGGAATCATTTTAACACGTGGTCAATCTTCTTGCGTCTACAAAAGGCTTAACAATTTACCTCAAAACGATGAAAACGCAGCAGCGCGCTATGCTTTACACTTTTCTCTGGAATTTCAAACAAAACGGACAGCGGCAGACCACGGGCAGGAGAAGTTGGGTCCTGATTTTTTGTGGATCTGGGTCATCAGTTAGCCAAAACTTAGGGTCCCAACCTATCGTAAGCCTAGAAAAGAAGCTGGCCTGCCGCGGCCTACGCATGTTTCTTTTTGAAATATCCTTCTTCCTCTTGACTAACATCTTCTAGAGATTCAGATCCCTGCTTTGATGCCACGTCGACATCTTCATTGATTATTTCGTTGAAAATTGAGTCCTTCTCAGCTTCGAGCTTCTGAAGTTTTTCAGTAAAATTCAACAATATCTTTAATTATCAACTTTTCGAGGGAACTTGATAATTTTTCGAACTGGAAAACATACATCAGATGTCCCTTCTTCAGCCACATCGCCAACACTGGAGGAAACAGGAACGACTAACTCATCGCCAGCCTCTTCTTTCTCTCCATCTGACTCCAGCAACTCGTCTTCGGGAATAACTTCCACAGGATCGTTCCCGACAACATCGTCGCCTATATCATTCGATCCTGAACCCAGCAAAACATCAGCATCATCCTCTAGACTCATCTGAAACGAAACGTTTTGAAAAATCGCATTTTGAAGGTGTCAAACGCAACTATGGATGGTATCTACCAAACAGCTAGAGAAAGATGAAGATGAAATTTTTCTGAATCCTTTGTCTGTGGTCAATTTGTATTTAAAATCATAATTTTGGAAGAAAAAATGATTCAAAGTGGAATTAAAAATTTTGAAAAAAAAACCATGTTCGCATAGGAGCATGATTGCACGCATGCCTTCTACCGAGGACTTCTTTGTTTTTACAACGGTATTTTCGAAGTAAATTTGCACTTTTTCATGGATTTCTTCTCGTAATGAGTAATGTGAGTACACAATGATTCATTATTTGAAAGAATTCGAAAGTCTAAGCAGGTCCTCAAACATATCGTACATTTCAGCTTTCATTTCAATACAGTATGCGTTAACTCACTCATTTCGTTCATTTTCCCTACTAGATGACTCTCACGCGTCACGTGTTGCGTCACGGTCGGTGATATCGCACACCGGTGACTCATTGTTCAAGGGCGTTTCTATGGTCGCGCGCGCGCTGTCTCGGTTTTGTTTTTGACGTTTTGGTGTAATGCTTCGGTTGTTTTCTTCTTTCCATCTCTTCACCGTCCCTTTCTACATTTCAGTTTCAGAAATATGTCGACTGCTGACATTCTCGGGGTTACCGACGTTCTCAACGATGCTCAGGTTAGTTTATGAAAGAAAAAGGGAGAGAGAGAGAGAGAGAGAGAGAGAGAGAGAGAGAGAGAGAGAGAGAGAGAGAGAGAGAGAGAAAGAAAGGGAGAGAGAGAGAGAGGGAGAGAGAAAGAGAGATAGAAAGGAAAATATTACAGTACACCCAAGCATTCATCCACACCGCCAACACCTTCGGCGAAGCTCTCAAGCTCTATGACGAGATCAAAAACCCAAAGAGAGAAGGATGGAAGCTAAAGAGCGAGCACAAGGGAGACCAGTGCTACAACAAACGTTTCCCGATTGGCAAGATCTACACCACCAAGGTACACTTTGTCATTACAAAAATGGTACTGCTTTCTACACTTAGGCAAAAAATGGCCCAAACAGCGTTTTATTCATAATCGTAGGATGTTAGTGAAGTCGATGGAATAGAATTTGGTTAACCCTACATAGTATCTTTGGTGTAACCCTGGCAACCTTCGTTAAGGCCAGGCGATTTAGGTTAAAGCACGCCCGTTTTGGCTTGAAAGTGGTATCCAATATCTAATTCCAGTGGAGGGAAAAAAAATGAGACCTGGTAAAAGTGGAGTGTTCTAACTTGGTTAGTTTTTGCATTGTCAAGGTGTTTTATGAGGCCTTATTATCCTAGAATCAGGTCTTACGGTAGTTTTGTTCACGTTTAGCAGGTCCAACCAGATTCGGAAATGGGTGGGTGTCGCCCCATGGTGATTTTGGTAAATGTGTGGACTTGGTTTTTGATTACAGTAGCATCGATTTCATCTATACAAAAATCCAACAGTTTTATTCTGAAGATGTTAACTGAAAGTTCGATTTTCTCTTTCTTGCTTGAGATCCACGGCTAATCTAAGCAGAACTACAAGAACCTATCAAAAAGGAGTGACTCGAGTTCTGATACTTCTCATTTTAGCGTGAAACGATACGATCGCGGTGTCTTGCCTATCCAAAATCGCTTGCTACTGTGTCACGTGACCTCCCTCCGTTACGTTTCCACAAAGTTAGAAATACGTTTTTCTGTCATGGTCTGGAATCTTTTGTTTGGTGCTAGTTCAAATATTATTATGGTGTCACGGTTTAATTTAAAACTATGTTCCGTGCAGCAGTAGCGCGGAACAATAAAAACCGTACAAAGGTTACATTTCAGAAAGTGGTCAACGCTCCAGTCGAGGATGTCTTCGAAGACCACTGGAAGAACGTGAGTCATTCTTGGTTTATTGATTGATGTGATGTTAGATGATTCACTTTATATTTCTGAAAGAAACACTGCTTCCGGTTGCTATATCGGTTTTCCATTATGTCTGATGTTTAAGTGGTTGGAATGATATGGAATGTAAAATGTCTATGGGAACGATAGCTTTTACATATTCAAAGAGAGAGAGAGAGAAAATAGAGAGAGGGAAGGAGAAAGAGAGAGAGAGAGAGAGAGAGAGAGAGAGAGAGAAAGAGAGAGAGAGAAAGAGAGAGAAAGAGAGAGAGAGAGAGAGAGAGAGAGAGAGAGAGAGAGAGAGAGAGAGAGAGAGAGAGAAAGAGAGAGAAAGAGAATGAGAAAATGAGAAAGGGGGAGAGAAAATGAGAGAGAGGGAAAGAAGAGAGAGAGAGAGAGAGAGAGAGAGAGAGAGAGAGAGAGAGAGAGAGAGAGAGAGAGAGAGAGAGAGAGAGAGAGAGAGAGAGAGAGAATAAGAGAGAGGAAGACAATGAGGGAGAGAAAATGAGAGAGAGAGAGAAAATAAGAGAGAGGGAGACAATGAGGGAGAGAAAATGAGAGAGAGAGAGAGAGAGAGAGAGAGAGAGAGAGAGAGAGAGAGAGAGCGAGAGAGCGAGAAAGAGAGCGAGAAGAACAGAGAAAACCTTCCTTTTCCAGATCGAAAGCACCCCGAGCTGGAACCCAACTACTGACTACACCAAGAGAATTGCCCAGATCAGTGAGTACTCGGACATCATCCAGTACGCTCTGTCTGACGTCGCACTGCTCAAAGGCAAAGAGTTCGTCGTGTGCAGGATGTACAGAAAGGTCGACAACGGCTACGTTGTTGTCGCTAGCAGCTTCGACACCAAGCTTCCAGTGGTTCCTAAGAAGAACAGGTTAGAGTCTCTCTCTCTCTCTCTCTCTCTCTCTCTCTCTCTCTCTCTCTCTCCAATATCAGTTTCTCAGAGCCAAGGCTGTCGTCATCGCCGGCTACTTCATCGGAAGATCTGACGGCACCACGTCCATCGAGTACATCGTCAGCGTCGAGCTTAACGACAAGCTCATCCCAGAAGCGGTAAGTTGAATATTCATAAGCATCTCATAGGAAATTTTCAGCTCCTGAGCAAGTCCATCGCCGACAGCCTTCTCAAGGACGCCAGATCCGCTTTCAAGTACGTCGAGGCCAACGTCAAGAAGTAAACTTCAACAGATTTTCTATCAATCATTGCATTTCCCCCATTTCTCTCACTTATAACAATGTCTGAACTATTCCTGAAGCTATGAAGATTTTTAACGATTTTTCACTGTGGTAGTGTTATATTCAGAGATACATTCTGTCCGAAAAACCTATCATTGACGGCACAGCCTGAAAGAATCTGATAAAATCTAAGTTAAGTATAACACCTAGCGACATTAATGTAAGACCTAGTAAGTGTTCGAAAAACCTATCGTGCATTTTTATTAGACATTTGCGAAGAGCCTCTCATTGTGTGCGCCATCATATCATTGAAAGCAGATAACAAAATATTGCTGTTTTGCGTTTATAATGATCCTGAATATTTGTAGATCAAAATATCCAAATTTCAAATTGATTCGTAGGAAATGAAGAGTGTTATGATCGATAGAGCAATCGTGCCTATTATTTTGGGCAGACTGTATAGAAAATCTACGAAAGCTATCAGCACGATCTGCGTCTCTACCAACTCCCGTCCATTTCTGCATAATTCGAGTCAAAAGTTCCAATATTTATTCTAGCGCAAGGAAAGCAGAGGAAAATGATGTGAAGGGTTGAGAAACACCAACAGGCCTCACCACATCCACCTTCCTTCTTGGATCTTTTTTTCTCCTGTATGGGAAGAAGGTCGACTCGGTTTGAATGTGACGTGGCAAGTGACTTTTGAAGAAAAGAAATGGAATACTAGGAGGGGATAGTAGTAGTAGTAGTAGTAGTAGTAGTAGTACAATCATAACCATATCCAACAGCTGGAGAGTCAAGTCGCGCACGTCACCCATACACATTCTTCTTCACAGAATCAACTCATATCTTTTATCCACCTACGTTTTTCGCTGCTTCTCCTCATCATTGGTGCACAGAAAAAAATTTATAAAAAACTGTGCACCAAGCAGCCTGACTCGCCCTTCTCTCCCTCACAAACTAACAACAATAAATTAATGAATGGAAGATTGTTGTTTGTGCCAATGTGGCACGCGCACTACCTTCGTTGAGAAGGTAGGTTCAGCAGATTTGAGCCCACCCGCGCGACCTGCCGTCTAGCTGTTGGGTGTGGTGGACAAAAATGCTAAATTGGCTCAGAAACTAAAAAGAAATGGAAAAAAAAGGAATACGAAAGCCAAGTGCTCGAGTCAATTTTGCAATGTTCGGTCAACAGGAGAAGGGTGAATGGCAAAATTGACTGTTGAGACACTTATCGCTCAATACGATTAAAAAACGAAATGGCTAACGAGAGACTGGTTATTGTGATGATTGTGTATAAAAATGACCAATCGAAGAAGAATCGTGTCTCGATAATGATGCTACAGGGCAAAATTTCACAAATAATTTCGTCACTCTCGACCAGCTGATTAATACAAACATTTGGAGTGGAGGGAGAGAGAGAGAGAGAAAGAGAGAGAGAGAGAGATGGTGGGAGAGAATAACCACATACAATTTACAAGATGATCGAAAATTTCTCAATTCTTATAGGGTTTTATGGGGGATATTATATATTTTTTTGGGATTTTTTGAGCTGATAACTATCAACACGTAGAGTAAATGGTGATATGAAAATGGTGAAAAATCACTATTCACATAAAGAAAACACTTTTTTTGGATTTTTTGGGGTGGGTTTCTATGTACTAAGGTCAGACTTGATGAAAATAAAGACCATAATCATGGTCCGAGAATGGGGGGTCGAGAGAGAAGGTGGGGAAGAGTAGGAGACAAGGAAGACCAATAAAATGAGAATCATATTTTTGTGCTTATTTCTATGTATTTTGGTAGGGAAGATTAAAAAGAAGGAATCATCACCGTTTTCCTTTGGGAATGAAAACAAACTGGGTGTGCTTGAGTTGGTTTAACTGGGGAAGAGAGAGAGAGAGCAATCTAGGGACACGCATATCATTCACATTCAACAAAAATAAATCTAATAACCATCGCTCAGACGGCGACGGATGGCGCAGTCGACACTACTGAAGGGACCGCCATCGGGGCTGACGAGTCGGCTGCCGGCAAAACTACCTTGATCAACGACGGCACTGGCGCCATCGTTGTGGTTGCTGTCGTTGAGGCCGCCGTGCTTGAAGTCGCGTCTGCACTCACATCCGACACGTTCTCCTTCTCTTCGTCGTTTGCACGAACCGGAAGGGTCACCTTCGCAACCAACGGCGTCTTCTGCTGACTCGTTCCGCTGTTCGAACGCGAGTTGCTGGTCTGAACGAAATAATTTTTGTATTTTGAGGAAAATGTGAAAATAAATCTCCACAATGAACTTGTCGCCTGTACGTCGCCATTCGGTATAGCCTACCGAACGGCGACAGGACGGTGAAGTTCCGGAAACAACAATATGATGACGTACTAGCGGCAAGCCGTTACGTAACCGTATTGTCGCCAGTACGTCGCCATATTGTGGCTGTTTGGTAGGATGTACCGAATGGCGACAAAAATGTTATGGAGAATGGAAATCAGGAAAAAACTGACCGAATTGTACCGGTTGTTGTTCCTGTTGTTATTTCGAGTTGAGGTGTGTTGGACAACCACTCCGTTTGGGGTGATCGTGGTAGTCGGATTAGCGCCTCCACTTGTCGACATCTGAGAGCCGTCAGCCGACGACTTGACATTGGAACTCGAACTGGGCACGATTGACGAGATACTCGCGTGGACCGCCGACGAAATGGCCGCTGGTGGGATCATCGGTGGGATTGCTGGTGGTGTTGGTACAGTACTCGCCACCGTAGCCGTTGGGGTCGATTGTGCTTTGTTCTCGTTGTACTGGGCGTAGTAGACCACTGCTCTGAAATGTCCGAGGTCAATTTCTGATTTCGATTTTGTTATCAACGATGGTAAATTTTTGTAATTTCAAGTAACTAGCGTTCTCCGATCATTATTACAGTGATCAAGAAATCTTACCCCGCGCTGGGACCTTTGATGTTGATCGGCTTGCATGTCATCAATTGGCCTAGATCCCGGTGCACCTCGAGCTCAGCATGGGCTTCCCGGAACGCTTCTTTGATTGCAGCAAAGACGTTCTCATCGTAGACCGAGTGAGCAGTGTTTGTATGAGTGAACGGTTCCTGAAAACGAAGTGGTCTTTGAATTATAACAAAATTCAGTCGATAGCATAACTCCATGTTTGTAACCTTCACACGATATATTGGAAAAAAAAAGAAATATGAGACGTTTCACGAGAGAAACGACCAAAATCGACCAAAAAGTGCGCTAGGCTCCTGATGAACCGATTGAGTTGAAATTTGGTGAACAAGTAGATTCGAGAGTGCTGAATTCAAATATGTTGGTTTTGTTTCATTTGGTCCTGCCAGAGTCTTGCAGTACTGTCCCAAACTTCGCACTTTTTGGAGTTCAGACGTTCATAACTCACTGGAAAAGTGTTTTTATTCCAACATACTTCGGAAACTTGAAGAGTTGACAATGAAAAATCGATCAATGTGAAAAAAATTTCTGATTATCGATTGATTTTTGCGTCACAGAGTTTTGTCAATAACTTTTTTCATTGACGAGCGAGCATCGTAATTTTTTGTCAGGTAAACGCGGATAAGAAATACGCTTCGTTTAATGTTCAAAAATCAAAAATAAATTTTTATCAGCGGTATGTTATGGACCATCGAAAAATAATTTTTCCAGAACTACCCTTCAAAATGGTTTTTTAGACTTTTTCAATGACTGGATCGTAATTGTACCTCAAAAAACACCCTAGTACAAAAATTTGCACGAAAAGTCTGAACAGTTCTCAGGATACGGTACTCACTTTTTTCAGTTTTCTGCATGTTTGAGCACATGTATCTCAGTAATCATACAACCTTTTAACCTTTTTTTTTAACTCAAAAACATCAATCAATCTAGATCTTCAGTTCCGAAGTAATCTCAATGTATCCCGTTTAAAATCAGCAAAGTTATCACAATTCAAATCAACCCTACATAAAATCTATTTTCACATGATTATTGACTGTCTGAAACAATTGCTGCAGGTTTGTTTCATGGGGTTTTGGTTGTTTATTCGTTTTTTTGAAGAAAATAGCTTATTTGAAAGAAAAACACTAATTTTGACAGTGAAAACTTGATTTTTGTGAAAAATGGACGATTTCAGAGTTAGAATACAACCTAGAACATCGAAATTACCATCAATCGACGTGAAATAATTTTCTGATCCGATTAAACACAAAAATCTTGAAATTTGGTCCTATTTCAACTAAAATACGCAGCAAAACGTCGAAAAACTTAACAGATAGAATAAAATAGAGAAGGAAGGCAGTTACTGTAGGTGCGCTCTTGTTGTTTCCACTTCTTTTTTTCCGGTTCATTTTCTTTAAAATGTGTGTATTTTTGTTAATATCGGACCGAATTTCAAGATTTTTGTGTTAAATCGGATCAGAAAATTATTTCACGTCGATTGGTGGTAGTTTCGATGTTCTAGTTTGCATTCTAACTCTGCAATCGTCCATTTTTCACAAAAATCAAGTTTTCACTATCAAAATGAGTGTTTTTCTCTCAAATAAGCTACTTTCTTCAACAAAACAAATAAACAACCAAAACCCATGATACAAACCTGCAGCAATTGTTTCACACAGTCAATAATCATGTGGAAACGGATTTTATGTAGGGTTTTTCTGAATTGTGATAACTTTGCTGATTTTGTACGGGATACATTGAGATTACTTTCAAACTGAAGATCTAGATCGATTTATGCTTTTTAGTTAAAAAAAAAGGTCGAAAGGTTCTATGATTACTGAGATACATGTGCTCAAACATGCAGAAAACTGAAAAAAGTGAGTACCGTATCCTGAGAACTGTTCAGACTTTTCGTGCAAATTTTTGTACTAGGGTGTTTTTTGAGGTACAATTACGATCCAGTCATTGAAAAAGTCTAAAAAATCATTTTCAAGGGTAGTTCTGGGAAAATTATTTTTCGATGGTCCATAACATACCGCTGATAAAAATTTATTTTTGATTTTTGAACATTAAACGAAGCGTATTTCTTATCCGCGTTCACCTGACAAAAATTACGGTGCTCGCTCGTCAATGAAAAAAGTTATTGACAAAACTCTGTGACGCAAAAATCAATCGATAATCAGAAATTTTTTTCACATTGATCGATTTTTCATAGTCAACTCTTCAAGTTTCCAAAGAATTTTGAAATAAAAACACTTTTCCAGGAAGTTATGAACGTCTAAACTCCAAAAAGTGCGAAGTTTGGGACAGTACTGCAAGACTCTGGCAGGACCAAATGAAACAAAACCAGCATATTTGAATTGAGCGCTCTTAAATCTACTTGTTCACCAAACTTCAACTCAATCGGTTCATCAGGAGCCTAGCGCACTTTTTGGTTGAATCTCTCGTGAAACGTCTCTTATTATGTAACTTCCAAAATTCACCTCAATGCAAATACACCTCCACTGCGTCTGCCAAGCCATCGGATGTGCCTGGAACATCGATGTCGATGGTGCTGGTGGAGACGTCGAGGTCTGTGCAACTCCCGTCGCTGTCGAAGGTGCAGGCGTTGCGACCGACGTTGCTGTTGGAGCCGATGAGACTGCCGTGGTTGATGGAACTGCGGACGACGTTTTAGTCGTTTTGTCAGCAGCGTCAACCGTCGCGTTGAGTGACACTGATGATGTCGATGTGCTGGGTGTCGTTCCACCATGCTTTTGGCGAGCCAGCTGCATCTTGTCTATTCTGCACCCTTCGCGGATCGAAATGGCGTCTTGTTCGTAGCTGGAATTTTACAATTTTATACCGAGAAATGTTTCAGTAGAAGCGCCATTGAGGCATTTCCTTTAGTCATTTTGTTAAAACTCACTTGAAGTGATTCGCATAGTAGTCGAGGAAGCCGATGAGAAGTTCTCCGAGAGTCGACGTCTCATTGAACTTCCAACCATCATCAGGCAACGCAGGCAACGGTTGCGTGACGTTGAGTGACCTCACGTCCACATTCTTCCGGAAACGATCGTGGTAGAGCTTCTGGAGGGATGGTAGGACTGGAGTCTGGGCACCACCTTTAACGTATCGAATAGAGATTCATGTATCACTTGCAAAGACTGAATTGAGACAGGAACACCGAAACTCACACTGTAGGTAGTGAATAACCATGAGGACCAACGAGTAGCTAGTAAAGGTCGAGTGATTCGCATCGTTTATTCCTTTTCTCTTTGCCCACTCCTTGACTACTGAGACGATGGGGCGAACGCGCCAATCGACTGGAAATGGATGAGTTGAGAGAGAGAGAGAGAGAGAGAGAGAGAGAGAGAGAGAGAGAGAGAGAGGGAGGGAGGGAGAGAGAGAGAGAGGGAGAGAGAGAGAGAGAGAGAGAGAGAGAGAGAGAGAGAGGGAGAGAGAGAGAGATAGGAAAAGACTCACACGAAGAATAGTAGCACAACAAGTGTGTATTCTTGATAGCGACCGAGTTGTTCGCGTTCAAGTCAACAGTAATGTCTTCGTATGGCTCTTGGAATGTGATACGAAGAATTGGTACCTGAAAATCGAGTTTAGACAGAAGAAGGGCAAGATTCTGTTGTTCTTTTTTAAATTTGAAAACGATATGAGAATCTTACTTTCGCCAAGATCAACTGCTGCTGAGCGACAAACTTCTCGGTTTGTAGCTGGTACAGAATCATGTTGAGAACGACAACAGCATCCGATCGCTGGTCGAGTTCCTTGTTGGTGATCATTAGACACAGATCCATGTCTGATGAGTTGTTGCCGAAGCCGTTCAACGATGAGCCCACAACGTACAGACCGCACACTGAAATCGTCAATAGGAATCAGATTTTCAATGGAACAAGTTCATAATCGGACCATAGACAAAAACTCACTCGGAAACAGAGGTGCAATCGCGCTGTAGAGCATGTCACGAAGACTGAGCTTCTTGGCGAGCGTCGCTTCGGTCTGTTCGACTCGCGTATGGTAGTGCCAGATTGTTTCACTCAGCTGAATAATCACTTTTTCATCGTGAAAATGTCAACAAAAACTAACCACATCCATTTTGGACACTTCGAATTTGCCACTTTCGCTGAACAGTGGCGATGGTGGTGGTGGTGGTCGGGTTGTCGTTTGACTCTGCTGGTCTTCAGACATAACCTTCGCGAAGTTAGACATCGCTTCGAGATCGGGCGGCAAAAGAGCTGAATTCAAAATTTGAGTTCACAATAATTTATCATTAGTTTTGACCATCCAAGTACCAAAAGTGCTCACCATTACATGTCAAAAATTTTGTCGCCAAATGTTTCGAATAGTCGATTATCGACGGAGGAATATGTTTGAGTTGGAAGAGGGCAAACGACATCGGCGGGTGAGCGTAGAAACGCCAATTGACGTCTTTGTAGAGTTCGAGCAAACGACTCTCCTTGTGCGCCATCTCGATGTAGCTTAGCTCGGCGGCGGACATCGGCAGGATGTTGCACCTGGCACTCTTCTTGCGGTTGGCAACCGGTGTTGACGTCTTCTTTGTCAGCTTCGGGGCGAACAGGTCAAATTCGTCACTTGAACTCGTCCCTGCACTCTGCACACATTCCTTTCCTGGACGCGGCTTCTCGAGGTACGGCGGACTCAGACATCGCGACGAACTACGCCGATTCGGCTGATGTGGAGGTAGTTGCGGACCTGTGGCAGCCGGACGTGTCGTTCTGACCGAGAACTCGTCGTTCTCGGATCCTGAGAGACTGACTGAGCGACTGGTACTCCGCATGCTAGACGAGCTACAAGACGGAAGCGAAGACGCCGATGTGGTTTTCCAAACGTCTTGAGTTGCCCGGCCGTGGTAGTGGGTTTGAGACTGTCTTTGGTATGGATAGATCGTTGACAGTGACGATGTCGATGAAGACGATGTTAGTGGTTGTTTCGAAGCACACGATTTCGTTACTCCTCCACGGTGTTTCCCTTGTTGAGTTTGATGATGATGTTGATGTTGATACCGGTTCACACACTTGCTTTGCATACTGTTGACCCGTTATACCGTACACGGTTTGGAACCCTGGAATGCAGATTCAGTGATGGAGAAAGGAAGAGAGGAATGAAAATGAATAAGCATGGGAAAACAGATCGAGATTGTGAATTAGCCCAACTTAGGACAAGTGAAAACATAATGGAAATACGAATTCTTCGTTCAAGCCCTGCTACAGTCTTGCAGAAGTGACTACTGGAATTAAAAATTCTACTCTGTGCTTACTTCTGAAGTTTCTCTATCGAATGATACCTGAAACATCGTAAGCGAGATATTTCGTTAGGGAGCAAGGCTATGATAGAGCACAAACGATGATTTTCAAGCACTTCACGGAAAAGATGGAGCGCGGCAACCGCAAATGAGGAGCGCCCGTGTCGTACGTAGGTAGAGCAAACAGGAAAAATATGCGATATGGGTCAAAAGTGTTGCACAAAGTGCAGATTCTCTGGGTGAGGGAACTAATTAGATCTGGTAACTTTCGTGTAAGTCATAATAAGTTTAGTATAACACCTATCAACTTTCATATAAAACCTGGTAAGTGTGGAGTGTTTCAATCATATTTTTCCGGTACGTCGCATGCCTGTCGTCATTCGGTATAGCCTACCATACGGTGACAGGACGGCGACGTACCAGCGACAATACGGTGAGGTTCAGGTAAAAACATGGCGACAAGCCGAAATCATTCATTTGTTGCTTGCAGGATACGTCGCCGTATAGTCGTTAGTACGTTGCCATGTTGTCGTAGTTTTATAAAGGGTCTCTAAGTAGTTTTGCTCACGGTTAGCAGGTCTAACCATAGTTGATGTCGTTGGTTGATTGGATACGGAAAAAGAAAGGGTGAACAAGGTTGGTTTGGTAAGTGTAAAAACACGCTGTACGCATGGACAGAAGGAGAGATCAAGCGCAATGAAAACCACTGGCAGTAGCTGAATGTTGCAAGTTACGCGCGGCGCACTCGCGCGCGCTACACACACACATAAGAGGCTACGTTTGAAGACGGCAAAAACATGACGTCAGTTTGATCAATCGACTGAACAGACAATTGAAACGCCTTCGGAACTTCAAGGTGAGATCAGAAAAGGGGGGGGGGATCGAGGCAATCATGTCCACAGAATATGGATTCTCTTTTGCCACTTAACTAGAAAATATTCAAGAGTGAAAACGATGAATACTAATATTTTTCGAATTCAATTACGAACAACCTTCTTATCAAACTTTTCTTGGCAAATTATCTACAAAAAAAATGAATTTTAGCTCCACTAGAGTCATTCAAATGAATGACATACCAATTGGTGGTGTAATATGATGGGCATTAAATAATAAACTGACGGGTCTCACAGCGTTGCTCGTTCAGCTGGAAGCTTTCAGATCAAAACATGTCCTTTACTCCTACGAAAAACTTGAATTTTAAGTGATGTTGAGATTCTAAAACCATTTCTGTGTTCACTTTGTTCGAAAGGTCTGTTTTCCGGATCGACAAACGGGTTGAAAACTATTTTTAGCTCAAAACTTCATCTTATCTTTATTTTTCGTTTTTGCTTCGAACTCTGTGAAAAAGATCAAAGTACATGACTTCTGTAGAAATTCAAGCAAAGAATGCTCTATGAACGTCATCAAATCAATTGAATCAGTGACCGAATACGTATACACACTCTTAATGGATGGAAATAGTGCAATGGAAACACGAATAGAGAGGGAGAACAAGAGAAGCATCTCATTATCTATACAGACTGTTCAAACATGCAACTGTAGTGGTTTGGGACAAAAGAGCCTGAAATCACTCTTCCAGAGAATTCGATGGAATGAATTCGTATAATTAAGTTTAGAAGGAAGTGAAATCTGTCAATTAGGTATGACTACCTGGCGAAGAAAAGAGAACACAGAAAGACAAATAGGCCAGAAGAACGTTCAACTCGGAGATTCTTCAATCAAAACATGAATACATCTCCTAGGAGATAGCTGGGTATAAAAATCGAGAAGACCTCTTCAGGACAACTTGAATAATAATATTGGAAATTATCACCGAGTGCCGTTGAATCATACCAATTATTCTCGAAATTTCTTCAACTAGACAACGACAAGTATGGTCAACTGATAGCAGAGAAAAACCAAAACATTCAAAATTCACTACCGCCCATCTTGAGATCAGTGGAGGACGAGTGAAGAACCGAAGGGTCGAACACTATCGATCACTAGGAGAGGGAGAGGGGAAGGTGGGGAGGAAGAAAGAAAGCGCGCAGCAACACACGGAAACTTTTCAATCTTCACGTATCTGAGTCTCTACTCTCTAGTTGCCTGAACAGTCACCATCAAATGGTGGCACTGGTGTCTGACCATTGTGTACTTTCCACCTCCGTACACACTGCCAAGGTGTGGTTGAGGTGAAGTCAGAGTCGTGATGAACGGTGTCAGAAAAAAAATATGATTCGACCTGCTGTGTGTGTACGAAACTATGGCACAACTTGATTCCAAGATAACAAGGCTTTTTATGAATATTACCAGAACTTACACCAAAGTTTTCAGTTCTGATCAGATTTTTTTCCAGGGATCATGAAAGAGTCGATCATAGATTACCCTTTATCAATACCATCTCGTCGCAACTTTTTTTACTAAAAAAGAAGGTCAACGTTTTCAATTAACCTTACACAGGTGTCGACAACAGAGGAGACGGGTATTGTGTAATTCTCGAGTCTCCACAGTGTACGATAAAATTGTGACACTTCCGGAAAATGTCATTTTAATGTTATGTGTCAGGTGTAGTTCATTTATGTATCGTATGGCACCTAGAAATTTTGCGAAACATTGGAGTTACCTTAGTGGGATATAACATTCAAATGGCATTTGTCACACATTATTGGAACTTCGATGATGCTTCCCCCTAGAAATCACATTATTTTTTCTGGAGATAATATTTTCATAATCTTTCTGTCGCCATTCTGTCACCGTTTGGTATAATCTACCTAACGGCGACGTTCATTCTTTTGTTGCCTGTAGGTCGCCGTTTGGTGGTGAATACCGAATGGCGACGAAGAGTATGGAGATAAATTCCTCTAGAAAACTATCTAGAATTTCTGAGCACTATGACAGACGTAGTGGGAATTTCGATAAGGTTGAAAAAAGCGATTGCAATACACATTGAATGTTGCGATGATTGCGGTAAAAAAAAATGAAATTTTTAGATACCAGTGAACGATAAGAACATTCAGAGAACAATGGGAGTAGATAAGCGTCAGTTGTATCGAGAAACCGACAAAAAGAAGTGTGCGTGCGTTTCTGTATCTCCTCTCTCACTCTGTGTGTGTGTGTGTGAAGAGTCTACGAGGTTCTTGGTTAAATCTGGTCCTTTGGTAAACTCTCGACCGACGACAGCTTACCTTACTTACTTTCACTTATCAGAACCCTATGAAACTCTATTTTGACTCATTTCTGTGAGGGAAGGGGGAGGAAAGGAAGATCTGACAATTTTGTCTAATATTCAGCCGCACTTATTTTATTTTCCTCGTTTACCTCTTTTTTCCAAGACTCAGATCTTCACAAAAGTTGTTTTTTTCCAGTTATAACTAAGCTTTATCATAAAAGGTAAATTACTCTTGGCTTCAGACTGCAGATCGAGATTGGGAATTTAATACGAAAAAGTGTAATGAATCTTTTCTATCAAGAATCATTTTTTTCATTTATCTTTGTCGACACCTCAAATTTTAGGCTTAGGTAAGGTTCAAAGCACTAGTTAGGTACGATGCTAAGATTTGATCAAAGTTTAAACTTGATTATCACAAAAAATGTTCACCTTGTAAGCTTTCCTTAAAGAAATGATTCTTGACAGAAACGATTCAGCACACTTTTTCGTATTAAGTAGAATGAGAGATGTCGCAGGCATTTTAAAGTGATGAATATTCGACAAAATCGTCGTATTTGAATCAAGGAATGCACCGTAGACAATACACATATCACAAACTTCGTGGAAAACGACTGGCAGCATGCTCTGAAAAAACGCGCCAGTTGGTAGGATGCCTCGAGAAATAATGATAGCGATCGCACGCATAGAGCTAGGATCGAACATACCAAAAATCATTACTATACATATTTCAAAGACTCTGGTGCGATGAGAGGACATGCTCATCAAACCTGTTTGGGATTAAAGTCGTGGGAGAGTTACCGTAATCTTGTTGACAAATTGCCATCGACACAAGTAGCTCATTGGACTGAACACGAGTCACGGTTATACTATCTTGATGGTACGGAACATTTCTCGTGACTACACGTGACACTTCATACATCGAAAACTTCCTATCTGGTATAAGAAAGAACGGAACAAGGAAGGGAACATTAGAGTATTTGAAGTTCGAGGTGAAAGTCAAATAACTTCTACTATCATTGAAAACAACAGAAGGAGAGTGGACGAGAAATGTCAGCAAGATGCGGATTGCAAAAAGAGTTAAAATGAAAACGATTTCATGGCAGTGTGAGTGTTGTTTTGTGATCTTACAAACTGGTGGGTCAAAAAAATAGAAGAACAAACATCTCATCTGTTTGGAAGAAAGTTCATAAAATTATGTCAAACATGATGCATGAATCGATATGAATCATGTGAAAAAAGAAGTTTTCTTCCATAGTAGAAATTGAATGAGTATTATAAAAGGGGACTCCAGGGCTAAAATGTTCTCCGTAAATTTACATTGTTCCGAGAAAAACCCTTCAATCTTCAAAATTCAGTGTAAATTAATGGAAACGATGTCAGTTATTCCATTGAAATAACTCAAATAGTCAGAACATGACCAAACTATGCATCTTGTTGAATGTTGTTCTGTTTTCGCAAAATTCGAAAAAAAACAGCATTATTTGGCATTTTTTCTGCGAGTAAAAGAAACTTCAGATGTTTTAAGTTACTTCGAGGTTTTTTTGTATACTGAGTGAGCTAAATGTTTTAAAAGTTTCTCAAAAAACGACCGGAAACTACCAAATTCAAGGGACTGGGACACTATGACTAGATCCGAAAAGCTCGACCCGCCCACGTGAAAATCCGATCAAAGCGACAACAACAAGCTATCCAATCGATAAGCAAAAAGACAAAGCAAAAACTAAAATCGAACGCAAACACAGCGGAACATTTTCCTGGTATACTCACTCCCATCGCCGCTGCCGCCGTCGATGCTCCAGTTGCAGTAAGAGATACACAAAAAACGAGAGATGGATAGTAGAACAGAGGTAGCCATATGACGTTCGGCGAGTGAACAAAAAATCACTGCTGTTGCTGGCTGATAGTAGGCGCACAAATACTATGCCTTACCACCAGAGTTGCACGGAAGTAAAATTTTTCAAAACGGAAGTCGGAAGACGGAAGTGAAATTTTTTCACGGAAGTTCTTCAAAAAATTCTACTTCCGACTTCCGCCCTTTTTTCACTTCCGACTTCCGTGAAAAAATTTCACTTCCGTCTTCCGACTTCCGTTTTGAAAAATTTTACTTTCGTGCAACTCTGGTGGTAAGGTATAGTATTTGTGCGCCTACTATCGAGAAGACCATTTTGGAATGACTGGAGAAGAAGAAAGTTCGATTCTCGCGAAGGGAGTTTGTAAGTAGGTTCAGTACACTTTTAGTGAGTTAACTATTTTCAAGTCAGGATTACCGAATTATTGTCTACAAATCGCCTAATGTGAGGCAACGGCACTCAAATCACCGACTTTGTTGCTTCATACTGTTTGTCAAGAGTCAAAATTGACATTGCACAGTGTTAAAGATGAACTCGGGGCAGTGCCTGCGAAACCAGATTTTGAGCGCGGAAATCAAGTAACACTGAAACAGAGTAGAACACCACTTCACGGCTTACTCGTGGCAATTTCGGTACTTGGAACGCAATCAACTTTCTTTCGCTACACCACTCACTAGTTTCCTGGGTCGGAACGACCGTCGCATTGTCATCCTTGGACGATTCGCTAATCGAGGAGTCCTGCGAGCTCCCACGGCGAAGAACCGTCGAGTAGGAAACCTGCAAAGTTTATTTTTGTGATCGACAATTTAAGCCAGAATAAGGTTTTGTTTGCGAAAATCTACTTTTTCCATCAAAAAAAATTCAATCACCCTGTTGACTTGATTAGTTTGAATCGGTTCAGCAACTTCTGTTGTCGATGATCCTTCTGTTTGGCCGACTTCAACCGTTGCTTTTGCCTGGAAATAAAAGATGGTTGGAGCGGCACAACATATACTTTTTCCACGGCACATAAAGTTGAAAGAAATCAAATTGTCATTTTCATTTTAGTGACATTTCACTCTGGGGAATTGAAAATCGACAAAGTACAGGTAAACATCGACAAAAAATTATACCCACTTGAGTCGACAAAAACCCGGATTTACCAGATTTTCACCTAATCTGACCTGGATTCACCAGACCCGGCCTGAATTGTACCTAATCTGGCATGGATTTACCAGGATTAACCTGGCTTACCTGGAAGAAGTGGAAATTTCCCGATTTTACACGGATCGCCAAATCTGGACTGGATTTACAAGAACTGGCCAGAATTTACCTGGACTTTGTTTATTTGCAATTCCCAGAGCAGAAAGAAGAAATATGGGATCATGATGTCAAAACGTTACCTCCGACTTGATTTCGTCCTTTCCCATTGGAGGTTTTTGCACCAACAATTGACCACCCATCAACCAGGCGCTGAAAGATGAATAATGAGAACTTCTTCAAGACAAACAATTCTGTCAAACAAACCTTCCAGGTGGGCATCCAGGTTTCATGGCCAACTTCTGAATGTGTGGCGGCATGGTGTACTGGAGGGGGATAGATGGTGTTCCCGCCATTGGTGGCGGTGGTGCTGTTGATGCATAGAAACGTAGATGTTGCATTGCCACCATCACATCATCTGATTTACCTTAAAATTAATTGTTTTCGTTTTTTCACGAGATGTAGGGAATTTCTGTTACTCTTCATCATTTACCTATTCAAACTCACCTCTATGGTACTCGTATGGAACATTATTAGCGGAAGATGCGGTCGCCGCGTTTTGTGCATTACCAGCTTCACGTGGGAACGTCCTACAATTAACGGTTCAATTTCATTGTGCGATTTTTTGAAATAGGTTCCGTGCGTATCTGGTCGGAATAACTGGTATCGACCGTAACTCAAAAACCAAGTCGGTTCCGCAACTTTTGAAAGCAGTTCAGCCTATTCGAAAACCTAGGAGACAAGTCACAATGTACAATTTCGTGGCCCCCTGGTGGCATTCCCTGGTAAGTTCCGTGCGTATCTGGCCGGAATATACCAGTTATCATGAAGAAATTTTTCCCCGGTGAAATGTTTTTTCATTGAAAGACAACTGCCTCAACTTGGCTACTTCAACATTATTGATAAATTTCATTCAATCAAAATATGGATTACTAATAACAGTGCGTCTTCAGCTTTTTAGGTTCAAGTACGCCCGTTTTGGCTTGAAAGAAGTACCCAATATCGCATACCATGGGGTCTGGATACAAAATGTAAAAAAAAAATTCCATATCCTAAAGCCCCGCAATTTTAAACTATTCTGAAAGAAAATGAAAGTCGCCCTTTTTTCTCATACTAGACAGTTTTCATAACGACTATATGAATTATTTATTTCATTAGGTTCAGTTAAGCCTGTTTTGGGTTGAGATAGATACCCAATATCGTGTACGGGTATGAAAATTAAATTTGAAAAAATACATTCAAAATAATAGATATACTCTGTTCATTCAAGAATAGAGTGACTGTCAGTTTTAAGACACGATAAATGCAGCATCTAATTTCTCCTTGGAGCACCGATGAGACAACTCTTACAGTATGCGGCTACATTTTACACAGGAATGTGTAACAGCCACGGGGCACTCACTTCCTCTGCCATGTTTTGCTTCGCTTAGGGAAGGCACAGCGAGGAAGTGAAACCGGTCTGGTCGCTAAGACACACCAACTGATGGTGCGACCATGACGGCGACTACGTCGTCGACATCAACGCTGTCTCAACATCACACCACGTCAAAACAAACACCCGTGACGTCAAATTGATTGATACCACGTTTCGGTGGTTTCGTAAACCGTTTTTGATGAAGAGTTCGATGGAAGATCGATCATATTCGATACCATCGATAGCAACTGGAGAGAAACGTATACTATTTATGAAATTTAACTGCGGTTCATATATCATTCACAATTTTTCTCGATTAGTGATCACTGACCGTTTCAAGAAATTCAGCACTGCTTTTATGTCTGCCAGCAGCAGTGTGTAGTACACAGTCGGATGTGGTACTGCCCAGAAAGCAGGAAATCCGAATCGTTTGATCGTATGCGTCTGATTGGAATACATTGGGGCGAGACATCCTTTGGGATCTAAGGTGAAACCCCCACGACGTTGTCGTTTCTGATTGAGGGTCGGCTCTGGCAACCCAGCTCCCCATCGGACATCATCAATGTCGCCTCTCATCTCTCGCACTTGCTCGTGATACTTTTTCTTCTCTGTTATCACTGTCATCAGAGAGTGAAAGTAGAGGAAGATTTTCCTGACGAGTTGCTCCAATGTCGGCTTTTTCTCTTGAACTAGTAAAGCGTTGTTGCTACTGCTACTGGCAACCGAACAGCATGAGTCAATGGCCGAACTCAGATCGTACTTCTTTGCGGGACCCGGACGCCGTCTTCTATGACGATGTCTGGTTCGTTTCTTCTTTTTCTCCACTTCCGTTGTCATTATGGGTGGAGGATCGGCGTCTGCGGTCAGGGTGAGAAACTCGGAGACGACATTGTCGATTTCATCCTGACAGCCGATTGTCAGCGGTGTAGAGCAACCCGACTGTTCATCGTCTTCTTTCGATTCCGGGTCATAGGGTTGTTTCTGGTCGAGTTCACCACCGTAACCCGAGTCTATAGAACGGGTGGTCGAGTACGGCATCGACTTCTGAACAATAATTTAGGTGTGGTATATGACAGAGAGGGGGAATGATATGGCAAAAACATAGTGAACAAAGAAAAGGAAATATATTATGTGTAGAATACGTTGAGAACAGACAATCAGGAAGAACTATGTTATTTCTGAATACAATTCGTTCTCCAATTCATATCACAGTACGACTGGAACACGATGAAAATGTTTTCGCGCGCAGATCAATGGATGGATTCTAAGTTGGAATACTAATGATATCGAACATGATGTTGCGCCTACACAAGCCGGGCGAACAAGTCTTACAAGCTTCTAATGAATATGCAAAACTTTACTCCGATGATGGAGAAAATGAGAAAAAGCGAGAATGAGAGAGAGAGAGAGAGAAAAGTTAGAAGATAGGAATGTTCTTCTATACGTTGAATTCTTAGAAAAACAGAGACTTATGGTAGAGATCAATTTTTCAAAAGGGGAGACAACTGGGAACCAACCGTTATGGTAACTAAATGAATATTTGCTCATCCGTCACGCATTTTCCGTCATACTCGCACATAGCTTCAAACAAATGAAAACAGAGCAAAAAGGTGATCAAATAGTCTCAAAGAGCATAGCACAAGAGAAAGGAGAAACAAAGACATCATAATCGAACATCTCTACACAATTCAGACTTCATTTGATACGTTGAACTAGTGTAGAAAGGTGTGTAGAAACTTAAGATCTACACTGTTGATAGAAGGGGGAGAAAGCGTTTAATACGATCAGCAGGCATGTGATTCTTGAGAATAGAGGTAGAATACATATAGGGATCTATCGGAAACAACGGACTCGTCGTGGAACGATCGAATGAGATTCAACTGGAAAAAAAATTCCATAACCACAGACTCCACGTTCGCTCAAACTATGAACAGACTGAAAGTTTCCATGTTTGCTGTCAAAATTTTCCCTCAAGGAAACGCAAGCGCAACTTACACTTGCTGTATAGAAGATCAAACATCTTGCGGAACTTGATCGTTCAGTGTGAACGAAGGAAAAAATTGACGGGCGATTATGAGAAGGAGAGAGGGTGCGAACGATCGAGCATTGTACCGAACTGTCGATGGTAGTTTCAACGCGTTCTTCGCGACTGTGACGGAAGAAGTCACACTGATAGCCATCTATGAGGGAATATTGGTATACAAACAACATTCCTAGTGGTCGATCGCTAGATTCACACTTCGAGTTTGCTTGTAAATGCGATTATCAGAAGGAAGAATGGGTCAGGTGATCTATTCTTACTGACTGCATAATAGCCGCGTGAGGTGGTATCCGTAACTAGTCGTTAAAATGTTACAACTGAAAGAACGACATGAACCTTAAATGTCAGCGCAGTCCTCAAGATACCTTTCTCTGCTAGGTAAAACATTGGGAATAGCTCCATTCAAAATGATAACCGCAAAGTCTATAGACGAGTTGTGAACTTCCTTCGAACGCGAACCAAAACACACTCGACCATAAATGTTACTCCAAACAAGTCGGAACACAGGAATTCTTTACAACCACTACTGTTTGATGGAGGGAAGAGTTATCAATAGAATGAGGAAGAATTAAACGCGCATCACTCCAGTAAACTGTACATCTGATCAGTTGCATACGTTCGCCTTTGCGTATGTGTGCGTGTGACACGACACTACTTGTTCGAAAACGAGTTTAGAATGTAAAAGTTGTGGTGGGAGAAAGCGTTAGCTAGTAATAAGAGCGTCACGTTGTTGTAAGTATCGTGCATCCAGACTGAATCAATCAGAGTTTGCAAATAATTAGACGACGACGAAGATGGTCAATGGTGTGCGTCTAATAAATCAGAAAAGTGTGAACGCAGTTCCTTTTTGTACTACCGTATCTGATAGCTGTGACCGTGTAAAAACTTCTAGCTACCTTATGACACTCTCCACCTACATTAGAAACAAAAAAAGAACACTCCCATCCCCTACTTGATATTTTTATGAATCAAGATATTACAACAATTTTCGCTTCACATCACCCTCATCTAAATATTTTCAATAATCTTCTCTTTTTTATTAATCAAATTTTCGACCCCACCCAGGGGTCTGGGCCGATCCTGGCAGTAGTGCAACGCCAGGCCGACCCTTGAGTGGTCGAGGCAAGCCTCGGGTCCACTCTAGGTCTCAAAAATAATATAACCTAATATTGATGACAATTGTCATCTACCGTAGGTTAATACGATAAGAACAGATACTACAAATTGATCTTAGCCATAAGGCCGAGAAGCGATAACCTTGCTCGCCACCAGCCAAGAGTGTAACTGCGGCTCGGTGCCGACCCTCCGCGGGTTTCGCCGTTTTGGCTGGAATCGGTGTTATGGTGAATTTTTTTCAAGCAAAACTTATATGAAACTGTGTGATTTTTAATAAATAAGTCGACGAAACCTCATCGAAAAAATAAAACTCAAATTTTTGATAAAATATCTACGAAAAACAGCCCGGATGGCAACATTGAATGTAAGAAATGAAAAATTTTCTCAGGAACTTTTAAATTTTTCAACTTTTAGTATTGGTAACAACAATGCAGAATTCAGACCAGAATATGATTGTATCTTTGTGATATCATTCAACATTTTCACTAATTGGTATGCACTGTGTTTTGATCTAGATCAAAACAGCTGGCGCTATGTAATTGATATATTCCGGAACCTCCGATTACTGTAGCATTTTTTTCGAAGAGACTATTTATTATTGATGGTGAAAATGTAGTTAAGCTCTCGCTTTGATAATTTTTCAAGTAAGAGGTTTTTGACCGACTCACACCTCGGCAAAGGCATAAGACCAAATAAACGCTTCGCAACCGCTTTGCCGTCCTCCGCTTTCATTTTCGAAAGTGGTTGTACTTTAATAAATGACTCATTGACATAATGAACGTTGCGGACTGTTCCCAACGATAGTTTTACCTACTTCAAACATTTTTACGTAACGATTTGTGAATCTGGGACGAAAAAAAGTACGAAAAGTAAAATTTTTGAACTACAGTAACTGAAGTTTGATCTACTCTATCGATTTTCTTTGCTTACACTTTTCAACTGCGTTTTCCGCAGTGTGCAACCATCCTCGGTTGTCCCGCCCCGACACGCCCACTTTTGGAATGACCAAAAGTTATACACTGTCCATCGGTATTATACAAGAAAACCATTCTCTCACTCACATAATGTTGTCAAATGGAACCGTGTGTTGGAATGTTGTTTGGAGTCCCTGCTGCTTCTGTGGGCTGCTTGAAACGCTGTTCGTGACGACTGAAAATTTTCAGTTTCACAGTGGAAGTCTCACTTTTTCCACTGAAATCGACGGGGCAGAACTCTCTGCTTGCCCGAGACTGCACACTCTTCCTTAAACGCACTCTCTCGCCACAGGTGTCTGCGTCTAGCGATAGTACACACTCTCTCATTGCCTCCCCTTCAAAATCCGAAAAATGCGGGACACCAGAAACACGGTACACATCTCCCTGTTTATGCGCCGAGGTGAGAACAGTAGCGAAAATGAGAGATCACAGAGACAAACCCCCGGTCATAGAACGTTTTGTGTAGGTTTACGAGGGGCAGGGGGCTAATCGATATTCTTTTTTCATTTTTCCGTATTACTTTTCATTTTTAATGAGTATTTTTCCTTTGTTTTACATTCGTATTCCTACTAGTGTTTAAAATATGTTAACTGTTACTAACGAGCGCTCAAAATCAAAAAGTTCGAACATTTCTCACAAGCTTTAAAGGAAAATCGCGAGTTACTGTAGAGAATACTGCTCGCGGATGGGTGGGAGAGAGTGGGGCAGAAAGCGAGACTGCTAACGCGCGAGAGCTAGCGAGACAGTGAGGACTGTTTGGAGTGATCAGAGTTGATACACGTTCAAGCAGTAAGCAGGGAGATGTGCGGTATCACAAACCTGACGGTGACTGTGCAGGACCGCTATCAGTTGTTCCATAGGAAACGCCGGAATCTGGTGACGGTGTGTCACTTGGCGGAACTGTCATCGAAGGAGCGGATGAGGCTACACCTGAACAACGTTCTCAAGGGAGCGATGGATGAAGGGACAACCTTCCGAGTAACTTCCCTGGGATCGAGAGAAACCATCATCACGACTGTAGTCGTTCCTGGAAATTTCGATAAATGCATCTTGAATGTGTGCCTCACCGACGGAACTTCAACGCAAGTTTCTAACTCACCTTTTTCTGTCGTTATTTCCAGAATATGCATAATCATAGAGTTGTTTCGAGTCTTAAGTTATCCATGTGGAATATTTTTGGTGTGTACACTACCTTTATAATAACCTTCTTTTCTTGGATACTGATAAGAATTATTGTAGCTGTAAATTGATGTTTTTCCCAACTGTCGACAATTAACACGATACATTGGTCGTGTGCGCAAACAGTTCTCATTTTTTAGCTATAAGAGTTCACCAGCTCTACAGATTTCATTCAAAATCTTCAGAATTAGGAACATACAATGACAACTCAAAAACGAAAAAGAAGCGCACAATGAAGCAGTAGAACCCTGAAACTTCTGTGTATTACCTATTTTTATTTGGAGCGGTTCCGGCTGAACGATACTTGGGCATCGTATTCGATTCGTCGGTATAGTCGTAGTGATAGTTTCTTGGTGGAGATGACCTGACAGCTAAAAATGTTTGTTTGAAGAATATGCTCAAGTAAACACTTACAACTATTCCTGCTGTCTTTGTAGTTACCACGATCACGACGATTAAAACCTCCGTTGTTCCACTGGCGATTGTTGTTGAACACACTGTAATGTGAAAAGTTCATGAAGCGGTGGAACTTCTGAACAGAGCCCTCATGAAGTACTGATTAGAGCCAGTGCGCAGCAGACGCACCGGTTATTTATTACAGTACAGATTATGAGGTTACATTATCAAAATTCATACCAAACTGAACGACTAAAAGAATTACACGTGACCTCTGACTTACTAACTTTTTTATTACATAAAAATGACTCACTTGTTCATAGAATAATTTTGACCATTATTTCTGTAAGGATACTGTGGATTGTCATATCTGGCGTTCTTGAAACGTTGGTTTCCTGGAACATTTGAGTTATTCAGCACCACAAGTTTTGTACCTCTCCGATATTCGCCAGAACCGCGTCGGAAATTACCGTCATCATCTGAAACGGAGATTTGATACTGAGAGAAAGCGACAAGAATGAATTTCGAGGTCTGTTATAGTACTTCTTAACATCAAAGGTTACCAAGACGTTACAGATTTGGAAACATTACGCGAAACCGTTTTCAAAAAGAGAATAACGAACGGGTCTGTGACGGGAAATGGTTCAAGCTTCCTAAATCATCATGACTACCTCTATTTCCTGAAAAAGAGAAATTTTTTGATACAACTCGAAATTACCTTCACCATTAGATTGAGACCATGACGAGTTGTTCGCATTACTCATCACTCGATCGCAGGCACTATAAGTTGCAAAAGGATTATGATACGCGCAACGGAGAAATGAAATTCGTGGAACGTGGCACGTGAAAATTGACTAATCAACGTGAAAACTATTTTCATGAGAATTACGTAGCGTGATGTTTAACAAAATGAGAAAACTCAAAAATGAGTATCGATCAATAAAAAAGGTAGAGCAAAAATCTTTACAGTAACCTGCGTAGATCAAAAAATGGATTCTTTATCGATTGAATCGGGAAAAATTACTTTGCATTTTCAGAGAAACAAATTCAGTCAGTTCCATAATTCTTTGTGATTTTCTTTTGTCCGAAGTTATCTGAGAAAGTTTATTGAGTTTCCACATACAATGTTCACCATCATTCTATAGTTTCTCTTCTGTCTTCTCTTGTTATCTTCGAATGTGTGATTTTTTTCAGCCCGCCCGTATATTTTGTGGAAAATCAAATCTAGGAATTCTCTCACATGTGAGTTACTCCCAATTTTCCGCGTTCCCACCGTGTGTAATTAGTGCGAACAACAGAATTGTGTGTGTGCACTAAGTAAAATCGATAACGCTTTGCGCTTTTGTTGTCGTTCGAACATTTCTCTCTTTTTTCCCACTATATTCAACAACAAGTTTGTTTTCAGGATGAAACGCGAGTACGAAGGTGAAGACAATCACCCAAACAGGAAGAGACAGCGTGGAGATGGGTTGGTTTTCGAATTATGATTGCATTATAACTATAGTTTTATTTTAAAATGAATGATCATTTTCAATTCTAGTTTTGTCTTCTTCTAACTTATAAACTTCTGCAAAAATGTTCTCAGTTCAGGAAATGTGAAGATCGTGTACTAATTTTAATAATTTCAGATTCTCCGAAGCTCTGAAAAATGGAAAATTTGAGATTCGTTTTCTGGTCAGCAGCAAGTCTGCTGGTGGAATCATTGGTAAAGGTGGCGAGAATATCAAGCGTCTTCGCTCAGACGTAAGTTTCCTTATGACAATCTCGGATTTGATGATACGTCGACCCTCACGTCGGAAGATTTCACAAAGACCCATCACACCCACAATTTCAGTTCGACGCCCATGTGACCGTACCCGATTCCGCAACCCCAGAACGGTAATGATTCTTCCCTTCCTTCGAACCTTACATGACCAATTCTTGTACCCATCTTTTTTTTTAACAAGAGAAAAGAAAAAAAACAAAATTTTGTCAATAACAATAATCAGTTTTCAGTGTGGTGACGATTGTCGCAACGAAGGAGAATATCCCGAAGATTGTTCAAGAGTTTCTTCCAAGACTTGAGGAGGTAGAATTCTGTTAGATTTGAATATATTTTTGTCGATTGATAATTGTTGAAACATCATAAATGATATTTCAGCCTGAAGAAAAAGATCCATGCGAATTGAGAATGCTCATCCACCAATCTCATGCTGGTGCGTTGATCGGAAGAAGTGGAAGCAAAATCAAAGAGCTCAGAGAAAAGAGTAACGCGAAAATTAAGGTAAAAATGCATAACCGTGCCAGTTTCAACATCCTTTTTGCAGATATACAGTAATTGCTGTCCAATGTCCACAGATCGTGTCCTCAAGTTGTCTGGTGAAGATAAAAATTGTCTTGAAGGAGTTTCAATCATTATTGATGAGTTGACTGAACTGCAAATTAAGGTATTTTTTTGAAATTTATAGTGGTCACAATGGGTTCTTTGTAGAAAAGGGGTGAATGAGAAGCTTTACAACAATTTTCCTTCTGTAAGAGACACTTTGTTAGCAGTTCTTCTTGGTTTGGGGTGTCCTGAGACATTTTTCGAACCAACGAGGCTTATGAATCGTACATAACTTCAGTATTTAGTACTGACAGGTCAAAAATTATGTTTATAAGATGAAAATTATGCTGATAGGACGGTTATCCATATAACTTCACACTCATTATAACTATTTATTCTCTCGATGGGATCACAATTCAAAATCATCACTTTCAACTTTGCCAATAGTAATATTACAGGGAAGTATCACTCCGTACTTGCCCATAGAAAACGATCCAACAATGGTTGAAAACTACGGTGGCTTCCGCCGTCCAGGCACAAGTGCACCAACCAATGGTGGTGGATCCAACATTCGTGGTGGAAATATTGGAGGTGGAGGTGGTGACTACGCTTACAGAGGTGGAATGTGAGTTTTAATGGTTTTCTCTAAATTTGTATGCAAATTATCAATGTCTCGTTCTTCTGATTTATTCGGTAATTGAAAAAAATATTTCCAAAACTAAAAAAAAAACAGCAGAATCTGGCGATATCCACATGGAAATCTTTTTTTACCATCGAAAAGAAATCCCGATTTTTTCCGAGAAATGAGTTTTCATTCAGTGGTTCTCAAGCTCCACTAAGAAGAGACAACTACGCACCACGATCAGATGCACCATACGGTAACACCGGATACGCTGGATACGGTAACTCTGCACCACAGGCGAATGGTGGGTCGACTGGTTATGCCGGTTTCGGGAATCTAGCAAGTGGACCAGTGGAAACAGCTCAGGTGAGCCATTATTTGAAACTTTCCCGAAGTTCTAATACAGTATCATACCGTAATCCATCGTTTTAAATTCCAGGTGACCATCCCATCAGACCTCGGAGGTACCATAATCGGTCGTCGTGGTGACAGGATCCAAAAAATTCGTGATGAATCCAGAGCCCAAATAACACTTGAAAACGACAATGGTCAAGCAGAAAGAGTGATCACGATCAGGGGAACTCAGGATCAAATTCATGCTGCTCAATACCTTCTACAACAATGGTCAGTTTTTATAATTCTGAAAAAATCATCTAATTTCAACTAGAAGGAAGTAATATTACAAGTATCGATCGAGAAAGTAGGCTTTAAGAATAAGATAATTCACTTTTGAGGTATAATCAAGTCAGACGATTTTGTCTAACATACCTCACTGTTCAAAAACCCTAAGCAAATTCATTCGTTCCAAGTGAAATTAGTTTTATCTTCAAAAAAAGGTAATTTGGAAAACAAGAAATTTAACTAACAAGAGTGGAATCTGTTTGGGTTACTGTAGTAATTTTGAATTGTTAATATTTCTTGAAAGATATGAAAAGTACGAAATAATTTGAAATTCAATTGCGTAGGTGAAATTAGTTTCTATCTATTAAAAAAAAACAAGAGGTTTATTTTAAAGAGTGAAATCCGATGTAGTTACTGTAGTATATTTGAACTGATAATGTTTCTTCAAAAACACGGAATAATTTGAAAAAAATGAAAACTCAATTAGTTTTATCTTTTAAAAAATAATTTGGAAAACAAGAAATTTAACTAACGGCAATTAGTAAATCGCATCCCATCGCATCCCACATCCCGTTTCTCCAAACGTCTGTAACTTCGCTCGGAACATCCCAATCACCTTGTATTTAGGCTTAGGTTGAACGTTAAGCTGACCCGAACCTAACCTAAGCCTAATAAAGAGGTTTTCATGCAATGCGAAAAAAGTCATCGCATCCCATTTTTGAAAATGGGTTGCGATTTAATAATCGCCTTAAGTAACAAGAGTAAAATCTGATGTAGTTACTGTAGTAGTTTAAAACTGATAATATATTCAAAAAAAATTTTTCAGTGTCCGCAATTCTCAACAAGGTCGTGAACGATTCGGAGGCGGAAATCAGGTCGGAGGTGGCGGCGCTGGTCGTCGTTAACTCATTATGATTATGATTTTTATTATTTTGTTGCAATCAGACGTTGTTCAGAAAAGTTGAATCGATCTCTCCCTTTTCCTCTCTCTCTCTCTCTTTTCTGTTTTCTCGCCGCCCAATACACCGTATATTATTTATCTATATTTGATCGTTTCCAAGATTATTTCATTGCTCTCACCGTCTCCAGCAATCCACCATTCTGTTCCCTACGATTCATTTTTTCATAAAATATTGATCTAAAAAGTGTTTATTTGAGAAATTGGCTGGTGGGTCACAAACTTGGATCTGACATGGTGTTTTCGAAGAAGCTATTCAATTCGGAAGGTCAGAAAAAAGGGGACTTGCTCGAGGTTGAACACTAAGGACCGGGAAAAGCTCTCTCTCTCTCTCTCTCTCTCTCTCTCTCTCTCTTTCCCTCCCTCCCTCCCTCCCTCTCTCTCTCTCTCTCTCTCTCTCTCTCTCTCTCTCTCTCTCTCTCTCTCTCTCTCTCTCTCTCTCTCTCTCTCCCTCCCTCTCTCTCTCTCTCTCTCTCTCTCTCTCTCTCTCTCTCTCTCTCTCTCTCTGGAATATTTACTATGGTACTGTGCAACATGCAACAACGGTACCAAGCAACATCTCTGACAATAATCCTTTAAGTACGGTAGTTTGACTACGGTATTTTAACTATGGTACTCTGATCATGATACATTGACAACGGCGAACAAAAATTGAGCTCCCTCTTTCTCTTTCTCTCTCTCCCCTCGAAACGAACAACACCAAGTTGTTTCTGATCCAAGTGCTCGTGGCGGCTATTGCTGGTCGTCAAGAAGATTATGAACTTATTCTTAATGAAAAATTTTTTAATTACTGAAAGAAAAGTATTCTCTTTAAGTTCATCGTAAATGACAATCGACAGTTTGAAAAGGATTTTCATGTAAGCCTGAAGCTCCACGTCTGGCTCACAAGGCCCCGTGGCAGTAGTCAAGTTACCTTAAGAGTAGGGTCTTTGGACATCGTTGTCTTACAGAAGTTAAGAATTACGGTACTATGAAGGTCTAAGCTTTCCGTATCAAGTTACATCTGTCAGACTCGATTGGTTCCTTTGCTTTGAGATGATGAGAGAGAGAGAGATAGATTCTTCTTCAGGTGCGGACATAATCCTTGGTTACCCCCAATCAGATATCGAATCAGAATATTCTTGAACCTATTAAACACAGTTCTCTCAAAAAAAAAATAACTTTTGCAAAATTGGTCCATCTGTTGCTCCACTATACATCTTGTTTCACTAAAACCGTGCCAGCCGTAGGAAGCGAAAACTTACCACTTGTTCTGTATTGTTTCCACTGTTATTAGACACTGTTTCACTAAAACCGTGCCAGCCGTAGGAAGCGAAAACTTACCACTTGTTCTTTATTGTTTCCACTGTTATCAGACACTATTTCACTAAAACCGTGCCAACCATAAGAAGCGAAAACTTACCACTTGTTCTGTATTGTTTCCACTGTTATTAGGCACTGTTTCGCTAAAACCGTGCCACCCGTAAAAAGCGAAAACTTACCATTGTATCCTGCAGTGATCATGAGTGTGTAAGTACGACATAACCGTTCCGTTCTACATACTTCTTTACATTCCATATTCCACAAGTCGGTATGGGTTTGTAAAGAAGTACGCGGCACGGGAGGCTCGGTGAGTCGAAACGGGCGGGTCGTTGGGAGTGAGTGAGTTGTATAGTGTGCGTGCACGACTGTCAGAGAGCGCCGCGCCCCCACCAGATACAAAGAGTTACGCAAATACTCTCTGTCTCCCTGTCTCACCTAGAGCAAGTTGGCGGAATGTTCTAGGCATGGCGCCAAGTTTGAATTTTGAATTTCCGGGCTGGATTGAATACTCTCACTTCTGCGCTTCTGAATCTAACGGGTCCGTGGGCTGTTCTAGGCATGACGCCGAATTTGAATTTTGAATTTCCGGGCTGGATTGAATACTCTCACTTCTGCGCTTCTGAATCTAACGGGTCCGTGGGCTGTTCTAGGCATGGCGCCGAATTTGAATTTTGAATTTCCGGGCTGGATTGAATACTCTCACTTCTGCGCTTCTGAATCTAACGGGTCTGTGGGCTGTTCTAGGCATGGCGCCGAATTTGAATTTTGAATTTTCGGGCTGGATTGAATACTCTCACTTCTGCGCTTCTGAATCTAACGGGTCTGTGGGCTGTTCTAGACATGGCGCGAAATTTGAATTTTGAATTTCTTGGCTAGATTGAATACTATCACTTCTGCGCTTCTGAATCTAACGGGTCATTGGCTGTTCTAGAAATAGCTTTTCAAGTTTCAGAACGATAGAATCTGGAAAACATAGGATATGCCAGATTCGGAAGAAGCGCGGCGGAGAAAGTGTGAAGGGGCGTACGAGAGTCCACTTGACACTGCTTGGAGATGCAGTCAAGTCACCAGGGTGGATAGTAATAAGTGAAGAGACTGACCGACCGGAATGAAGCTCGTCCTATGGGGCGGTGCTCGGGTGTTGCGCGCAAGAGACGCAGGAGGCGGGTCCCTGTCAGAGAGAGAGAGAGAGAGAAAGAGAGAGAAAGAGGGGTCGGGTAAAAGCTGGACTGATGGTACGCCCACTCAAACACAGTCTCTCTCTCTCTCTCTCTCTCTCTCTCTCTCTCTCTCTCTCTCTCTCTCTCTCTCTCCCGTCTTCTCTCCTGCAGGAACGGCTAGCAGTGCTGCGGAGTGTAATAGTGGATTTGAGCACTCACCAGTGTAAAAGTGATCGGTGAGCACACCTCGAGAGACACTTTTACTGAACGACGGTGAACAACGACACGAAAGCCAGATGCATATGGGTGAAAAAAGTGAATGAGTTCAACATATGTGGAGGTCTTTGAAGAGATCTTCTGGAACGTTCCCGATTTGGGGGGGGGGGAGGGTTCGGAATAACTCAGAAAAGGTGGGAATAGTACGATGGATTCTGTCCCAGCTTACTCTGCAAATGGCAAGATCCCTTTTCCACGATGACCGAAAACTGTTTCTAATGTTTCAACGCTGAGCAGAAAGGGGTGAATAATAACCGCGCGCTGCAGCGCGGCACGAGTGTACGCGTTCTTATCGTTACCTGTAAAATCGTTTTTGGGAGAAACTTGAAGCCAGTTACAATTTCACAATCGCTTCGTTCGTACTACGACAAACAGTACTTCTAACATACAGTACTCCTAAAGTACAGGTGGAACTTGCTTCGCTATGCGGGGGGGGGGGGGGCACTCTCTTTGCTGTGTTTAAAAAACGGTACTTCCAAAGTATGATACTCCTGAATTACGGTAATAAATGCATACTCCCAAAGTGGGGTTACAACTTCACACTCGCTTCGCTCCTGCCATACGACATACAAAACTGCTAAACTATAATTTCAAACCTGACTCGCTACGTCATGATTCAACCTACCTGAATATGTACACATTTCCACCATGATCCTACCAGGGCTGCACCAATTATGTACTTACACCAAGTAGGAAGCTGTAAGAAGCGGAGAGCACACCAGTTGTTTGTTCCCGATCAAAGTCGGGAGAATGACCTATCTTACAGTTGTGATATTTACTCTCGTGTGTTTGTGTGTAAAGACGCTGTGCAGAGAGAAGATTCCGATGATGGCTACTCTACTCCGTGGACACAATCATGT
>OZ022254.1:3578768-3611268 GCA_963978915.1 Caenorhabditis parvicauda
TTCGATGAGATTGGACAGAGTGAAACGAACAGGTTAGGTCAAAGTCGCAGTGGACCAAGTGAAAATCGTTGCGATATTTTATTTGACCCTTCGCAAAAGGCTGAGACTTGAACCTTCAAAAAAGTTTTTCTCCCAACCTAACCTAAGCTAATTATAAAAGGACGTACGGTTCCTGAATAAGCTTAGGTAAAGTTCTAAGCCCAAGTACGTTCCGAAAATGGGGGTCCGATTTTTCCTAAGCCTGATATAAGAAAAACTCTGCGGTCTGCTGTTTACATTTTGCCGACCTAGATTTACCGGGACTGCGTGGCATTTAGTAAAACGCGGCCCGCTTTGACTGCATCCAGTTGCATCCCGTATTTTTCAAAGATTTAAAACGTTATGTGTGTAAATATAAAAGAAAATTACTGTTGGCCGCAGATTGCAGATAAGGGTTTCAAATGAAGATTTTACCATGGAGTAAACCATACCTCAACTTTATTAATGTCAATGACCCGAGAATCGGCCATGCTGAAGTGCATCTTGTGATTCTCTTTGACCACGTTCGACAGCTGGATGTAGGCTCGTTCATGGCACCAATCTTGCAAAACTTCAAGATCGCCTCTGATGAATGCTTCCAGGACGTTCGGGATCACCTAGAATTCTCATTTTTTGATGAACAAACCTATAAATAATATTTTTGAAGCAAAACGGCATTTTCTTCAGTTTTTCATAAGATAAAAATAAATTTACATTTTTTAAATTTTCAATAAATTTTTTCGTGTTTCCCTTTCTCATTTTGTAGACATTTTTTCGTGTTTCCCTCCAATTTCTGAATGTTTGTAGTGTTCACAATACCCCAATCTCCTTTTGCAGGCATAGGATGAACCTAGGACTTATCCAAACTTAACCTAAGACTAAAAAATAAGGTTCTCATGGTGTTTTTTTTTTCACGTTTGACAAAAACATTTCACCGAATAACGATTTCGTGCTCAAAACGGCAATTCTTTTCCAAAATGAATGTTCAATATTCTTTCGAAAAAAAAACTCTCACCTTAGTTTCACAAAACTTGAGCCACTCAATCTTGTCGAAACTGGAGTCGATTTTCCTGATTTCTGTCAGTACTTCACTCACTTCACTGGAGCTGCCTAAAATGAGTTTGTTGTTTCAGAAATAACACTAAGACTATCAAAGTTTATTCATTGGAAAATTAGCTAGAGGTAAGCTATGCCGCGCAGCAGCGCGCGGTCAAAATAATACGGATCATTGCGCCAAAAGATCCTACAAGATGGCGTTCAGACCGTTTGAAAATACGAATTGAGAAAATCTATTCCGCGTAGCCGCGCGCGGACTTAAACTTGAAAATTAGCTTCGAATCAAGGAAAACTCACTGAAAATAGATCCAACTCTTTCCGTTACACCTCTCATCATCCTAACCGCTACGTTCTCTGACTCATCGTAGCGGATTTTCCAGTCCAGAACTTCTGAAACATTTCACTTTTGTACTGGTTTTGATTGTCGTTTCAAAAATCGTTAATTTGAATCATAGTCATATTCATTTCGAGAAGTTTTTCATTATTTCAGATCTCTGAAAATTACACCGGAATAGAAGAAAAACCAGAAACGTCACTCATTTCCAAACAAACTAGAAGGAGTAGATACGGATTTGTCTTTACGGAAGTCATTTCGGAACCTCGTGCAACTTTGGGCTACAAAATTAAATTTTTTATTCATTTTTGCTACATATTTTTTTAAAAAGTATTATAATCTATTATTCTTGCCTTCCTAGAATAAACTTTTCAATTCAATTAAATTCAATACACTTCTGTTATCATACAGAGAACATGCTTGTTTATAACTCACTGTTGTAATATGCATTGTTTTCAGAGAAGGACTTCCACCCGGAGTACCATCTCGATTCCTTGTGGAGAGTGATGTCCGTCGCATCGCTGAATATTGCATAACATTGGAGAATTCTGAAATAACTCACTCATTGGCTTCGACCGTGCGTTCGTTGACTTCGTGTCCGTCGGTTCTTTTGGTCAAGACTTCTGAAGAGGAATTATGTGACTAACATAGGAATGCGAACAGGACACAATGAAATTGGAAGGTCTGACATATTCCCTAGGTATACTGCTCGGAGAACCGCTGACAGCTAGATTTGGATAAAACAAGAACCAGATCCGGAGTGAAATCAGCTTCTAATTTTCAAATTCTGCTCTAATAGCTTCTGCAAGTACTGCGTGTGAATATTGTGACAAAAATTGTTTCTGAGTTATCGACGTTTATACATTATTTTTAATTACACTGAAGACGATAGAAACGGTCTTAAAAGTTACCAAAAGCGTGGGAAAAACTTCGATTTGCCGAACTTTTGTAGAATTGAAAGGTCTGACTGGGTTCTGAGTTTTCAACTACACTAGAGAATCGGTCTCAAGTTATAAAAAACGTAGGAAATATGTCGATTCGTCAAACGAATGGTATTTTAAACAATTTTAACAGAAAATTTTGCTTTTTTCAAGAAAACAAACCAGGTCTACTGTACATGCGGACGTCGGCGATGGTGTCGATTTCGTCTTTGACTGACTTCATGCTGCTAGCAACATGTTTGTAAGCTTCAGTGTCACCAACTTTCTCCGCCATCTTTTCCACTTGTTCTGCCGCGACTTTTGCCTGAATCATTCTTTAACTTTTTGTTTTAAAAAACGTTTTGACTGATTGCACTGGATGCGAGAATGATAACATTTCCGAATATGAGATGCTTCTTGATAAATACGACAATTTTTACTTCACTGCTTAAATTCCGCGTTATGTCTTAATCTCAATCTGCAATTTGCCGCCAATCGTGATTCACCTTTTATTGGTTGGAAAAAAAACTTATGTTAAGAGCTTGGAAACGTTGGTAAACTGAGAAAAAATGAATTGCGGTTGAATATTGAACAAAATCGTCTCATTTTTCACAGCTCATGTGCGATTCTAAACTAACTAAACGTTTTCTGATAGTTTCCGTTAGCGCGGAAATGTGCATCAAACTCATAAATTCATCCATCCGTGTGTTGCTACGCGGCAAGAACAAAAGCTTGGGAACGACTTCGAACTTAATCAATTTAAACAAAAAACAAACCTGCTTCAATGCTTCCTGTCCTGCTGCAGTCATCTTCTTTCCGGCTTCAGTCTTTTGAATTTCAAGCGCAACCTTTAAGCATATTTCAATACAAAAGTAGGGTACAAAAATACCTTCTTCAATTGCTCACTAATTTCCTCGATTTTGATCTTCACAACTTGAGAACTTTTCAAAGTTTCCTTCTCAACGACTTCCTGATAGACAGCAATTATTAAAAAATTTGAAAAAAAAGCTCACGAATTTCTTCCTGGCGTCTTTCAATGCTTCACTATCATTGAGTTCTTGCATTCTAGCGCGTAGTTCTTTTTGATGGTTCTGAATTCAGAAATTATTCACAAAAAACTATGTTCACACCTGGAGCTCCTTGTTCTTCTCGAGTTCTTCCCTGAGATTGTTGATGACATTGCCGAGAAATCCTTTTTTGGGTGCCGAGTTACTGTAGAATTTTACTTCTGGAGTGCAGAGAGCCGCCCGTTGCGCATACAATCCAGTGATCAACTTTTGCGATGCAGAAAACCCTCTGAGCATTTCTGAAAAAATAAAATTGCGTCAGTATAAGCGAGTGAAAAAATGATGCAATACAAAAGAGGTTCATTTTTTCTATTGGTCTTGTTGGAAACACTCAGAAAAGAGAAACCAATTAATCCCACATAAACAGAGATAGTCTTGAACACATATGAACATTATCCGAAGCAAGAAAAACCGTTGAAATGAGAAATTTGAAAGTCAGAAAGAAAAAATCGCCCAAGTACGACACTCCGATTTTACATTGCCTAATTTTTTCTATTTTTTTAAACTGAAACTTTCGAGCGCTTTTTCACGATGATTGGACAGTATTGAAAACCGAAAATCTTTTCAAAGAGCATCATAGCATGTTTGTACGTAATTACACATATTTTGAAGCAGAAAAGTACCTCTAAAGCTCAAGATTGAAGAAATGAAATTCTTCTACACGATAAAAACGTCATGGGCAAGTAAATTTTATTCAAGTAACTGAGTGAAGCAGCAATATACACGAATCCCGTCTAAACAAGTTAAAACTAGGCCTCATTATTTACAACGCACATGGTTACAGGTGATGAACGGCATAGGGCGCATTCCAAAGGTTCTTTTAATCGTAGCTTGGATCGTATTTCGCCCACGGGTTCTCTTCCAAATAGTTTTCGATGACTTCTCTTAAGGCGATATTCGGAATGAGCTGCGTTTCATCCAAAGGTTTTCTTGTTACTGGGTCGAAATGTCCTGAAAAATCACTTTTTTATTGAAGTATATACTTTTTCAATTATTAGAAAGCTATCACACTGTTATAAAATAAAGTATCATTGCCGTAGAGTTTGTTTCATGTGGGTCTTTTTTTTTGCTCCATTATTATAACTCGAGCGCCGGTAGACCGATTTCGTTGAAATCCTTAGAAATTAGAAAAGTTAGATCAATGAAAAATTTTCTCGCAGAAATTACCGTAATCCTCAAAAATTGGATAAAAATTAGCAAAAAAACAAACCTATCCGTTTCAAATGCTGCACGATCTCATCACGGTCATAGGTGATTCCAGAAGGTACGATGACAGGATCTTTCATCAACTCCAGCGTGATTTTACCGCACAAAACGTCGGGAATACTTCGCCTTGTCCTATTCTCAGAACTCTGAAAATCGAAATTGTTGAGTTTTAATCTAGTAGTAGGAACGAGACTTCTAGACGTTTGAAAACGAAAAAAATTGATCCGCACAGCAACGTACGGTCAAATTTGATTTTTTAATTAATGCGTATCCCCGCTTTCCTTTTGTTAACTAGAAAAGATACGCGCATGGAAAATTATTTCCTTTTTTTCGAAGAATACAACGGAAAACTAGCTATGTACGACATAGGTAGTAAAACGATGCCCTGTTGGACATGGGTCGTAACTCTTTTTCTCTACATTAAACTTCATGATTTCATCCTTACAACGTTTTTAATACCGTAACCAGACGGTAGAAATGATTATCTTGGAATCAGGTCATGCCAAAGTTTTGTTAAAGATAAGCAGCATCTACTTTTCTAACTTCTTCCTTTCTCTCTCTTTTCATAATCAAAAATTATAACTCTACTTTTTTTTACTTTTTTATAGAACGTGAGTGGTTTTGTCTTAACGTTTGTCATTCCCATCTTTACACGATAGGTGTGTTCTATACCTTACCATTTTTCAAAACCTTACACTTCACTGATCGTGTTTTTTTGAAGGGCTACAATCTTTTATGTTCATTTTCTAATTTCATAAAGCAGGTCTCATCAAATTTTATTTTTCAGACATTTTAAGTCATAAAACTCACTGTTGCAAACAACTCCGTTAACCTTTTCTTTAATGAATCATGTTTTTGTTGAGATACTGTTTCTGATTCCAGATCTTTGAGCATCAGACTGAAAAAAAGAATGAAAACAGATGAAATTTGGAAAAAAAAACCTTTCAAGATAACTCAAAAGCTCTGCGTCTGCTGTCTGTTTTTTCGCTTCCTCTTCTTCGTACTTTTCTTTTCTTGCTTTTCTCAACCAATTCTCAATCGTGGCTGTGTTCTGAAATGTAGGAGCTTCTGTTGAGCAAGAATAAACACTTACATAAATATCACTGTTGTGAAATAAGGCTTTCGAAAAACACGATATGGCTTCATTGAACTTCTTTTTCTCCATCAATATCATCCCGAGAAAATACAGCGGCTACAAATAAGAATGTTAGAATTTTCACGAATACAAGCTCACTTTCACTTCGTTCGGCTGTAGCTCTAGTGAATGCCGGCAGTCGTCTTCTGATTTCTCAAATTCGCGAAGCTAGAGTTATATTTAAATCAAATAATCATCGAACTCAACCTGATAATAAGCCATTCCACGGTTCTGAAAGTACTTGGCCGAACCATAAACATTTAGTGCGTTTGTGTACTGTTCTATAGCGGCAGAGTATCTAAATTTGAACAAAATCGATATTTTTCAATTTCTCAGAAGAGAATCCAATATGACGCAGTATTAACCTCTGACGTGAGAACAGCTTCTTGCCACTTTCATTGTACTTTTCGGCTTCTGCTCGTTTTTCAGAACTCATTACGCATTCAACTCTGAAAATTAGTTATAGGCTGCTACGTCACATATAGGGCATTCATGAATACGAGATAATTGTCGATAAAAAATGACCACACAACAATTTTGAATTACAAAACAGAATGCATTCAATGGAGATCAATATACCATTTCATTGAAAAACAAAAAAATAAAAAAACAAGTGGTGGTCTAGACTTTCAGAATTTTTATCGAACTTTGGATAAGCTCGGACATCGAAATTTTAGGCAAAATGTAAACCGCAGAGTGTCCGCAGAGCGCAGAGCCGCAGAGTCAATTTTTGTTTCAGGTTTCGGAAAATTCCAAATAACACGTACGGTTCCTAAATAGGCTTAGGTAAGGTTCTAAGCACAAGTACGCTCCAAAAATGGGGGTCCGATTTTTCCTAAGCCTGATATAAGAAAAAACTCTGCGGTCGCTCTGCGGCTCTGCGCTCTGCGGTTTACATTTTGCCGAAATTTTATTTTATTTTTCTTGAGATCAAGTGAAATCTCTCGCAAATAAAGAGAATAAAGGTCTTAGATTTTCGTTCTGCAAAATAGAAAAATATCAAAACCCTACAGTTTCTCCAAGTTGGAAGCAAATTTTCCTCATTATGCTTTCAATAATTTGCTATTAATTTTGAACTCAAAATTCATCATTATACATTTTATTATCATCTAAGGATTCATCACACAAAGAAGGCAGGGTGGTATATTTACAAAAATGCACATAAAAGAAAATCTATCCGTACTAAGGAAATCTGTAAAAGGGGGAGGAAGATACGAAAACCACAACGAAATCATCACCTGGGGGAAATTATGAGAAACCTCATATGGGTGTTAGCGTTTACCATGAAAATAGGGGGAGAATTTACAGTTTCATCGAGGTGTTCCTGTTAGAAACCCGGGACTTATTCTAAAACGTTACGATTCAGCTTCGCGTGAAGCGGGAGGGTTCAAGACTCTTATCAAACTCATGGAAAAGTGATTCATGACTTCACAGACAACTGGTAGGAAAAAATGCGTCCTAAACTCATTTTATCCAACGCGCAATCGAAAACTGAATGGACGGGAGTGAGGAACTTTGCGCAGTATAAATTCTAAACTTCGTTCTACAGTAACTGTTGTAACTGTATATCTACAGTAACTATTGTAACTGTAGATGTTGTTCCAGGTTATTTTCTGGTACTTGGATAATACTACACAGGAGTACGAAGAGATACAACTCTCACCTTCTATTCAAAAGATAACCATTCCGAAGATTCAAATCTTAAATAAAAAAGTTATAACTAAAAACCTTTCGATCAAAAGTTCTTCACTTTCGTCCATAACAGTTTTGCGTTGTCATTCACATCAGATTCAATGTGCTTCTGGAGTGTAAGTGAGGACAATGAAGAATAGCCATAGGTGCAGAATGAGAAAGTAGACTACAAACAAGATCCTTGCCGCTGGGTAGTTCCTGAGTGTTGTCATCACTTTTATCGCTGTCACATCTATTGCGGTTAGGAGTTGGCGTGTTTGGACATTTTTCACTGAACTCAGAAATTGGGTCGTTGTTTGCGAACTGCTCGCTTCTACAGGTATCGCCGTTTCGCGCTGAGCTCTCTGAAAAGTTCTTATTTTTTCGTTGAATTTTGATTCTTTTAGGGCAGTTCCGAGAAAAGCTTCGAAAAGGATAAAAACATTTTTTTCAATCCTAGTGAATTTCGCTATTTTCAGTAAGTTCATCAGAAAAAATAACAGTTTTTTCAAGTTTGAAGTAAACCATTTTAAACTGTTGAAAGTGTAGAAAACTCTATTTTTCACTAAAAATTAAAATTACTCTACTCGAGAACATAAATTTTTCGATCCAACGTCTATGAGATGAGAAAAGAAAAGATCGCGGAAAGAAAATAACAGCAAATAGTCATTGTCATTATCAAAAGGCATTATGAACAGAGATCCTTAGAGGTCGAGAAAAACACTGAACAAACCCAAACCTGTAACCGATCCAGCCTGACGGTGAGTACTTGATTAGTCCGTTGGGCGTCTTCTAGCTCTTTTTGCTTCTGAAGCAGCAACTCGCCCATCTGAGCGTTGCTGTCGTGAACTCTGGTCTCTTCCTCTCGTCTCCTGCAAATCATTTTCAGTTATGCTATTTTGCTATATTAAGGAGATAGCATGAAGGAACTTCGTGAGAAAATCAACAACTCTCGAAAAAGTACTAAATGGGGTCGGCCAGTAGTGTTTTGCCATACAATTTCGCTGAATCTGCTGCTGATCCCGCATTTCTGATCTTTATTAATTCTCCTGCATTCAGTCCAAGTCGCTCAGTGGCGGTTTTCAGTTCTGCTTTTTTTGCGCAAAACCAAAACCAAAATTCCGATGGTTAGGTTCTGCCCGTTTTCATTCTTTCGCTATATATTTCGGAAATTTCCAATCTCAAAATTCTAATGTCAGCATGAATGTAGCTACAGCTGGCTATGGTCATGTTTTTAAGTTTATTTATTATCTAAAAAAACAATTAATTAACTAATTGCTGACGTTCAGAATTTTGTCAGAAACGTTGCACTGTAAAAAAACATGAGAACATCATTGATTCGCATTGACTTGATCAACATTGATTTTATGAGGTCTAAATGGATTCTACTACACTCAAAACAATAGAAATGGTCTCAAAACTGTTTCTTTCTGCGTTTAATACGATCTGCCGCCAACAGACATTTACCTTTTATTTTTAATTAGCCATAACTCTCCATTAAAATTTCATTTTTGAAAACGAACCATAAGAAAAAATTCCTTCCGATCGCATCTTTCAGACACTACGATTGAGTCTACCTTTTAAAAAAAACACATAAACATCGTGGGTGGTCCAACGTTTCTCCACATTTTCAACCGCTCAAAACTAATAGGTTTCACCAATGAACTTGCTTTTTTCGAAATTCAAAGCTCGAAATCTCACCTATTCTTCGACATGTCTATCGCATTTCGTATTTCAGAATCTTTCTGGGCCAATTTCTGTTCAAACTCTTCAGTCTTCTTCTTCAGCTCTTTCTTGGCAAAATCACATTCTAGTCTGAAACACGGCAATATTGAATTGTGACTGAAAATTTGAAAAAACCTAGCACATTCGACCTGTTCGTTGAGGTGACTTGACGTCATCGACCACGATTGCTTTTCGTCAAAGTAGTTCCGTCGTTGGTCACTGAGCTGATTTTTCAAATCTCTGGAACGTTATCTGTCATTATTTTTTGAAATGTTTCAGTTACGCCCGTTTTGGCCTGAAAGTGATAGTCAATATCGTCAGCCAGAGGTCCAAATAAAAGGAAAAACATTTCATGTGTCACATCCCCCGCGAAAATAACGCGCCTTCTCGTAATCATATTTTTCAAAATAATTATAAGCTCTGGTCACAACCATCAATAATTTTACATACTGTAGAAAAAACGGCCATTTTTCCTAAACAACCTTCGTTTAACAAGGAAGAGCCTTTAAACAAAACATTTTCTGTCAACATTTCTGAAAAAATCTCGTATGTGAACTCGAACAAAGTTGGATTTTTCTTCAAAATATATCAAGAATAACCTCAATTGAGCATCCAACTCTTCAGCGTCTGATTTCAAAGTGTACAGTTGCAGTTGGCAGGATTCCAAGTCAGACTTGGCCAAGTCTCTGCAAATATATTACATTATTGTAAGGAAACGTGGTACCAAATAATATTTTTTCACATTCATTCGCTATTTTTTCTTCTCTATTTTATTTTTTATTATTTTTGGCCTATTTTTTCAATACACACATCGTATATTATGATCTTCTCCCAACATGGTGACTGGAGTTGAATTTATTTATTTGAATTTTCTCTATGTATCTCTTATAAGAAAGGGCTTTTCATGAAATTTTCCTTTTGATGAAACCGTGAAAAAAATATTTTACGTTTTTTTTTAATTTTTAGAAGACCGCGGTCTTTACGGTCGACCGTAAACCCTTAAATTAGCGTTTTTTTCAATTTCAACAAAATCGTTATACGTTCAAATAATGTTTTTTTTTCATTTTTAGAATGCCATTTTTCAATTTTAACAAAACCTTCAAACGTTATATCAACGGTTTCTCCATTTTTAACAACATTCTTAAACGTTAAAACCAATTTAACAAAAAGTTTCGTTAAATATATTAATTTCGTCACCAAAGCATGTTTGATTTCAAAAAAACGAACCTCTCAACTCGCAGCTCTTCCACCTCGGCTAGTAGTACTGGGCCAGGACCATCAAGCGAATGGTCATGCTGACAATTTTTTCATTTTCCATGTATGAAAGCCAGAAATACCTCATTTTTCAGCGATTCGACAAGTTTTTCTTTCGCGCTCAGAATCTTTTGAGCTTTCGTCTTGTACTCATCAAACTCTTTCTTGTTCTCGTTCAGATTGAACTTGGCTAGACGCAACTGGAAAATATGAATTGAGAATCGGAAAAATAACTAGTTTTGAACTTCAATTTAAGTAAAAAAATCAGGTTAGGCCTGGTTACTTTTGTAGAAGAACTGATTTTTATAAGACCTGGTGAGTCTGGATTACTTAGAATTTTGCATTATTTTTCGTGTTTCTAAAATCTCGTATTAGTTATGAAAACAACCGGATGTAATCTTGAAATCAGCACGTGTCATAATTTTTTTCACGCTTAGCAGGGTTAACCTAATTTTTCCCAAGAAACTCACGATAATCTCAAAATCGACTATTACACTTTTAATCTTTAAAACTGTATCATAAAAATAAAGTTAACTAGAGAAAATAACATAAATTTTTTTACAAAATAAACTATCAAAAACATTTCATCATTCAAAATTTTTGAAGACGAGTTCAAATTTTCATCACTAGTTTTTCTTCTGACTTGACCTTCGTATAGAAAATAACGAGATTTCTATGAAATGAACTATCAGAGCTACTTTATAATTCAAAACTTTGTAAAAAGGCTTGTTCGAGCTGTCATGACTAATATTTTCCTCGTATTCGATACCACTGTTCATACAGTCTGCCCAAAAATAATAGGAATGAAGAGTGTTATGATCATGGGAACAATTGTGCTTATCATTTTCGGATAGACTGTATTTTTTACACTTACAGATTTTAGAGGCAATAAAAGTTACCTGCTCTATCATTGCTCTGATTTCTTCCTCTAACGACACAACTTTTCTTCTCAACGCGTTCCGTTCTTCGGCCATCTGTTCCTTCTGTTCTTGAGTTTTCTTTCTGAATGAACACTAAATTCCTAGATTCAACGATTCTGTCTAATATTCAGCCTCATTTTGTCTTTTTATTCGTTTAACCGCGTTTTTAAGACCCAGATCTTCATAAAAGTTGTTTTTCCAATTTTCTCGAAGCTTAAAAATTTTAAATTACTGTTGGCTGCAGATTACATATCTAGTTTAGGACTATACTGTCTGGAGTGGAAAAAAACATACTTGGACAACTTCAGCTCTTCCACTGTTGCCGAGGCATCGTTACTTGCCACAACGGTAGACAATCGTTGTTCGAGTAACTCCTGCAAAATTTATTCTACTTTTAAAAAGCCATTTCAATTTTTCTAATAAGCATGAAAAACATACCATTCGCAAACAAGGGAAACACGTGGAATGTTTTGTTTATATTTTGAAATATCGACTGAGAGAATGTCATCTAATCGGAAAAGCTTCGCAAAAGATGCAAAATGTTAAAAAATTTTCCAATATGTAAGATCATTCCCATTCTCAGCCTACAGGCAACGAATTAAAACGGTCTAAACGCTATCAAATAGGCTCTGTTGACGCGAAAATGCGAACAAAGTATGCAAAAAAAAAGAAAATTGGAGCCAGACTTAATGCTTCTTGCGTTTTGAATAATAGAAAATTCAGTCATTCTAACGAACACGTGTTTTATGTCCATCTTTAGATAATTCAAAACATACCTTATCAGCTTTCAGCTCGAAATAATCCTGACTTCTTTTCTCAAACTTCTTCTCCATCTCCATTAATTTCGCCTTCATCACGGTTATCTGAGAGTCTCTCGCGAAGATTTGACTCCTCACACTACAAGCGTCAGCACTTTGAGTATCAGCTGTAAAATGATAGATTTGACTGTGTTTTAGAGCAAAATTACCTTCGTAATCCGTTACTGTGATGAAACTTTTAGTTTCACTACTTCTTCGACTTCTGGAGACGCCTTGGTCGTCAGTAGAAATGACGTCGCGTGCATTAAGAACTACTGACCAATTGTCCCTGGATCTAAAATGAACCCCATCGATTTTTTTCTCACGTGAGAACCTACTTTTCACGGTCTGATCGAGGTTTATTTGTTCCAGTGTAATCACTATGTGCTCTGGACGGAATAGAATTACTCGGACGGCCAACATCTTCAGTTATGACATGTTCCGGAATGTTAACAGCTGTATGTGCAGTACTCTGTCGTCGTGAACGACTCTTGGTTTGTACTTGAACCGTTTGGATTGCATCTCCAGTCTACAAAAAGTAATGGATGGAAAAATTCAAAGCTTAAAGTAAATTTACCCTTTCGTCGAGCCGATTCAGCAGGTTTTCAGCGGCTCCAGCTATATCCGTCACTTTGGACAACCATGACATTTACAAACCTAAACACTTCGTTTGATAGGTGAGTCACGTGGAAATCAAATGAAACAAACAAAGTTATTGATTGAAAGAAAACAGAGAAAAAATGAAAATGAAAATATTGTTATGTGTAAACGTGCTCTTGTGAAAAATACTGTGTCGGAATAATTTATGTTTTTGTTTTTTTTCTTTTTTTTCCTACAGTTTCACTCTCGAGCTCTGTTCACATTTTCCTATTCGATTAAGTTATGTTAGTGAAGTGAGTTCATACAGCAAGAAGTAACGAGTTGTTTCTGAGTTAAATTAGCATGTGTCTTTGCCGAAAAACCGGTTTTCATTGTTGGCACTTTAAACGGCCTCAAGCAGCTGCTGCTAAGAAATAGATTAACTTCTCGATAAGAAATATTACAATGAGGTAATTCAAATTTCACGTTGAAGATGAGTATTGGTCCCACACTCCCGCCATGGCTGGCGAAGAAAATTGAAGAGAAAGAAGTTGATGATGAACCTGTGAGTATAGGGCCATCATTATCTTCAAAAGTGTCGGAGAAAACAGCTGAAGACAATCATGAGGATGATTACGATGACGAGGAAGTGGTATGATTTGTAGTGAAACATTTCTCGATATTCTTTTGTTCAGAACTATGGTCCTGCACTACCATCGTCATCGAATCTAAGAACTCAAGTGGGTCCTGCTCTTCCGCCAGAGGACGATTCGGATGGTGAAGAATTCGGACCAATGCCAGTCTCGAAGGACGACGCGGAAAAAGCGTTGGTCGAGCGTGAAATGAGATTTGCACAAGCCGAGTACGAAGATTTATTGAAGAAGGTTTCTTTTATCATACAGTTAGGAAAATGACTGGAGATACTGAAACGTTCCCGAAACTCGTTGTACGCCTGTTAAAATCAATTACTGCTTTTTATATCATTGACGTTCAGGTCGAAGATAGTAAACCGAAACGTGAAGAATGGATGACTTCGATGCCATCGAAAATGGGAAATATTGGACTCGGGCCAAGAACCTTCAAGGTGAATTTTTAAAAAAAAGTAGACTGAATCATGAATCTTTTTCATTTAATTTCGTCTTAAAAAGACGATCATATTCTCAAATTTATTCATATAAAAACCACTCTCCAACTGAAGCAACGATTCCTGATCATTTATTACAAAAATAATACTGTAACAAATGTTTCAGAGAGGAACCATCTCCGAAGTCGACTCTTCGTGGGAAGACGCGCCAGGCAGCAAAAAGAAGAAGAAGGATGAAAAGAAAGTTGTACCGCGCAATAATGAAGCAGAAGACAAGCAACGACAAATCGTCGAAAGTTCCCAGAAAGGTGAAAGTCTTCTGGAACGACATCAGGCGGAACGAAGGATAAAGAACCGCGAGCAGGTGTGTATCTTGATAATAATTTTATTCATGGAGAATGGGTTACAAACGCCCTAGTTGGAGAATTCAGATTTGAGGTCTTACTAGTTCTGTTCAGCAGAAAAAGTTAGGAACTTTTCATGTAGAAAAGTTCACAACTTTTTCTGCTGGACAAAGCTAGCTAGGTGTCAACTCTGGATCCCAAAACGCTGAAGAACACATTTTCAACTCAATCCTTCCGCGCGCTGCTACGCGGCACCGTATCCTCAACATTAAAAATTTGCGATAAACCCATTTTGAAAACTAGCGTTAGGTTACCCCTTTGAAGAATTTTCCTGTCAAAAACTTATTCTTAAACAACTTGAATAATAATTCTAGCCTTCTAACATACAATTTATCCGCACTACATAAGACCCTCACTTAGAACAATCAATAAACTAGTGTCCGACCCAAAACAGGCACATCTTTTGCCAAGTTTTTTTCGTTTTTTTTTCGCCTTGTCGCTAGTACGTCGCCGCCCTGTCGCGGTTTGGTAGGCTATACCGAATAGCGAAACGATGGCGACAAATTTACTGTGGAGGAAATTCATCCCATCTTTCAGGAGCTGAAACCTGGTGAACGACGAGCCTTCGATCGGGAGAAGGACATGCAGGTAATGGGTCTAAAACCAGCAGCTGCCAAAGACGCGGTTGAACGAATGCAAGGATTCACGAATAGATTCGCACCAGGAAGCGATAAGAAGTTTCTTTGAAGTATTTATCGAATGAAATATCACAGTGAAATGGCACAAGGTCTCCATATGGTTTTTAGCACTCGCGGTACATTTTGAGAGAAAATGGAAAGTTAAGATATTTTTCAAAGGCCGAAAAAAAATGAAGTTTGCATGTAGAATCTTTCTATTTTTGAAAATAAATCAAAACTCTACATGGAAGCGCTATGTGGAATTTCTGGATCTAACAGTGAAAAATACGTGGCAAGTGGTATTTTTGAAAATTTCCACATGAAAACTTCATTATTCGACATCTGGATATGTCAGAATAACATTGAATGTTGACTCCTGTTCTGGCAATCAAAAATTAAAAAAAAAAACTGAAATTCTTGCCAACCGATAGCAAATTTTCCCACATCTCGATACAGTTATTAGAAAAGTGACGTAACTTGTAAGTATCTTGTTGTAACATTCTGCGTATTTCGGCCTAAGTTGTCGAAAATCTCAATAGAATTTTTTAAGCTGTAAAGTTTCCCTTCCCATACAAAATACACCGCGTTGGAAAAATCAATATCTGCATTGAATATGAGAAACTACTTCAATATCAACGAAGTAAGTGTGGAAAGAATTGCAGTTATGTAGGCGTAGGTGACAACAACAAACGCGTGGACAGTCTGAGGCGCAGCGGTCAGACGACGATAAACGATAGTTGATGAGGAAGGCTGAAGTGGCTGTAGGGATGGGACGTTGAGGGAGACCATGGAGAGCTTGCTGGAATGATCTTGGTAGATTTTGAGAGAGGTCTCAACAGGAATTGACCTTCAGCGTAATGTAGATCCAGAGTTGGGACCTAATCAGATGTGTGAAGCAGGTCGATGGATGAAGTTTTCATGTAGAAAATTTTTGCACTTTTTTGTTGCAGGTGAGATATTTTTATTATTTAAATCTTAGCTCAAAAAATGAGCCGCACAATTGAGATTCGAGATTTTTAAAATTAAAATATGCAAAACTTTTCTACATGAAAACTTCATCCCTCGACCTGCTTAGCACATCTGGCGTCTCAAGGATCCGAATTACGCTGAAGGTCATCTACTGTCTTTTCTCTCTCCCTCTCTCTCTCTCTCTCTCTCTCTCTCTCTCTCTCTTTCTCTCTCTCTCTCTCTCTCTCTCTCTCTCTCTCTCCCTCTCTCCAACCTCTGAACCGAAGTGATCGACCTAGAAGTGATGTCACCGAACTCGTCAAACACTGCCGCCCGTATTTTTCCCTTCGCTTCTGAAATCAGCCCCCATCGTGGACACATTCTTCTTTATCTGAACCTAAAGTTTACTTTGACTCTGCGGTGGATCATCTCTGACGACGTAGATCCGCTCGGCGTCTCTGGGAGTCACATGGAGACCCTCCTCGAGTCGAACCATCCGCATGAGTTCTCCCATGGTGTAGAAGGGTCTGGAAAGTGTATCTCTCTCTCTCTCTCTCTCTCTCTCTCTCTCTCTCTCTCTCTCTCTCTCTCTCTCTCTCTCTCTTTCTCTCTCTCTCTCTCTCTCTCCCGACTCCTCACTTCTTCGCCTCTTCATCTTCAACCTTCACGGCCACCTGGTCCACCCTAGAAGTCGGCATCGTACTCGTTCTTGCGGTGTGAAAATCTTCAAATCTAATCGGGCTCTCAATACTTTCCAAGTCTTGCCCGACACCATTCAATTTGACTTGTGGTACTTTCAGATGAGTCACGCCGTTCACTTTGATCTGCAGATCATCCTAAATTCTATTAGTCTTGCGAAAGGAAAAAAACGGTACTGTATCCCTAATTCCCATGTATGGTCTCACCTGCTTCTTCCGGAAGAGTCCTGTGCAACAGCAGAAGGAACTTGACGACGGGCTGCTCATATGGTAACAAAAGAAGGTAATGTTAACTTGTTATCAGTTCATACCTGAAAATATTTTTGTTTCCTTTTATTGAGTGTACTTGGTGTTCTATTTGAATGATCACTACTCTGCAACACGCTCTGGTTACGGTATCGAGAAGGAATAAAAACGTGGAGACGTGAAACTTTGTTTCGAGGCGGCAATTCAAAATGATCAGTAAAAGTTAGTCCTAGCCTCTGTTTACGGTATCGAGAGGAAATAAAAACGTGGAAACGTGAAAGTTTATTTCGAAGCGGGAATTCAAAATGTTCAGTAAAAGTTAGTCCTAGCCTCTGGTTACTGTATCGAGATGGGAATAAAACGTGGAGACGTGAAACTTTATTTCGAGGCGGGAATTCAAAATGATCAGTAAAAGTTAGTCCTAGCCTCTGGTTACTGTATCGAGATGGGAATAAAACGTGGAGACGTGAAACTTTATTTCGAGGCGGGAATTCAAAACGATCAGTAAAAGTTAGTCCTAGCCTCTGGTTACTGTATCGAGATGGGAATAAAACGTGGAGACGTGAAACTTTATTTCGAGGCGGGAATTCAAAATGATCAGTAAAAGTTAGTCCTAGCCTCTGGTTACTGTATCGAGATGGGAATAAAACGTGGAGACGTGAAACTTTATTTCGAGGCGGGAATTCAAAATGATCAGTAAAAGTTAGTCCTAGCCTCTGGTTACTGTATCGAGATGGGAATAAAACGTGGAGACGTGAAACTTTATTTCGAAGCGGGAATTCAAAATGTTCAGTAAAAGTTAGTCCTAGCCTCTGGTTACTGTATCGAGATGGGAATAAAACGTGGAGACGTGAAACTTTATTTCGAGGCGGGAATTCAAAACGATCAGTAAAAGTTAGTCCTAGCCTCTGGTTACTGTATCGAGATGGGAATAAAAACGTGGAGACGTGAAACTTTATTTCGAAGCGGGAATTCAAAATGTTCAGTAAAAGTTAGTCCTAGCCTCTGGTTACTGTATCGAGATGGGAATAAAACGTGGAGACGTGAAACTTTATTTCGAGGCGGGAATTCAAAACGATCAGTAAAAGTTAGTCCTAGCCTCTGGTTACTGTATCGAGATGGGAATAAAAACGTGGAGACGTGAAACGTTGGAAAAAAAATTTCTTGTGAAATTCTACAAAACGACACGGAAAACTTTACAAATGAGAAAAAAACCCAAAAATTATGTGGAATGCAATGTTATTGACACGAGAGTGAGGGAATGTGTGTGTGTGGGAACAATCTCGGCTCATAATTAAGAGTGATAGAAGGCGGTGAGCATTGAGCCGCTGCTTAGCAACAATCACCCAAACCTGAATCTCTTTATATTCCGCTGCTTTAGTCTTCGAGATTTAGAGTGACGTCAGCAGCGGGGTGACGAAGAGCTCTGCAGTTTTGGCTGGACTGTAAATGGGCGACAAATCGACTGGATACTCTGTAAATTCAGTGTGGCCGGCACGTGGCAGAATTGTGTCCTTCGTGTGCCCGACGCCTCGTGGAGAAATAATAACGAGTGAAAACCTAAACCGCGACGCGTATCTCGATTGTGGAAAACGATTTTTTTTCCATTTCTCAGGACTACCAAGGAAACCGCAAAAATTTAGGTCTTTACTACGGTATCGGTTACTGTAGTTTTCGTTCATTTCTTCTGGGAAAGTTTCTCTGTCAAAAACTACAAACTAAACAATCGGATGTTGCCTAAAGTTCGCCTCCGTGACTTTTCGAAAGCCGACCACCGTAGGTCAAATAATTCAGGGTGGGTGTGAACGTCTTCTATTGTTGGGTCGCTAGGCACCACCCAGGATACCTCCGAGGCCAGTTCATTCACAGAAGACGAGCTCCGACATGCGCTCACTGGTGGTTCTCTGCACATTCGTTTTATTGGTGTACGGTAGGTGTCCTCCAAAGTTGCGTTGGTGAATTTCCGTTACAGCAAACACTGATGTCGAAGCAGATGAAGAATCTGTGGATGTTGAACGTAAGAGACGAGATATCGAGGAAGATGTGAAAGTTAAGAGAGAGGCTGATATTGAGGTTTGCCGAGAGAGAGAGAGAGAGAGAGAGAGAGAGAGAGAGAGAGAGAGAAAGAAGAGAGAGAGAGAGAGAGAGAGAGAGAGAGAGAGAGAGAGAGAGAGAGAGAGAGAGAGAGAGAGAGAGAGAGAGAGAGAGAGGAAGTTCAGGACGCTGAATCAAGCGAAATCGTTAAGCGGGATACCAAAGAAGAAGGAACAGTTCTGAAACAGAAGAGAGAGGCTGAAGTTGAGGTTTGCCGAGAGAGAGAGAGAGAGAGAGAGAGAGAGAGAGAGAGAGAGAGAGAGAGAGAGAGAGAGAGAGAGAGAGAGAGAGAGTTCAGGACGCTGAATCAAGCGAAACCGTTAAAAGGGACACCAACGAGGGTGGATCACTCAAACAGAAGAGAGACACTGATGCTGAGGTAAGGTTGGAACTACTGTAACTGATACCGTAGTGAAAAAAGGAAGATGGAGAGAGTATTCAGAACACCGAGTCTGAAGATCGTACCAAAAGAGACGCAGAAAAGTCAAAGCGAGACCTTTCGGTTCGTTGAAGTGATTGTGACAAATTCATGAAACCTTTAGGCTGTTGAAATGGGCGGTTCGAGTGATCATCTGCGAGCTGCACGTAGGCGTACGAACGGTCGCGGTTAGGCAAACTACGTTGAAATAAAGTTTATGACTCGTGTAAAATTAAAAATCGAAAAGAAGAGAGAAAACAAAAACACATGAAGGAAAATGATAATAAGGGAGAGGAAACGGATGAGATCAATATTGGACACGAATCATTGTGAGTTAGTGAGTTATATATCGGGGTTAAGTTAGAAGATTCGCTTGATTTTTTTTGTTCATACCGGCTTGCTGGGAATTGTCTTGATTAACTCGAACATTCGTTTCATGACCATTGGGCTCTCAGATGAGAAGTTGTCGTCGTTGTATGGTGGAGCTATGGTCTGAAATTAGAATATCGGATGGATGAAGGGTTGGCATTGTTCCAAAGATTCAGATACTTTCAGTGATGCTTGACTTCATAGAATCTTGATTTCAAATATGGAAAAAATTCTCTAACAAATTTGTCTCTCGTTCTCTCTCTTTCTCTCTCACTCTCTCTCTTTCTCTCTCTCTCACTTTTTCTCTCTCACTCTCTTTCTCTCTCACTTTTCTCTCTTTCTCTCTCTCTCACTCTCACACACACTCTCTCTCTCCCTCTCTCTCTCTCCCTCTCTCTCTCTCTCTCTCTCTCTCTCTCTCTCTCTCTCTCTCTCTCTCTCTCTCTCTCTCTCTCTCTCTCTCTCTCTCTCTCTCTTTCTCTCTCTCTCACTCTCACGCACACACACACTCTCTCTCTCTTTCCTCATTTCACTCACTCAGCACGAATTACAGAAAATAAAACTAACCACAGAATTGGCGATGAACAGACATCCATTTTCGTCTCTGACAACGTCTATGCGACTTTCTCGCAGTTTGTTGTAGATGTCCTCACCTCTGAAAATCAGATGAATAATTTAATGAAGGAAGAAAATAGTCATGTTGAGTTCGAAAATGCACGAATTCCATTCATTTTTGAACAGAAAGAAGAAAGTGGCTATATGATTACTAATTAAGAAAAAGAGATTCGTTGCGCTTGTACTGTAATTTACGGAAAACAACAAAAAGATCACATATTTTATTTAAAAAAAAACTCTGAATTCTGCCTAATTTATCCTGGGAATAATTGGGAAAGGTTCATTTTTCCAGTTTGGAAAAAATAAAGTACTGTATTTTGCGGCATACATCCAAAAGAACACATATTCCATTGATACTTCAAACTTTTGAGTAATTTTTCTTGAAAAATTGGAAACTTTTTACATGGAAAAAAGGAAAATAAAAGGTAGATAGTCTTCGGTTTTCATTTTTTTTCACACGAAAAACTCAAGTTTCAACTTTTTAAAAATTATATATTCTAAAATATCCAGTTTTTTCGGTAATTTCAATTTAATAAGGATCTAATTCAGTTTCTAACGGTCTCAAACTTTCAATTTTAACTTTTTATATGGAAAAAAAGGAAAATAAAAGGTAGATAGTCTTCGGTTTTCATTTTTTCACACGAAAAACTCAAGTTTCAACTTTTTAGAAGTTATATATTCTAAAATATCCAGTTTTTTCGGTAATTTCAATTTAATAAGGATCTAATTCAGTTTCTAACGGTCTCAAACTTTCAATTTTTCTCTTGATTATTGAAATCACCTTTGCATGACTTCTGGAGGCCACGACCTGGGGACTTCGTCGTTCCGCATGCCAATTGTGCTCTCAAGTTGGCTGAGAAGTTCGTTGGAGAACCTAAAATGATTCGTAAATCGACAACACTCTGGACTGCGTACCTTCTGCTTTCTTTGTCGAGAGTTCGTTGTGGTGTCACGGACGTTATCGCGCTTCCCGGGATCACATCAAAGTGTGTTGGGACTGAAAATGACACGATTCACACCTCGGGGCACAGGCATAAGGAAATATAACCGCATCGCAACCGCCTTGCCGACCTCCGCTTTTATTTTTTCGAAAGTCACATATCTAGCAAAAAGTCTAACCGATTTCAAACTCGCGGCAGTCGCATTTTTGTAAACTGAGTACGGTAGGGTCGGGACTCTCACAACGAACAGTTAGATCTTTGTGGATTTAAATTGTTATTCCTACTTTCAGTCCATTGAAATTAAAGGCGCATTACTTAATCGTTCATGTTTTTCGAAGCGAAACTGCTACGGTAACTAAGAAACCGATTTACGGAGGTCAGACTTTTTTGCAGGTAGAGGAAGATATGTGAAAGTGTTTGTGCTTTAATAAATGTTTCACTTGACATAATGAACGTTGTGGACTGTTCACACCGTTACTTATACCTACTTCAAACACTTTTCCGTTATGCTTTGTAAATCTGTGATGAAAAACTTGGGGAGAATAACATTTTTGAACTACAGTAACTGATTTTCGATCTACTCTATCGATTTGCTTTTCTTACATTTTCCGATCATCAACATGAAGGTTAAAAACCATACAAATTATTCAAAAGATGTTACAAAACTAACCGCAATTTTCTGGCGTCGCGAACCTCGCGATGACCACAGCTCCCGTTGTTGGATCCATCGTTACCAGGTTCCCTCTCGTCGGATTCGTCTGGTTGTTGAAACCGACCAATTGGACCTGAACGTTTGTCAGTTTTTCGAAAACTTTGAAATTGGACTGATATTTAGGAATGGTCGGGAGAAAATCTTAAAATAACATTTCTGTTGATAAATCAGGGGTTTTTATATTTTCTAATCTAAATCATGTTCTACTCTCCACAAAATTTATCTTTATGTTCACATGTACCCACATATACTATCTTTCAACTGAAAATAATTTGCCACTCTGTAGTATGTCCGTCTATTGCGGGCTTTCCCCAAAATAACTATATTATTATTATTATCTATTCAATAGAAAGATCATTGTTTACGGTAATACATAACATTCCTGACGAAAGCAATAATCGAATACCTGAACGGGGTGTCCGATCATAGAATAGATGTGGTGTGGGTTCTCGAATGACATCTGTAATGTTTACATGTGAAACTTCAGTTTCGGAAGTTGCAGGTAAAAATCGAAGAAACGAACAATCCACGTCACCATTTTTCGATAAAAATTTATTGAGTACCAACAACCACGAGATTACCTGCTTTTGGAAAGGCTATTTTTTGGCTATTTACATTGAAAGAAAGGGGGACTTGGGTTATTTTGCGGCCCGCCGCAACCTGACGCTGAAATTGGGATACTGTACAAATGAGAATTGCAGATTCAGAAACCAATGAACGCTTGTCAACTGCAATTTTCCTTGCTCAATCCCGAAATTTGAGAATCAGATAAAGGATTCGACGACTTGTCTAATATTCAGCCGCAGTTCATTTTTCTTATTTCCAAGACTCATATCTTCACAAAAGTTGTTTTTCGAACCTTACCTAGAAGGTAAATTCCTGTCGGATGCAGATTGCAGATCAATATAGAACATGACGAGGGATTTTGTACAGCGAATATTAGACAAAATCGTCGGATTTTTAGATAGAAAGCTTTCACCATGGAACCAAAGGACATTATGCAATGTTGAATTTTTAGAAGGAATCCGACGATATCAAGCCGGCTCTCAGTTGTTGAATCAAGAGCACGTCTTCCTGAGATGGCTGGTAGATTCTTCCGAGAATTATCTGAAAAATCAATATACGGTGAGCAATTGAGGCAAATCTTATTGGACCTGGTAGCTTTGGTGTAAGATCTGGTAAACGTGAACAAAGCTATGGCAAGACCGAATTCTGAGATAACCAGGTCTTGTATGAACATTACCAGGTAATATGTTCAAGTCTTGTACATTATAGGTATACCATACCATGGAAATATATAAGACCTGGTAATGTTCATATAAGAGCTCGTTACACTCATACAAGACCTGGTTATCTTGGAATCAGCTCTTGTCATAGTTTTGTTCACGTTTAGCACGTCTGATTGAAATTTTTCCAGTGGGCTTTATTTGAATATTTTGTAATTATTTGAAAAACGATGTCTTGTGGCACTTCAAGAAACAGGAACAAACCATTTTTTAGGCCTAGGAAAGGTTGGGTATTCGATTTTAGTGTATCTTAATCGAGGTCTAAAAAGAGGCGGTCTGCCACTGTCCGTGTATCTTTAAATGCCATGTCTTATGAACAATTTAGAGATGAACTCTATGCAGGACTCACCAGATCTTTGAATAATTTGGCGAATAGGATGTAGTTCGCGAACATAAGCAGGACAAACGTAACAATGTGCTGCCAGTCGTTAGTCAAGACCAACATCCAGAATTCGGCAAATACCAGGAGGAATTTGCACGTGCAAATGGCGTAAATCAGACGATTTGGCTTTCCACACGCAGTCTGAAAAAAACTATGCATATTGGCGCATTCCTCGCTACGCTCAGGCCGCTCAATTTTTGACGTTCGGTACAATTGATTGTTAAGACATAGATTGATCGGTCAGCCGATAGAACATTTGAAAAGTGATGAAAACAAACTTTCACTAGGTAATATCTTTCTTCATTGACAGAATATTAAACTTCATATCCACGGTATTTCGTTTCTAGAGTAGAAAATGATGAATAAATCGTCAAAACCAAATTTAACCGGAACTTTCATCAATTTTCCCGATTTCCGAACTTTACGAGAACTTTCACTATTTTTTAAAAAGAACTTTCTTTCTTTTTTTTTTGAAATAAATCATAAAAGACAACCTCCGACTTTTCATGATGTCTCGAGTCATTTTAATAACCCAGAGAAAAAGTAGCCCCTTCTTCATCGCGAAAAAGGAAATGGTTGTAAGAACATGAAATATCGTCGGATTTTTTTCGCGCAAAAAAGATTGATCACATGAAAAAATAATTCTGACGTGAGGACCCTTATTTCTCTCTCTTTACCGTGGTAAATGTGCCCATTAGAAATGAAAGAGGAGCATCCGAGAATCGTCTTTTACGAAATGTAAGTGGGTAATTAGTCATTCATTTATAAGTTTTTCACAAAACTCACGAAGAAATTGGCTTGAACCGAATCTCCTGGATAGGCTGCAACCGTCTTCAATTTCCCAGATGAAACAGCTTTGTAGCATCTTCCACCAGGCATTTGGACGGTGTCGCCGTCAAGATACAGACAATATGGATGGAAGGGAGACGGTGCTTGGCTGAAATCAATGATGAAACAACATGTAAATGGTACTTCATCACACTAACATTTACATGTCTTCTAAGCTGCACGAAAAATTGAAATGGTCAGTGTTGAAACGATCACGTTGAGGACACGTTTTGGGTTGAAAACTTTGATGACCTGGGTCGCGCAGCTGCGCGGTCTTGGTCGAATTTTAACAAGATACGCATCTTTGCATAAAAAGAACCTATCAGATGGCGTTTAGAGGGTTTTGATCCGACGCATATGATCTGAGAAAATGCCGCGTAAGACAAAATAGCCTAACTAGTTGAGAAAACAAATTACACGACTTAAATTCGTTTCGGACAGTACTCACTTCATACTTCCAGTGTGACCCATCCTCGGTTCTGGTATCTCTTTCCATGTACCAAGATGAACTGCGGCACGATGAAGCATATCCAGGTAATTCAGAGGAAGCAAATACGTGAAGGTTAACGCAAAAGCTGTCAAACCAACAACAATCAGAAGTTGTGCTTCGAAGACATAACTGATTAGGATATTTGTGGGCATTCCTTGAGTAGTTGACTTCTGTAATTCCTATTTGAAACTTTTTAGTGACTTCTTAATGCAAGAAACCGTGTGGATGAGTAGAAAACGCTTACCGGTACAAAAATACAAGGGAGCAAGATACTGTAGAACGCAGTCGATATTCCAGAGAAAAGGCATCTCTTCATCCTCAAGTTGGCATCCTCTTGCAGAAGCGATACTTCAACACGTACTTGGACTGAACTTGGAATTTCGAAGAAAGACCGGAGATACTAATGTGGTACCTGGGTTGGAGCTGCACATGTGAGTTATTGTTTCAAGATCCAACTGCCACGGCATTGGTGCAAAGATTCGGTCGAAAAACTGGAAAAAGAATATTATTTCCTGCATGGCTTTCACTACTTACCGTTTGAACGTCAACTTCTCCTGACGCAAGTTTTCTCGAATTGAGATAGAATCGTTTGATCCAATACCAGATTTCGCGTTTGAAGGTAAACGCAAAAATGATGAGCCTGAAAAAAGGATTTTTTCTGGATCATTGATCAGCATTATTCGTAGGCTTAGCTTATGTCCAAACTTGAGTCCCAACCTTTCCTAATGGAAAACTAGAGAGTTAGGTAGTCTGCCAATGTCCTTGTCTTTCGAAATGCCACTTGTAAAATTGAAAACGTTAACTAAATTTTAATCTCCGAAACCTTAAAGCAGAACTAATGGCACTTGACATGATTTTCAATTTGAGAGACATTTCGAGAAAAAAAACAAAACTCACGGAAAGTGAAAGTAGAGCATGCACATGAAAGAAAATTCTCTAAAAATTTTGGTGTAACTGAAGAGGAAACTTGTGATAACCAGCGTCATCAACGGTGTCTTGATCATTGCATATTCAACAATCAAAAGTGTTGATTGAACAAAGTTGGATCGATTTGCGCTCAGGGAAACAACAGCTTCCGAAATCTGAGAACGAAAATTACAGAATATCTTAGTCGATTACCGTATTCCAGAAACACATTGTTACTCTCCATCCGAGAAGAAGTCCAACACATGATAGAAAATAAGGGTTTATGAGGTGAACTTTCTGCAATTTATTATTGAGAGAAATTGGATTTTCTCGAAGTTCTGCCACATTTACTGACTTTGAAAAAAAACCAACCATTGAATAATGCCAGTACGATTTTGGCAACCACCAAAGCGTTTTGTAAATATTCAGATATTGAAGAGAAAGTGCCAAGACGGAATAAAGGAACAACGTGCATTCGAAAAACAATTCTCCTTGAGAAAACTGAATATCTGGCCACACAGGATGAACAGAAATCACAACACCACTGCCAACGCTGAAAAAGTATGTTATTATTAAACTCTCGATTGATAAAACCCTTTGGGTGGTACAGGCGGTTGTGATGGTATGACGGCCATTTGCTTCTCTTTTCCTCGACTTTTTGGAGGCATGACGGCTTCTGCTTTTGAAATTCGTATTACGATTATCAGAAGAACAACGAAAAGTAAACCGTGGACTATACCATATGTAATTATAGAATACAAAATTGAGTAACAATTTATTTGATAAACAGAAACAATTTACTGTGGTGGTGGTGGTGGGGCTCCACGTCCGAATCCACCTCTGTAAACTGGAGCAGCTCCTGGTCCAGCATCAGTGGTCTTTTCGCTTCTGTAGCCATCACGGTCTCCCTCCTTTGGTGCGGCTGGAATTTTTTTATTTGAAAATTTTTTTTTGGTTCAAAAAATTTTCGTTACGTTTCAATTTCTTGAAGCGGATTTTTTCCCAATTTCTTATACAACCATCAAAAATTGAATATCAAATGCCTTGAAAAAACGTGCTCATCTTGAAAGCCATAGTCGAAACGGCTCCGACGAAATTTATTCAAACGACTTACATTGGCGTGGTCTATCGGAAGTTGGGAGTCTCTGCTCTCTTGGCTTGCTCTTGAGGGTAGCTGGAACAATTTCTGCTGGAAGGTTGAGCTCTTTTCTCAGGAAGTCGATTCCGGCATCAGTAAGGTACCAGTAGTAGTGTCTCCAGGCGAACTGCTCCTTGACGAGCTCGCGGGAAGCAAGACTCTGAAGAGAATATTTGGAGTTCATTGTTTTTTCCTTTTCAGAAAATCACTTGTAGAAGAACTTCTAACAAATTCAAAAAAGCGACTTCATTTTTTCCAAAAATTACCTTCAGGGCCTTGACAACTTCGAGGTTGCTGACTCCTTCAATGTTTGGGTGAGTCTTCAAGTTGTAGTCCTTCTTGGCAACGGCAACACCTTCGTTGAAGATGTACTCGTAGATAGCTCTTCTGTGGGACTTTGGGATAAACATCCTGACCGCAAGTTCTTCTGAAATCGGATGCAATTTTTTACAGTGGTTAGATTCCTAAGAGTAACATTCATGAAATCCAAATTGAACAAGTTTGCGGAAGAAAAACATACAATATAACGGCCTTTCACCGTGCAAATTCAAAAAAAAAAAGAAAATAAAAGAAAAATTTGGGATGTGAGGGCTACAGACAAAGTGTAGACACCGTAGTCGCGTGATTGCATAGCTGCCCTTTTCTCATTGCAGGAAATTTTATTTTTAATTTTTCTTTTCTTTCTTCGTTTTTTTCGATGTTTCAACGGTTGATATCTGCTTGATTTTTGATATTGAGGTGCTAAATTTCAACCTATGAATGATCATTCTTCCGGTATTGATAATCTATTTTTTTTCACCGTATTCGGACGAAAATCAATCTTACAGCTTTGGGAACATGAAGGTTGAAACCTGTGCTTACTCCGGATACAAGATCCACCCAGGACACGGAAAGAGAGTTGTCCGCCCTGATGGAAAGGTAGGAATTCACTTGAAATGCTGAAATATATTTGTGTTCAATTTGTAAAATATTGTTTCAGACCCAGATCTTCCTCAGTGGAAAGGCCGTTAAGGGAAACAAGCTGAAGAGAAACCCACGTGACATCAGATGGACCGTCCTTTACAGAATCAAGAACAAGAAGGTGAGCTTTTACGAACGTTTCAATATTTTAATGTTGTCGGAATATTCTTGTATCGAGAAAATAATTGTAGGGAGTCCACGGACAAGAAACCGTCCAGAAGAAGAAGGTGAAGAAGACCGTCCAGGTTGCTAACCGCGCTGTTGCTGGACTTTCCCTTGACGCTCTTCTCGCTAAGAGAAACCAAACCGAAGACTTCCGTAGACAGCAGAGAGAGCAAGCTGCCAAGGCCGCTAAGGACGCCAACAAGGCCGTCAGAGCTGCCAAGAAGGCTGCCACCAAGGTAAATTTTATCTGATATTTTTTAAACCAAAATTACGTCGCACACTATTAGAACTTAGCTGAGATTCTCATAACCGGCTGAGTGTCGAAGATGTGCAAAATTAGTTGCTTAGTGAATTAAAATTTGACATAGTTACTACTCGTCTATCAGAGTTTTTCTTTTAGATAATTCAGTTATATTATGTTGCTTTGTTCACAAACAAACATTTCCAGGAAAAGAAGGCCACCCAGCCAAAGGCTGCCACCAAGGCACCAAAGGCTGTAAAGACCGCAGCACCACGTGTCGGAGGAAAGCGATAAATTGTTTTTGTTTAAATAAAAATTGTTACAAATCAGCTTCACGAAAATTTGTCGTATTCAATTCATATTTTCGAACTTGGGAAGGGATGTCTGATACAAATTCTAACAAAGGTCGACCATGAATGTCTTCATTGTTATGTTCACTGTTTGGTTCTCGTGTTGGCTTTTTGTATGCCTTCGAAACGTTGAAATTCCACTGCATCTGGTCCCAAGCGGGACCATGAGAGAAATGATGTTTACGAGAAGATGCCTCTTCGAGCTAGACGTTGGCGATACACCATCAGGTCAAATCTTGTTCCGTAAGTTTCCGATGTCGAAGAAATATCATTATCACTTTCAGTGAAAGAAACATTCACCTATTCCACTACATTACTCTATCACAAATTGCTTTACGTTCTGAGTCAAGTATCGAATCCGAGAAGTCTGGAAAAGCTACTCTCTGACAATGCTGACAATTTTGGGATCTGTTTTGAAATTATCTTCCACGGACCGTTCTTAGTGAGTGTGAAAACTGAATCTCTTTTTTTAAAATTTAAGCTAGAATAAAGAAGTGCAAAATTTATGCATAAAAATGAAAAAATGTTTTTGAGAAATTGATTCTTCGAAATTCATTGTTTATGATTTGAAAAAAAAACTTCACGAGACGCATGAGTTTTTCCATACCTCTGGAAATTTGAATATGATAACTGACCAGAGTTGCACGGAAGTAAAATTTTTCAAAACGGAAGTCGGAAGTTAATTTTTTAAACGGAAGACGGGAGTGAAATTTTTTGTCGGAAGTCGGAAGTGAAAAAAGGGCGGAAGTCGGAATTCCGTGCAACTATGTAACTGACATTAAAACTCAGTTTTCGTACATTTATGCTGAAAATTGAAGACTAATTGAGTTTTTCACACTGCGGTAAAGGAATTTAGTAAAACACAAAATCACGTTTTTTAACTTTAAAAAAACGGGATGCGACTAGATACAGTCAAAACTTGATGCCCATTACTAAATGCCAAAAATTTAGAAACTCCTACTCTCCACAGTGCTAATTTCGCGTTTCGTCGAGATCTTTGTTCTGAACCGCTTATCGAGACTGTACAGAGAGGATGTGCTTCCCAGAGAATTGAAACTTCTCGAGAGAACTGTCTCTTTCTGGAAATGGTGAGTTCGAGTAGTAAATTTAACTTAAATTTATTTTACCTGTCTTACAGAGTTTGAATTTCAATGAAAGAACCCCCTTTCGGAAAAAAACATTTTTGCCTAATTAGAATGAAAAAAATATAAATTAAAACTTTATTATCATTAAATCGTCACAGTAGGCACTTCAGGCAATATTTCAACGAACGAGTCGCGATTTTAACATCTTGCCTGATCTACAAACAGCAGAATATCGACAGTCTAACGTGAGTTTGTACTGTTTCTACCCGAAACTCGAGTTTTGTTCTATTTTTCATGAAAATTTGAAAACATGTGATGAGATCATGGTTGCACGGAATTCCGACTTCCGCCTAGCGACTTCCGACTTTCGTGAAAAAATTTCACTTTCGACTTCCGTTTAACAAATTCTACTTCCGACTTGCGTCAAAATGTTTTTTTTCGTGAAAAATGACGAAAAGACCGTGAAATCGAAAGTCAGAAATTGACCTTCACCTGTTGAGCGTATAAACAATATTTCTGGGTTTTTTCCAACTTTTTTGCACTCCCGACTACCGTTGAAAAATTTCTACTTCCGACTACCGTTGAAAAATTTCTACTTCCGACTACCGTTGAAAAATTTCTACTTCCGACTACCGTTGAAAAATTTCTACTTCCGACTACCGTTGAAAATTTCTACTTCCGACTACCGTTGAAAAATTTCTACTTCCGACTACCGTTGAAAAATTTCTACTTTCGACTACCGTTGAAAAATTTCTACTTCCGACTACCGTTGAAAAATTTCTACTTCCGACTACCGTTGAAAAATTTCTACTTCCGACTACCGTTGAAAAATTTCTACTTCCGACTACCGTTGAAAAATTTCTACTTCCGACTACCGTTGAAAAATTTCTACTTCCGACTACCGTTGAAAAATTTCTACTTCCGACTACCGTTGAAAAATTTCTACTTCCGACTACCGTTGAAAAATTTCTACTTCCGACTACCGTTGAAAAATTTCTACTTCCGACTACCGTTGAAAAATTTCTACTTCCGACTACCGTTGAAAAATTTCTACTTCCGACTTCCGAGTTCCACCCTTTTTCACTTCCGACTTCCGTTTAAAAAAGTTTCTTCCGTGCAACTCTGGATGCGATGTCAATTATATTCATCAGCTAACTCAAAAAAGGAAAATCGATTTTCTGAGTTTTTTGTCAAATTTTAATGCCAGGATGATTTTCGAATACAGGAAGGTCACCTCGTTCACCGACTTTGTTGGCAGTTACCTCGATTTGATGGCGAAACCAACAATCGCCAACGTCTTCGCCAATTGGTTCTGCCTATTGTGGTTCGTTGAGCAGAGTGCAAGAACGACACTCGTCAAGTTCAGAATGGTGAGTTTCTCTGAAGGTCCGGAGAGGACTACGCCAGGAGCAGTGGATTTAGTGGAACCGCAATGCAGAACCGCACGCATCGCTGTAGGGTATCTAACATAGCTTCCTCTACCTGTAAAAAAGTGGCCTCCGTAAATCGGGTACTTAGTACCGTAGCAGTTTCGCCTTGTAATACAAGAACGATTTATGTAATGAGCCTTCAATTTCAGAATGGACTGAAAATAAAAAATAATTTAAATCCACAAAGATCTAACTGTTCGTTGCGAGAGTCCCGACCCTACCGTACTCATTCTGAATAATTGAGATTAGAGAGCGTTTGAAAACGGCCATGCTTCTAGCATGGTTCCAAGTAGAAATATGACAATTCAAAAAAAATCAGAAGCTTTAAAAACTTTATAACCCCTATGGAAAATAGAAATTGTATTAATTAACTAAATTATGCCTACTTGATTTACATATTAACTCAAATTATTTCTAGATTATTTACCATTTTTTAAATATTAATTTTGTATTATTTCTAGATCAGTTCTATTTGTCACAGAGACTATAAAAGGCAATCTTGAACAACATCGTACTGTAAAAAAGGTTGATTGAATTAAAATTGAGTTAATATAGAAATAATCTGAAATTAATTCGGAAATAAAAAATATTGTTATTATAGAAGTGTACAAAATAATTAATTCTATTTTAATTTTATTTTTCTGTAATGGGATTACAGAACTCAAAGAGTAAACTATCTCTCGCTATTTGATGCCGGAGGATTGTCTCTTGTTCCTAAGTTTTTGTTTGAAATTTTCAAATTTAAGGTTTGGGATAGGTTTTTAGAAGGCTGGGATTCATTTTTTCTGTATTCTTAGGTCAATTCCAATTCTGTCCGCCAAAAGTGTCCTTTTTGTCTTCCCGAAAATATCGAAATTTCAGCTTGTTGTCAATAGTTTTCAAAAAATTCGAAAAATTGATTGTCACAAAGATTGATTTTAGACCCCCTGTGACTATCCTTTCTTCGAAAGTCTGTTAGAAACCGATCACTGCGCGGGAACCAAAACTCAGTCTCATCACGTCATCAGACCGCGTGGAACACGATCTAGCATGGCATATCCTCTGAATTGACACCTACCCCATCAGTCATAATATTAAAAACAGTTAAAAGATCAAATTTAAATCAAAGACCGATGTCTTGGGATCCAGTGTTGAAACCAAGCTAGTTTTTCATCAGAATAAAAATTTTATGCGTTTTTTCGTTACAAGCAAGGTATTTTCACATAGCTTCCTCTACCTGTAAAAAAGTCTGACCTCCGTAAATCGGTTACTTAGTACCGTAGCAGTTTCGCCTTGAAATACAAGAACGATTAAGTAATGCGCCTTTAATTTCAATGGACTGAAAGTAAGAATAATAATTTAAATCCACAAAGATCTAACTGTTCGTTGTGAGAGTCCCGACTTCTACCGTACTCATTCTGAAAAATTGAGA
>OZ022254.1:3613768-3651268 GCA_963978915.1 Caenorhabditis parvicauda
AAAGAAATTGATTATCGATGGTAAAAGGTCTTTGGTTGTGGGCCGTTTGTGGCGTTTCTGTAGCAGCCACACTGGCTTTCTTGGTTCCCTTGGGGCATCTTCATAATTGCCGAGCAAGAACTTGTGCCTTCGATGTCTTCCCAAAGGGTCGACCAGAGATCGTTTGACCGCGTGGGTGCAGCAACGCGTGCAGCGCGTCGCGTCCGAGTAGTTGACGCACTGCGGTCCGCAACCACAGTCGGACATTACTGCCCCGAACAGGAGGAGGAGGAGAAGGATTTGGAGGATGCACGATTGCATCAATTTTGGAGTCGATTCTGAAATGTTTGGGGTTAGTTGGTTGAGTTGGAGAGAGATAGAGAGGAGAGAGAGAGAGAGAGAGCAAGAGAGAAAGAGCAACATTGTGTAATATTACCGAACGTTTAGATTTTTTGAATTGTTAAAGTATGTTTCATGCAGAAAATATATATCATGTTCGAAGTAGTTCAAGTGTTTTTCGTTCTGGAAATAACAACGACATGCAAGATGACGAAATAGTGGAAGTTTAAATGATAAAAAGAGAGATGTGAATGACAAAATCAAATGGATTAACTCTAGTTTACGTATCGTTTATGACTTGTGCTGTTTCATCATGGAATGATCTTTCTTTCTCTCTCTCTCTCTGTCTGTCTCTCTCTCTTTCTCTCTCTCCCTCTCTCTCTCTCTTTTTCTCTCTCTCTCTCACACATTCTCACCATCGAATTCAGAAAGAACTCAAATGCTTATCTGTATACTTTCCGATCAAGAACATTTCTATGCACAGAACAGGAAATCAGAGGAAAACTCTTCACGAGGAGAAGATAGAGAAAGTGAAAACATATGAGAGAGTCTAGACGGTCATGGATTTTTGAATCATTCTTAGAAACATCGGAGATCCAGGTTGAGAAACAATGAGAGAGAGAGAGGGAAAGAGAGAGAGAGAGAGAGAGGAGAGAGAGAGAGAGATCAATCGTACTAATTTCAGTCATGACTGCAAACTGACGTCAGAGAACACTTATCACAGTGACCACGAGATTATTTTTGCCCGAAAATTGGTCACTGCACGTTGATCGTGACGTTGGGTTGGCATACGGTAGGTAGGGTAGATCAAAAATGAAATTTTGGGCAAGACAATGGGATTAAAGTTATCTTTGTATTGTATGCAAGCGGGTGGTAGGCGAGGGAGAGGTTGATGGGGAGAGAGAGAAAGAGGGTGTGAGAGAGAGAAGGAGAGAGAGAGAGAGAGAGAGAGAGAGAGAGAGAGAGAGTGGAAGCGAGAGAGAGAGAGAGAGGGAGAGAGAGAGACAGAGAGACAGAGACAGAGAGACAGGGGAGAGAGACAGGGAGAGAGAGAGAGAGAGAGAGAGAGAGAGAGAGAGAGAGAGAGAGAGAGAGAGAGAGGGTGTGAGAGAGAGAGGGACAGAGGGAGAAGGAGAGGCAGAGACCGAGACAAAGACAAAGATAGAGAGACATACAGAGAAAGAGAGAGAGAAATGAAAAGAAAGGGGAAGAGTGAGAGAGTGGGAGAGGAGAGGGAGACAAAAACATCAGTCGACTATCAGGACCGAAAATTCTCCGAGCTGAGAGTCGGGGAAGGTAGGGTATAAATACTAGTGTTATCTAAACACGCTCAAAACTCATGTTGAGAAGTGTTAAGAGAAAACATAAAAGGGACTGTTCGGTGAAAACTGATAACAGGCGGGAGGGGCGGGGCCAGGGAAGCAGAAGGAGAAGAAGAAGCACTATTGGGTGGGATCTGTGGTTTACTATGACGAGCTTCCTCCGAAACTCTCTCTCTCTCCCTCTTTCTCTCTCTCTCTCTCTCTCTCTCCCTCTCTCTCTCTCTCCTCTCCCTCTCTCTCTCTTTCTCTCTCTCTCTCTCTCTCTCTCTCTCTCTCTCTCTCTCTCTCTCTCTCTTCTCTCTCTCTCTCTCTCTCTCTCTCTCTCTCTTTCTTTCTTTCTCTCTCTCTCTCTCTCTCTCTCTCTCTCTCTCTCTCTCTCTCTCTCTCTCTCTCTCTCTCTTCTCTCTCTCTCTCTCTCTCTCTCTCTCTCTCTCTCTCTCTCTCTCTCTCTCTCTCTCTCTCTCTCTCTCTCTTCTCTCCCCCCCCTCTCTCTCTCTCTCTCTCTCTCTCCCTCCCTCTCTCTCTATACGATTAAACTTGTTTGTGTTTTCCACTTCTTCAAGATTTCAATACTAACGAACTCTCAATATTAGTCAACATGAAAGTGAGCAAATCAGCATGAGAAAAATATTCGTATAAAGTGGCTCTCACGGTGGGTTTAAAAGAGGGAGAGAGAAAATTGGAAATTTCGTTTATACCGGGTGCGTCACACGCTTTTGCAGACTTACAAAGTTGAATGGAATTAAGGTGACGTGGTGTAATGGAGAGTGCTATAGATGGGCATGACAGAAGTTCGATCCCCACTCAACCTACCCATCTGTGAATGGCGCAGAGTAGTCTGATTGTATTCAGAAAAGTCAGGTTGGATCCAGAGTTGCACCTCCTTACAATGTACTCGTTCTGACATAGGTGAGAAAAATCTTGAAAAAAACTCTCCCCGCCACCGGTCCATCTGTCACCCATCTACGGTCCAATGCCGGTAAGCCAAAAGTTTTGGAGAATGGTACTTATCCGATTGGTTCCCGTATTTTCTTCAACCATAATGACTATTTTTCAATAGATTCATCTATCTATTAATTGAATGATCGCACGCATCCAGAGCTTCTCAAAGTGACCAGAAATGTCAGATTCATTCCCAATCTAGTTCTGGTTGAGTGTCTTCAAGTTTAGGTAGTGACATCTGATCATTTTGAATGTTTTGAAAATAATACATACTGTAAAGCGAAGATTGTATTCTTCAACTAAAATGGTTTTCAAATAGGTCAAGAAGAAAGAAATCTTGATCTCTGGGAATTCAAAATTATGAACTCATTTGAGTCGATGAAAACCAAGATTTTACCTGGCATGGATTTACCGAGATTAACCTGGAATACCTGAAAAACTAGAGATTTTATAAATTCACACGGATTGCCGAAGCTGGCCTGGATTTAGCCGGACTTTGTCGATTCCCAAACCACAATTCCTAGGGACGAAAAATGGAATCATCCGGAGTTGATAAAATTTCCAAAATATACAAGCGATGTTATCGTTTTGGTCAACGAAATCTGCTAATGCGACTGTTTTGTAACGATAAATAGGTCCCATTCATAAAGCTCAAACAAGCAAACTTCATTTTTGCAACAATCATCGCGATCATAGTTCCCGGTTGTAAAATAATCTATTGTTCCCTTTCTGATAACCCTTATCTCAACAGCTCATTGCAAAGCAAAAAAAGTGAGTCAGAGTTGTGCAGACATTGTGAGTCATCGTAGATCAAATCAGCTCATTTTTATCAGTCCAGAATCAAAGCTCAGTTTTCGAATGGAACTCTCACCTTGCACCTTACTCCAAAACTTTTGGCGGACCGGCATCGGATCGTAAATGGGTGACAGATGAACCGGGCGACAGATGGACTGTGGAAGGACCGGCTGTTTACTCCAAAACTTTTCGTGGACCGGCATTGGACCGTAGATGGGCGACAGTCGTCCCGGACATCTGTCGCCCAATTACAGTCCAATGCCGGTCCATTTACGGTCCGATGCCGGTCCGGTCCATGTGTCGCCCATTTACAATCCAATGCCGGTCCAAATTTGACACGAAGCGTACTCTCCCCGCCACCGGTCCATGTGTCGCCCATCTACAGTCCATGTGTCGCCCGGTTCATGTGTCGCCCATTTACTCGTTTTGACCTAGGTGAGAAAAATCTTGAAAAAAACTCTCCCCGCCACCGGTCCATCTGTTGTCCATCTACGGTCCAATGCCGGTCCGCCAAAAGTTTTGGAGAATGGTACTCATCCGATTGGTTCCCGTATTTTCTTCAACCATAATGACTATTTTTCAATAGATTCATCTATCTATTAATTGAATGTTCGTACGCATCCAAAGCTTCTCAAAGTGACCAGAAATGTCAGATTCATTCCCAATCTAGTTCTGGTTGAGTGTCTTCCAGTTTAGATAGTGACATCTGATCCGGACCACGAAAAGTTTTGGAGTTATGTTCTGCTTCTGGTTGTTTCTTCCACTCTTGGAATAGGTAAATTCCAGGCCAGTTCTGTTAAATCCAGGCCAGATTCGCTGACCCGTGTGAGATCTGGGTATTTTTAAACAGTAATATCATAACTTCATACTCGCTTCGCTCGTAAATCGCGAGTTCTACCACCTTTGTTCGAATCGTTTGGAAGGGATATTATTGACAAGTTTTACCTCCAACTTGGGTAATGAAACCTAGCCCAACCAGTTCATATCTTTTTTTCATCAGAAATAGTTGAGAGCTCTTACCATACTCCTAATCTTCAGTTCTCAATGAATCTAAATAGTGTTTATGTTTTATGTTTGATGTACGCACACTTGACTACAATAACTATGTGTACATTTCCAGTCTCGTTTATGATTTGTGACGACTGTTTCATCAACCACTGAAAGATGACATGTTGTTTTTATACGCTTTCTTTCTCTCACTCACTCTCTCTCTCTCTCTCTCTCTCTCTCTCTCTCTCTCTCTCTCTCTCTCTCTCTCTCTTTCTCTTTCTCTTTCTCTTCTCTCTCTCTCTCTCTCTCTCTCTCTCTCTCTCTCTCTCTCTCTCTCTCTTTCTCTCTTTCTCTCTCTCTCTCTCTCTCTCTCTCTCTCTCTCTCTCTCTCTTTTCTCTCTCTCTCTCTCTCTCTCTCTCTCTCTCTCTTCTCTCTCTCTCTCTCTCTCTCTCTCTCTCTCTCTCTCTCTCTCTCTCTCTCTCTCTCTCTCTCTCTCGCTCTATCCCCCTTTCTCTTTCTCAAACTCCACAACTCAGTGTGGACCGGAATCCGACTGTAAATGGGAAACTATCGCCCATTTCCGGTCCGATTCCGGTCCAGCGTCATGGTGGCGGGGAGAGTGCGCTGTGTGTGTCAAATTTTGGACTGGCATTGGATCGTAAATGGGCGACAGATGGACCGGATCGTATTTAGATCCGCATTAGAGTCTTAACGGCCTACAATTGGATCGGGCTACAGGTGGACCGGATCGGCCTTCGATCGTAATTGGACCATCAGTGGACTGCGAGCGGACTGCAGTTGGATCGGGCGACAGATGGACCGGATCGTATTTACATCGTCGGTTGGGTCCCGGTTCACCAAAAGTTTTGGAAAACTGAAGACAACCGTTTCACCAGTGTACTATAATCGTTTTCCGACCACGTGTGTAGTCAGCGTAGTCTGTATTCGTAACAAGATGTTGTTCTTATAGTCTCGAGAGATTATGATTGCGAAATGTTTTGTAAGGATATGATAACGCCGCGAACACAGGGGGGGGGGTACTGTAGAAGTTTCTACGATTTTCGTTACAGTAAGTAAGTTCTCACTGTCTTTCGCTCATAAATGTTGGATCGAAACGGTCTATACTCTGTTGGGGTTGGTTAATTCAGAGATGCGATCCTGCCGCGCGTCGCCGCGCGGAACGCGCTCTTCATAACTAAATGTGATGAGTAATACAGTAAAAATACCCTCGTTTCATCGCCAGCTTCTTTCAGGTCGTTAAATTCTCTCTTACGTGATAGACTCGCGTCAACTAGTCGCTCGTAAACATCATAGATTAGAAGTTTTACGACATTCTCTCGGCGCACTTTGAACTGCGAGGGCGACAGTACGTCTTTCCACTTTACGCATCTTATCTCTTCCCAACTTACCGTTCAAACTTATGTTCAAACCCTTATCTCTCATATTGTGATGCAATGTTGAAAACGGAACCCCCGCGTCCGGTCACATTTCTTGACGCAAAAGAGCTTTTGTAGTTGTGAGTTCTTGCGCCTTGTCTGCATTCCATATTCAGTGAATGCACAAACTCTATTTTCATCGTTTCACAGTGAAATTCACTTTCCTTCGAGGAAATATAGACGATTGTCGTGAGTTCTTGCGCATTGTCTGCATTCCATATTCAGTGAATGCACAAACAATATTTTCATCGTTTCACAGTGAAATTCACTTTCCTTCGAGGAAATATAGACGATTGTCGTGAGTTCTTGCGCATTGTCTGCATTCCACGTTCAGTGAATGCACAAACTCTATTTTCATCGTTTCACAGTGGGATTCAATTCCCTTCGAGGCGATATAAATCATTGTCGTTAGTTCTGGCGCCCTATCTGCATTTAATATTCAGTGATTGCACAAACTCTATTTTCAGTGTTTCACAGTGGGATTCACTTTCCTTCGAGGCAATATAAACGATCAGTAAAAGTTAGTCCTAGCCTTTGGTTACTGTATCGAGATGGGAATAAAAACGTGGAGACGTGAAACTTTATTTCGAGGCGGGAGTTCAAAATGATCAGTAAAAGTTAGTCAAAGCCTCTGGTTACTGTATCGAGATGGGAATAAAAACGTGGAGACGTGAAACTTTATTTCGAGGCGGGAATTCAAAATGATCAGTAAAAGTTAGTCCTAGCCTCTGGTCACTGTATCGAGATGGGAATAAAAACGTGGAGACGTGAAACTTTATTTCGAGGCGGGAATTCAAAATGATCAGTAAAAGTTAGTCCTAGCCTCTGGTTACTGTATCGAGATAAGAATAAAAACGTGGAGACGTGAAACTTTATTTCGAGGCGGGAATTCAAAATATTCAGTAAAAGTTAGTCCTAGCCTCTGGTTACTGTATCGAGATGGGAATAAAAACGTGAAGACGTGAAACTTTATTTCGAGGCGGGAATTCAAAATGTTCAGTAAAAGTTAGTCCTAGTCTCTGGTCACTATATCGAGATGGGAATAAAAACGTGGAGACGTGAAACTTTATTTCGAGGCGGGAATTCAAAATGATCAGTAAAAGTTAGTCCTAGCCTCCGGTTACTGTATCGAAATGGGAATAAAAACGTGGAGACGTGAAACTTTATTTCGAGGCGGGAATTCAAAATGATCAGTAAAAGTTAGTCCTAGCCTCTGGTTACTGTACCGAGAAGGGAATAGAAAGGAAGGGGCAGGATTAAGTGCTGGCTGCTTATTGGTCGCCCCCCCCCTTGCTGAGTGGTTGCACAGAGAACTTTTCTTGACGACAATTTGTCTTTCTTAGTTTTCTGATGCAGAACTTTTTTCTCGGTTCAATTACCCAAGTTTTAGGTCTCATCCAAAACCACAACAAAGAAACCACATACGGACGCGTCTATCGTACAGAGAACACAGTAGCGGGTCTGTCTTCTGTACACACGTAATACCCTCACTTATCAATCATTTTTAATCAGTCTTTGGGAACTCGTAAAATGAATGAGACACCCGGATCTTGGGTTTTTGACGCAGAATCAGTGGAAGGGGACGACTTGAAGTTCACTGGGGGAGGGCTTGTTCGTGTGCAACGTTGGAGCTTTAAAGATAAGAAGAAGAGTTCTGTTTCGTGACAAAAACAAGTTCAATGATGAAACAACACAAATAACCGTAGGAACGAAGAAACACTTTGAGAGAGAGAGAGAGAGAGAGAGAGAGAGAGAGAGAGAGAGAGAGAAAGAGAGAGGGGAGATAGAGGGAGAGAGACTGAAACAAGTCAGGAGTAAAAGTTCCAAAAATGTAAAGTACTGTGATGACGTTTCCTGCACAGTCAGGAAATAACATGAGACCCCTTCTTTCGTCATTCTCTGTACAGTACCAAACGGCAACAATACGACTACGTACCGGCGACAATACGACTACGTACCGGCGACAATACGACTACGTACCGGCGACATTACGTATACGTAACGGCAACATTACGGTTGCGTACCAGCGACATTAAGGTAACGTAACGGCAACAATACGTCTACGAACCGGCAACAATACGGTTGCGTACCGGCGATAATCCGGCCACGTAACGGAAACAAAAGAAGAATTCGGTCTTTTTGTATGACATATCAAATTTCGGCGCAACGGTGACAAAAGGATTCTGGAGCTTTCCGACTAGTTCAAAAAGTAACATTGTGATGGCGGGGGTGAACATCCATGATAAATGACGAGTGTTTACCAGGAGAAAAGTGACATCTAAAAGATGCATAAATGCTCAACGCATGCGCCCCTCTGGATGCCTATCGCGTCATTTCTACAAAAAAACACAACAATGCGACAACCCATTCATTGATAAAAGAAGAAAATGAATAGTTCAAGAAGAGTGTATAAATGAGAACAAGAGTGTGTGTGTGTGTGTGTGTGTAAAAGATGTGTCAATTATTACCAAAATGAAACGTGGCGCATCTAGTACGGACGGTGTCTCTGGTTTTGTGGTGTAGCGAAGTTCGTCGGTGTCGTCATCGTTGTTGTTGTCGGCATCGTCACAGGTGGCAGTACGAAGGTTGGAAGAGGTTGTTGTCCTGAATTGTTCGATATACTTTTTTTTTTAATTTTCAGATGAAAACCAGAGTTTTTGCTCATGTTTCACAGAAGTTTCTCATTGCTTACGGATAAAACATAGATATTTCGCTTTTTTCTTACGCGTCAACGTCTCTTTATATCATGTACTCGTTCGCACATTCCCTAGCATGTTCCCGGGAGGACGACGGGCTTCATGTGAACTTATAAAAAACACTCTCTAATTGGGGTTGTCTTTGCGTCTCTCCGTCTCGACACTATCCCACCCCGGCGCGTAAACAGACTGTTTTATAGTGAAAATTACTCAATTTGATAGCATTTTCAGTTTTATCAGTCTTATTCTGTTCTAAAACTAAAATTGTGTACCTTGTAATGCTCGCAAAGCGAAAGATCTCAGAATCTCTTGATTTATAAGCTGTTGGATGAGTAGAGGTGAGAAGATTGGTACTTGGTTGAACGGGAACGGAGTCATGAACTGTGGTTGCGATGCGAGAAGTAACTGCTGCATGGTCAAAGGATTGGGTATAACCGTTGCTGGTTGTGGTGATGGTGCAGCTGGTGGTGGTGGTGTGACCGCCGCCGGTTTTTGCGTGACAGGCGCCACTGGTGATGGTGGTGGGCCTGTTGACGCTTCTGAATCAAGATATTAGTTTTAAATCGAACGTGTTTCCATCGTGACCTTTTCCGCATATGATTATTTTTATTTCATAGAAGGAGAGTTAAGTTGTCAAGTATATAATTCAATCCAACCGCGTTTTCCAATTTTCACAAAATAACATGAAAGCTTACGATTTCTGTAGTCTTTGGGAACAGCATCATTGACTTCGATTCTTCTTCCCTCAACAAAACTACCGTGTAAAGTTGCTTTTGCTGTCTCAGCATCCGAAATTCGTCTCATAGTGACGAATCCGAAGCCCTTAACATATCAATTGCTAAAATGAGTACACAATTGAAACCTTGGATCCTCTTTCGTTGTAAATGACCTCAGCCTTCACAACAGTGCCAAAGAACGAGAACATTTTGACCAAATCCTCGGATTTATACGAAAATGGAATTTGTGTGACGTGAAGACGACGTCGTCTTGTTTGAGCTTGGAATGAGTATTCTGAAGGAAAGCTCAGATTTTCTTTGATATTCAGCCGCATTTATTATTTTCTCAGTTTACCCGCGTTTCCAAGACTCAGATCTTCACAAAAGTTGTTTTCCTACCTTACCTAAGCTTATAATGAGAAGGTAAAAACTGTCGGCAGCAGATCAAGATTAGAAATTACGCGGAATTAAAAAAAAGAAAACTGAGGAATATTAGTCAACATCGTCGGATTTTTCAACGCTAACTGACTAACCTGATGGAAAATCTTTCAACTCTTCTTCTATATTTCCTTTTGACTCGTCAACTGAGGAATCGGGGCGACGAATCGTTTCCGAACATTGTGGTGAATGTGATGTGGACTTTTCGAACACTTCCGAGCCTGTATCCTCGGAAGCATGGGTCTGATAGGCGGTGATATAAACTTTTTCATCATTCACTTACCGTTTCAGAGCAATCAGAAATAGACATGTAGACCGACGGATGCGTAGAAAATAAAATGACAAATGAAAGAACCGCGATCGATGAAAAATAAAAGTAGATCAAAAAGTTACTGTAGTTTTCGATCAACAAATTTTCTTTTTAATAATTACTTCATCATAAAATTTCTTTCGTACGGATTTATTTTTGATCGGACACCTTGAAGTTTTCTGATTATGTGGAACGTATTTCAATATAGGAATGCTTGCAAGAGACTATTGAAAATTTTGAGATGAAAAATTCATTCATAAAAACAAAAATCAACAAAAAAACAAAACAAAACAACATGGGACTTTCTAAACATAACCAGCTTCAATAATCCATCGATCAACTTTCTGATACGTTGGCGAATCTTCAAAATGCATGTGCCAGAAGACACGAAGACCTTCTGAGAGCGTCTCGAACTTGGCACGTTTCTCCGGATTGGTAAGTGGTTCGAAGACTCTCTTCAGTATCGTTTCTGGAGTCTCCGCTAGGAGAGTGAACAACTTCTTCAGAAGACTCGTCAGAGCCGGCCAGAGAGTTGCCCATTCGATAGCCTAAAGTTCATAATTTATCAATAGAAAGAGAGGGGAGAGATGAGAGAGAGAGAGAGAGAGAGAGAGAGAGAGAGAGAGAGAGAGAGAGAGAGATAGATAGAGAGAGAGAGAGAGAGAGAGAGAGAGATAGAGAAAAAGAGAGAGAGAGAGAGAGAGAGAGAGAGAGAGAGAGAAAGAGAGAGAGAGAGAGAGAGAGGAAAGTTTCTGTCTAAATGACGAATGTTAACCAAAGGAGAAGGAAAATAACAAACCTTCAGTACAGTAATCTGCAGGCTCTCCCTGGTCAACAGTGACTGTATCAGCTTCGCCACGTGGCTTCTTTCTCTCGGTTTCAGTGTCGCGCACTCTCTGAGTCGATCCCACAGGGCGAACTGGAGGGTGATCTGGAAGTTGCACATTGTTTCAGTGTGAACAGAAGAATTTGCAGATCCGACGATTTTGTCTGATACTTTTTAGTTTACCCGCGTTTCTAAGACTCTTATCTTCACCATAGTTTTTTCTAACCCCTAAGCCTATCATAAAAAGGTAAATAACCGTTAGCTGCAGATTGCAGACCGAGATTTTACAAAGCAGTGAGGAAAACCAGTCAAAATCTTCTGATTCGACACTTTCTCACCACAAATCGCTTATTGAATCCACAGAATCGGTCGAGCAGTCGTGAGTAAAAGTCGTTGTAGGTCTTCTCTTTCAACATCATCACTATCAACACGTTGACTATTTCTCGTTCTTTTTCACCCTGGAAATAAAGATACGGTACTTTCGTTTAAGAAAAATGATTTCAACCTCCAGATGATTATTTTCAATTTCGTTTTAAATTTTTTAATATGAAAATTAAAAAAAGACAAAAAGTACTTTTTTTCTGTCAGTTTCGATAATTCTCGTTCTTTCTCACCTTGGAAATAAGAACATGAACAAAAAGATTCCAAATTTTCAATAAAAACTGAAATCAAAATTACTCCTTTTCTGTTTTTACTACCCCCTGTTTTTTTTTCACCTTGGAAGTAAAAATACGGATTCGAAAACGGCTTTTTCAACATTTTAATGACTACTTCTGAATTGATTCCAAACTGAAGTAAAAATTACTCCTTTTTTCTACATTTTTTACATTTTTCATAGAAATTTTCCTTATTCTTAAAAATTCTAGAGCATACCTTCAAACCAAGTTTTGCAATCTTCTCAAATGCTTCGTCTTCATCTTCTGAGGTTGCTGCAAAATCATATTAATATTAGAAAAATGGGACCGCCCCCATTGCTCCGCCCACCTTTTTGGGTGGTCTTTTTCATTTCTATTATGCATCATAGGTTTTTCAAGATAACTGTACAAAAAAGAGAAGTAATGAATGTTAGGCCAAACGACTCCCATTAAAAACTGCGCACAAAGAGAAATTTTATTTTTTAAAAAAAACAGGAAAAACCTCACCTGCGCAACAGAAAATGTTCCTTCTTATTTCCGAGTTCATTCCAGCTTTTCTGGCAACTTCGATGACGTTGGCGTCGAACGACATCGCTGTAGATGAACTCGATTGTGCTGCTGTTTCGGCTTCTGGCAAGCGGAACGCAGATCCGACAATCCACCTTGAAATAATTTTTGAATGATGATAAAAGTTATTTCAGAGTTGTTTTTTTTGTATTTTTATATGAGACAAGTCTAGACAATAAAAAAGGGAAATGTTACTGAAACAGAGTGAAATTGTGTCTAAAACCAATATAACTCTATTGAAAATGCCACTTTTATAAGGATTTCTTCAAATAAAAATTTGCAATTATCTGGAAAAAATTCATTAGTTATAAAACTACTGTAACTTTTCTCAATTTACGAAAAACATTTCAAATTTCTGCAGATAACTGGAAACTACTTTATTTTTGTTGAAAAGATACCCGAATCTCTTCGTAAATTACTGAAGACTGTTGAAAATGGGTTGACTAAACGTCAAGGAAAAACTAAAACAAACCATCTTCCCAAATTCTCAGCGTTCAGAAGATCGTCCAGGGACATTGGCAGCTCCTTCTCCATGTTATTCGACTTGTCTTCTGGAATATTTATACTCAACGCGTTACTTTTTATAACAAATCTGACCATTTTGACTAATTTTCTTCACTTTTAAAATCCCGCATTTCCTAATCTCGATCTACAATCTGCAGCCAACAGTTATATACCTTCTAGGCGAAAAGAAACCATTTTCCTGAGCGTCTGAGTCTTAGGAACACGGAAAAAAGTTAGGCTGAATATAAGGCAGAAGCAGAATCTTCGAATATTTTAAAGTGTACCACAACCATGAATTCAACACACTTTACACCTCGGCAAAGGCATAAGACAATAGAACCGCGTCGCAACCGCTATGCCGACCTCCGCTTTCATTTTCAAAACTGTTCGTACTTTAAAAAATGTTTCACTAGACATATTGAACGTTGCGGACTGTTCCCAACGATAGTTTTACCTGCTTCAAACATTTTTACGTTACGATTTGTGAACCTGGGACGAAAAAAAGTAGGAAAAGTAAAATTTTTTGAACTACAGTAACTGAAACTTGATCTACTCTATCGTTTTTTTTGCTTACACTTTTCAACTGCGTTTGACGCGCTGTGCGCTTTGTAAGTCCAAAATTCATTTTACCGTAATCTTTACTTTCTGAATTCAGCCGCAGGTATCATTACCGTAGTCTATACTTTCGGAATTCGTATTAATGCGGCTGAATCTCTGAGGACTGAAAATCAAAAGGGTCCAGGCAAATCCTGGACAGTTCTGGTAGATCCGTATAAAATCCGGAAACCTATAGTTTTTCCAGGTATGCCAGGGTAATCCTGGTGAATTCATACCAGAATAGGTAAAACTCTGGCCATCTCTAGTAAATACGCGCCAGATTAGATGAAACTCTGTTAAATCCATGTTTTTGTCGACTTAAATGTGTCTTTTTTGTCGATATTTACCAGCACTGGCCTGACACATATATCGCTAGAAGCATGGCCGTTTTCAAACGCGCTCTAATCTCAATTTTGCAGAATGAGTACGGTAACTCTCACAACGAACAGTTAGATCTTTGTGGACTTAAATTATTATTCTTATTTACAGTTCATTGAAATTAAAGGCGCGTCACTTAATCGTTCTTGTGGTTCAAGGCGAAACTGCTCAGGAAAAAATCTAGTTAGACCTAGAAACTTAGGTATAAGACCTGCAAAAAGTGAAAAAATAAATGGCAAGACCTAATTCAGAGGTTAGCAAGTCTTATACCAAGGTTACAAGGTCTTGTATAAATTTTACCAGGTCTTAAATGAACTTTAGCAGGTCTTATATGAACATTACCAGGTCTTGTTTTTAAAATTATCAGGTCTTTTATGAATATTAACATGTCTTGTATGAATGTAACCAAGTCTTATATGATTATTCCCAGGTCTTGTACATCATGTATGAACATTTTATTTAAAAAAAAAACGATGAACAATCATATAAAGAACGAAAATTCTAAGAAAGTAAGTTAACACGCGTTATCTACTCTACAATAAATACAAGATTTGGTCAACGGCGTACTATGTCAAACCATAACTGGGTAGCCGTACTGCCAGAGCTCGGTTGTGCGTTGTTCCGCAAATGTCTCCAGATGAGGTAGGCATGTATGCTGAAAGATGGTTTTATCAAACGGTTTGACCCCGACCCCTAATCAAGTATCCATATCAGAGTTGCACGGAAGTAAAATTTTTCAAAACGGAAGTCGGAAGTCGGAAGTTGGAAGTGAATTTTTTAAACGGAAGTCGGAAGTTGGAAGTGAATTTTCAAAAACGGAAATCGGAAGACGGAAGTGAAATTTTTTTCACGGAAGTCGGAAGTCGGAATTCCGTGCAACTCTGATCCATACACAAAAGTGAAAAACTTACATGATTTAACTGTGTTACACTTGACGTTCCTGATCGCAGAACCAATGTTCAACGTTATGTTCTGGAACTGAAGATGGCATGGGTAGGCTTTTATTACTTCCTGAAAACATTTATATTCAAAATTCATGATGTTAAAAAAAAACCTTATCAGTTACATAGTCAGCTTGCTCCTCGGATTCGAACGTGACAAATCCAAAACCTTTCGACTAGCCAGTTGATTGTTTTGACTTCCTTGACCGTGAAAAACTGCTCAAGTGCTTCTTTAGTTCTCTTTCCGTTGTCTGAACGCATATTCTACTCGATTTTATGTGATTTACATTATGCGGAAATTTCGAACCAGCCACAAAAATTCTGTTGATGTGACTAGGTAAGTGACCGTTTCGATATGTTTCGAAGAACGATTTTAGTGAAGATCTGAGCATTGAAAACGCATGTAAACTTTCAAAAATTGAGAAATGAATGAGGTGCAAGATTTTCCATTTAAATTTACAGTCTAGAACTTTTGGAAAAATAGAAAAACAGAAAAAAGAAGGAACAAAGTAATGAGAAGGAATGAGGAAAAAAAGAAATTTGAATCCTAAACATTATCAAGACCTGAAAACTTAATAATAAGACCTAGTAAATTAGGATCAAGACCTGAAAACTTAATCGTAAGATCTTATAAGGTCTTATACGGCAGAATACCAGGTCTTATACAACAATATGCAGATCTTATGTGGAGGTTACAAGGTCTTATTCTTAACTTATCAAGTCTTATACAACTCAATGTCTTATACCTAGGTTACAAGGTCTTATATGAACATTATCAGGTCTTATAAAAGACCTTGGTGATGCAAAAATTTGATTCCTGAGAATACTCCACGTTTACTAGGTCTTATACCAAGGTTACCAGGTCTTATAATATTCAAGGTCTTATGTGGAGGTTACCATGTCTTATTATTAACTTATCAAGTCTTATACCAAAGTTGCCAGGTCTAACCAGATTTTTTTTCCTGAGTGCTACAGTACTAACAAGGGAAGTATATGAAAGCCCGGAGAATCTATGAGGTCTGAGTAGTCTCATAGGTTTTCAAATATGGTGAAGACGATGGAATTGCTCTCAGAAGTTGCTTCACCGACCTCGTTTTAGGAGTTATGACCAAAAATAGAATTCACATGCAATTTTCAAAAAAGGGGGATCTGTGATGTTGGGTAGGGAAAACTGTTGAGATTTTGCATTTTATTGAATTTTAAATGTTCGAGATGCACGGAAAACTTAGTTTGCCTGGATTCTGAGGCTCGATTCCGAAGTTACATGAATCTGAAGTGGACGTTAAAAATCGTCCAACTTTTACCTTCTGTAACTCGACTCCTAGCAGATTTCCAGAGGCGAGACCTCTTCCAAACGATTCAGAATGATTGAATCTATCAATTCCTATGTTTTCAGTCGAATCTGAGACAAGACACAAATTTATGCGTCAACTCCATGTTCACTCATTCGCTCCTTTTCACGACAGAATTCTTCAACATTACAGATCCCACTTTTTTGAAAATTGCGTGTGAATTCTATTTTTGATCATAACTCCTGAACGAGGTCGGTGAAGCAACTTCTGAGAGCAGTTCCATCGTCTTCACCATATTTGAAAACCTATGAGACTACTCAGACCTCATAGATTCTCCGGGCTTTCATATACTTCCCATGTAAGTAACCGATTTACGGAGGCCAGATTTTTTTTTACAGGTAGAGAAAGCTATGTGCCTGAATTAACCAGAATTTTCCCGATTTTCAATCCCCTGAGATTTTAGAAAAAATCGTCGGATCTTCTGCGAAATCACTCACTTTTCGCGATTCCTCTGATTACTTGTAATTGATGTTCCAGGACTGTGAAATCCAGATTTTTGGGTGGATTTTTCTTCAAATTTCGGATTTCTTCAATCAAAAATTTGGCTCGTGGTCTGAAAATATTCCATTTTAAGAGGATAAAATGCTACTCACATCAAGGCAAATGGCTTCGCGGAGGCTTCGTCACAGATTGCATCTATTTTCTCCATGGTTTCCACCCAAATCGTGCGTTTGAAGATCTTGTGAGCATCTGAAGTACGGTAATTGATTTTTTTCGATAAATATATTTTTGTAAAATTTAAACTTATTAAACAGACCTTTTTTCTCAAATTAACTAAAATGTTTTTCAAGATGATCATATTTTTCGGAAACGACCACCTGGAACTTTTTCTCAAAACAATGCAAACAAAAAACGCGAGAACCTATACCGTGCGGCAGCGCGCGGGACAAAAATTACCAATAAGACATTCTATCATTTAAAAACCTTATTCAAAAAACACAACTCACAGGAACAAAGAATTTGTACGTGAAAGTGCGTTAAAAAGTTACGATGAAAGTCAAATTTTAGCAATGAACCATTCTATCATTCAAAAACCTTATTTAAAAAACAAAACTCACACGAAATAAGAATTTGTACGTATTGCAGGTTGTCCACAGTCAAGTTCGATCTAATCTTGTCTAGGAGTGACAAGAGCAACTTCGTTTGAATAATCTGAATAGCAGTCATATGGCGGTATCAAAACTCTATGGTGTACCTTGAAATTCGCCATCACCGCCAGGAACACCATTCGATTCTCCATTGCTTTGTCACCGTCTCCTTCCGATTTGACGTCAGCACCTTCTCCAGTATCATGAACAATGGAAACGATGAAGGTTTCGACAAAATGAGACGCTGAAAAAATATTTGAACTCACTGACACTTCGATGTCAACAGAGTCAACTTTAAAAAACTAAATTAGGCCGATAAACTTCGAAATTGACGGAAAGAACTCAATTTTTGTGTAAAAACATTAAATTTGACTTAAATATTGAAAATATGCAGAAGAAACATAATTTTTGACTGAAATATTTCACTTATGAAAGAGAAAACATCAAATTTGACTTAAATATTGAAAATATGCAGAAGAAACATAATTTTTGACTGAAATATTTCACTTATGAAAGAGAAAACATCAAATTTGACTTAAATATTGAAAATATGTGGAAGAAACATAATTTTTGACAGAAATATTTCACTTTTGAAAGAGAAGACATCTAATTTGACTGAAACATCGAAAATATATAGAAGAAACATGATTTTTGACTGAACTACCTCAATTTTGTGGAAAAAACATCAAATTTGATGATGCTACTCCATATTAGACTAGGAAACTTTAGAGTTGACTTCGAAATACCGATTTTACTGATAAAACATTGAGAATAGCTGAAAAATGCTCTGAATCACAAGCACTTATGTGGGAATAAACAGAAAACTCACAAATTTCAGGACTAATCGTTGTGTGAACCAGTGACAGGAACAATCCATACGTTGATAGGAGGCCATCTTGGAGTCGAAACGGGGACGCGATGACTCTGCTAAGAACGCGACACAGTGAAGATTTGACGTCTGGAATAATGAAGATATGGTTTGTACAAGGCCTGATTACGAAATTTAATAAAATTGACCATTAATGACATTTAACGAATTTCATCATAAATTAGTTTTAAAAATCAACGTGTTTCTTAAAATTGTAAAAAAAAACGGGTTTGTTGACATTGTAAAAATCCAATGAAATTAAAGATTAACGAGATTAAACGATTCTTTCTTGAATTGGTTTAAACAATTACGGTTTTGTTAAAAATGGAAAAATGTTAGTTTAACTTTAAAGGATTCTGTTAAAAATAGATGAATCAATAATTTAATGACTAACAGATTCACGAAAGTCGAAAAATGTTAATTTTAAGCTGAAAACTCTGGGGAAAAAATTAAAAATAATCAATCTAGACGAAAACAGTGGTTCATTTTGAATATCATTAAACATGGGATAAAACAAGAAAAAGTTAAAAATTAGAAAAATATTTTTTAATTGTTTGAAATTAAATTTTTTAAAATATTCAACTCATTTCTAGAGGTTACTATCGGGGTGAAACTCTCCCGGCAATCTAAAAACTTTGAAATCAAGAAAAATCACCATTTTTAGAGCACGTAGACCATAATTCAGCAATCGTCTGTTTGGACTTGATCAGAGTCGTTTCGGATAGTCTGAAAAACCCAAATTCAATGTTGTTAAAGAGCAAGAATCAGCGGATTAGATGGAAACCTTTAAGAAAAAAGTTTTTCACTACATCTTTGAGAACAGAACTTTTTTCTGACTAACTTCTACATTTGTCCAGCAAAATGAAGTTGCAAGACTTTTGACCGTTACCTATTGATCAATCCAGTTATGGTTCTGTCCATCTTGGCCTTCTGTTCAGCGTTTTCCCCCTGCCCTTTCTCATCCATTTCCGCGAGCTTCTTTTTGGCTCCCAGCGGATCGAATTTGATCAGCTCTCCGGTAGTCTTGTTCACTTTCCTTCCGTAAATGTCTTCAGCCACTTTCTCTTCTTCTTCCTCCTCCTCTTCTTCTTCTTCGTCACTTTCAGGTATCTCCTCGTCGAAGAGCTCTTCGTCATCCATATCCTGATTTTTGAGTTAGAATATACTGTATAAACTCCTAGAACTTTAGGTATCTGACCTCTCATAACTGTGATCTTTTGGATTGGAATACCAAATCGCCAGAAACCTGGATTAACCAGATCTGGCCACGAATTCTCAAAAACTACGGCCATTCCACGTTTTTGCTCTGGCATTATGAGCTGTCTAGCACACACCTAGGCAAAAGCCTAAGACAATAAAACCGCTTCGCAACCGCTTTGCGGGCCTCCGCTTTCATTTTCGAAAGTGTTTGTACTTTAATAAATGTTCCACTCGACATAATGAACGTTGCGGACTGTTTCCAACGATAGTTTTACCTACTTCAACACGTTTTACGTTACAATTTGGGAAGTTGGGAGAATAAAACGTAAGAAAAGTGAAATTTTTTGAACTACAGTATATGAAATTTGATCTACTCTATCGATTTGTTTTGCTTACACTTTTCACTTAATGCGAAAAAGTGTGCTGAATCGTTTCTATCAAGAATCATTTCTTTAAGGAAAGCTTACAAGGTGAAAAATTTTTTGTGATAATCAAGTTTAAACTTTGATCAAATCTTAGCATTGTACGTAACTAGTGCTTTGAACCTTACCTAAGCCTAAAATTTGAGGTGTCGACAAAGATAAATGAAAAAAATGATTCTTGATAGAAACGATTCAGTACACTTTTTCGTTTTAAATACACTTTTCAACTGCGTTTGCCGCAGTGTGTAGCAGATAAAACCTTGTTGACAAAAATGTTTCACCAAGACACTAACCTCATCGTCATCATCCTTCTCCGCTTCCCCTTCGGACAGATCGACTTCCTCTTCCTCTTCACTATCTTCATCTTCACTTTCACTCGCTGACTCGTACGGTATATGTGAGAAGACCAGAAAGAACCTCACCTCTCTCCAAATCATCAGCAAACGCACTGTTCTCAACGGCTTCTTTCCTGTTTTCAGCATCACAGAACTCGAGAAGATCTGAAAGGGACATACTCCATATTTAATTTATGGCTTCGACGTTCCGCGCGGCACTACTTTTCGATATTTGCCTACATTTTAACCAAAATATGGACATCTTTACCGGAAGCTAAGTTATAAGAAACCGAAATGTGGCCTTTTGAACATCAGCTCTGAGCGTAGCGCGCTATAGCGGTACTTTTTCGAAAATCGTCATTAAAAATAGACGCAACAGAGGTATGACACACAAGATATCCTTCCGTCCTTATCCGAAACACTGGTATGCGACATTCAGTACCACTTTCAGGCCAAAACAGACGTACTTCAACCTATATGGAAGAATGCATCGAAGGCGTTGTACGCAGGTAAATATTTACATTTTGCGACAAACTCGAGTAAAGCAATTTTTTCAAAGTAGAAAACGTACAGTCAAGACCATCACTCTTCAAGGATCTGGACAACTTGAGTTTCCCGTCTCGGTCTCTCTTCGCTTCGTCCTGAAATTTCTTCAATCTTCACCTTGTTTTCAGTAATGATATTTATAAGAATGAGTCAGAATTTTACCCCTTTAGGAAAAAAATATTGTAAATTAAATAAAAACCTGGTAATGTTCATACAAGTCCCGGTTATATTGTAATCAGGTCATGCTAATTTACAACGAAAAGATAGACTGAATCTTGATTTTTTTTTTCATTTTTTATTCTATCGACATCTCAAATTTTGGGCTCAGGTAAGGTTTTAAGCACTAGTTAAGTAAAAAGCTAAAATTTGAGCGGAGGTATATCATAAAAGCTTTTCGCACCTTGTAATATTTCATGTATGGAAATAATTCATGATTCGAGATTCATTCAATTCTTTCGTTAAAAGTGGTCATGTCATAGTTTTGTTCACGTTGAGCAGAGCTATCATGAGCTGAGTAAACGGGCTGTGCAAAGCAAACCTTGTAACCCAGCAGTCGTCCATACTTATGAATATGTTGATCGTCTTCCGCGTTCGCTTCATCGTTCGCAAGTCCGCCTCTCTTCTTCTCTTCTACTTCTTTCAGGTACTGTTCGTAAGTGAGTTCGGCGTCACTGTCTTCTTCTGAGTCGTCTTCTCCGTAACGTCGTTTCTTTTTTGTCACTGTGACTTCGACCCTATGCACCGGCTTCTTCTTCTCTTTTTTGCTTCCTGATGGCTGAAATGTATTTTTCACAATGGGTAGACCAGTGCTGGTAACGAAAAATTTGATTAAACAAAATCTTCAAGACGTTAAACTAACGGGTTTTCAATTTTAACAAATCCGTTAATAGTTCTAGAAACAAAATACCGTTGATATGAAGTTCATAGGTCGTTGATGAAAATTAATGAAGTTCATTGGTCGTTGATATGAAATTCATAGGTCGTTGATATCTACGACCTATGAAGTTGTAGTGTTGTAGATATCAACGACCTATGAACTTCATATCAACGGTATTTTGTTTCTAGAGAGATTAAACAAATAAACCAAAAGGAATTCAACTACGAATCGAAGTTAAACCTTTTCTAATGCGAATAGTTACTGTTGTCTTAACTCAATCATAAAGACGGAGAGTAAATTTCAGACGACCATCTTACTTTAGAAAAAAATACCTCATCATCAGAATCCATCGCAGCGTCTGAATCAATGTCATCGTCGTCGCTGTCACTGGGATCATCAGAATCTACTGGGAGACCTTCTCTCACACGCTTTGCAACAGCTCGTTCAGTTCTGTTCTTCTTCTTCTTGCGTTTTCGCTTCGAGACCTTGTCCATTCCAAAGGATTGCTTGATAACTTCGGCAACCTGTAGAAATAACTTCCAACCATCTAAAATGAAAAATAAAACCTTTTTCTTCGACGAAAATGCCTGAGCTTGCAACTTTTTGAGCTTTTTCGCGTTTTTTCTCTCAAGTTTTCTGGAGACAACAGCATCACCAGGGTTTCTGGGTTGGGGTACTTCTGATGAACTTCCTTTCGTCGCTTTCCATTTCTTCAAGGCCATCTGAACTTCGTTGGAGAATGAATAACTATGCAGGAATCGATATAATTGCGATGAAACGCAGACAATAGAAAAATGAAAATTCAACTTAAATTTATTCAGAGTGATACAAATGAGTTGGTTATAATCTTACACAAGGCTTCCTGGTCTGTATCATCTTCGACAATTGTATTCATCACTTTTGCCAGTTTTACAGCAAGAATGTGAGCGCATAGAGGTTCCGACATATCGTCAATCACTTTCTTCTGAAAATCAATCGGTTTTATAGACCATTTGCAAATTTCTCTATATTCACTTGCAGAAGGAAGGAAACAAGAGAGTCCGAGAGTTGGCCATAAAAATTGTTCTCCCAATCTAACCTCAGATTGTTATTAACAAAAGGAAATTACTTTTCGTTGCAGTTTGCAGAATGATGTTAGAGCCTATTGCTGGAGATTTGTGGACAAAATCATGCGTCTTTACATCTCCCAGACTTCACAAAAATTGTTCCCCCTACACACCTCGGCAAAGTAATAAGACAATAAAACCGCTTCGCAACCGCTTTGCGGGCCTCCGCTTTCATTTTCGAAAGTGTTTTTTACTTTAATGAATGTTTTACTTGACATAATGAACGTTGCAGACTGTTCCCAACAACAGTTTTTTCTACTTCGAACATTTTCCCGTTACGATTTTTGAAACTGGGATGAAAAAAATTGGGAAAAGTAAAATTTTTGAACTACAGTAACTGAAATTTGATCTACTCTTTCGCTTTTCTTTGCTCACACTTTTCAACTGCGTTTGCCACGGTGTGCCCTACCTTATTATGAAAGAAAAATAACTGTTGGCTACAATTTGCAAAATGAATATGGAACCCTTTGCTGAACTTTTCGGTTTTACACATAGAAAGTGTTTTTCCAAAGTGGATCAGTATTTTGAAATTTAAAAAACCTGAAAATAATCGCAGGAGCAGTAGTTGACATCAGCCATCACGAATTCACACGAAGAAGATCGAGTACCACAGGTAACTTCGTAGAACCGAACAATCAAGGCAGACATTGTCTGGAAAACACTGGTAATCAACAAAGGCACATAATCTCACCGAGTTATCGTCAATTCTTTCTCCAACAAGATCAACAATATTTCTTCTCTTTTGTGTGACCCTACCACGGACTTCTCTCACTGATCTCTTCTCAGCTAGACAGACAGCCTTAAAACAAGCTCTACTCACATTGTGACAAAAACTTACCACACAAAGAACGTCATCATGTACAAGATCGGAACATTTTATCAACCTCTCGATCAACTTCTCTTCGCTTGTGTCAGAGAATATTTCATTCAGTATCTGGAAGTTGGAACTCATTGTGATTAAACAGGAATAGCGTTCGATGAAGAGATGACGATAGCAAACCAGTGAAACTATACTGATGATTAGTCGACGCAAAAATAGAAATTTCACCGCAAAGCCAAAAGTTTGGAATTTTTACCTCAATTTCCTTTTATTTCATATAAAATAGCAACTCTACAATAGAAAAAAGTTACAAAAACATTCAATGTAAATTAATTCACCTTTTCAAAATAATGGAAGTGGTTCAAACTACATGTCGTCTCCATTTTCGAATAAGAAAGAAAAAAATTAAAAGAAAATTCGTGGTCTAAACTTTCATAAATTTCTGGTATAGTTCAGACAACGTTTTTTGTTTTATTTATCCTCATTTTTTTTTCTGTTTTTGTCAACGCCTGGTGAGTAAGAAAACTTGTATGAAAGAAAATAAGCCATATTTAGTGTCAGTAAATCACTAGTTGAAGTAAAAGTCATAAATATCCTTTTGAACGTTAGTAAAATGTAATTTTTTCGTTTTCTGATCGAAATATCATCATAAATACTCTTAATTAGTGGAAACCGAATCGTCAACTCAATTTTCACTACAGTAATTTATATTAGAACGTACTTCGGAAGAATGATAATGTTGTGAAACTTTTACTTGTTTTTCGCCATCATTTTCTGTTTAAAAAGGCATGTTCTGTTTCTGGCACGAGTTGATATTAGTATTATAGTTATCTTGAAATTCCATTTTTGTTGAACTGAATATCTCGTCTTTCAGCTCAAATCAAAATTTTCATTGATTTCGTAACTGATGAGTCATTGTTTGTGGTTCAGATGTTTGTTTTCATTCTTTTTGTCTACATTGTAAGTCATTTTTGAATATTATAGATGTCTAAAAAAGTTCCTCCCGCATTCAAATCTATTGCGAGTTACATCAGGATCGCAAATGAGAACGCCAGTCGTGAACCTGTCGTTTATTATTGGTGTGAGTTTTTCATCGAAAGCCATAGTTGTACAATGCTCTCCAGGTCTTTTCTACGCAGTACAAACTGCTCTCAAATTAGATCGGTCGAGTCCAGAAGCCATGCAGTTCATTACTGGACTGTTGACCACGTTGGAGGCTGTGAAGAAACAACTGGCTAACAATGATGCTGTTCAAAATGAGGTTAATTTTCAAAAAGAGACGATAATTATGCACGGTTTCAAATGAGTCACTCCGTTTGCAGCACGTAGGCGTTAGAACGGAACTGTCAAAAGCCATAATTCTCAAATTTAAACGTGTCTTCAATGTGACTCGTTTAGGCATTTTGAAATCACAAAAAAAGAAGCGGCTGCGTAAATACTACTAGTTGAACATAAAAAGGCGAAGTTTGAGACCTTCACAGATGCGAAACTGATATTTTTTACCTTTTTGCAGACAGTCGCTCAAGCTCACCTAGAAGACTTCTCCCTAAAGCTTTTCAACTTTGCCGACGCCAAAGAGAAGACAGGAAATGTGGACAAAGCGGTGGTTCACGCGTTCTACACTGCTGGTTATGTGATGGATGTACTATCACTTTTCGGAGAGATCGAAGAACCCTTCAAGTCGAGCAAAAAGTACGCAAAGTGGAAGAGCACCCAGATCTTCGCTTGCCTTAAAGACGGAACACCATACGTTCCTAGCACACAGCAGCAGAAGTCTGAAGATGATGGTGAGTTGCTTGTTTTCAGTTGACATCTCCTACCGAATCTCAGTTACTGTATGCCAAAAAATTATTTTTTATCTCTGAGTAACAAATTGTAATGGAAAGATGTTTGAAGTAGATAAAACTAACTTTGGACACAATCTGTAGCGTTTATGGAGATGAGAAAACGAAGAACATAGGTTGAAATAAAAAAATGAGGTAAATGCGCTCCTCAGAAGATCTTGCAAAGCGGTTGCAGAGTGGCTGTATCCACGTTTCACTGGGCGGTAGAAGGAGAGAAATGAGGGTCCTCACATAAGAATTGATATTTGCACGTGATCAATCTTTTTGCGCCTACAAAAGTTACAACGATAGTTTACGTTATGATTAGCATTAGCATCAAAAACCGAGCGTAGCGAGGAATATTCACTGGTGACAAGTGCCGAAAGAGTCACGTTTAGGACACTTTAATTTTTAGAAAAAACCGAGACCTCGATACGTGTGTTCGCGCCAGTAGAATCCATTAGATAACGTTCACACTGTTTGGTTCCGTCGCATATGACCCCTAGAAAGAAAAGAAGAAAATACATTTTTCATCGAAATAGAATTCATTTCTTTTCAATCGAAATATTGTCAGCCGACACTGGTACATTCAGTCTTAGGTTGAGTTTGGGTTAGCCTAAGGTTCCTCCTATGTCTCTAAAAGAGGTTTTAGAGACGTTTGTTTCGGCGTCAAGCCATCATCAGGGACAGTAAGTTATCTCAAACTAGAGTAATTTTTAAAAATGTTTTTAAAAAAGTTAATTAAGGTATGTCATTCACATGAATCCACACTGCGGCAAATGTGGTTGAAAAGTGTAAGCAAAGAAATTCGGTAGAGTAGATCAAATTACAGTTACTGTAGTTCAAAAAATTTTACTTTTCCTACTTTTTTTCGCCCCAGATTCACAAATCGTAACGTAAAAGTGTTTGAAAAGGTAAAACTATCGTTGGGAACAGTCCGCAATGTTCAGTATGTCAAGCGAAAAATTTATTAAAGTACAAACACTTTCGAAAATGAAAGCGGAGGTCGGCAACGCGGTTTTATTGTCTTATGCCTTTGCCGAGGTGTGGAATCTAACAAACGGTGCACAATAACACCCTCCGCAACCCACAACTCATTCAATGTCAAAATTCCAGAGTTGGCCGAGTTCAGTCAGCAATTCAACCCAACTATCACAAACCCAACTCCACAAGGACCAGCAGCTCCATCAGTTCAGGAACATTTTTACAATCAACCAGTCGCGCCATCGTACCCAGCACAACCAGCTCAACCGACTCCAACTTACCCTCCTCAGCCGAATCCATCTTACCCAGTCCAGCCATCACAACCAGAAACTTATGGTGAGATTAGAAAATTATTGAGAAATTCTAAAACGAAAAACTCCAGCCGAACCAACACCATCCGGAGCTCATCCAACCGCTGAAGAGTTCAACGAAGTTCGCAAGTTCGCGAAGTACGCCATAAGTTCCATCGACTATGAAGACACTAAAGCCATTCGTGACTATCTTCAGAAGGCACTCGCGGTTCTTCAGAAATATTGATACACGGTTTTTGTAAATAAATAGCCTTTCTAATAAGTGTTCCTTGTCCTTTCACGGCTCTTTCTACCGATTGACCTTTCTGTTCTTCATTGAAATCAACATTTTGGTCCCAAGATGATTTGTATAATTGATGAAAGTATGTTTCGTACGCAAGAATTAAATTTAAAAAAAACTACAGTATGCAGCTGTTGGAGCCATTCGGTTCGAGGTTTCCCAATAACTCCAGCTGTCTCGGAAATTTAGGCCACAAAATATTTACTTTATTTTTTCGTCTTTCTTGTGACTCTAACCTTCTTATGAAACGACTCATAGCTACCAGAATAAATAAGAGTTATATCAATAATAAGTATACTCACATTCTTGAAAACTTTTTCCATTGTAATTAAATAGTTTTGGTGTTTCATTACAAAAACAAAAATACTTCAAAGTTTTCACCATACTGAGATCCTGCCATTCTTCTGTAAAAATGCGAATTCCAGATGTTGGATGATCCAGAAAAGAAAAAAAAGAGTGCTCTACGGCTGTAAGTTGAAAATCATCTTGTTTGTATCTTTGGTTTTTCTCCAGAGTTGCACGTAAATCGACCAGAAGAATGCTGGGAAAATGGAAGAAGTTGGATAGTTCTGAGAAAAGTGACGCAGAAAGCATTGCGACAGAGGTATTTTAAGAACGTTCACTGATGTTCTCAGAATCATGATTGTCGTTTTTTCTGAACGCTAAACATCTATTCAACCATTGAGTGATGTGTTCAAAACACAGAAGCGATAAATTTTATTCAGGTCAAAACGAAGCCAGCAAGAAAAGTTCTGGGTTTATCGCTTCAAGAAGCAACCCTACTCGATCCGGCACTAGATGGAGTTCCACTGCCAGCCTTTTATAGACGTGCGGTGGATTTTGTTGAGAAACACGGTCTTTCGACAGAAGGAATCTATCGTCTAGCACCCCCAAAGAGTAGACTCGATGATTTGGAACGAAGAGCCAACCGTGGAGACACTCTTGTCTTTGTTGATGCGCATGATGCTGCAGGACTTATCAAAAGGTGAGAATTGTTTGCTCGAATTGTTATGGAGTTTTCGTATGTTCCACATATCTAGCAAAAAGTCTGACCGAATTCAAACGCGCGCCAGTCGCAATTTTGTAAAATGAGTACGGTAGCTCACAAGGAACAGTTAGATCTTTGTGGATTTAAATTATTATTCTTACTTTCAGTCCATTGAAATTAAAGGCACATTACTTTTACGTTGTTGTATTTCAAGGCGTAACTGCTACGGTACAAAGTAACCGATTTACAGAGATCAGACTTTTTTACAGGTAGAGGAAGCTATGTGTGTTCTTGATTAACTCATATGACTTGTCAATTTCTTCCATTCCTGTAGTCGATATTGAAACAGTCACGTTTGAGTTTTAAAAACAAGCCAACAGAACCTATCAGATGACGTTTAGAACATTATTTTTTTTTTAAATTCATAATGCTTATAATTTTTTTTAATTTATAATGCTTATGAGCTGAAAACTGGTATCGCAAAGTTAGTTAGTTAGAAGAAATTACTTTTGGGAATAGTAAGAGTCCTAAAATCGAATTTTGAAACATATTCAAAGATTAAAAGTCGATTCTCGAAAATTGAGAGTTTATTGACACTCGTTTTGGCATGTTCTTATAAAGCTTCCAAAAAACAGTATGGTCAGACCAGCTAAACTTGAATGAAACTATGAAAAGACTTGATTTCAAGATTACCAGGTCTTATGAAACACCTCGATAATGCAAAGGTTACAAGAGAGAATATTCTTGACTTACCAGGTCAACTTACTAGGTCTTACACCAAAGTTCCCATGTCTAACGAGATTTTTCCTCAACTTTCTTAACTAACAATCGGTTTTTTTTTCATTTCCAGATTCCTCCGTCAACTTCCCGCCGCCATGTTGCCGTACGATTTCGAGCGAGTCGCAGAATCTTGCAAGTGTGGTCTTCACTCGGCGGTGACCATTCTGCCACCAATCGGGTGCACTTGTGGTGCTGCACGCACCATGCGAGTCATGCTGGCACATCTGGATCCGTATCACAGAACGCTCTTCGCTTACGTGTTTCTTCACTCTCAGAATGTCGTCAAAAAGGTTTTGTTTCTAACCATTTTGGATTAGTCATAGTGGAAAAATGTAAATATCGTTTTGATGAGTCGTTTTGTGGAAACCCGACGATTTTGTCTAACATTCCTCCTTTTTATAATCCCGCGTCATTTCCTAATCTCGATCTGCAATCTGCAGCCAACAATAATTCACCTCTTATCAAAAGGCTGGAAAACAACTTTTGTGAATATCTGAGTCTTGAAAACGCGCGCAAACTAAGAGAAAAGAGTGCTTGAATGTCCGTCGGATCTGTTTTTTTGTAACGGCCGGAAATTTTCCCTCAACTGCGTTTTCCAACAATTTGTCCACACTACTTTTCAATATTTGCACAAAAATGTCACGTGGCCGCTACAAACTGCGTCTTCAAATTTGTTCTTGCGGTTTTGTTCCTAACTATTCTGAATATGAATCTGTTTTATTGTGAAATGATAGACAAATCTTCTAAAACTGATTAGTTTCTCCACTCTAATGTACATTTGTACACAGAATGTTGCGTAAACGTCGTAAAAAGCTGCTTTTTACAGGAAAAAGAAAACAAGATGGGTATCCCAGCTCTAGGGCTTCTTCTACAAACGGTGCTAGAGATGAGCCGTAAGCTGGTCTGCTTCGCAATGCACGCTGTCAGGCCACTGCACCAGGCAGTACCAGGAGTAAGTGATTTTCATATTTAAAACACTGAAATTTATTCTGTTTCAATACTTGAATGTATTTTTGAGTCTAGAAATGGGTTGTATGACGAAAAATGTTCAAATTTATTGGTTCCTATCTATATGAGTTTCATTTCTGAGTGTGCTGTCCGGAATCTCGGTAGTATTTTCCAGAAAAATCGGTTTTAATTAAATTCTAAAAATCTTGCGCGATTAAAAAAAACAAAAGGAAAAAACCCAAGTTTCAGTATAAAATAACAGTATACCAAGACGTTTAAGACTTATTTTTGACTCGAGAAATGGATTTTTCATTGAAAATAGTTGAAATTTATCGGTTTCCATCTTTATGAATTACTTTTTCGTGCTAGCATTGTTCAATCCGGCATCTTTATAGGAGTTTCCAAATCTATCGATCAAAATTGCCGGATAAACCGAGGTTTTTTTTTCTTTCGATTCCAAGTCGCGCGAAATTTGATGTCGAGAGTTTTGCCTCATTTGGGGAATTGAGAAAGAAACAAAATTTCCCAATGATTTTCAGGCAGACTACATTCTAGACGACGAAACGAACATTGAAGAGTGAGTATTTGATACATTTATTCAAACTTGAGCATTATACGTTGACTAATTGCGGAGAATTATGGAAGTTCTACTTCTCATTACGAGCGACATCAAGTGGTTTCTATCAACTTTTTTCTTCTGTACCGGCATTCGGGATGGGGTGTATTCTTTTGGAAATGAACGTAGAAAGGCGGAAGTGGTGAGCACCAGGGAACGGATTTAACGAAATTTTTTAACGGTTTTGTTATAAATGGAAAAATCGTTAGTTTAACGTTTAACGGCTATGCTAAGTCGGAAATTCCGTGAACAACCCTGGTAAGCAATCTGCGAAAAATGCGTTTTTAAAGAAAAAGCCGCAAACTTTCGAGAATCATGAAAACTACAGGAAGAAAAAGTTCTTTGAGATCCAAAGCCAATGTGTTTCTAAAAATTTGATCCAAATGTAGCCTAAAAGTGGGTTCTAGCATGGTTCTATGCAAAAATCAGAATTTGCTATTATTTCCCTCATGACTCTGAAATCTAATGACGGATCTGGATCAACTTCTCAGAACGATTGTGGCTTAGGATCACAAACACTTTTTTGCAAGTTTTCATGAAATAGAATATAACAGAGTTCAGCTTCTCTTTCCTACGTGCATGAATAACTTTAGAAGGTTATATTCGGAAAATTCTGGCTAGTGGGAATGTTAGAGCATCAATTTATCTCATAAGCTCACCACAGAAAGTTCCGAATATGAATTATGAAGTGTTATGTACAAAATGAAAAGAAAAAACTTATCGATGACTGGAGGAAGAGTTCAGTTCGATCTCGACCATGCCATCCTCAACCTTGACTTGTGTCTTTTTCTTATTTTCTTCAGCTACCTTCCGGTTTTTCTGTAATTTTTCAAGTTACACTCTTTTAAAAACTGTTCGAACGATATTTAAATATTTAAAACAGAAAATCTTCGAAATTTACAGTTTTCTCATATGGTTAAGACAACAGAACCAATCGCAAAGTTGGTTTTCCTAATGATTGTTTGAGTTAACCCTGAAAAACTGTTACAACAATATGTAAATACAAGTATAAGATGGTAAAATAGTGAGTGTTATTGGGAGTATAATTTTGAATTGTCCAGAAAAAATATCTCAGTATGGAGAAAGGCTAGTATTGTTGCAGTTAACTCTTTTTTAATAATAATAATAACTTTATTCATTGAGAATAAAGTTCTGAAGCTTCGTAATTACAAGCAATAGCCGCCATGAGTGCGTGTGAACCGTAGGAGAACCTTTTTTAAGCTGTTTTTTCTTAACTGGAGTAAACCTTTAACGTGATTCACATCTAGAGTTGAGACCTATCCAGATGTGTTAAGCAGGATTTATTAGTCAGTTAAATTCTAGTGTAGAAGATTTTCTTTGCGTTTTTTTTTTGAATTCTCAAAGAGAAAATACTCACCCGAACAAAAAGGAAAACAGCAACCAAAACAATGAGAGTGATGACAGCGATCACTCCGATTATCACCGGAACCGCTTGAGAGTCTGAAAAATCCCATTATAAAAGTATAAAAGAAACATGATGATACCCATTCTGACGAGCGTTGGCAGAGAATGAAAGAAAGTTTAGGGAAATCAGATTTGAAAGCGACTCGCTTGCGAACTTTGGTGCCATATGAGCAAGATGGGCGTGACACATGTTGTTTCTTGCGAAATGTTTGGAAAACTTTGGAAAGTATCCGATTACGAAAGTTTTCTCGAATATTCCCTAACAATTTATCAGAATTATCGTCAAATCTGACGATTTTGTATTCCTTACTTTTAAAATCCCGCGTCATGTCCTAATATCGATCTGCAATCTGCAGCCAACAGTGATTTACATTTTTAAAAAACTTAGGTGATGTTGGAAAAACAACTGTTGTGAAGATCTGAGTCTTTGAAACATTGGTAAAAGGAGAAAAAATGTGGTCGAATATTAGTCAAAATCGTCGGATCTTAGTTAATCCTCTATGCTAAAGTTTAAAACTCCGATTTTTCGTCATTTGGTGTGTCGAAGAAACTCACTAGGAGTATTGTAAACACCCTTTGGATCGTTGGCCTTGTTCAAGTCGTAAATATCTCTGCGAGGTTCCTCTTTGAAGAGCGTTTCATTGGTTTCGGTTCCGATGAATAGGTCCGGCTGAAAAGTTGGAATTATTTTATACCAACATCTCAACGTAGCTACGGAACTTCCTCTTATAGAACTTTCACTCTGTTGTGAGTGAATCGTATCAACCTAATCTTTACATTCTTTGATTCAGCTCAATAACAAGAGATTCCGCGAATTCTCTACATTACAGGTATAAAAGTCGGTGAGAAACTTTGCACTCGTCTTGATCTGCAATTTGCAGCCAACAGTAATTTACTAACAAATTACTTGAAAAGCTAAGGATTGAAAATGCAGATACTGAGAAATTAAGCATTAAATAGTATTCAAAGTTTCTCACCCCCCATCTTTCCCAAGCGACTGAATAAATCTCACAATTTTCAATTCGGTCGTTGGTTCTTCAGTCGTGGTACCCTCAGCAGTTGGTGTTGTCGGTGCACCAGTGGTGGTGTCAGACTTCTCGTCCCATGGCTGGAACTGTTCACCCTGAACGTCGACCAGTGGTGTGCCACGCAAGAAGTATGGGCGATCACACTTGGTGTCGTTGGAGTTGAGCAGGAATAGACTGTCAGTCTTCTCAGCCAATCGTTCCTTGTCCTCGATGGCGAATGCCACTGGAATAATCAGGATTCAAGTGGTTGAAAGTCATTATTCATTTACTAGATGACTCAGTTGTACTAGTTTTCGTTCATTGTTTTGAATCTGGTAATATCTCAATCATACAGAGTACTGCGCATGTGCACGATGTAGGTGTCATGTCGATTTTCAACGTCTTTTACGGACTATGTCAACTAAAGGGGTATCGAATTCTCCTTTTTTCGAAATTAGCTACTAAATTTTTTCCCAAAGCATCTCCAACAGGTCGAGATGAATGTTCCCCTGAATTTGGGCAATAAAACTGATGAAGTTTCAAGTCTGACTCCCTATCAAGCACTACTGGTGTAACGCTGACAGTACCGAGTAGGGATGGGCAAATCGCCAGTCATTTGCTAACGATTGGCTATCCTCTTTTCGTTAGGCAACGGCATTGGCTATTCAATTGGCGAGTGCCAGGAGCTGCGTTCACTGAGCCTTCTCGACGCTGAAGATGGTGTAGTTCAGATGGTATCATTTCGCCAATTGAATAGCCAATCGCTCGCCAATGCAATTGACTAACGAAAAGAGAATAGCCAATCGTTAGTCAATGACTTGAGATTTGCCCATCCCTAGTACCGGGTACTGAAGGATTTGTTATAAGTATCGTCCCGGACTAGAATCGAATGATCCGCTCAGGCGTTCACCGAGCAGGAATGGAACTCTTGCCATGTGCAGCGGTGAGAAATAACACTATCCACTACATGACGAAATCCCGTAACTTTAGGACTTAGAACGTCAGAAAAAACGGTAGAAACTTACAATTAGCCATCTCCCCATCACACAGAAGTGGGTTGGATGAAATGTCGAGAGACTTGAGCTTCTCAAGATTCTTCACCAGTTTTGCGGGAGGATTCTTCAGCAGATTTCTGTGCAGATTCAGCTTTTCCAATTTCGGAACTTTGGCGAATTGTTCCTCACTGATTTGGGTCAGATTACAATGTGATGCGTCCAAATTCTGAGATTTGTACTCTTAACGGAACGAACCCAAATGCTCACCTTCAACTCTGGATATGATTCGAGTCCAGAAAGATCCTTGAGGTGACATTCACGGACGTTGAGTGTCTCTACGTTACCAAGGTCGCCTTTTGGGACCTGAGAGTTGTTTTATGATTTTCTTTGTGTCTGGAGATTGCAGATTGGATGAAACGACACGTGCAAAACTTTTTTGCAAGCTTAGCGAACAAGAACTGTTTAACTAAACAGAATGCTTGACTTGTACAAGTAAAAGCTCAGAAATCGTCGAAAAGCCTGCTAACCTGTGTAATCGGGTTACTTCGGACATTGAGCGTCTTCAAAGTTGTGTTAATTGGCTTGAAGATGACCTCAGGAACTGATTTGATCTCATTGTAGCCAATGTCGAGTTCCTCGATGGCTGGTAGACCGAAGAATACGTCTTCCTCAAGCTTTCTGAAAGCACTTTTTGATGTTTTAGGGATGGATAATGATTAGTGGAAGGTTTTTTTGAATTATGTATTTTCGTCTAGTTTCAAGTCGACTAGCACTATCTATATTCAAAAAAGTTTTTCTGGAAACGCTTCTCTCGGATATTACTTTTTTTGAATGTTCTCAATGTAGCACCCGTGTTACGTAGGTCAACTGAGGGCAGGGATCGAAATGTTTCCATGTACGGTGGTGAGGAGTAACACACGTCGAGATTTTTTAAATCTATGAGAAACTCACGAAATGTAGTTCCCAGCGAGCGATAGTCGTTTGAGGTTTTCGAGTCCATCGAAAGCATAAGCCGTAACATTCTCAATAAGATTGACCCGAAGGTCGAGCTCTTTGAGCTGTTTCAACGCGGCGAATTGCCCTGGTTCCAGTGAGCTAATAGTGCATCCCGACAACTTGAGTGATTCCAATTGAGTCAACTCGTCGAATAGTGCCATCGGAACCTCAAAGATGCCGTCGGCACGTGAAAAGTCCAGCGTCTTAACGGCCTTCAGCTTGCCAATCTCGGCCAACAAAGTCTCGTTAAGGTAGTTGTGCTCCCCGATGACCAGTGTGTCCAAAGCGGTGAGAGGAGCGAAGGCGTCCTCGTCAGCAGTGTTGATAAAGTTCCCTGAGAGGTCGAGATAGGAGAGCTGAAAGTTGTGAATCTTAGAATCTGTCTCGAGGTTGGACATCGATTTTCCAAACTAGCGATTAATGTCAAAATTGACGTTTTGAAAAAAAAACTTTGAATATTTGACTGCAAATTAAAGAGAAAGATGTAAATTTTCAAAAAATTGTTCAAATATCACATGTTTTTTTTTTGAAGAACGCGTTGAAAATGGGTCTTATTCCCGAATTTCAATGAAATTTTCCAGTTTCGAATGCTTTTTCTGGAAGTTTGGACATTTTGTGTTAAAAAGCCCGAAAAGACAACTTTTGAGACCTCACCTGCTTCTTGTTAACGAACGGTGCGGCATGAGCTTCTTGAAGTTTGTTGTTGGCCAACGAAAGGCTCTCCAGCCCTTCTAGCTTGTCGACCGCGGCCGGAATCTGCTCCAACTGACAGCTCTTGATGGTCAGATTCCTCAGTGTTCCGGAAAGACCGTCAAACGAGTCGTCAGGAACGATGAGTGGTGGAGCACTCGAACTACACTCCCTGATCTCGAAGGATTCGAGTTTCGGCGCGAGTTTCCCTATGTTCGGCAGACCTTCGTCTCCGTACTCCATGTGTTGGATGGTTATCTAGAATCGGTTTGATATTGATTCATTCACAAACTTCGCTTCGCTCGATATGTACTTTGGCCTAATGATTAGGTTGGAGTTTTATATCTTGGAAGCACGGTTCATCGGTTTTGCAACTTAAAGCGGGCGCATCACTTTTTATTAGTGATATTTACTCATGAAGACAGTATTCAGAACGTTTGAAAATAAACTGAAGACTTAGACTGCTTTTTTCAAAGTTAGCTACTAAATTTCTCCCAAATCATCACCAATAGGTCAAGACGAACGTTCCCCCTGAATTGGGGCAATCAAACTGGTGAAATTCAATTCTGACCTTTAATCCAGCACTACTGGATTGAAGGTCAGAATTGAATCTACCAAAAAATACCTTCGAAATGTCGAGCTTGGCTTTATTAACAGCATCCACCGCTCTGCTCAAGTGATCAACGTTGGAGCCGTACAGGCATGAAATTGATCCCTTCTTCTCGTCTTCCTTCTGAAAGCCACTTCATTTCTTACAAAGTGAATCTCTACCTTGCAAAAGCACAACAGCAGATTGTTCAACTGCTCTTGTGTCAACTCGGCTTGCTTGTCTAGAACGTCAATGTCCGGACACCCAGAAATGGGCTCATCATCACCTCGAACCCCAAGAATTAGGATGAGAAGGGTGAGGGGTATCCTCATGACTCTGGAATTTGAGATTTAACAGGGTACGGTAGTTGAACCATGCTGACGTCACAACTCTGGTTGATTCAGAATTGTATGAGACGGCAAGATTTTGAAGAAACGGTGGATATATGGAGAGAAGGGCTATCCGCAGACACTGTATATAGAGGAAGTTAGGAATTTTAGATTAGTTGAAGTGAGTAGGAAGGGGTATTTTCTGGGTTCCTCGTCGAAATCCGACAGTTTCCGAATATTTCCAAAAAAAAGCGACAAGAAACGACGGGAAAAGGTCGGATTTTGTTGCCCGAGTAGCTATGAATCGGTTTATGTTCGAAAATAGACTATAATGAGACCTAAATCTCGGACATGATACTCATAGCGGTGAATCGCTTTCTATCCCCATAAGGGAATCAAATTAGGTTAAACGGGAAGTTGACTTCCATGTCTAATGGTAATAACAATGAAACCGTTCGGATAAAATGCCTGACAGAAAAATTTGACAGCCCTTTGTGGTTAAGTTGAGGATAATTAGCCTCACGATGACCTATTGTGTGTTTACGTGTAGCAAACCGTTTAACGGCCAGGTGATGAGTGTTTTTCTGGAAGAACTGACAATGAGGACAAATTTCGTAAGGGAAAACGCCATGTTTCCATTTCGGTAGATTTCTCCATCATTTTGTCAGAACAGTGGAATTTCCGAAATTCATCTTGATTTTCTTCAGATACTATCTAATTTTTCATATGATTTTCACCAGCTTGTTGTTTCGCTTCAATTTTTAGATTTAGTCGATAAAGGTGAAATTAGTACCTTTTAGTGGCGAATATTCGAAAAAACATGAGACCGCAGTACAAAAATTTTTCAGTACTTCAAAAAGTTATGGAATTACTTTTGAAGATGAATTTACAAGAAAATTTTCGATTTGCCTAGAGATTTTCGTTACTTCTTACTTCAGAAATCCATCGTAAGAAATAAGTAAGAAGCTAAAAGTTTCTACAATTCTGAATGGTAAAAGAGAAACAGAGTGAAATAGGAACATGGAGTTTTTTCTCAAAGAGAATTGATTCGAATTGAACCGTTTTGATTAAAATCGACCGAAGAAACCTGAATACCATCGAGGTTTGTGGTATTCAAGAGGCAATATGCAAAAAGAGAGAAGGGAAACAAGTTGGGTTAAGACGTCTTGTACGCGAGGACGCACTCACGTCACGGATGACTCATACTCGAACTTATCCTAATGTGAACGAAGATGTTTCGTATAAAAATCGATTTATCTCAAAGGCGGACTTTTGTACAGTGTGTCACTCTCTTCCATTTCAAAAGTGGGCGTGTCGGGGGCGGGACCATCGAGCATGGTCGTTCAAGGATCGCTTACTTGTAAACTTATCAAAGCTAGAGCCTAATTACATTCTCTATACTGGTTAGTCTCCTCGAAAAATGTTATAATAACTATTAAAATCATTTTTGTTCAATCAGGACTAAAAGAGGGCAGAATACATAGAAAATAACAATTTTATTGACTGAAATGTTTCGACACTTCGCCCCCTTTTCCTGTCTCGATACACTGTATATGGTAGATGAATTATTTCCACAAAATAGGATCCTAACCTTTCCTAAGCCTGGAAAAATCGGTCTGTCCGTTTTTCTTATAATAACTAGGAAAGCTTCTAAAAATGGAATAGTTTTAATGGTTCCCGGGAAGTTTCTATAAATTGAATATGGGTAAGAAC
>OZ022254.1:3656268-3681268 GCA_963978915.1 Caenorhabditis parvicauda
AATCACAGCCGGTAAAGTCAAATCGACCGCTGCCTGTGTTCTGCTCGCTCCCGTGGTCAGTACAAAGTTTTTAGTGTGGGCAGTTTTGAACTTCGTATCAGGATATCAACGAGTGGATCGAACTATTGTCATGTCTAGTGATAAGTGAGAAAAAGCTCCCTGACACTACCGCACATAGCTTCCTCTACCTGTAAGAGAGTCTGGCCTCCGTAAATCGGGTACTTAGTACCGTAGCAGTTTCGCCTTGAAATACAAGAACGATTTACGTAATGAGCCTTTAACTTCAGAATGGACTGAAAGTAAGAATAATAATTTAAATCCACAAAGATCTAACTGTTCGTTGCGAGAGTCCCGACCCTACCGTACTCATTCTGAAAAATTGAGATTAGAGCGAGTTTGAAAACGGCCATGCTTCTAGCGATACAGGTGTACCGAAACCTCATCCTAATCGATTTCTTCCAGATATGTGGAACCAATGTCAGCGTCACAAATAGACAATTGGCTGTGTGAAGACCCCCAACGCATGAAACAAGAACTCGACAAGCAGAACTTTATGCTTCACTATCTTCATAGAAAGGTAAGTGGAAAAAATATGGTTAGAACAGGTGAAAAAATTATGATATGACCTGATTCCAAGATAACAAGGTCTTTTGAAACACCTTGATAATGCAAAACATTGATGATCTCACGGTCTTTTCGTTATTTTTCACGAAAAAATTTTTTGACGCAAGTCCGAAATGATTTTTTTCATGGAAGTTGGAATTCCGTGCAACTCTGCTTTCTAGTACAGAAAATTGCAAAAATCTTACATCAAATATACCAATACTCTAGAATCTGAATACCTTAACTTTGTGCGACATAGACTGTAGTTGTTTTGGTGATCATGAAAAAATGAAAGATCCAGACATAAGGATGAAATGAAATTTTACTTTTGCTGAAATTTCTTTGTTAAGCTGACTTACACCATATGTTACATGGAGTTCTAACTACAGCCAGTTTCGTAGAAAAGTTTTCACATTTTCTTACTTTCGGCTTTTTTTCTTGGCTTTAGGCTCCTAACAAAATGAGAAATCTTTTTTTTAATCCGAAATTTTCGCTCTAAACACTGTGCCGACAAAAAAAGTTGTCTTATGAATGCAAACGCAAGAGGATCAAACAGAGATTAGCTAGCGTCAACGGTTCGTGGGAACGAGTATGGAAGAGAAATACTCGAACGGAGAAACGATGAAAAGTTTGAGTGTAGATAGAAAAATAACAACTTTGGTCAATGCTCAAGAAAATGTCATGTTTTTTCAATTATTTTTATCACTCACGAAAAATGCGCTGAATTGTTCTGTGAAATACTTTTCCCTTCGAAAAGTTGGGAATTCATTTTTGTCATTTGTTTTCAAAATTAATTCAAAATATCCTCTTTTATCTGTATAATGTGAAATCTCCTGATACAAACATGAAAACTGTTGGTTATGACGGTTAAGAGTTGTTGAGCACTCGCGCGACTTGTTATGATAACATGTAAAAAGTACAAGAGAAGGCAAAAACAAATAGTGAAATTCGAGCGAAATTGTGTCTGTTGCAACGGCTTTTGTCCGCATATCAGGAGAAGGGCGGCTGAGATGAAGAGAGTGACCCCAATTTAAGTGGTGTAAAGAATTCGCACACCGTGTTTGACTGGTGGTGTGCGATATGCGAATTGGAAATGATCGGGAGTGATAGCATCCATGAAGAAGTGTCATGTCCGCATCCTTCCTGGTTTTTACTACTAGAACGTGGAGTGTTAGGGATTTCTGCGTCTATGACTCGGTTTTGATTGATGTCGTTAATTTCGATAGTAAAAATTATAAATTTCATGATTGGGGGAGAACCCTTGTTATATTAACTCAATAGAACCTTCCTAAATTACGGTCTTATACAACTTGACAGATTGCTGGATAGGATCGTTCTAAATACCTGATCGAACTACTAACACCATTGTTCTATTAATACTAACATCAGTATTCAGTTCTTTCCTTTCTGGTGACCTGGCAAAGTCCTTTTTATCTCTGAAGTCAATTTTTGCAAAAACTGCTACACTGTCCTGACCGGAGCAGTTTCTGAAACAGGTTCTAAGAGTCACCACATTCCCTTTATTTGTTCGAGCTTTTAGCGGCTGTTGCTGGCCGTTATTGAAGCTTAGCGTATTTTTATTCGTTATGAATAAATATTATTATATAAAAGTTATGGTTAAGTAAATGTACAATTGAGATTTTAAAACTTTTTTATGGTAGAGTGGCTTTTCACACTCGTCTGTCTGAATGTCTGAAATGATGTGGAAAAATTCAGAGAAAATAACTTAACTGTTTCAGATAAGTGAAGGTCACGAAAAAGGGTCTGAAACAAAGCAGCTCGACGAAGAAGTCTGGGGAGTCCAAAGTGCGATCACCACGTTGAATCGGAGGTTGAAGGTGAGCTTTTTCAAATTTTCTAACAAAGTCTAAAAGTTTAAACACCAATCATAACAATCGTCGTACTAGCTCATGTGCAGGGCTCAGAATACCATCGTTTTCAAAATCAAGTAGTTTTACGATCATGTTTAGTCATCTCCGGTTTATTTTTCCAGAAATGTTGTAAGAACGATGGTATTTAGAACTTGAGTGATAATGGAATCTCCGATTAAACGAGCCCGAAATAAGCTAAATTTAAAAATTTTAACAAAACCTGTAATCTTTAAAATCACTTTAACTCAAAATTTCGTAACCAGTCCTGACCAAGACCCCTGAGAATATTGTTCACGATTATCTAGATTTACTAGATGATATAAAAATCAGGAGCATTAGATTCAGTAAAATTTCCTTGGAGTTTTTCTCAGTTTCCATTCGCAACAGAAGACTTTAGCAAATGGGAGAAACACGACCAGTCACGACGTCCTACAAACAAACATCACTTCCAAGCGACCAAATCTACCTCGAAAAGCAACTTTTGGCGACGCGAGGCATGCTAAGGTGAGCTGGATTCATGCTAAGAACGCTTGTTTCCGCGTCCGGTAGAATTGGTTTTTCTGCTTCCCACAATGAAACCACCACTATTTGGACTCTTTTTCCATTTCCAAGCCATAGGATAGGTCCACATTCTGGGCCGACTAGGGGTCGAACTTTTGGCATTCGTTGTGGTAAGCGCGTAAGATATCCAATACACCTTGCTTATCTTGATTTAATTTCAGAGAAGATATTCTGGAGGAGAAACGTCGAATCGCCTGGCTCTGCTGGCAGTTCAGGGAGTGCCAAGTTCCCATTTTCCAGACTGATAATGTCTCCGAGAGGAGCATCGATGATGCTGTTATTGAAGCCAAACAAAGGTTTTTTTTAAAAATATTCCCAAAGTTGAATCCAAAATGTTCACCTTTCGATTGGTTTTTATACACTAGTTTGAGTTTCCTCATTTTTCTCTGCAGTATGTTGGTGTCAATAATCATTGTTCGGACCCGCGCCAGGCACCCTTCTTTCAAAAAGTGATAGTTTGTTTTTAACATTGATTATTCATTCAAGAAGTTCCAATCGTTCTCACAAAATCACGATGAAAACAGGCGTTTCTGCCTCTAGAAACTGAACTACTTCTGAATCTTCTAATACGACTGGGAATTCCAAGATATAAATGTTTATCAAAAGCGACCTCAATTTTCTTTAAATTGTTTTTTTTTCTGTAAAAGCATGAAAATGAAATATTTTTCTTTCTATAATCTGACTACTGGTATTACGGTATTGGGTATCACTTTCCAGGCAAAACGAGCGTCATAATGAACGTTGACGGTTTTTCTAAGTTAGAAAGAGCATAGGAAATTTATAAATCGCCATTAACAGCACATGAACATCATAGAATGTCTATCAACAGCGCATGAACTTCATAGCAAGGGCATTTCGTTTCTATAGTACTTGTTTCAGATGCGCCCTACAAGAAGAAGCACGTCAGAAGAACCTCGATGAAATCGCCCAGCTACGAGACCACTGTACGAGCCTCCGCGCTCATCTCGAAATGACAACACAAGGTATTCTTCAGTCCAAACACTAGCCTTTATTCATTCATTTCACGACATTTTTATTCCTTTTTTCTACATGCAAAGACAATGAAATACGTTGTTTTGAACAGGTCTCCGAATCGTGGTGTTGTGATTTTTGTAAAATGAGACTCCTGTATGGAGTGAATCCGGCGATTTTGTCTGATATTCACTGTTTCAAAATCCCGCGTCTTGTTAGGATCTGCAATCTGCAGCCTTACCTTTCAGGCTGGAAAAACCAACTTTTGTAAAACTCTGATTTTAGAAAATGGGGGTAAACCTGAATATTAGACAAAATCGTCGGGTTTATGTGGGGCGATGGCCCGAAAAAATGATTTCCGATTTTCCAGATTCAATATCCCTCTGTTTCTCCATTTATCCCATCACTAAAATTTACGGTTGCAATGGTCAACAGACGTTTTTTGACTGCCTGAATCTTTTACACTCATTAGATAATTGTGTTGTGCATACCATGCGTTCCCGGCACGTTCCTGACCCAAACGGAACACGTGGACGTCACACCAGAATTATGCTCCTATTGATTCTTTTTGCCCAAATTTTGAACCCAATTTTACTTTCTTGAAGTTTGAGTGCAATCGTCACTTTCTATCCATCTCTCTCTCTCTCTCTCTGTCTGTCTCCGTCTCTGTCTTTTACATACTCTTTCTCTCTCTTTTAGCGACCTTTTTTTTCACTTTACCCATACACACTACCGCTTTTTTCGTCGCGAACTATTGTTTTTCCTTCTGTAATTTCCTAGAAAAGTGCAAAATCGGCATAAAACGTACAAATTTTGTGATAATAAATGGTTTGGTTGAGGTTTACTGTAAGTTTTTCGTTCAGGGTTCGCATCCCGCTTGAATATTTTGACAAAAAGTTGAAAATTGGACCATTTTAAGTCTTTCCACCTCCTTATGTCGTATTTTATTAACTCCATCTTCTTCCTGAACTATGTTTCAACCGCCAAACTTGAGTTTTTTTTTACAGATGGCAGATTTATTTCGTAAACCCAAGAAGAAGGCGCAACTCAGGCAGAAGATTGTAGAAGAGAACGATAATGATGGTGAATTTTCTATCGAGGCATTTTAGAGAAAAGTACAGAGTGAGAGTAACTTTGATGAGGCAATCAGACTAGAAAAAAAATTAATATAGAGTTAATTGAGTGCCACCAAAAAAGTTAAATCTGAATGTACTCCGGAATTGACTTCATATAAGGTTGAACGATAACACAGGTCATAAAAAGAGAAAAGCAAGTAAAACTTTCGGATGTTCGCAAAAAAAAAGTTGATTCCGGAATACATTCAGAGTTAATTCCGGAGCGCATTCAGAGTTAATTTTTTGGTGCCTCTGTCTTCCGAAAATTATGCGCAGATAGGACAGAGATATGTAGGTTTTGTCGCGGGATAAGATTTAGTACGTATCAGGGTCTATCTTGAGACATCTCATCATTTCCAACCAGCGGCGGGTCCGCGACTGGCTGGGATTGGACTTACGGGAATGAATTTGGTGAAGCGATAGTATCTGTTCCTGTCGTATTAACTCCCACTTGTGAGACAGAGGGTAGGAACCGAATTTGTGATGTCATGTTACAGATTTTTTATCACGAGATAACCATGACACTGGAAGTAAATACGATAGGAACAGATACTATTCATTTTCCTGGTTCATTTCCAAGTGGTTTCAATCCCAATGAGTCGCGGACCCGCCGCTGGTTTGAAATGACGAGATGTCTCGAGACAGAGCCTAATACGTACTAAAACTCACACAACAACAAAAGGTTCCACTTCTTCAGAGCTATCTTCTGTATAAGCCGCTCTTTCAAAAATCAAAAAAAATGTAAAATTGGTTGTTTTACGGAGTTTCTGCCTATTTTTGATTGTCTGAGAAGCTTGGTATCATTATTTTTACCCTGCCTTGTATATTGTCTTCAAAGTGATAAGTTCCTTACAGATGACAACAACAGGCTGGAAGACATTAAAGAAGTGCAAAAGGCGAGAGAACGAAAGAATGGACTGACTGAACTTGAGTGTGCTGTTGGTATATCGAAGGTTTCTTTTCTTTTCGAAAACGAATGCTTGATCCGGCGATAGGAGTCATTAAATCTAGTCGATGATATCCGATTTTCATACAACATCAGGAACATGAAAAATTGGTAAAATTTTTCTGTATTTAGCAGAGATAAGTCTCGATATCGTGACGTCTAACAATTTTTACCGATATAACTTCAGAAAAATATGGTTTTTTTTATTTCAATGTTGAATTAAAAATTAGTGAGAGAAAGAAATAGAAAGCGAGATGGAGAGATGGATGGGAAAAGAGAGAGAGAGAGAGAGAGAGAGAGAGAGAGAGAGAAAGAGAGGGAGCGAGGGAGAGAGAGAGAGAGAGAGAGAGAGAGAGAGAGAGAGAGAGGGAGAGAGTGAGTGAGAGAGAGGGAGAGAGTGAGTGAGTGAGAGAAAGAGACGTAACAATAATTTCAGGCCGCTTCTCTCCAAGACGGGATCCAGATGACTGGTGGTTCCATGGCGATGACAACAAAAAAGAAGGCTGCGATGGAAGCTGCGAACATTGAAGCGGGTCTACGGTAAAATTTCTTTTTGGACATAATTTGAGTGATATTTATATTTCTGGTATAAAATCAGATTAATAATAGAATAAGAGGACCGCCCCCTTTGCTCCGCCCACTTTTCGTGAGGCACAATTTTGAATGGTCTTCAATGTTTTGTGCGCTAGGAAAACATTCCAGCGGCTCGAGCGTAGCGAGGAGTAGCTGATGGTTTATGAGCGAAAGAATCGAGTAAAGATTGAAAAAATGATACCAAATAAGAATTTGGCCAATACAAAAAACTTGATTCAGAGACCAATTCGAGAAAGAAACCATGCTGCGAGATGAGCACGAAGAACTCAAAAAGTATATTGACGAAGGAATGAGAGGAGCTACAGGAGACGCCAGTCAGAAGACGTCAGTGGCGAAGAAGATAACGTCGTTGACGGCAGACGACATGGTATGGTTTAGTAATAATCACCCGAAAAGTATCCCAAGAGAGTTTTCACACTTCCTCAGTTTGAAACTACCGTAAGCTGCAGTACTCAAAGTTAAAAAAAATATCGAACTTGAAGAGAAACGACTATGAAACCCTTGTCTTCTCAGTTTAGAAGACAATATTCATGATTTTTTGTCTTTTTTGTACTCCCGCTTCTCAAACTATCTTTAAACCTCTTGATACCGTACACATTACCGTCACCATGGTGATCACGACATGAACCCCGCTAAAGATTTAAATTATCTTTAAACTCTGCACTCTTGATACCGTACACATTACCGTAACCAGGGTGATCACGACACGAACCCCGCTAAAAATCTAAACTATCTTTAAAGTGCACTCTTGATACCGTACATACTACCGTAACCATGGTGATCACGACACAAACCCCGCTAAAGATTTGAACTATCTTTAAAGTGCACTCTTGATACCGTACACATTACCGTAACCATGGCTATCACGACACTAACAGCTTATTCAAAACAATGAAGTTTTAGAACTCTCAAAAGGGAAAATAGTGAATCTAAAGAATGATAGTAAATCTGATTCAAGATTAAGAATACCGTTCCAGGAATCTGAACTCCTTCGTCAAGCGGCAAGTAGGGTTCACAGCGCCAGAAGCGACGCATCAACTGAACTTTTGTCTGAACACATGTTGGCTGGAATACCTGAAGTCGATCTGGGAATCAGGTATATATTAACATCGTTGTCGTTCACTCAAAATTAGTATGATACCTGTTATTATCCATGTAAACTACGATATCAGACAAAATCTTATATGGTTCAAACAACATGTATCATATTTTCCGAATACGGAAATTTTCCTTTCTTCCGAACTTTATCATTTTAACTCGAACCATAAGTAGTCATAACTTTGTAGATGATCATATCAAATGTTCACATTGTTTCATGAAGTTTGGAAAGAGATGTGTCTGAATATTTCGAAGAGAGGAAACTCATCTTCCAAATGAATATTTTCCAGTGCGAGAATCACGAATATTCTGGAAACGGAGAAGAAAAAGAAGTTCCTGCTTGAAAAAGCGATGGCTGAAGCTGCTGGACTACCGCCACCTGTCGAAGAAACTGATGAGGTGAGCTGTTGAAAGAGAGAGAGAGAGAGAGAGAGAGAGAGAGACAGAGACAGAGAGAGAGAGACAGAGACAGAGACAGAGAGAGAGAGACAGAGAGAGAGACAGAGAGAGAGAGAGAAAGAGAGACAGAGAGAGGGCGAGAGAGAGAGAGAGAGAGAGAGAGAGAGAGAGAGAGAGAAAAAGAGAGCAAATAAAAAATTCTTCCTAATTCAGCCTCCACCGAAGCAACGAAGAAGAAACAACTTCAGGTAACCTTCAATCGGTATTTTTGTCATATAACTTGTTTATATTTGATCTCTCGAAGAATAAAATTTGTAAAAACTCAAGCAACGATGTACGATGTGACATAAAAATCGATATCAGTAACGGCTGATAACATGACCTGAATATGTGAACTTCCTTTATCCCTCATTCTCTCTCCCTTTTTTCTCCCCGCGGCTGTCATATCTTGTTGACATATTCATTCTCTCTACCAAAATCAATGGTGAGCGACTACAATCAAACTGAATTTTTTTTTCATTTCAGACAGAATATTTCAGTCAAGGTCAGATTGATGGTATGTTTTTGAGAATTGGTTTATTTTCTGATTTTTGTAGATATCAAATATAGTGTATTGTAATAGGTTTGGAAAAAGGATCGAATCACGATAGTTCTCAAAGTCGAGTAGTCTCCCTCGAGAAAATTTTTTTTAAATTTGAATTAATGTGGAAACGTCGAAAATTAATTTTTTCCATAAAAATGGGACAATATTTCCATAAAAATTGGACAATATTTCCATAAAAATTGGACAAAATTTCCATTAATATTGGACAAAATTTCCAAAAATATCGGACAACATTTCCAAAAATATTGGACAAAATTTCCATTAATATTGGACAAAATTTCCATTAATATTGGAAAAAATTTCCATTAATATTGGACAAAATTTCCATTAATATTGGACAAAATTTCCATTAAAATTGGAAAAAATTTCCAAAAATATTGGACAAAATTTCCATTAATATTGGAAAAAATTTCCACAAATATTGGACAATTTTTCCATAAATATTGGACAAAATTTCCATTAATATTGGACAAAATTTCCATTAAAATTGGACAACATTTCCACAAATATTGGACAACATTTCCAAAAATATTGGACAAAATTTCCACAAATATTGGACAAAGTTTCCAAAAATATCGGAAAATATTCCCAAAAAATATCGGACAACATTTCCACATTTATTGAAATTTATTTCCAAAAATATCGGAAAAAAGTTGTGCAAAATCGCCATCGGAGAGAAGCGAACCCGCGACAAGCGCGTGCAAGCCATCTACTTTAACCACTCGACCAAACATGCACATTTTGCTTTGGCGACTGTTTGCAATAGGACTGATGGGTGCGGGGGTTTATTTATGTGGAAATAATGTTGAATAAATGTGGAAATGTTGTCCGATATTTTTGGAAATTTTGTCCAATATTTGTGGAAATTTTGTCCAATTTTAATGGAAATTTTGTCCAATATTAATGGAAATTTTGTCCAATATTTTTGGAAATTTTGTCCAATATTTGTGGAAATTTTGTCCAATTTTAATGGAAATTTTGTCCAATATTAATGGAAATTTTGTCCAATATTTTTGGAAATTTTGTCCAATATTAATGGAAATTTTGTCCAATATTAATGGAAATGTTGTCCAATATTTTTGGAAATTTTGTCCAATATTAATGGAAATTTTGTCCAATATTAATGGAAATTTTGTCCAATATTTTTGGAAATGTTGTCCGATATTTTTGGAAATTTTGTCCAATATTAATGGAAATTTTGTCCAATATTAATGGAAATTTTGTCCAATATTTTTGGAAATGTTGTCCGATATTTTTGGAAATTTTGTCCAATTTTTATGGAAATAATGTCATCACATTTTTCCAATTTTAATTTAATTTATTCACATTATTCCAAATTTATTAGAATTAAAAAATTTTTCCACATTTTTTCCACATTATTTCAATTTAAAAAAAAATTTTCTCGAGTCCGATCTTTTCCAGGGAAAACCTTCGAAAATTACAAGTACTACGATTTTGTCTAACATTTCCCACTGCTTGAAAATAATAATAGAACAGAAGCATGGGAAAATTACTGAAAACTGTAATTTTAACCCTCAAGTGTTGGCTGGGAGTAGATACAGTATACATGCTTTCTATTCGCTACCGTACTTTCTTTGTTTTTCTCTATATTCTTGAACCCTTACAGAGATCAGAGAATGTTTCAACTTGTACTGTTCGGAAGGGTTCATCGTCTCAGCAGCACAGATGAGATGTATCCTCAGAAGTTTGGGATATTGTCCTACTGCTTCTAAGACCTTGCAGTACTTTAGACAATTTAGAAGTATGTCGGTAGATAGAGAGAGAGAGAGGGAGCGAGAGAAAGAGAGAGAGATAGAGCGAGCGAGAGAGAGAGAGAGAAAGAAAGAGAGAGAGACAGAGACAAAGACAGATAGAGAGTAATCAAAGAGAGAAGTTTTCATTCAAATAATCGTTCAGAAGAAAAAATTGACTTTGCCAAGTTTCTCGAGATCGCCAAAGAAGAAGAGAACAGCGCAGACCCGCTGACAGAGATCATCAAGGCGTTGAAAGGATTGGACAGGTAACTATACCCAATAAGACACATTTTCTGAAGACGTGCTTACAGAGATGGCCGGAAGTGTATGCCATCGTCGGAGCTGAGAAGCATCCTCAGCGGAGTTGGTGAAGGACTTTCGAAGAACGAAATTGACTATTTGTTGTCGCAAGTGAGTGGAATCTCTCTCTCTCCTCTCTCTCTCTCTCTCTCTCTCTCTCTCTCTCTCTCTCTCTCTCTCTCTCTCTCTCTCTCGTCCTCCCTCTCTGTCTCTCTCACTCTCTTGTTGTCTATCCTTCTCTATTCCTCTGTCATCCCTCTCTCTTTCTTTCTTTTTAGCTCCCTCTCTCTTTTCTCTCGCCGTCTCTCTCTCTCTCTCTCTCTCTCTCTCTCTCTTTCTTTTTCTCTCTCCCTCTCTCTCTCTCTCTCTCTCTCTCTCTCTTTCTCTCTCTCACACACACGTTTTCTCTTTCAAAAAAAAAAACAATGAAAAAAGGCCCTACTCTGACAATTTCCACTTACCGTAATGCCTACAGTAATCTCTCACTTTCAGGTAGAGCACAACGGAATGGTCGCTCATCAAATGCTCATTCAATACATCTCGCGATGAATAAAAGTTGTGTCATTTCTGTATGTAAAAGAATAAAATGATAAAACTTGACGCTGTGACGCGTCGCCCTCAGCTCATTACCATCACACGCTCACTCAATATCCGAATGTTCTCCGAGATCGAAGAGACCGTTCGCTTCCTCGCCTCGTTCATGTACGGTCGGATCCCGAGGAGTCGAGTCAAGGCGTTCAAGGTCCATCTGACGAGTCTGCTCAGTGATATGCTGCATGAAGGATCGTCCATCCATCCCTACGATTTGGTGGTACACGCAGAGGGAAGGACTGATGACGCCATAATACAGGTGGGTCGTGTGTGACGTCATGATGCGTCATGATCAAGTAGACATTCGAACTCGGAAGTTTTTTTTTCGTGTGGCGGGCACATCATTTGAGAGACACGTTCCTGCCACAATCTAGTCACGTGCCCGCCACAATCTAGCCGCGTGCCCTCCACAAGCAAGACACGTGCCTGCTACAATCTAGCCACGTGCCTTCCACAGTCATACCCACGGTGTCTAAATTTTTAAGTTTCCATAGAACTTACACACTCAAAATGCCACTTCAATAGCTTGCTCACTTTGAAAAAACAGTTATCACATGACGCCGACCTTTCGCGGTTTCCATTTTTATCTAGCAAAAAGTCTGACCGATTTCAAACGCCGGCCAGTCGCATTTTTGTAAAATGAGTACGGTAGGAGTCGGGACTCTCACAACGAACAGTTAGATCTTTGTGGATTTAAATTATTATTCTTAATTTCAGTCCATTGAAATCAAAGGCGCATTACTTAATCGTTCTTGTATTTCAAAGCGAAACTGCTACGGCACTAAGTAACCGATTTACGGAGGCCAGATTTTTTTTGCAGGTAGAGGAAGCTATGTGTTCCTCCGTTTGCTGTTCATTAACTAGAGTAAAAAAATACTCGACTTAGAATGTTTTACGTTATGACGTCACTCCTAATTTCATCCTAATAAGGTCAAATTTAACAGGCTGCGAAGATGGCCTATGTGAGGTTAGAAGAGCTGTTGGACTGCATGTCGGACGGGCTGATCATCGAAATGCTCGGCGGAAGAGTCCGCGCGCTGACGCCGACCTCTGCCCAGGTGTTGTATCCGCTCCCGATATGCCCTTATGATCAGTGGTTTGTGACTTGTTGAAAGGTGTTGAAGATCAATCAATTTCAGAGTTGGTAACTGCGTTTCGTTACATTATACATAAATCTTCAATTGTATCACAAACTTTGACAAGAAATAAAAATTCTCATTTATTATTTAAATTCAAAAAAAAATGTGATACAAGGCAGTTATAACTGACGATCGAATACGTAATAAATGCTTTTTTTGGTGAAAAACTCGTTCAAAGTACTTGAAGCATACAAAATGAATAAAATACTGACCTAGCGATGGCTAGAACTTGGTCCAGGAAATGGGGGAAAGTGGACGGAACTGTGGCGTTATGGACGTGTTTTTGCGTCATTTGGAGTTTGCACTAGTGTGAAATGCGTACAGTAATCATCAAAGATTAGAATGCGTCCAGTACTCATCAATGATTAGAATGCGTCCAGTACTCATCAATGATTAGAATGCGTACAGTACTCATCAAAGCCTAGAATGCGTCCAAAACTCATCCAATACTAGAATGCGTCCAAAACTCATCAAATACTTTAATGCGTACAGTACTCATCAGAGTCTAGAATGCGTCCAAAACTCATCAGACTTTAATGCATACAGTACTCATAAAAGCCTAGAATGCGTCCAAAACTCATCCAATACTAGAATGCGTCCAAAACTCATCCAATACTAGAATGCGTCCAAAACTCATCCAATACTAGAATGCGTCCAAAACTCATCAGACTTTAATGCGTACAGTACTCATAAAAGCCTAGAATGCGTCCAGAACGCACCCAACTCTTTAATGCTTACAGTACTCATCAAAGACTAGAATGCGTCCAAAACTCATCAGTAGCTCCAAATGCGTCCAAAACTCGGCGATTCCGCCGACCAACCCCCTTCCTAGAATCATATATAAAAACGATACTCTTTTCGCTTACTGGTTGGAGGTGCCTGCCTACAATAAATGCATACTAATCGCACTAATTGGACTCCCTCTTGGACGTTTTTGTTTCTGATAAATTCGTCCAATTGAGCGACCAAACAAGAAAGAAACAAATGTGTGTACGTAAGAGAGATCTGAACGAAACGAATTGGAAGTACCGAAAAGTAAGGCAAATGATAACTGCGCGACTGGTGGGCCGGAGTTTCACTTCACGGGGTTCGTGGCGTGACCATCCTGGTTACGGTAGTGTGTACGGTATCCAGGATGACTTTACACCATCCAACCAGGTAAACTTTTAGAGGGTACTGTAGTCACAGTAACCTCCGTATCAAATGTTAGAAGAGGGGGGGACAGGGTTGGAGATGAGATGGGCATTGTGATTTTTTCGTCCAACCATGGCCCTTACAGAAAACGTTCCATAAAACAATAAACTATGTGGTTAATATCTTGAGGGGGGAGGAATGTACAAGATTCGAAAGACATGGTCTATTGAGAAAGGCGACGGAAGTGAGTTGTGACATAATCCTTGGTGCGCTTGTACGTGTCCACCACCTTCTCCTTGGCGACGTTGACGTTCTTGATGACCGTCGGGTTCTTGCTGGCTTCGAGGTACAAGAAGTACGTGAGGTAGATGACCGCGAGCAGGACAACTGACTTGATGAAGAACTGGTTCTGACCGGTGTGCTTCCACACGAACGCGCTACCCTGCTTCACCTTGCTGGAGACCGTGTTGTAGCCGTTCTGCACATGCACTTTGGCGTTCTTCAGAAGGGCGCAGCCGTTCTGGCACTGCTTTTTGACCGGCTGAAATGTTACGGTTTGATTATTGAACAGAAATACATAGGATTTGGGAATTTCAGCCGCGAGCTTTTGCCGCGCGGTAAAAAAAAACTTACTGCGTTGCCTCTGTTGGCGTAATTCTCGACTACTTCTGGTTTGAATACTTACCGATTTCGAGGCGACTCTGCTTGGTGGTCTCTCCTGGGTAAGACTTCTGACAGATCTTGGTTTGACAACCTCCTCAGTGTCCGACGGTCTGGCGACTGGAGTGGTGTCAGTCTTGGTGACGACTGGTGGGCTGCTGACCAACTTCTTAGCCGATGCCAGGGCACGGCTACGGCTGACAGAACGCGTGGTGGTGCTAGAAGTCTTGGCGACGCTTGGTGTCTTGGTGGTACTTGGAGTCTTGGTGGCTGCCTTTTTCGACTGAAATGATTTTTGTTTTGAAAAGTATGATGCTGAGAAATTCTCACCTCTACTTTTCTCGGGCGTCCACGAGAGCTGGATCTCTTCACTGGCACCTTCTTTGGTGGTGGTGAAATCGATTCATCCGATCTCGAAGCGCTTCTTGAAGACGGCGAGAAAGTCTTCTTCTTGATGGCAGTCCTCTTGGTACTGGCAGTCCTGGACTTTCTGCTTGGCGACTTGGACGCAGCAGTGCGAGTTCTTGACTTGGAACGGCCCTGGAATTAGTTGTTTATTGCGTTTACATCCGGCAATGGTGGCCTGAAAGGTCATCACGCGATTACTAGAGAGTACAAGATTCGTGGAGACTTTGATGATTCATCACTTTTATACAACATAATCGCGGGGAGATAACAAGTCATAACCTTATCTTTATTGATAGTAGCCATTACTAAACACTCACCATTTCGTTTTTTGCTGTTGAGACAGTAATGACAGTATAAGACTGAAGAGTCTGAAATGGGTTGATTGAGAAATGAGAGTTGGTATAGAAGTTGGTGAAGAGTACGGTAATCATAACAGGCTTCGAATTTTATAAATAAAATCAGCCAGGACAGAAAACACGAAGACTAATGGGAAGATAGTCGCAGAAAACAGCGGAAGGCAATTAATAAAATTATTAACGAAGAGTGTGGAAAGAGCGGGTTAACACAGTAAGCGTAGCGTGCATAGTGACCTCTAATGTGATACACAAGCACGCAAGATGAGACGCCAGACAGTCAAGAGCACATGGCAGGCTGCCAGCGACCCCCTATACGATAATAGGGCGTGTCTCGTGCGTCTCTCACACGGCTCACCCCTGTACTACATACAAACGAGAAATATGCTACTCGGCGTATAACACTGGCTTTTCGCGTAGAAAGCTAACAGACGGAAGACAGAGACAATATACCCCAAATAAAACACTCTAGAGGATGTGACCGACTATGTTAATGGGGCGAGAGTGGTGGGAATGCACTTCACAAGTTTACATACTTGGAACAAAACAAAAAAGAGTACAATGCAGAGAAATAGGATGGAAACGAAAATTAAAAATAAAAAAGCAAACATAGTATCGATTGCTACAGTAACCTTTGTTCAAATTTACTTTTATTTTCGAAAAAGTTCGCTTCTTGTTTTCGTTATTTTTTACTAGTTAAACTTATTAATAAGTTTAAAAATTAATGCTCACAGAAAATTAATGCTCACAAAAAAACAATAAATATTGTTTATGAACGGAGAGTGTCGTTCGATACAATTGCCTTTTCGAAAAGCACTTACGAAAAACGCATTACACTGGAATGTATTTCTAACGATATGATCGATTCTTGAATGACTCAGCAAGTATAAGAGCACTTTATATGTTTTGATGATTCATTGGATTGGAATCCCTTTTTCACAAAATTTTTATATTTTAATTTTCCAGTACTTTACATGTTATTGATGCATTCTTAGGGTAGCTAATTGTTTTGGAGCGTAGTATAACTTTTCAAAAAATCAGGCTTTGTGAAGATCGGTACTTTGCATAATCGGCATTTAGTAAATCGCATCCCGCATTGCGTCGCATGCCGTTTTCTTCACATTTATGGCCATAACTTTGCTCGGAACATTCCAATCACCTTGTTTGGCACTGGTGCATTCAGGCTTATTTTATTCACCTTGTTTTCAGGCTTAGGGTAAACCTTAAGCTGACCCGAACCCAACCTGAGCCTAAGAGAGGTGTTCATAGTAACGCACATGTGGAATGTTCGTGCACGACTTTTTTCATGTTTGAAAAAAACGAAATGCGATTCACCAAAAAGCGTATATTCGAATGATTGCACTCGATTTTTTTCTTTTTTCATTCTTCTCTTAATTTTTGTTTTTTTTCAAATTCCTCTTCAGTTTTTTGTCTTTTTCCTTCAAATAGTTGTAGGTTTTTCACCCAGTTCCGCCACGAAATGTTGAAGAACACTACGTCAACTACGATGGTTTCTTCAAAGTGTATACTCTAGTACGAAAGTTCACTTTAACTCATTTAACGTTAAAAACTGAACGATTAGATGAGATAAACGTGAGCTTTATCTGCACGTAGACTTTTGGCCATTCCTATTAAATACATGTCGCTGAATCAGCTGGTACTTCCGCCTGGGGTGCCTAATAACCCAGCCGAGAAGGACCGTCTGCCTGTCGAGAAAGATGAAATTGTGGTGAGAAGTTATGATATTTCATTTACTCAATTGATAATGTTGGAAAAAGATTGTACCGTGCAGCAGCGCGCGGAAGAATTGAAGTTGATGCGCGTGTCCGCACAAACGTCACATATTAAATGGCGTTCAGACCTTCTCGATACAACATCTCCGAGATAAGCACCTCACATATATCGCTAGAAGCATGGCCGTTTTCAAACGCGCTCTAATCTCAATTTTGCAGAATGAGTACGGTAGGCCTACCCTAGGGTCGGGACTCTCACAAGGAACAGTTAGATCTTTGTGGATTTAAATTATTATTCTTACTTTCAGTCCATTGAAATTGAAGGCGCATTACTTGAATCGTTCTTGTATTTCGAGGCGAAACTGCTACGGTACTAAGTACCCGATTTACGGAGGCCAGATTTTTTTCCAGGTAGAGGAAGCTATATGCACCTCTTTAGAAATGACAGATAATGTATTTCATGATTAAAATGTTTAATTTCTCACGTAATGCTTATATTTCAGTCAGATTCCGGAAAACGCTACAAACTGTTGTCGATGCTCGGTGATGGAGGATATGGAACTGTGTTTCTGAGCATGTGTGATGATGAGTGAGTTGGAAGGTCCATTGTCATTTCAAGAACCGTGGACAGACCATTTTTCCAGTCTTAGGAAAGTTTAAGACTCCAATTTTTGTAGATTTCAATCAGCAATCATTGTAGGTTTAGCTTGTGTTTGATTCAGTGTTGTAACTTTTCCCTAACAAGAGTTGAGACCTAGCCAGGTGTGTTAAGCAGATGGAATGATAAAGTTTTCATGTGAAAAATTATTTTAATTCTTAAAATGATTTTTTTAAAAACTCAACACCATTTTGACCTCACGCACTACACAAATGGATCTAACAGCAAAAGCGACCGCTGACTTCTCTGATTGAAAGCAGATCGACGGATGCTTTCATGAAGAAAATTTTTGCACATTTTTTGTTACAAGCGAGATATTTTAGTTTGAAAAATCACATTTGAAAACAATACATGGAAACGCCGTATGAAAGGTTCCCAAGCCTATAAGATTGTCTGCGACTGTCTGGTTGTGGTCCGAAGCCCATGTTTCTTGAAATGCCACGTCAATTAAGTCGTCTAACGGTTGCTTACAGGAAGGTGGCAGTGAAAACAGAGAAGTACAGCAAATCGATGCTCCACATTGAAGTGAACGTGTTGAAAGCGGCGAACCTTGCGAACAGCAAGCACTTCTGCACCATTTACGATTATGTGAGTCTTATTCGATTATAGAGATGATGGAGAGAGAGAGAGAGAGAGAGAGAGAGAGAGAGAGAGAGAGAGAGAGAGAGATAGAGAGAGAGAGAACTCTCTGTGAATGGACAATCTTTGGGATCTACTAGGTTGCTGAATATACCGAGAACAGTACAATTTGAAATTGTTGTAAAAGATAATTGACACAACCCCTTGCTAGGAGGACGGGAGTTGACACATCGCGCGTTGATGACGTCATGCACTCAATCTGCAGCCGACAGTAATTTACCTTTTATTAGGTAAGGTTGGGAGAACAACCTTACACAAGAGATAAATCTTCGATACACAAGAGCACTGTGATAGTGAGAGATTCATGATGTTTCAACATCCTCATTCCCGTCTTCCTAGCGCGGCGTGGAAAATAGATGTTTACGTTTTTTGTACATTCACGCTGAACCCTGAAGGAACAAATGAGTTTTCCAGAAATCGCCTGTAGTTCTCAACTTCCCAAAATAGAATGAACGATTTACAGGGGTCCAAGAAGCCAGATTTTGTATATGTTGTAATGACCCTGTTGGGAAAAGATTTGCACCGATTGCGAAGTGAAATGCCGGATAGAAAGTTCTCCATCAACACGGCCACCAAGTTGGCGCTGCAAACGTTGAAGGTTTTCACGAGACTCTTACTCTTCATCGAATTGTGTTGTATAGAATATAAAATAATACCCTCAGGCTTGTGAAGAACTCCATCGCATCGGGTATATCAGCAGAGATATTAAACCTGGTAACTTTGCGCCGGGCATCAAAGAGAATCGACAGAAACGATTGGTGTTCATGTACGACTTCGGTTTGGCCAGAAAGTACATCGACAGAGTGAGTGAGCATAACCATGCGCTTGATGAGCCCCCGATTTCAGAACAACAATATAATCCCCGCGAGAAAAGATGTCGGTTGGAGGGGAACCACACGTTATGGCAGCCTCAACGCTCACTATCGCCAGGCAAGTGTGCACACTTTTATGTCACATTTTCGCCAGCCGCCATAGCTCAGTCGGTTAGAGCGTGGGTCTAATATAGGCATGGGCATATTGCCAATGATTGGCAGTCGATTGGCAATGCCTCTTTTCCATTGCCAATCGCATTGGCAGTCGATTGGCAATGCAATTGGCAATGGACTTGGATTTTGATTTCTCGGCCTTCTCGACGTTGACGATGGTTCAGATGACCGAATTTTCGCTTATGGTGATGTCGTCTTCAGGAATTTTTAATCTGATGTAACATCCGAATCCGACGACGTCGTCGGTGACATCGTAGGTGACGTCGTCGATGACATCGTCGAAAAAAAATTTTTTTTGAAAATTGAAAATTTTTTTCTGAACTCATTTTAGAATCTGACATTCGATTCTGACGTCGTCGTTGACGACATCGTCGGTGACGTCGTCGATGACATCGTCGAAAAAAAAAATTTTTTTGAAAATTGAAAATTTTTTTCTGAATTCATTTTAGAATCTGACATTCGATTCTGACGTCGTCGTTGACGACATCGTCGGTGACGTCGTCGATGACATCGTCGAAAAAAATTTTTTTTTTGAAAATTGAAATTTTTTTCTGAATTCATTTTAGAATCTGCCATTCGATTCTGACGTCATCGTTGACGACATCGTCGGTGACGTCGTCGATGACATCGTCGAAAAAAAAATTTTTTTTGAAAATTGAAAATTTTTTTCTGAATTCATTTTAGAATCTGACATTCGATTCTGACGTCGTCGTTGACGACATCGTCGGTGACGTCGTCGATGACATCGTCGAAAAAAAATTTTTTTTTTGAAAATTGGAAATTTTTTTCTGAATTCATTTTAGAATCTGACATTCGATTCTGACGTCGTCGTTGACGACATCGTCGGTGACGTCGTCGATGACATCGTCGAAAAAAAATTTTTTTTTGAAAATTGGAAATTTTTTTCTGAATTCATTTTAGAATCTGACATTCGATTCTGACGTCGTCGTTGACGACATCGTCGGTGACGTCGTCGATGACATCGTCGAAAAAAAAAATTTTTTTTGAAAATTGGAAATTTTTTTCTGAATTCATTTTAGAATCTGACATTTGATTCTGACGTCGTCATTTACGACACGCTCTTGCGTGGGAAACAAATCCAGCCAAAGGTAGATCAAAAGTGAGTACAGTAACCGCCACTTTCAATTTTTCTCTTCATATATTTCCGATCTATCTCGTACTTTCCCTACTTTTTTTTAATAACGACGTCAGAATCGAATGTCAGATTCTAAAATAAATTCAGAAAAAATTTTCAATTTTCAAAAAAAAATTTTTTTTTTCGACGATGTCATCGACGACGTCATCGACGATGTTGTCAACGACGACGTCAGAATCGAATGTCAGATTCTAAAATGAATTCAGAAAAAAATTTTCAATTTTCAAAAAAAAAATTTTTTTCGACGATGTCATCGACGACGTCACCGACGATGTCGTCAACGATGACGTCAGAATCGAATGTCAGATTCTAAAATGAATTCAGAAAAAAATTTTCAATTTTCAAAAAAAAAATTTTTTTTTCGACGATGTCATCGACGACGTCACCGACGATGTCGTCAACGACGACGTCAGAATCGAATGTCAGATTCTAAAATGAATTCAGAAAAAAATTTTCAATTTTCAAAAAAAATTTTTTTTTCGACGATGTCATCGACGACGTCACCGACGATGTCGTCAACGATGACGTCAGAATCGAATGGCAGATTCTAAAATGAATTCAGAAAAAAATTTCAATTTTCAAAAAAAAAATTTTTTTTTCGACGATGTCATCGACGACGTCACCGACGATGTCGTCAACGACGACGTCAGAATCGAATGTCAGATTCTAAAATGAATTCAGAAAAAAATTTTCAATTTTCAAAAAAAAATTTTTTTTCGACGATGTCGTCAACGACGACGTCAGAATCGAATGTCAGATTCTAAAATGAGTTCAGAAAAAAATTTTCAATTTTCAAAAAAAATTTTTTTTCGACGATGTCATCGACGACGTCACCTACGATGTCACCGACGACGTCGTCGGATTCGGATGTTACATCAGATTAAAAATTCCTGAAGACGACATCACCATAAGCGAAAATTCGGTCATCTGAACCATCGTCAACGTCGAGAAGGCCGAGAAATCAAAATCCAAGTCCATTGCCAATTGCATTGCCAATCGACTGCCAATGCGATTGGCAATGGAAAAGAGGCATTGCCAATCGACTGCCAATCATTGGCAATATGCCCATGCCTAGTCTAATAAGCCCAAGGTCGCAGGTTCGACCCCTGCTGGCGGCAAATCTTTTGAATCGACTCATGGTTCTTTTGCAGGATCTGTCTCGTAGAGATGATATTGAGAGTTGGTTTTATATGTTAGTCGAAATGACGAGAGGAACAGTTCCGTGGAGGCTTGTCAGTGAACGAACAGCAGTTCAGAAGGCAAAAGAAGCTGCCAGAAAAGATGGTTTTTGGGGTGATGTTTAGAAGTCTATGCATTTATTCTAGGCCGTGCTCAATTTCTCTTTGAAACACCACCACAGTACGACAAACTTTTGACTATGATCGATGCGCTCGCCTTCGAAACTGCCCCGGATTATGTTGCAATGGCAAAGTTAATAGAAGAGGTGACTTCGCGAAAATGTTCCCATGATCTTCACTTTTTGTAGGTACGAGATGAAAAGCACCTACGTGAACGGGAACATTGGGACTGGGATGACGCTACAGTATCAACCACGGTGACAACAGTATCCTCGTATTCGGAAAAAGAGTTGAAGGCGAAGGCGGAAAAGTGAGTCCCATGGGAGAGAAATGATCTACCAAACGAAAATTGCAGATCGGCGAAAAATTGATGCGAAGAAATATTTAAAAAGTGAATTTTGTGTGGCTCGTTTAGCGTTTTGTATCTGACGTCATCTGTATCCATTTGCGTGAAAATTGCAACTTAAATGTGAATAAATGTTGCAAGTTCCGTCTTTTGTTGGCAGTATTTACCTCTTTTTTTATGAAATTGAGATTGAATGGTTGCGCTGAAGGCACAATCAGAATTGAAAATGTGTACCGCACGGCAGCGCGCGGTTGAGAGATCATTTCAATGTTCACAATTATAGAACAGGCCGCGAAAAAAGTGTGACCAAATAGCTTTTTTTGTACGCGACGATTCTGTCTAATATTCACCCGAACTTTTTATTTTCTCAAATTAGCCGCATTTCCAAAACTCGCCAAAAAGCTTTCTCCCAACCTTACCTGAGCTTTAAAAAGGTAAATAACTGTTGACTGCACATTGCAGATTAGGATTAGGTATTTTTTAACAAGCGAGTATTAGTCAAAATCGTCGGATCCGCCTTTTTCATCAGAACAAAGATGATCGGATCGACGTCTTTCTATTACTACTTACATCCATTAAGGTGAACAGCAAGTGAAAGGAACCACGTCTGAACGTGTTTCGCAACTGTTTTTCATTTGTTTTCGTGTATTACATAATGATGGTTTACACACATTGGCGGACGGGTTCCTCTTCGACTTTTTTCGCTCGCTCACTCGTCTTATCGGTTGGATGGATCAGTGTTGGTTTAAGCGATGGTGGAAGCGATGCAAAATTGACTGTAAAAGTAGCAGATACATACAACGTGTGTGCGTTGCTTACGTAATTGACCTTCGTGAGGGAAAGACCGGTTTGGTTACAGCTTCTGCAGAATGGAATGTTTCAATGCTCTGATAGCCTCAGGCGTTTGGTGGTAAACCACCGGTAGTCAAATATGGAGAAATAATTACGTTGCCGTGCAGCAACGCGCGGAACACACTGATTGAAAACTAGCTTTTTACCTTCGGGTATCCCTTCGAATGGCATTTAGTCCATTTCGATCCGCTTCCTATAAGCTGAGAATCAACCCGTTCATTCGAAAATATCAAGTTGTCGGCCGAAAAGCTGAAACAGCGAAAAAAATGAACACGTGAAACAATGATTCTGATCTGAAGACCCTCATTTCTCTCTCATCCTACCGTAGTAGATGTGCACATTAGAAATGAAAATGCCTCATGAAAAGAGGGCTATAGATCTATCCAATAATAACTTGTTTATTAGTGTCAGAACTCGAGCGTAGCGAAGAATAATTGCCCTGTAAATACTTATAACTAAAAACCCATCGAATTCAAACCATGCAACCTTCACTCGATCAGATCTTGCTGCTTTCCTTCAGCTTGATCACGAAGGCGTGTCCTAAAACGACTACTTAACTGAAAGTCGGTTCCATCTTCGTCCCTCATCCTCATCTGATTCCACGGTGTTTACGGTTGGCAAGGAAGTCACATGAAAACTGAACTTGTTAAGAAGAGTATCGTGAACACCGATGGAATCAGATGACTCGGCTGTATTTATACCCAACTGTTTCCCCATTCAGCTGGTCAAGTTTTGCTGTTTATTCGCTAATTTCACCTCCCTTCAGAACCAGGTTAGGTAAAAGTGACTCATTTTTGGGTTCAAAAACAATCATAGTAATTCTAGCTTTGCGATTTAGGAAACCCGCCTAAGGAATATGAATGTAGAGAAATTAAAAAAATTTCACTCACGCCCAACGGCAATATTTGAAAATGGATCGAAGCCTAAATGTATTGTCTTTTTAGTATGAAGTGCGTTTTTTTTCCGTGATACACATTGCTTCCTCTAACTGTAAAAAAGTCTGGCCTCCGTAAATCGGGTACCTAGTACCGTAGCAGTTTCGCCTTGAAATATAAGAACGATTAAGTAATGCGCCTTTAATTTCAAGTAAGAATAATAATTTGAATTCACAAAGATCTAACTGTTCGTTGTGAGATTCCCCACCCTAGGGTAGGCCTACCGTACTCATTCTGCAAAATTGAAATTAGAGCGTGTTTGAAAACGGCCATGCTTCTAGCGATACATGTGTGATAAGCTTGACAAATTCAAGTTGAAAACAATCTGTGGTTACTGTACTTCTCACGATACAGTAACCCGTGTTACTTTTTGTAGCTATACGCAACAAAACTACCCAGTTTCGGTCCATTTCCTGATTGACGCTCGTTGTAAACTACCATCTGATTTTCGTCTTCAGTTACAGAAAGAGGAACGAAGAAAACTCGTTTTGTACCTGTGAGGAGAGAGGGCGTTGCGCATGCCTTCCACTCTCTCTCTTTTCACTCACAATGTATCCTCGGGTACTACCAGTCGCCCCCCCCCCCCCCTCACTACGGCTTCACCATCCCATGCCATTCACCACTCACAAAGCTGTTGGCGAAGTGTTATCAGGCCTGGCCGTTTTGCTATATTCCCATGGAACAATATTGCACTCGCCCCGGCCTGATGACTGCAACACATGTGCAGTGATGATTACCCGATCCCTTCTTCTAGAATTTCTGACTTCACGGTACGGTGAGTTCTTTCTTTCTCTTCTCTCTCTCTCTCTCTCTCTCTCTCTCTCTCTCTCTCTCTCTTCTCTCTCTTTCTCTCTCTCTCTCTCTCTCTCTCTCTCTCTCTCTCTCTCTCTCTCTCTCTCTCTCTCTCTCTCTCTCTCTCTCTCTCTCTCTCTCTCTCTCTCTCTCTCTCTCTCTCTCTCTCTCTCTCTCTCTCTCTCTCTCTCTCTCTCTCTCTCTCTCTCTCTCTCTCTCTCTCTCTCTCTCTCTCTCTCTCTCTCTCTCTCTCTCTCTCTCTCTCTCTCTCTCTCCTCTCTCCCTCTCTTTCTCTCTCTCTCTCTCTCTCTCTTGTGAAAACTATTCGTGTACTAAACCATCAAAAACAATTGAATACGGTATTTCAAGAGACAGCAGCGCACCAGATAATATCGGAGGATGTTATTGATGAAAAGAGGAAGATAGTTACAAAAATAAGGAAGGGAGATTCTGGTGCTAGGTACATGTCTCTCTCTCTCTCTCTCTCTCTCTCTCTCTCTCTC
>OZ022254.1:3691268-3718768 GCA_963978915.1 Caenorhabditis parvicauda
GAATCATATTTTTCGATTCTTTTCTCTCGATTTTTCACACTCAGTGTAAAAAACAGGAAAAAATGTAATCCATGATAAACTTACCATGGTGTCCAGGAAAAAAAAACGGAACAGGGCGGTTAAAAAGCATCCCAGGGTCTAGCTTTGGTAACCTACCTTTATTCAATTTTTCAAAATTCTTTCGATTTTTTCAAGTTCAGTATAAAAAACGAAAAAATCCCAGCACGAACTAACCAATATTCAAAAAATTCTCGTTTTTTCGACATTTTCGTTAAAAAACAGAAAAAACTTGTAATGAAATATAAACTCACCATGGTGTTCAGGAAAAAACGGAACAGGGCGGTTAAACAGCATCCCAGGGTCTAGCTTTGGTAACCTAGCTTTATGATCTACATTAAAGTCATCAAAGCCAAATCACCAAAGGTATTCCGAGAGACGGGCGGTGGTTGGGGGGGGGGTATGTAAATGAGAAGAATTCAAATTCGATAAGAATCGATCGTCGGTAGTGATTAGATAGGAGGAGGAAAGGGCTAGAGACACACACACAGTCCGTGTGCAGCCTTCACTTTGTCTTGACTCTTTCTCTCAATTAGCAAACAGAGGCCGCTTGAGAGCACCGAAATCGTACGGGCACGACTTGCTGGGGGGGGGAGCAAGAGGCAGGCAGCTCGTAGGCTCCAGCTGATAACAGGATTGTCTCTTTAGACTAGTTAGATCTGCAGGCTGATTACTGTAACGGTAGGAAATCGTTACTCAGTATCAAGGTACAAATGATTGTCTCTTTAGACTAGTTAGATCTGCAGGCTGATTACTGTGACTGTATGAAAACGTAATCTAGCGTCTCGGAAAAAAGAATCGTCATTTTGCATCCAATTAGATCTGCAGGCAAATTGTCACTTAGTGTCTTACTACAAATGATTGTCTCTTTAGACCAGTTAGATCTGCAGGCTGATTACTGTAACGGTAGAAAATTTTCACTTATGGTCTTGGCAAAAGTGATCGTCTTCTTGCAACAGTTAGGTTATAATTAGATCTGCAGGCTGATTACCGTAACAGGATGTAAACTGTAGAACCTTGTCACTTATTGTTTCAGCAAATGTTTCATTATTAACAAAAAATGCCAGGAAACTGGGAACTCATTTTCTTCCAAGAAATTCAGATCTGCAGGCTGATTATCATAACAAGATGTATACGGTACCTTCGAAAAATGGGTTAACCAGGGGAGTGTTCAACCGGTATCGCGGGAGGGGGCGCGCGATTCAAATCGGTCAGGAAATTCAAACGCAGTTATGACCCAAATGTTGTCACCGACTGATTCTTGATTTCTAGGGTGATTTTAGTGGAAGAAAACTGAAAATTTGAATCGAATAAAATGCGGCAGTCATAAGAATCTTGACAAAAAATTTTGATATGGGCATAAAAAAACGCACACATCTAGCAAAAAGTCTGACCGATTTCAAACGCGCGCCAGTCGCATTTTTGTAAAATGAGTACGGTAGAAGTCGGAACTCTCACAACAAACAGTAAGATCTTTGTGGATTTAAATTGTTATTCTTACTTTCAGTCCATTGAAATTAAAGGTGCATTACTTAAATCATTCTTGTATTTCAAGGCGAAACTGCTACGGTACTAAGTAACCGATTTACGGAGGTCAGACTTTTTTACAGGTAGAGGAAGCTATGTGCGGTATTCGCACTAAAGTTTCAAAGATCCGCATCGAGCAAAAAAAACTAACGCAGTCCGGGCTGGGAAGTTGTCATGGGGGAAAATGATGGTTCTTATGAGTTATGTAGTAGGAGGGGCATGTCAAAAGTAGTCAGAATGGGGCTTGTGTAGATGGATTCGTGTGAGGAGTGGATCCCGAAGTTGATTGGATAGTAGAATGTGTGTAGAGGAGAGCGCCTCGGTGAGATAAGAACAAGAATCACGCCCACAAGACCCAAGGACACTACCGGCAGGTTCGGACAACGAGATTGATCGACAGTCCGCTCTGTCGCACATACAAGATTTCAACACCTTGGGTTAGAGAGAGAGAGAGAGGGGGAGAGAGAGAGGGGGGAGAGAGAGAGGGAGGGAGAGAGAGAGAGAGAGAGAGAGAGAGAGAGAGAGAGAGAGAGAGAGAGAGAGAGAGAGAGAGAGAGAGAGAGAGAGACAGAGAGAGAGACAGAGACAGAGGAGAGAGAGAGAGAGAGAGAGAGAGAGAGAGAGAGAGAGAGAGAGAGAGAGAGAGAGAGAGAGAGAGAGAGAGAGAGAAGGATGAGGGAGAAGTCACCGGTCACTTTTTGAATCTTCTTCAAGAAGACGAAATTCATGAAAAGAAATTCGTATTTTTTGATATGAATCAAGAGCTCTTATCAGCTCCAAGATACACAGTGTGCGGCAGATGCCATGTTCAAACCGGTATAACCTTACTGTGAGAAACAATATCATTTACAGTAAGTTTCTCCCAAATATGACCTGCGACCTTTATATTCTATCGCTAGATCCGTAGTTGAGGTCAACGTCATTGTTCTAAAAAAGAATGTTTTTTTCCAACTTCATTCTGTCAAAATGTAGTTCAGTTTCGTCTTATCAGCAGATCCTGGTGTGACAAGCGTAAAGAATCCGGATTGATAACCTCAATTAGTCTCTCTCTCTCTCTCTCTATCTTTGTCTACCCTCTCTCTCCCGTCTCCAGATTCCGGAGATAAGATATCTTTACAGCAGCGCCAAGGGACTCAGCCTTGACCTGCTTCTGCGAACGTTGCGCCAGTCGATTGGTGGCGGCTTGAGCTTTATAATTGACATCGAGATAGATAAGAGACTCGAAGGGTTTATTTTCTTAAGGTTAAGGTTCTCTAACCGCACAAGCAATCATGAAATCGAGGTATACTGTACAAAAAGCAAATGACTTCTGTATCAACTACATACAAAACAACGCTAAAAGGTTGCTGTAGGTACTGTATGCAGAAGAAGTTACTGTAATTCCCAGCGTCATCATCTAGCTATGAAGATCTAGCATAAAACCAATGATACTGTATAAACATGTGAAAAATCACTGTACCAACTACAGAATCTCGCCGAAGGGTTACTGTAGAATGTTGGGTACTGTACCCAGAGGAAGTTATTGTAATTTCCAGGGTTCATGATCTAGCTAGGAAGAACTAGCATAACATCAATTATACTGTATAAAAATGATAAAAATCGCTGCAGCAGATACCTAATCTCACTGAAAGGTTACTATAGGATGAAGGGTACTGTACCCAGAGGACGTTACTGTAGTTTCTTCGGTACAAAATCTAGCTAGAAACTGTATCAATCTACAAAACCTCGCTCAAAAGTAATGTAGGATACTGTAATCAGAGTAAGTAACTGTGGATGCGCACAATTACCAGCTAAAAAGGATACTGTAACAGTGACTGATTACAAAACTCACCGCATTATCAATTTTCTCTGTAGGATACAAGGTGTGTCAAATCGTTGCAAATTAAAACTTGACTTTTGTCACGCATCAACTACGCTCGTGTATTGTGCCGCCCGTTTAATTACGGTAATAGACGCGCGCCCGCGTTACTGTAGGCGCCGTTCTTTTGACACAACACGCACTGCGGTAAACGCAGTTGGAAAGTGTAAGCAGAGCAAGGTGGAGGGAATCTATAGAGTAGATCAAATTTCAGTTACTGTAGTTCAAAAAATTTTCAATTATTTTTCCATCCCTGGAAAACAAGGGAAATAGGTTAAAACATTATCAAAGATATTCGAAATGAAATAATGACGTAATTGTGCTCTGCAGATGGACTGCAAAGCGGTCGCAGAGCGGATCTATCAACTTATCCCTGGTACACAGTGTGCGGAAAAAGGAACTGTTCGCCGCCAAAATTTACACTTTTTCTATTTCTTTAAAATTCAAAAAAAAAAAAGAAAAATTTATTCAGAATAATAATATTATTATTATTACATTATTATGTACGTTATGAGATATGTTAGTAGAATACAGGGTTATTATGTTGGAAGTTATATTATGGAGAGTCATCTGATGAGGAAAACTTTTTTACCGTCGGCGAGCCGAATATTCCCTGAAAGATTTGTTGAAAATTAGAAAGCATTTTTTAAGGGGCATACGGTCACAGGCCTGTGACCGATTTTTATTTTTTGATTAATTTTATGAATATGTGATTGGTCGAGTGGTTGAAGTAAATGTCTTCTTTATAAATGAATTTGTATTGAAAATATAGAATATTTTCATAATTCGTGTTTCTCATCTGATTTATTTTTCCTTCACATATGTAACCAAACGATCAGAGACAATTCTTAATCGGAAAAACCGCAATGCCCTTTTTGGTTTGTTTTTTTTTGTTCTCTGCGAAAAAACAATCAATATTTTTCTAGGGATGAAGAAGGCTAATAGTAATGACTCTTTGAAGAGATTTTCTCTAGATTCCGTAATTTTTTTAATTATGGGAATTTTCAAGGTTTTACGAGATAATATGTTTTTGCGGTACATTGAGAACGGAAAATGGAAGTTTTCTTCAATATCTGCACTCATTTATTTTTCAAATTCTGAAAACAATTGGAATTTTTTAAATAAACGATCGTTTTAAACTAGTTTTCAGTGATTCAAGTTATTGTTTTTTTTTTAAATTAATATCAGCTAAATTGAAAAAAAAAAGACACTTACCGACTTTTCCATGGCTTTGTATCTCATGATCGATTCACTTCGGCTTTGTCTGACCTGGAGAAAAGTAGATTGAAGATGTTTTTCATTCAGAGAAAGAAAGGAAATAGTTTTTCTATTCAAAAATGTTCGATTCATCAAAAATAACATTAGATCTACATAAACTCTCATTCGATTCAGCATAAAACTTTTTAGACCTACTTTTTTCTTCTAAAACTCATAAAATTACCTTTTCAAAGTCATAAATTATCCTTCCAGAAGGGTTTCTACAGGAATCACCACATTTGCACGGGTACCTTTCTTCTGGTGCGAGATATGGCGCATCAACCTGAAAGTCATACTGTACTTGAATTATCATTGGAGCACATTTACTGCAATCATGGTTTAAATAGATAAAATCCATTATTCAGTTCTTTTTATTACTCTTAAAAGACATCTCGGTTGGCCTAAAAAAATAGGACAATTCTCTCTAATATTCCCCGCTTTTCACTGTTCCAAATCCCGCGTCATATCCTAATATCGATCTGCAATCTGCAGTCGACGGTTATTTACCTTTCATTATAAGCTTATGGAAGGAAAAACAACTTTTTGAAGATCTGGGTCTTTAAAAAGCAGAATATCAGAAAAAAAAAATCGTCTCATCTAATCAAAACTGTAAAAGTGTGCAATACCCCGTCGTCGTCTACGTCCACTACTCATTGATCTACGACATACCTGGCAAACGATCCCATCTTTAGAGCACGAACAGGTAGATGGGTCACATGCTCCAACACAGTTACACCCATGGATGGCGCGACTTTGGCGCAACTTTTGCAGGTCGTTCTTTCCGTGATGCTGAAAGTTTTCAATTAGGAAAAACACTTCCAGACTATTTTAATCCATCTCGGCTCAGGATTTTGAATAAAAGTATTTGAATATCTAAACTGCCTAAAGAGATTGTCAAAAAAACTGAAAAGCTATCTTGTTTTAAATACTATTTTTCTCAAAAAAAAGCAACTCGCGAGCGAAACGAGTATAAACCAACTTTTTCGATAATCTTTCCGATTTTACTTCAATTTAGTGACTTGTTCAGATGATTGCATTCTATTCTCAACATGTGAATCAATAATACTAAAACCTCACCAAAGAAATGGTAACGCCTGCTTTTGTCAGAACTCTCTGACGATTGTACTGATCAAGTTCCTTGAGGTATCCTGCCGTCTGGTAGACTTCAAGATCTTCTACGTGACTTGGGGTCTGAAAGATCTTACAAAGTTATCTTACGTACTTTTTGCAAAAAAATTGCACAACTGTTCTGACCAGAGCAGCTTTTTAAAAGGTTCTCCCACGGTTCCCACGTTTATTATCTGTGCTCATGGCGGCTATTGCTGTCCGTCACGAAGCTTAAGAACTTTTTTTTCTACATGAATAAAGTTATTATTATTAAAATATTAGTTATTATTTTCATTATCCAAACCAAGACAGATGGGCGCATTGCGGTCAAGCGAAGCGTTTTCACACATCAGTCATTTTCAATAGAACAAAATCAAACCGTCTCAGTAGAATCATCGTTTGACAAGTTCAGAATCGGACGTTTTCCTTCTTGAAGTTGGAACGAGCGAATCGAATGGTGCTCCGTTGTCATGGTCATAGCAACTCCGCCAATCTTCGGGACGCCCGTTCCTCCTTGTTCACGGTCAAAGTAGAAAACGTCGAGTTTACTCAGTGATACCTTCTTTGTACCTGTAAAAAGAGGTTTCTTCCAAATTTCAGTTAGCCAATAAAGAATGACCAAAAGCTCTGGAATCTTCACAACTAGCTGTTGAACATTCGCTGCGCTCAGGCCTTTCGCGTTTTTTTTGGATTTCGCATTCATTCATTGTTGATCGATGAACCTAAGCGCACGAAATAATTTTTTCACACGAGTTACACTTTTTCATTTTTTTCAGTTCCAAGGGCTCCGCACGCCCCGGCGCACGAAAAATTATTTCTACGGCGCACAAAAATATTTTCACAGTATTTTTTTCTTTAAACTCTTGATACAGAAAAAGGTTACACTTGTAGGGTCATGACAAAAAAAAACAAAAGGGAAACAAAAGGATACTCAGTGAGACCTTCTTTGTACCTGAAAAAGAGGTTTCTTTCAAATTTTAGTTAGCCGAGAAAGAATGACAAAAAATTCTGAATTCTTCACAATAATTGGGCCGATGAAAGTATCAAAGTTTGTTCATTCAAGAAAAAAGGTGTTTCAAGAAAAATGAACATCAGTTTTTCAGTTAGTACTAGAAATTCGGCGAGTGAGAAAGTTTAATCTTTGTACAATGCTTCCACGTATCAATCTCAATCTGCAGCCAACAGTAATGTCCTTTTATAACAAGTTCAGGTTTGGTTGGGAGTACAACTTTTGTGAAGAGCTCGGAAACGCAAGTAAACGGAGAAACTGAGAATTTTTAATGAGGAAACTTTCTCTCGCGTTCGTCATGTTTTCTAGGCATAGAAAAAGTTAAGACCTCATTTTTGTGGACTTAAATAAGCACTTTTCGTAGGCTCATCTTTTTGTCCAAACTTGGGACCTCCTTTTTTGAAATTCCAAAAAATAATGTGAGAATAAATTTCATATACTTTCAAACTTTAAAAAACAGATATCACAAGAGGTGCTTCCCTCCATACGTTTTGCTGATATAAATTTGAATAACTTCACCCGGAAGTTTCAAAGATTCACACTCTCATACTACAAACGAATTTAATAATTGAAAAAATACCTCGTAAACTCATCAAATTCTTTGGTCTCGGAGTCCGCAAAGCAGATTTTGGAGTTGGAATGCTAAAGAATTTCATGAAAACAGATTTTTCGAAAATCGAACCATTTCGGTGCAACATCTTCCATTGATGACTCTTCTGAAGTTATGAGATTTCCGCTGTCCGATGAAGAATTTCTGAATGTTCCAATCGTTTTAACTGTCCCAGATACTGACTGACGGTCTTTTCTTTAAAGCTCACTTTTCTTTTCTTTTGTTTTTCTTCAATTCGTGAAACTTTTAAAGTATGAATTTTCCGATCAAAAAGTCACAATAAAGAACTTCGGTTCAAATACGCTCGTTTTAGCTTGAAAGTGGTACCCAAGATAGTATAACAGAGGTCCGGATACAAAGGGAAAAATACTTCTTATGTCATACCCTGAAAATTTCGCATGTCTTCGTAATGACAACTTTAAAAAAAAATTAAAGGTCGCCAAGCGAAACATTTCTGCTACGCTCAAAATATGGTGACGAAGTCGCTGAGCCCTAACAACTTTGCTCCTATAGAAATGAGCTGTCAACCGGTCGTTGCTTGAATCGAACATGAAAACAAAAAATCCGACGACTTTGTCTAACATCACTACCTGTTAACAGTAATTTACCTGTTTTGAGCACTTTTGTGGAGATCTGATTCTTGGAAACTAGGAAAAAAAGAGAAGATCGGATGAATAGGTTGAAATCGTCGGATCTTGAAACAGAGACAATTCAAGCAGCCCAATTTTTTAAGGGATTCAGTAATAACCTGTATTGATCATAGTCCGATTCTGTCGATGAAACTGTGATAACCTCAGGGTGACTTCTGTGAATGATAGCTTATTTTGTTATCAAAACGAAAAAAAACCTTGGTTTCGGTGTGAACATTTTCTCAATGGAATCTCCCAGAGATCCTGAGTCTGTTGACTCTGTTGATGACAATGTGACAACTGGTGGAAGTGAGTTGAAAGGTCTGTAAAAATGCCCTCGCTAATAATAATAACTTTTTTGATTGAGAATGAAGTTCATAGGCTTCATGACGACCAGCAATAGCCGACATGAGCACAGATAATGGGCGTGGGAACCGTGTTCAAAATTTAAATTAAATTTCCCAATTTAATATTTTTAAAGATAAAAAATCGAATAAGCGGAATTTTCGGTTAGGACATTTTTATTTTTTTTAAAGGAAGTCTCATAACTAATAAGGCTTCAGTGTGCCTGTATCGAAACTGTCATGAGATGTCCGTTATAATATTGAAAAAACTTAAATTTTGAGAATTAGGCGTTTCTGGAGATATAAAGCTGCTTCTTTACGATTTTAAGATATTTTTCAATTCTGTATCAATCTTAAATATGATAAGGTACCTCGATAACTTCGTCGAAGCCTCTCCATTGTTCATCGAGTCTTCTGATGACGATAACGTGATCACCGAAGGTGCGAGTCTGATGCTCGCATGAGATGTGTACGTTTTCTCACTTCTGAAATGCAAAAAAGTGAGAATATTCCCGAAACAATATTTAAAAAAACGGCAGAAATATTGATAATTGATTGCAAATCTGACAACTTTGTCTAATATTCCTCACTTTTCACTTTTTAAAATCCCGCGTCGTTTTTTAATATCGATCTACAATCTGCGGCCAACACTAATTGACCTTTCGCTATAAGCTTTTGAGGTATGAAAACGACTTGCAACTGAATATTAGACAAAATCGTCGGGACTGCAAACAAAGACATTTCCAACAGCCTAGTGGATGATGGGATTCGAGAATATTGGACAAAACCATCAAATCTATTGATTTTCTTACTTCATTTCCAAGTTTCTGTAAAAAGTGCAAACCTCGAAGACAGCTTGTTTCGATTTACCCTCAAGAATGATAATAGACACTTCACGTAAATTCTATCTTTTGTATTTTTTCTGATTGCAACGTGGCATTTGGTTATATTTTCATAAACGTGTCGTCAACGTGATCGTTTCGCCTATGGCCATTTCATTTGAAAAAGCGGAAGCAGGGTAAATATTGATGATAAACTCACATTTCTGGATCCACGTTGCATCTACGAACCGCCCGTGATAGTGAGTTCATTGTTGGCGTTGTTTCCGGTGGGAACAGTGCTTCTGAAAAAAATAATGCGATGAACACCTTCCATTCTCAGCAGTCAAAATACGATCGGTTTCAGTTTTACCCGGTATTTTTCAGAAACCTTGCGATTACAACCGAGAAAAACTGAAAACGACGAAAAAATATTCGGTCGTTTTCAGTGATTTTCAGCACACAGCAGCAAACATGCCAGTTGGCTTCGAAAATCACTGCATTCCCATGACAATCGTATTTCGACCACTGAGTTTAGCGTATGAAACTAAGTTATGTCGGAAACCTTCAGAAAGAAAGAAAAACATACTTCTCGATGGTGTTTTCCTCAGCTGCGGCAGCCTCGAAGAAGATTTTGAAGAAGAGAGACCGAGATCGGCAGTACTTGCAACAAGTTTCAGTGGAGTTTTCTTTATCGACGGTAATTTTGGAGTGGCTGGAATCATTAAAATCAGTGAGTGTGAATAATTGTTTTCATAAGTGAGTCATTTTTCTTGAAACGTCCCCAACAACACCTATAACTGACCCAAACAGCCTAAAAAATGTTGGTAGGAACGATTAACACGTTTTCACAATTGAAAAAACAAGTACGATGAGATTCGTTGTTTTTTGACCGGAAATAAGTGAGAAATATTATCTTATCATTTACGAGAGATTTTTTAAAAGCTTTTAGAGATGTTGCTTCGATTTTTCCGGTTCTTAATTCCGTTTTGAAATTTTAAGTCTGACTTGTGAGTTCATTTTCTAAAACTCACTTTCAGAGTTATCAACAATTCTCGATGACGTATTTATCCTTGGAGTCACGATTCTGAGATTCGACGATGACCTCGAAGGTGTTTTGTTCCGAGACTGACTTTTAAAATCATCCAGGTTTTCGAGTCTTGAAGCACTAGACCCTAAAAATGAAGTTCATTTTTAGGTACTTTTTAAAAAAATCTACTTTTCGATAGCCTTCTCTCTCCAGATTGAAACAAATTCTGAAAAGGTGAGATTAAAAACAGTTACAGGTGAAAATATACCCTCGAAACAGATCCACCTTGATCACTGTCCAATTTGTGTCGATTCAATATTGGAGTATCCGAGTTCTAAAACAGATACTTTTTGGAAAACAGAGAAGTGTGTACCTCTCTCTTGGAGATTTTCTTCTTTGGTGACAAAGACTGTCTCTCTTCAAACTTTCTTTTTTCACCACAAACACTTTGTGATGGCGTCGTCATGGACGGTTGAACCTGGAAGTAAGTCTATTCATGAAACTTCAATTGAAATGCATACAATAACTCTCCCAGATCTTGTGGTAGAGATTTGCCTTTTCATCTGAGGCACATTGTTTGTGGATTGAGTAGGTGTTACTGAAAACAAGTCGTTTTTCCGAGATATCAAGGGGAAGAACTCACTGTACAGAGGCTTGTTTTTCGTCAATGGTGTCCCAAATTTGAATGCTTTCGAAGGAGTCAACCCACGAACAGCGGGTGACTGATCTACCATCTGATTAATGATAATTTAAGAAAAAGAAATTTCAAAACAAAAAAAAAACAAAAAATTGTCGTGAGCTTCAGAGTCTGGTACGCACTCTCGTAAATACGAACAATATGGAACTCAGGACATTTTACTTTACGACAGTTCAATTTAATTTTATTTTTTCGATTTTTAAAATTAATGTTCAGAGATGCTAGAGGAGAGAATCGACCTCAAAGTTGATAGGAATATTCTTGATCCATTTTTTGATGGCTACAAGTATAGCGTGGAAAGTCCATCGTTTGATTCGACTCGTATTCCTGGAAATGGTTAGTTTTGTATACTTTTTTTTTGTTGATAAATTGACCTTTGCAGTTTCCATTGTATCTCGTGGAAGCGACATGTTTTCCCTGCAGCATATGAAAATGTTCGGCGATGTGAACTATCTCACAATTGATGAGTTTTCGTCAAACGACGAAACTCAGTTTCTGTACACTTTCGCGAACAATCACATAGTTGAAATACTGTATCAGAATGCTGTGAGTCACTTCAGAATTTCGAATTTATCATTGTCTTCAGACTGATTCTAATAATTTCACCAACGTGGCGGAATATCCCTTAGGGGCTCAAGGTGCATATCCTCCTTCAATAATTTTTGTTCAAAATAATTTCGCTATTGTGTGCAATGGACTTGATGATATTACCGTTTTTCTAACAAAAACAGATCGAAACGAGTGGATAGTGAGTATCTTTTTATATTTTGTAATTTCAAAACGCTTTAGAACTACACTTCTTTTCAACCTTGTCCGGAACCGGGTATATCAATGGTAGATGCCAAATTCATTGATGATCGTCTACATGTTCTCTGCAAACGGATCTTCGATGAAGCAGAAAAAGGAACTAAAAAGCCAGAATATCTTACACAACTCATATGGACTGTTCTCGCCCCTTCCGCTATTGGAGAATTTGCTGTCGAAAAGACTACAAATGTGTACCAGAGAGGCCTTTTTGAGGTAATTTTATCATTTTTTTAAAATCAAAATTTCCTAACAGACAGGGTCAATTACGAATAACGGAAGTATTATAACAATTGCGACAAAGAAGCCATCGTTTTCGCTGGAAGAAAAGTCTGAAGATATTGATAGTCGTGAGCTTTTAAGTTTAGAGAAAGGATATTCAAAAGTGTAGTTTCTTTCGAATTCTTTACTATTGAAAGCAAGTTTTATTTCGTGAAAGTTCTGATGAATGTATGAAAAAATTAAAATTAGGGCTCACTAGTCTATTTGGGTTCAAGAACGCCCGTTTTGGCTTGAAAGTGGTACCCAATATTGCATACCTGAGGCCGGATATAGAAGGAAAAATATTTCATGTGTCATATCCGCGTAAAGATTTTGCGCCTCCTCATAATGACGATTTTCGAAGAAAAATGAGGTTGTTAACAGAAAATTTTTGCTTCGCTTAAATTTTTGTGACGAAATTGACTACAAAATGACAACGTCAATATTTCCAGATGTTTTCTCTAAATCGTGGACCCAAACAGGGCGAAAAATTGAGATCAGCATCACCTTGCCTGCCGACGTTACTCGCACAAGTGTAAACCTTAAGTTGACGGCAAAGTCTGTCTTTTTGACGATCGGCGATCACATTCTTATGGAAGGATCTTTTGACAACTCAATCGACCCTGAAGATTACTCGTATGATGTGGCCGATAGACTTCTCAGCATAACCCTGACTGCTGCCGACGACACTAAATGGACAAAGTTACTAGAAGCAGACGTTGTGGGATCCGACAAGAAATCGGTTCGTTTTACGTACAAGTATTTATGATATTGAAAAGCAAATTCATTTTTACATCTACTCATAGAGTAAAACATAGTTGCATGAAAGTAAGATTTTCCCGAACGGAAGTCGGAAGCGAAAAGAGTCTAATAAATCAAGAAATATTGTACAACCGCTGATTCTTGAACAATCTCACTGCGAAGATAAGAGTTTCATCGTTTTCCTTCAAATTTGTGGTGAAATTTTCCAACCGGAAGTTGAAAAAAATGGAATTTTCTAATCGGAGGTGAAAAAAGTCTAATATGTTTACAAAATGTAATGATTAGATTTTTCTTTTTTTTTCTCAAATCCAAAACTTTTTCTCATTCTGACAAAATTTAACTCACGAAAATATTTTTTTCAACGGAAAATTACGCGCAACTTTAATAAAACAGTTGAAATCCGTTAAAATTGAGACTCAAGGTATGAAAACCGGATTTTGTTTCTTGCAGATTCTGGGTGACGTGGCATCAGACATCATCGGCGAAACTGCAGAAGAATGTGATGAGTCAGAGCCAGTTTTGTCGATTTACTGGCTCAACGAATCGTCGGTCGTTCGTCAGTGTGACGCGTCAGGCCATCAAGTATTGTTCACACGACGTGATGGTCACCAGTCGAGTGTTTGTCTGAGACACGATGTTGACGGCCTTATATGGAGTCTGAAAGATCCAGCACCAGTACACACGAACACTCTGAACGCTTTTGGATATGTCCAGGTATTTTCTCTCTTTGACTGAAAAAATACAATTAGACCTGGCAACTTTGGTGTAAGATATGGCACATATCTAGCAAAAAGTCTGACCGATTTCAAACGCGCGCCAGCCGCATTTTTGTAAAATGAGTACGGTAGGCCTACCCTAGGGTCGGGACTCTCACAACGAACAGTTAGATCTTTGTGGATTTAAATTATTATTCTTACTTTCAGTCCACTGAAATTAAAGGCGCATTACTTAATCGTTCTTGTGTTTCAAGGCGAAACTGCTACAGTAATAAGTAACCGATTTACGGAGGTCAGACTTTTTTACAGGTAGAGGAAAAAATGTGTATGGTAAACGTTAATAAAAAATATGACAAGATCTAATTTTACCAAGTCTTTTATGAAAATGCAAAATTCGAAAATGTTTTGAACGGAATTCCGACGTTAAAGAAAGTTCATTCTTGTGTCATGAATTTTGTCAAAAATTTTGAGATTCGAGAGAAAAGACGATGAAATATTTTCTACCTAGTATAGGTTGTTTGAGTATGAGCGACAATATTTCTGAGTTTGTTCGATTTTTTACACTCTCGAACAAAATCATTGGAAGTCAAGTTTTTTGATACGATAAAAAGAATTTCGATTAGACCGTAAACCTGCACAAGATACTCTAACCGCGTTTCACTGCTGTTCTCACCTCGGAGCATGAACAGAGAGATATGAACCTTTATTCCCGTTCAACTCTGATTCAAACTGAATATATCGTAATAGCCTTTAGATTTTTGAAAAACAAATTAATTTTCAGAGCTCTAAAACTCATCGATTATGGTCAGGGTGCTCACCAGACCGTTCTTATGCATGCATAGTCGACAGTAATCACATTTTCGTCTACTGGCAGAGCGTTGCAGTCGCAGGAGGTAAGATTTCGAAATTATTTCGAATTGAAAAATTATATTTCTAGAAGTAAGGTTAGTGTCGAAAAAGCAGAAAAATGGCCGGCCCCTTGTTTTCTGATTATAAATATTCTTGAACTTGACGATTTTGGCTATTTCTCTTATTATAAAGTTCTCGAATTCTTAGGTTACTTGCGTTTTTGAGACTTGGATCGTCGTAAAAGTAGTTTTCTCAATCTTACCTAAGCTAAAAAGAAAATACTGTTGACTGCAGAGATTAGGACATGACGCGCGATTTATATAGAGAAAAAATGGCCAAACTCGCTATATCAACTATTGATTAATTTTCAGACCTGGTAAATCGAAAAAGTAGCTCACGAGTGACTCATATTGCAAAACAGCAAGTTCTGAAGTTGGACTCATCGGAGTCGATCGTTGGAGTGGTCCCCACCAACAAAAAGATGTTCATATTGACAACCGACAGAATCCACGTGGCAAAAATGTCGAAGCCGTGATTTGATTACAGTTTTTATTTTATTTTACGGTGTTTTTCAACGGTTTTCGTAATGATGAAATTATCTCAAGTTTTGCAATGAATTTTAACGGTGAATTATTTTTCTTGAACTGAAATTTAAAGTTTTTTCTAGAGTTTTTCGCGCAGCGCACACTGCGGCAAATGCAGTTGAAAAGTGTAAGCGAAGAAAATCGATATAATAGATCAAATTTCAGTTACTATAGCTCAAAAAATTTTACTTTCCCTACTTTTTTCGTCCCAGATTCACAAATCGTAACGTAAAAATATTTGAAGTAGATAAAACTATCGTTGGGAACAGTCCGAAACGTTCATTATGTCAAGTGAAACATTTATTGAAGTACAAACACTTTCGAAAATGAAAGCGGAGGTCGGCAAAGCTGTTTTATTGTCTTACACATATCTAGCAAAAAGTCTAACCGATTTCAAACTCGCGGCAGTCGCATTTTTGTAAAAATGAGTACGGTAGGATCGGACTCTCACAACGAACAGTTAGATCTTTGTGGATTTAAGTTGTTATTCCTACTTTCAGTCCATTGAAATTAAAGGCGCATTACTTAATCGTTCATGTTTTTCGAAGCGAAACTGCTACGGTAACTAAGAAACCGATTTACGGAGGTCAGACATTTTTTTACAGGTAGAGGAAGATATGTGTCTTATGCCTTTGCCGAGGCAGCGCTACTAAGTTTCCCGCAGTATATTGAACCTCTGTCAATAGAATAACTTGTAATTTGGAAAAGAAAAACAGATCAGTAGCCGCTCTGCAACCGCTTTGCGAGATGCTCCACAGAGCGCACTTACCTCAATTTTCTATTTTCGTAAATTTTTGCAAAGGTTTTAACCAGTTTTCCTCGTTTCTTCACTTCTATAAACGTTGCGGATTGTTTCTAAAGTGAAATTTACCTACTTCAAACATTTTTCTGTCACGATTTATGAATGGGATGAAAAAAGGTAGAAAAAACAAAATTTCGAAATAAAGTAACTGATGATTGCCGAGCCTTTTACTTCGCTTCCACTTCTCAACAACACCTCGGCAAAAGCGTAAGCCTCTCAGCGGAGCGCACTTACCTCACTATTTTATTTTGGCTAATATTTAAACCTAATTTCCTCGTTTTCTCATATCTAAAAAAAAGTTGCGGATTGTTCCCTACATATGTTTTACCCACTTCGAACAATTTTTCGTTACGATTTGTGACTCTGGGTAAAAAAACAAAATTTCGAAATAAAGTAACTGAAATATGATTGCCGCGCCTTTTACTTCGCTTCCACTTCTCAACAACAATAACGAATGGCCTTATTAAAACTCTTCAGAAGTCCAAATGTCATATCAACAGAGACAGTTTTTCGATGGCGATAATGACTATCGTTCTCGTCGGCTTATGATCAACACGATGAGTGTGGAACTAGAAAAGATGACAAGAAAAATTTGTGACATTCAAGAAGAATGCCAGAGTCAACTGAGACACGAGCAAAGAGTTCAAGAGGAATTACGACTTCAACTTCGAAAGGAGAAAGAGAAGAGTTCTGAAAGAATCGCGAACTTGCAGATTGATTTGGAAATGGCGAGAACAGCACTGGACTACGCAAAGAAGGAAAATATTTCATTAAAATTTGATCCGTGAGTTGTTTGAAGAAAAAAGTACACAACAGAATTGTTCAGAGAACAAAGTGACCGCTACTGTGATGATCTTATCGCTGAACGAGCGAAGAACAAGAGATTGGAAGAAAAAGTGGAGGAAATGAAACGCTCGATGAAAGCTTACAGCAACTCTCTCTACTACAAAAACAAAAAGATCAACGAAATGATCGATTTGCATGGTGGTCGTCATGAACCCTTGTTGTCCGCGGAGAAATTATCAGAAGTTTTGGATGATTTACCGATCAGTCAACGAAAACTATCCACATTTATGAGGTTCTGCAATGACAACTCCAAAAGGAAGATTTTTCCATGTCTCAGAGAAATCTATAAATATCGGAGAGTAGGATTTCCTGTAGAAAATTAAAACAAAATACTGTTTTCAGGCTCTGAGAAATGAAGCTGCCCAAGACAATGAATCTCAAACGGAGTGTGGTGAATTTCTTGATATCAAGTCACCTAATCACCTACAGTAGTCTACTTTGACGACATATTGCACATATTTTAATCTTACGCAATTTTGCACAATTTATTTTTAAAATTTAATTTTCGAAATTATCCTCTCATTTTTAAGTTTTTGAGTGAAACTGGATTCTGAAACTTTTGTCGTCGCGATATAAAAAATTCAGAGACCGTTCTCCTTGTAAACTAACCTATTTCAGATATGACCGACGAGTTCACGGATCAGTTTATCGATTATGGAAAATTTATCATCGTTCAGAAGGTTTATTTTCATAAGATGAAGTGTACCTTGAATATTTAGTTTGGCGGCGAGCATACTAGGATCATGAAAGTGACCAAAAAACAACGAATTCTTATCGAAAAGTTGAAAATTAACGCTGACAGCTTGGTTGGTAAACCGTATGGTCTGTTCGAAGTAGCTTCCGGTTGGTTTTTTTGGATTTACCAGAAGTTTCAGAACTTGACATGAATTTTTTTTTGAAAATTTGCAGGTAATGCAAGCACAATGAAAGCAGAACAATTGTTGGCCGAGCAGGAAGAACAAGAATCGGTTTTAATGGATAATGGTAGAAGTCAGAAAGGTTGGTTTTCGAGGAAATTTGTAGTAATAGAAAGTTCAGATGGCCAAGAAACGAGTTCCGACGAACCGAAAGTCGAAGTGATCGCTCCTTCAGCGGTCGTTCTCGGTCCAGAACAAACGCGGCAAGTGCTCACACAAGAGAATGTTCATGAAATGAAAGAACAAGGAACGACGGGAAAAGACCTCGTAGCTAAACTGGTCGAAGGTTCGGCGACTTTCCAAACACGGACGGTTCACTCACAAAGCAAGTACATCAAGAGGAAGAGCAAGAAGCATTGTGATAGGTTTTTTTTATTTAGACATAATTTTTTGGCTATTTTTCCTTGCACATTTACTTCTTATCATAACGACAGTTCTAAAAAAAAGTTTCACGTACTCTCAAAACTATTTTCTTTTCGAGCAAACGTTAAAACGTTCACCTAACATTTACCAACCCAAACGCGGCTGATGCCAGTGAGGCCTACGCAAAATGACGTTAACTTCAAAACTTTTGGCGGACCGGCATTGGACCGTAAATGGGCGACACATGGACTGTAGATGGGCGACACATGGACCGGTGGCGGGAGTACGCTGCGTGTCAAATTTGGACCGGCATTGGATCGTAAATGGGCGACACATGGACCGGACCGGCATCGAACCGTAAATGGGCGACACATGGACTGTAAATGGACCGGCATTGAACTGTATTTGGGCGACACATGTCCGGTCCGTGTGTCGCCCATCTACGGTCCAATGCCGGTCCACGAAAAGTTTTGGAGTAAGATTCCTGTGACCATGAGTGGATCGGAAGTTTGTGACTCACGTATCGCAGGTTCGAATACCGTAACCGTCAGACTGTTTCGCGATCCTCTTTCTCCCTGTGTTCATTGAAAGAAAAGGAGACCAAAAAGTGTGCTATAACGAAAAAAGGTAGATGTTTTCTTTATTATCATGATTACAGAGTGCTAGTACTGAAGCCCACCCTCCGGTTGCTCGCCAGTGCCTACTACACCAAAGAAGCCGATCGTATTGCCAACCTCCGTCTCGACCAACTCGGACTGCTACTTCAACAAGCCGGTGTTCACGCTGGCAAGAGAGTGGTGGTGTTTGAACAAGTCGCAGGACTTCTTACTGCTGCAGTACTGGAAAGACTCGGAGGACAAGGCCATTGTGTCCATCTGCACAGAGTGAGATAGTTTACTCGCGTTGTTTTTGGGAAATTCGAAAAACACATGCAAGGGCAGACCACATTTTTTTCTATTCTTCGAACAGGCGATCAAGATTGAGATGGTCTGCCGTGTTCGTGTTTTTCGAAAATTAAAAAAACATTGAAAAAAGTCGATTGAGCTGGGAAAATTATGACAGTGAGATGCGTCACTTTTGTATGCAACTGTATCACTTTTTCAAAAACGACAGTTGTTGTTCTTTGTTATAACCCACAAATTACGGTATATTGTGAATCTACAGAGAGAATAAGAATTTCGAAAAAAATTATTACGTTTCAGGGCACTGTGGCACAGTCCATTCCATGTGTCCATTCGATGAATTTTGGTGAAAAGGTATTTTTTCTATTTGAAAATTGATCGGTTGTAGTTGCACCACAATTTTTTTTTAATTGGTGTTCCAACGTTTTTTTACCAGCAACTTATCCTTGCTACGTTTGGACCGCTCGATTTTTGGTGCTAACCCGCTAAAAAATTTGGTCCACTCTACTTTCTCAATTTTGAAAAATACAAAAATCATAAAAGAGAACTCTTGGGCCAGCCGCCGACCTTTTATGGAGCTTCGAAATTTGATCATGTGAAAAAATAATTCTGACGTGAAGTTCCTCATTTCTTATTTCTACGGTGGAAAGATGTACACATTAGAAATGAAAACGCCTCACTAAAAGTGGGCGGAGCAAAGGTTTTTTCCATTTCTAATCTGCATGTCTACCAAGGTAAAAAGAGAGAAATGAGAGTCCTCACGTCAGAATTTATATTTTTACGTGTTCAATATTTTTGCCTCCACAATAGCTTCAACGATTTTTCTTAATTTTTTTTAAACTTTCAATTCTTCTTCGCTGTTTGATTCATAGAGAGTTGAAGGCTCAACAATGGGTTTTCTTATATGATTTTTCAAAAAAGAGAGGTTAGACCAAACTTCTTGGCGCGTTAGCATCAAAAATAGAGCGTAGCGAGGAATACGTGCTTGTTATTAAAATGATGACACTAAGAATTGGAGTGATCCTGAATATTCCACCATTTTTCAGGTCATGAGCACATTTTACCCTGTAAGAATTGCATGTGCGATTGCCGGCAAGCAATTACCGTACTCAAATCGACCGGGAAACGGAATTCAAGCACAAGAGAGCGAAAAGTCGACTGAAGGGGAAGTTGACACAGATAACAATGAAGAAGTCGATAGTGAGGTGATCTTTTGGGACCACACACGAAGATTATCCTATGATACACAAAAATGGCTATTAGGTCACATTTTCTTTCCGCGACCCTCTCACAGATAGATTTAAGACTTCCGCGTGCTGCTGCGCGGGCGGCTTTTTTTAAATTGAAGCGTTCGACCTCAAGCTGGCTGTTTTGGCATTGGTTTTTACTTTTAATTTCACAAAATAGGCACGAAGCTGCAGATTGCAGATCGATATTAGACTATGATGCGGAATTTTAAACAGTGAGGAATGTATTAGACAAAATCGTCATATTTCTCATGTAGCTTGACAATTTTGCAGGAAGCAGAAGTAATCAAACGACGTGCAGAAAGGATCGGAAGAGAACTGAAAGGGCTGGATCTTCTTCACAACCAAGCTGCAGATGCACTTCTCATCGGTTCCAGGACAGTGGATCCAGTGTCAGTTCTGGAATTGGTGTACCCCAAGTTGAGAGCCGCATCGACAATCGCCATCTATGGACCACATTTCAAGGTTTTTTCTTTTGATACCATTGTACAATTCACGATTTTAATTGAATTTGGCGCTGAACACGTTCTTTTCAGTACATTTTGTATTGAAAGATCATATTTTTTTTCATTCCAGCCTATGGTTGAAGCGTACGAGTGGCTGTTAAGAAACAACGCGATCCATATGCAGCTGACGGATCAAATGAATAGAGTTCATCAGGTTCGTTGAATTTTTTAAATTAAATAATTTCGAAAAATATCTCAAAAACGAAGTCCCAATTGAAAAACGAGAATCCTTTGAAGAAAGGACCAAGCGGAACCTCTAGCGAACTGTGTGAAAACTTTTCGAGAACTCATTTTCAAACACTAGACTTTGTTTTATTGCGAGTTGTAACAGTTTATCCATTTTTATTTCGAAACCAAAATTCTCAAACACTGTTTATCGTAATCCTTTATCTTCAACGGACTCGTACCAACTATTGTTGGTCGGTCCAGTGATTTTATATAAATCGTTCAGTGAATGAAATTTACAAGCTCTGATAACACAATGGTTTGTCTGAACATTGTTTCCAGACATTTTGAAACGGCTTACCGAAGTATTGTTATTAATATTCCCAAATTAAGGTGCTTCCCGGACGTTCTCACCCACTGATGTCGCAGTTTGTCGTTGGAGGGTATGTATTGAGTGCTATCAAGACATTCCAACCTCCCACCTCATTGACAACAGTTCAACAAACCAGCTTGTAACAACTATTTATTCACGTTTGTTGTTATTTAAGAAAATTTATTGTTGTTTTTGAGTTGAAAGGATGCAAAAATCGTTGTTAATAAATTTTTGTTAGATTCAAGGGCATTTTTTGAGATTTATTATTTACTAGTAACGATATTTTATTTCGATTTTACACAAAAATAAAACGAAAGTCAATTCAAAATGAAGAAATTAATTTAAAACTCGCGGTCTAATTAGAGCACATTTGCATAATATCGATGTCGATTTAATTTATTTTTTCTTTCGGCAAAATGTAAACCGCAGAGCCGCAGAGTTTTTTCTTATATCAGGCTTAGGAAAAATCGGACCCCCATTTCTGGAACGTACTTGTGCTTAGAACCTTACCTAAGCCTATTTAGGAACCGTACGTGTTATTTGGAATTTTCCGAAAGCTGAAACAAAAATTGACTCTGCGGCTCTGCGCTCTGCGGACACTCTGCGGTTTACATTTTGCCTTTTCTTTCTTTTATGAACACGCTGTTTTGTTTCCGCATCGACTTCTTTATGCAAATTGTTTATTGATAAACGGCATTTTATGTCCGCATTATTTTTTGAAATTATGCTCGTTCTTCACTGTCTCACTTTTTTTTCATATGGATAACAAGTTAGTGACGCTTTATATTTGATCATAACAAACTTGCGCGATTTCTGTTTCAATTTATTTTTACAGAATGCGGTTTTTATTACTGTTTCTTTCTATATCATTGACCTATGCAGAAAAGGAAAGAGAAGTAAGTTCGATTTTGTCTTCTTCCTCTAATATAGCTGTTCAGTCTGATGGGGCCACAGCTCGTGTACTCCGTCATCAGCACAGCAATCCGGCAAAGGATGATCACAAGGAAGACCATGAAGCCATTCTTGGTATTTTTTTCAAATTTATCTTGTATCAATCAACCCTTAAAGAAGTTATTATAATGTGTTTCAGGCTCCAAGAGAGAAGCAGAGATATTCGATGAGTTGTCAAGCGAGGAGGCGAAGAAAAGATTGAAAGTGTTAGCACATAGGATGGATTTGAACAGTGACGGACAAATCGGTATGTTTTGGATACTGTAATGTGCGAAAAATGATGAAAACCACCTTCTTCTTGGCTCCGCCCACTTTTCGTGATACATTTTCATTTCTAATGTTCACATCTGCTACGGTAGAAAGAGAGAGGAATGAGAGTCCTCACGTCAGAATTTTTTCACGTGTTCAATCTTTCTTAAACGTTTTTAATAATAATAACTTTATTCCTTGAAAGTAAAGTTTATAAGCTTCGTGACGGCCAGCAATAGCCGCCATGAGCACAGATAATGGGCGTGGGAACCGTAGGAGAACCTTTTGAAAAGCTGCTCCGGTCAGGACAGTTGTGCAATTTTTTCATTGAATTTGAAGAAGTTCTATGTTGTGTTATGGTTATGACCTGATGTTTCATAAAAAGTTGGCCCAAAAGTTTTCTAATATGAAAAATTCTTTCTGTTGATCATTCTCGAAGGAACTGCTCGCGATGAGCTGTTGATAGCTTTGATGGGTTTTTAGAAAGCCCTGAATAAAAAAGTTTCAGACAAAGTCGAACTGACCGCATGGATCGAGAAAGCGATTCATAGTCTAGACGATGAAGAAGCAGATGAGAGAATGCGTGAGATTGATGAGAATGAGGATGGTCTGATAACGTTGGACGAGTACATCAACGACTCTTTCCCCGACGCCGACCCATCACACAAGAACTTTGACGCAGAAGACCTCAAGCTCTTGGAAGAGGACAAGTTGTACTTTGCCGCTGCAGACGTGAACAAAGACGGAAAGTTGTCAAAAGACGAATTGACCGCCTTCTTAAACCCTGAAAACTTTGAACACATGCACAAAGTGCTCATTGAACTGACACTGGCAGAGAAGGACCTCAACAAAGATGGAGCGATCGATCTGAAAGAGTTCCTGGGAGATGTGACAACTGAAACGAAGGGTGAATGGCACAAGGAGGAGACCAAAAGGTACGGTACCATGTCATAATCTTTTGCGCATTCGCGTTTTCGGTTCATAAACTGAATTTCTGAGATAAATTTTGGTCAGATTAGGTAAAACTTTGGTAAATCCAGTAATAGTTGTTGAAAAACACCAAAGATCATGAAACACAGTTTTGAAACAAGTTTTCCATAACGATGAAAAAAAGTCACCCAAAACCGGAAATTCGGCTTCCATTATTCAAGAGCCCAGTCTTGAAAACGCGGGTAATCTGGTGTACTGTATACTGAGAATACAGTATGCGATGTTACTGTAGTTTCATGTCTTCTTTGCAGATTCCGAACGGAGTACGATCAAAACGGCGACGGCTTGCTGACAGGAAAAGAACTAGCAATGTGGTTGTTGCCAAACACTCGGGAAGTTTCCGTCCAAGAAGCGGACCATCTGATGTCCAACGCTGACAAAGATGGCGACGGGAAGTTGACGATAGATGAGATTCTCGATTCTCACCATGTGTTTGTCGGCTCCCAGGCTACTGACTACGGAGAACACTTGATGAAGGTTAGACGTGATGAGCTTTAATTTATGTGCTTTACTATGTAAACAATGGCGTTTAGTAAAATTCATCCTTATTAATTCAAAAACTGGTCCGCATCGATCACTATGACCACCTCTTTTTTTTTGCCTGGGTTAGGTTTGGGTCAGCGTACGGTATAACCTGAGCCTAAGCAAGATGTGATTGGAATGTTCCGTCAAAGTTTTTAACGTTTCAAAAAAAGAGAAGTTTTACTAGATGCCTGTAAATTATCTTGTTTTTCTTTCACTTGCCATAATAAAAAAAATTCACCACTGAATATGTTTACAATCACTGAAAATAAAAAAGAAACACGAATGATTTTCATTGCAAATTTGAAAAATCTCTGGATGCGGTCTCTCTTCCCATCTCTCTCTCTCTCTCTCTCTCCTTTTCGCTCACTGTCTCTCTCCTTTTCGCTCACTATCTCTCTCTTCCTTTCTCTCACTCTCTCTCCACTTCTCTTACTCACTTTCCGATCCGAATGCGATCAAAACCAATTTAATTGATACATGATCTTTGTTTTTAAAAAAAATTCAGCGCAGAGCAAGTAATTTTATTTACAAGGTTTCAATCAAATTTTACTGGGTTGGGTTTTGTAGATGAGAGCTTCTTGAGACGTTGACATAATAAGACGACCATCGCGAGACCAGAGCCGTCCATGGATCAGGCTACGGTGGTTTGAGTTGGCGACGCACTCTTGCTCGTATAGGACCCAATCGTTGATGTCAAAACTGCAATTGTCGTCTTTTGTGGTGTTTTGTCCGTGATTGAAGCCGAGAATGCACATATTTGATGACATAATTATTTACGCAGAGTTAGTTCACTGATCTACAGGGTGGGAGGCACATCTCCCTGCTCTAACGTTCTCCATGGAGAGGCCATAAACAGCGCGCTATCTCGCATGTTCCTTACGCGTCGACGTCTCGCTGTCTCATGTACTCTCTCACACGCGCGGGAACTTATACAGAAAACTCTCTAACAGGGGATGGTCTCTGCGTCTCTAGAGCGGCGAGAGAGGACAGAGTGTCCACCACGTGGCGAAGACCCAATTCGATTCGGTTTAAGGTTACGGTAGTTTCATTGAATTTTCTCAAAATTTAGACCAGTTTAGATAACCACGAGTGTTCTGTTAAGAGCTTTTTCAATCGGATCTCTTCTGTTTTCTACTCACTCGTACTGATGTATCCACGCTGAGTGATCCATAGACGTTTGTAACTTGAACATTGGCTCGTCGAAGCACAGTGAGCCTGTGGTTATGAGCTCCAGATCTGAGAGATACACTAGGGTTGCGTGACGCAGCATGTAGTCGTCCTTTTCTGAATAGAGTTACTGTGTTTTTCTTACTTCGAAAATGTTCTCGACTACAATATCATGGGTTACGTTAGGGATTTCCGGAAAGAGAGAGAGAGAGAGTGAGAGAGAGAGCGAGAGCCAGAGAGAGAGAGAGAGAGAGAGAGAGAGAGAGAGAGAGAGAGAGAGAGAGAGAGAGAGAGAGAAGAGAGAGAGAGAGAGAGAAAGACAGAGAAAGGGAGAGAGAGAGTGAGAGAGAGAGCCAGAGCCAGAGCGAGAGCCAGAGAGAGAGAGAGAGAGAGAGAGAGAGAGGGAGAGAGAGAGAGAGAGAGAGAGAGAGAGAGAGAGAGAGAGAGAGAGAGAGAGAGAGAGAGAGCGAGAGCGAGAGCGAGAGAATGAGAGAGAGAAAGAGAGAGAAAGAGAGAGAGAGAGAGAGAGAGAGAGAGAGAGAGAGAGAGAGAGCGAGAGCGAGAGAATGAGAGAGAGAGAGAAAGAAAGAGAGAGAGAGAGAGAGAGAGAGAGAGAGAGAGAGAGAGAGAGAGAGAGAGAGAGAGAGAGAGAGAGAGAGAGAGAGAGAGAAAGAGAGAGAGAGCGAGAGAATGAAAGAGAGAAAGAGAGAGAGAGCCAGCGTGAGCGAGAGAGAGAGAATGAGAGAGAAAAACGAGATGAAGAGAGAGAGAGAGAGAGAAAGTACTCACCAACAGGAATTTTGTACCTAATCCAGAGGTATTGCTTCTTGTTGACTCCACCAGACCCATGTAGATACATGTCGATGTCACACGGCCGAATCTCCAACGATGGTGCCATCCTCTCGGTCACTTGTCCCCGTAGTTCTCTGGCATCGTAGCCGTTGGCGATTTTCTGGTGTCTACCAGAAATGTTATTGGATAGTGTCTCTGGGTCCGGCACATGCGATGGGTACGGTGGGGCTAGGGAAAAGTTCTCTTTGACACTTGCCAGCTGGAAAATGATGAATTATGTATACCACACTTTTTCTGTACTACTTCTCGAGTACAGTACCCAACTTACAGTAACCTTCCTACTGTCTACAAGGTTTTGGGATACTGTAACTACGTAGTATACTATGGTTTCTCAGAGTGACAGAATTGTTCCCTTGATTACGGTATGCCTACAAAATTTCAGGATACTGTAACTACTATGGTTTCTCAGAGTGACAGAATTGTTCCCTTGATTACGGTATGCCTACAAAATTTCAGGATACTGTAACTACTATGGATTCTCAGAGTGATGGAATTGTTCCCTTGATTACGGTATGCCTACAAAACTTCAGGATACTGTAACTACTATGGTTTCTCAGAGTGACAGAATTGTTCCCTTGATTACGGTATGCCTACAAAATTTCAGGATACTGTAACTACTATGGTTTCTCAGAGTGATGGAATTGTTCCCTTGATTACGGTATGCCTTCAAAATTTCAGGATACTGTAACTACTATGGTTTCTCAGAGTGACAGAATTGTTCCCTTGATTACGGTATGCCTACAAAATTTCAGGATACTGTAACTACTATGGCTTCTCAGAGTGACACAATTGTACCCATGACTACGGTATGTCTACTGTGACCTTCCCCCACAGTGAGTTAAGTGAGAAATGTGTTTCTTACAAAAATAGAAACACATTTGCAAATCTTCAAACACAAAAAACTACCTTTTGAAGAGAGAACTCGGCAAGATGGATTACTTTTCCATGTTGAACCGCTTCAACATAACGGATTGCAAAGTTACGTCCATCTCGGATTTTCTTCACGTTGTAGGTGATCGGGATCGCTTCTTCTCCTGAATTCAAGATAATTCATTTTGTGAATTCCAGAAGGAATCAAGAATACAGTAACTTTTTGGTTACTGTAGGTCTTGTTCTGCTGAAAGATACGTATAATCCGATTCACAAATGGAACTCGGCCAAAAATTTCAGACATGACGTCACAGGCTCAGCTCAAAGCTGTTGAAAAAAAACTACAAAGAGCAAAATTCACCTCCTCGAATGAAATAACAGTGTACTGCGTGCATGTAAAATCCTTCGGGGGCTGTATAGTAGGCTGCTGACATGGCTTGTGCCAGTACGTGTCCTCCAAAAACTCGCGCGGCCGGATGCTCGCTGTCACATTCTCCTCTGGAATTGTTAGATACAGTAATCTCGGTTACAGTAACAAATTGGTTACAAAGTCACAGTAACAAACAATTTTGCCACACCCAATCATACATTGTATGCTTATAGCGGCTAAGGAAGGGGATACTTGTAAATAACGTAGTTTGGTTACTGTAACATCGAAAACTTACATGTAAGTATTGTCGTCGACCTTCTTCAGCCTTCTCCATTCACGGACCATGGCTACGAATTGAAATGACAATGAACGGGAAATGTGGATTGACTAGTCACGACTACGATGTAGCCTACGAGGGTTGATAAGGCATCACACGTGTGTCGGCAGAAAACAATGAACCCAAGTACCTTGTATCTGCTCGTTTTG
>OZ022254.1:3723768-3740186 GCA_963978915.1 Caenorhabditis parvicauda
GAATGGGTTGAACGCAACACAGTTGACTTCAGACGCGTGTGCTTCGACAGAGTGGACAGGCGTCTTGTCTTTCCTCACGTCCCATAGCAACAGCTTTCGGTCATCACCAACTGATCCGAAGTGATGCTCGTGAATAACATGCCAAGCGACGTCCTCGACCACCTGCATATTTCGAGATGAAAGAAAAGATGAAAAGCTCCGCCCACTTTCCATGAGGCAAACTTTCGGGTGTGACATTTTCATTTCAAATGTGCACAACTACCACTGTAGAATGAAAAAGATAAATGAGGGTCCTCAGATCAGAATCATTGTTTCACGTGTTCAATCTTTTTGCACTCAAAAAAGTTTAGACGACATTTCACGTTTTCACAATTTTTTCATTTCTTTTGAAGAAGGAGCCAGTTTTTGCTGTGGTTTGGTTATGACTCGAGTCTTCATAAAAGGCTCACGGCTGACCAGTAGGTTTTCTTATACGATAATTCGAAAAAAAAGGAGAGTGAGAGAGAGGGGGAAGGTCGCACCGAACGTAGCATCAAAAATTGAGCGACCCAGGCGTAGCGAGGAATGGCTGCTAGTTTGTGTACAAAAATAGTGAAACTTACCCCGTTATGACCTCTGTAAGTGGTTATAACAGGTAGCTCTCCGGCAATATTCTGATTCTGACGAATGTCCCAGTGACAAACCTGAAACATGAAGCTAGAGAACAACAGCTTACGTTAAATCAAACCGTATAATCATCGGATGCGGATAGTAAATGTCCCTCGTTTATCGTGTTCCATGACAGTCCATAACCTTCTTTTGTGTGACCCTTCAGCCTGATTTGAGGATCGAACGAATCGTCCTTAGGCATCGAGGGATGCTTTGTATAGTCGAAGATGAACACGTCGTTACTCGGACTTCTGGTCGCGATGATAGTCGGGTTCTGCGGCATGTATCGTGCTCGGTTCACCTCTCCTTGATGGTTGATTTTGATTTCTGGTTCGACCTTTCCCGTTATCGCACCATATGATCCAAACTCTGAAAGTAGTTTGACGAAGGGATCAGAGATAACTCTCACCTCCTCTCTCACAATCATATTTTGAAGAGTCAAATTGGCAATTTTCCACTGGTAGACTGACTTTAGAGATCAACAGATGATTTTGTTCATCTGATGTATGCGTTCCGAGAACAAGGCGATGTACTGCGTTGTCTGCCCCCTCAACCTAAAATTTAACTCTATTCACTGGAAACAATGTTTTTTCAACCTTTGTAACATCGGGGAGCCATTGAACTGTCAGACTTGGCCATTCCAGCGCATGTGTCATGACCATATCGTACAAATAAGGTGTATGCTTCTTCCATTTTCTGTACTCTTCTTGTAGGTCTTTGTCCAACTGTACAGAGGTTTGGGCTATGTCCATTGTCCTGAACAGAACATTTTATATCAATAAACACTGCTTATGACATATTGGGAAGAGACGTGTTTGAAAAAGAAAGCAAATGCGTTTAAGGAAAAAAATGGCTCGTAAATATGAACAAGTTTGGCGCGCGTTCAAAAAGAGTGGGTCTTGCCAAGATGCGACGGCGTAATCCTACAAGGAATAAAAATGACTTTTTATTTTTGTACCTGAAAGTTGTTTTTTCTTTTATTTTACCATACTAAAAGACGTTTCAGATGCTCGACGAGGTAATTGAATATTTACGTAATCCGCTAATTGTGATGTCATTCACTTTCGCGTTTCTTTTCTGCGTGGTAAGTAGTTTCAAATATTTGACAGAATGAAATTAATTTCAGGTGAGCGGCTCACAGCAAATCGGTGAAGCAGTTGACGGCGAATTTCGTGCTTTTCGACTTCAGCAATATGAAATCAATGGAAATCTTTTCGGTAGTCGTAGTAATCGCGTCCAGTTTGAAGCTGTTACATTAAATTCTAAGAATCTCAGAAGGTATGTAAAACTTTTTAAAAAAGTGAATCACTACTTGAAGGTGTGTTGTCACCACGTGGCGTCAGCTTCTTGACAAGGACATCGATGATGTTCTGTCGGCGACTGCCGGAGCTGTTCTGGTATTCATTCCGTCTGATCTCGATTCGTTGTCTGCCGAGGACGTTAAGGTTTTCTGAATTACTTTTCTGTGAACATTTTTATTTCACAGGCATTTGGTCAATTCGAAAAGAAGTTACTACGAGTTAGAACTGATCTTTCTATCTATTTCTCTCCTTCATCCAGTGAAACACCATCCATTGTCAGCAATCTCGTGAACACTCCAAGTGGTCAGTCTGCAACAGCAACAGAGCAACTTTTTAATACTCTGACTGCTGACACTGTCCAGATTTCAACCATTGATACCAGTGCTCCAGAATCGCTTACTTACAAGCCGAAGAACGTTGTTGTGAGTTCTTTTTTCGAAAAAATGCAGTAGTTTTTTTGTTGATGTACTATCGAATAGGGTTACGAAGACTCCCACAGAACTCACATCCAGAAAGCAGCAGACGTCCAATTTTTCAGCCTTAGAAACTCAAAAGTACATTTAGAGTTCGTAAAAAGGACGCATCACAAGAGTTTCGATTTTTAAAGCCATTATCTTTGACAAAGTAAAGTTCAGGGTTTCCTGAGCAGTGGAGACCCATCCGCACCAACCATCGCATTCGTAGCTCACTATGATAGTCACGCAGTTGCTCCAGGACTCGCAGCAGGATCAGACTCAAATGGATCAGGTATGCTTGCGTTTCCTATTTCATTGAAATATTGCAGTGTATTGTGTTCTACCTCATGGCTTTCAGGTATCGTCGCTCTACTAGAACTTCTCGCGGTTCTCGGAAAGTTCTACGACAGCACAACCACAAGACCACCATACAACCTTCTCTTTTTGTGGACTGCTGGTGGAAAGCTGAACTATCAAGGAGCGATGCACTGGATCAACGAATATCAGAAAGGTTAGTATCATTATGGACGATGATTTCATCACTGGAAAATTTTATATTTATTGCTGAATGGAATCGCCAGGGAAATTATTGATACAATCGCAGGGCGTAGAGATGTTGAAATGATTTTTCGTTTTCTCCTCTTCTACAATCTCCTTCAGGAACTGAAGATCAGAAGCTCGAACTCGCCATCTGCCTCGAAGCGATTGGTCGTGCGCGTGACGGAACCCTCAGAATGCATGCATCAACTGATCCAAAGTCTGCAACTGCCAACTTCCTCAAACGACTCACGTCTGTAGCCAACGGCAAGAAGATCGAGGTCGTCAAGAAGAAGATCAGTCTCAGCAACGTTAGCTCGTGGGAGCATGAGAAGTGAGTTCTTCAAGGTACCACTAAATTGTATAACGAAAAATACTCTAGTCAACTGTTTTTTTTTCAAATTACAGACGAAGGTTCAAAAAATTTATTTCAGATTCAACATAAAGAGAATGCCAGCTATCACGCTCTCCACACTCCCAAATGCCTTTGACGAATCAAGAACCTCACTTCTCGACATCCCAGCGAAATTGGATGTGGATGAATTGGCCAGTAATATCAGGTTTGTAGATAGCACAACAATAACTTCATCTTCTTTTCAGAATCATCGCTGAAGCCACCCTCAGTTACATTCTCGAGCTTCCCGAGCAGGGTTCAACTGACAGTAGAGTGACATCAGACAAGACTATGCTCGCACGAGACGCCATCGACAAGACCAGAATTCACCACTATGTCAGACAGTTTGCGTCAAAGCCACGTCCGCTTTCGGACAAGCATGCAACGCTGGCGACATCGGCGAACATTGCAGCTGCAGCAGGAACCTTTGCTCATGTAACCCGATTCGTGTTATCTTTCACTGTAAATTTTTTCAGGTCACGACATCGGCTGTAACCATAACTGACGCGCGAGTCTATAGTGGAATCGAAAACACCCTGATCTCCGAGCGAGTCAAACCCGCTGTTTTCGAGCTTGTTATAATGAGCGGAATTATGGCTTACCTGTCTTTCTTTTACTTTGTAAGTTTCTATAGAAAACCTGATTACTAATCAATTTCAGATCACCTCAAACGCCCAGAGCTTAATTGCGTCGGCTTCTTTCCAAATTAAGAAAGCATTGTGCTAATCTTCCAGTCCTTCATCTTGCTTTATATTACCATCATTTCTATAGCCATGTGTTATTTCTAGTTACTGTTGTCTTTAAATTATTTGTTTTAATAAATGATGACATGAACAAGTTGTGTTTAATAACAATTTTATTGAATAACAAAAAAACTTAGAACTCGGCGACAGCGGCGTTCCTTCTGATGTCAGTGGCGATTCTGTCAAGATCCTTGCGTCCCTGGAAAATAGAAATATAATCATAAGAGTTTGGACATAAAAAACTACTAATAGATATATATATATTAGATATAAACTACAATGATCAAAACATACCTGCTTGGAGAGGATTCTTCCCTTGCCGTCTGGGTGAGTCTCAACCCACTTGATCTTTTCGAGCTGCTGGATAGCCTTTCTGATAGCATTTCCGGCGGCGTTGTGGAAGTGGTTTGGAGCAACTCCACGTCTGAGGTTGGATCCGTAGATCTTCTTGAAAGATCCAACTCCTAAAAATTACACGTTTTAAAAAACCCCTACATTTCTATAATATTTTTTGAAGCAAGACAAAAACATACCAGCTGGACGGTAGTACAAGTGACGAGCAATGCTAGCAGCTCTGGTGTAGAACCAGTCTGGGTCAACTGGAGCAACCTGCTTCTGGACTCCGAGCTTGACAAGGTCGGACCATTCTGGGACCTTTACCTTTCCGCTCTTCTTCAAGAAGTGAGCAATCTGCTTGACGGCATCGTGTTGGTCGACGTCCTTAACACTGGTTGCTTTAACCATTTTACCTGAAATCATATCATTAAATCGAAATAAATCAGTATGGAATAAAGAAAACTTCAAATAGGATATTGGAACATAATTATCTAAAATTTTTGTAATTTCTGTAGGTAAATCGAAGAAAATCACGAGGCGAAACGACCGAAAAAAGCGGAAAATTTTTAGGAGAAGCGAAAAAGAAAACGAAAATATATTTCCTCGGTACCGTACCCCCTGCAACCTGCATACACTATGCAATTGGAGCGCACTTTCATCGTATTTCTTCAAATTCTTTTCTTTATCACTTTGTTTAGCATCTTTTGAATTTTTCCATTAACTACTTGTGTCTACAATTACATTAATTGAAAAATGATGTCTCAAGTAGTATGCATGTCATAGTATGGAATCGTTTCACTTACAAATTCGAAGTACGCTTTAAATTTGCCTTATACTTCATTCGCAAATGTATGTATTATATTTCGCTCTTTTTGTGACATAAACGAAAAGCTCAAAATTATTATACCACACACAAATTTTTCTGATCCTTCTATCTTCGCATCCACTTCTGGTGGAAATTAGAATCTTTCTCCGTAAGATCTCAATGAGAATTATAAGCGATTTTTCAAAGTAATAACTGTTGGCTGCATTCTCCTCTCCGACAAGTTACATATGCGCATCATCTTTTGCTGAGGTTGTCTTTGTGTTGCTTGATAATATATTTTCTTTAATTGCATCCGATTACTTTCATTTTATGCTCCTATGGAACGAAATTACGATTTTCTTAATGAGTCTTTACCCATTGCTATCAAACTGATACTGCGATGATGTTTGAATCGATTGTCAAAATCTGTGGTTCTGGTGGAGAAGTTGTGATAATCGAATTCTATTTCACGCTATGAGCATGCCACCGGTTGTTGGCACGCTCTCTCCCTTCTATCTATGCGTTCTCCTACTATGTGATACTTGTTAGAGACGAACGGCATACTCGACACAGAGAGTGAAAGATTCATTCCGACAAGCGTGTGACGAGAGACGCAGAGGTCATCCCCGTCTGCCGTGTTTGGCGCGAATTGGAAATTACTCTTTTTCTCACGCTGCCGCGTCGCGTTTGATAATATTAAGTTATTCGAACGTCTTCCGTATTTAAAGTCACGTTTTTGCATTATATCGATCATTTTTCAAACTCATACTTCTTTTGATCTCTGTCTACAGCAATCAAAATGAAATCGTTCCAGGATGATCAACCTAACAGCTGGAAAAAGTTTATTTGGTAAATCCGTCAATCCAGTTGATAACCAACCAGGACCTGGTAAGTTAAAAATAACTACGGAATCTTGAGCTTATTACGATTTCTCATATCTAATTAAGTTCAAAACTTCCATTATTTGAGAAACTTCATTTTATCGATTTGTGAGAAGAAAAATGATATTGTTAATATGAAGATTCGTGATCCTGAAAAAAATGTTCACTTAACCCCGTTCGTTGGTTGTGTTTTAATATTTTTCTTTAAAAAGTATTTTCAGCAAATGCAGATAGTCTTCCAGAGAGTGGTCTCGCACAGGAGCCATCTGTCGATGTTAACGAAGCGGTTCCTCAGCAACAGTCACTATTCGACGAGCTATCGGTGAGGTTTAAGTGTCATGTCATTTCATGAACTTCTTGCAGGTATTAGGCAATGACAAGATACCAGTTCCGACTGAAAGCAGTGCAGATACTTCGGTCGATTCACAAGTTGACGCAGTTCCAGCATTGGTTAAAGAGAACACTTCTGTGCCAGACGTTGTGGAAGATGCTATTCCGGAGCCAGTGAAGGAAGTAACTCCTGAGCCGGAAAAGGAGGCATCACCAGTTCCAGAAGTTATTGAAGATACCAAGGAGCCGACGTCCGAAGCAAAGGAAGCAGATACAGAGCAAGTGAAAGAAGCAATACCAGAGCCGGTGAAAGAAACAATACCAGAGCCGGTGAAAGAAGCAACACCAGCGCCGGTGAAGGAAGCAACACCAGAGCCGGTGAAAGAAGCAACACCAGAGCCGGTGAAAGAAGCAACACCAGAGCCGGTGAAAGAAGCAATACCAGAGCCGGTGAAGGAAGCAACACCAGAGCCGGTGAAGGAAGCAATACCAGAACCGGTGAAGGAAGCAACACCAGAGCCGGTGAAGGAAGCAACACCAGAGCCGGTGAAGGAAGCAACACCAGAGCCGGTGAAGGAGGCAACACCAGAGCCTGTGAAGGAGGCAACACCAGAGCCGGTGAAGGAGGCAACACCAGAGCCGGTGAAGGAAGCATCACCTGAACCAGCAAAAGAAGTAACCCCTCAGCCGGTGAAGGAGGCATCACCAAAGCCCACGAAGGAAGCAACACCGGAACCAGAAGAGAAGCCAGAAGCAGAAAAAGAAGCAACTCCAGAACCGCTCGCAGATACTGCCTCAGTTCCCACTGACAAACCGGTTGACGATCCAGAACCAACCGAAGGTGCGTCCGCAGAACAGCCAAAAGATGAGCTCATGGAAGATGTGGAAGAGGTCTTCGAGAAGAAGGTTGTTTCTATGGACACTTCGGTATGACTTTAACTCGATTTTCCAATTTTAGTTTATTATTCAGAAGGATGATATTCAGTCAGAAGACGTAGAAATGAAGGATGAAACTGAAGCAGAACCGGCAGAAGAGCAAAAGTCCAGAAAGTCAACGGTGAGTATACATTTCTGATTGTTTTGATATGAACTGGAACAGAATATTTGACACAGATGACTTTAGTTCTATTTTTCGACCACAAAACATTTGTTCAGAGAGGAGGAAAGGCTGCAAAGGAAGTTACTGAGGAGAAGGAAGAAGAGCCACAACCAAGAAGAAGATCAACGGTAAGATTTCAACGTCCTAATTTTTCACGAGTCCAACTTTTAGAGAGGACCCACAAAGGTAGAAGAGACTAAGGAAGAAAAGAAGGCAGAGGTATGTTTAAAAGTTTTACTTGTCAAAAAACCTAATAATGAGTCTTTGCCGAAGTTCCTAGTACAGTAAAAGCGGTGCTAGGAAGACGGGAATGAGGAAGTTCCCTCACCATAAAATTCTCAATTTCTTCGTATCTCTAGAAAAAAAAATAATATAGAGTTAATTGAGTGGCACCAAAAAATTAACTCTGAATGTACTCCGGAATTAACTCTAAATTAACTTTTTTTGCGAACATCTGAAAGAAGGATACCGAAATAGTAGAGACCCGGAGATGATTTTCAAAAGTTACTAGAATCAGTTTTAGTTGCTTTTCTCTTTTTATTACCTCTGTGATCGTTCAACTTTATATGCAGTTAATTCAGAGTTAATTCCGGAGTACATTCGGAGTTAATTCCGGAATAAATTCAGAGTTAATTGTTTTGGTGCCACCCAATTAACTCTATATTATTTTTTTTTCTAGAGTATACTTGCCATTGAGAGACTAGGCTCGTCACAAAAGTTGTTCTTCCAACAAAAAAAAACAAACAAACCCGAGCTTATTATAAAAGGAAATCACTGTTTGCTGCAGATTGCAGATTGAGATTGATACGTGGCAGATTTATACAAAGAGTAAAGTTCCTCACTCCCGTCTTTTTAATACTCACTGTACAGTAATGTCCAACGTACTTGAAAAAACTTGAGAATTTCAGAAGACCCCAAAAAGTGCAACCAGAACACCAGCCACGAAGGTCAGATCGTCAACACGTGGAGCCAAGAAGGATGTCGTCGTGGAGGAGGAAGAAAAGGAAGAAGAGCAGCAGGTTGAAGAGGAAGAAGAAGCCGCTGAAAATGTCGAACAAGAGTCATCCTCCAAACGTCCGAAGCGCGGTCGTCAAGTGACCGAAAACAAGGCAACTCCTGCCGCCAAGAAGTCGACTCGACGTGGCAAATCTGCTCGAGCAACCAAGTCTCCCGAAAAAGAGGCTACTCCAGTCGAGGAGAGCCCGGTGGAGAGTGGGGATGAAATTGAGGAGGAGGAGGAGGTGCCGAAGAAGCGTGGAAAGCGTACTCCGGCAGTTCAAAAAACGTAAGTATTTAAATTGAAAGTTTCAAACATAATCAAAATGTGTGTAGTACGAAGAATCGTCTTTTCTAGTCACTATTTTCCAATTTTCAGACCAGCAACAACTGGTCGCTCATCACGCCGTAATGCTTCAACCACAGAGAAGGAGAAAGAGAACCACCAGTCGACTCCGACGACCTCGAGAAGAAGAGGTAGGGCAACGCCAGCAGCCTCGAACCAGCAGCCGTCATCATCAAGCAAAGCGACGCCAGCGACATCAAAGAAGACACCAGCCAAGGCCAAGGAGTCGGAAGAGTTTGATCCATATGACTTGGACACAGAGATGGAGAGGCATCCGACACTCCTCAATAACATCAAGGTGAGAATGAGGATTTTCGAAGCAGGGCTGTTTTCGAAATTTAACGAAATTTTTCGAAAAATTTGATTGAACGTTTAACGGTTCACATATCTAGCAAAAAGTCTGACCGATTTCAAACGCGCGCCAGTCGCATTTTTGTAAAATGAGTACGGTAGGAGTCGAGACTCTCACAACGAACAGTTAGATCTTTGTGAATTTAAATTATTATTCTTACTTTCAGTCCATTGAAATTGAAGGCATATTACTTAATCGTTCTTGTATTTCAAGGCGAAACTGCTACGGCACTAAGTAACCGATTTACGGAGGTCAGACTTTTTTACAAGTAGAAGCTATGTGCGGTTTCATTAAAAAGCAAAAAACCGTTAATTTAACGATCAATAATTGCGTAAAAATTGAAAATTGAATCCATGGTATAGTGATTTCTATGTTACAATATTAGTCAATGATGCATTTTTCAACAAAGGTAGCATTTAAAAAAGAACAGAATCTAAATTTGGCAGCTTTAACGAAATTTTCCGGTAAAGTTCGTTAAATTTAGAATAGCTGATTTAAAGATTAACGGTTTCGTTGAATTTGGGAAAAATCGTAAATTGACGTTTAACGATTTCCTTAAAATAGAGTAAAATTAGCTATTCGAATTAAAAAACATCGAAATAATCATTTTCAGGTCGAGATGAAGTCATTCGGATCCGTCCAATACACCAAAACCGGATCATCCAGCAAGTATGCAATGACCGAAAAGGCGGCCGAATCCAGAATCGGTACTCTTCCGGATACACCATCAACCAAGAAGTCACCAAAGGATAAGAAGATCTCACTAGCTGCAATTACGCCAGACCAAAAGGTGTCAACACCAAAGGTCACAAACACTGCAAGTGTCACAAAGAGCAACAAGAAGAAGGGTGAGTTGGATTTTAGAGAAAAATATATCATGAAGTCTATCAACTTCTCAAAATTAATTTTCAGAACCGAAATCGGCCAAAAAGGATGACGTCGACATGGACGAAGACGAGGTATCGACCCCAAAAACAACCGCCAGCACCTCCAGAAAGCGCAAGAACGTTGATGAAACACCAGCGACGTTGGCTAAGAAGGCTGCCTCCGGTGGAGATGTCGCCCCGCCAGACCTCAGTATCGACCAGCAATATGAGGTCGATAATCCTGTCGATGATCGTGCGTCACACGAAAAAGGTGCACGCGTCTTCGCTATCTTCAACAAGCTCTACTATCCTGCGATCGTCATTGAAGAGTGAGTTTTGGGAGAATTTTGTCGAATATTAACTGTTGAAAACGCGCGCTGTATCTTAATTTCGATCTCCAAGGCAACAGTGATTTACCGTTTACTATAGGCTCAGATAAAATTGGAAAAACAACTTTTGTGAAGATCTGAGTCTTGGAAACTCGTGTAAATTGAAAAAAAAGATGTGCGGTTGAATGTTAGACTGAAAATTATCAGTGATGTATATACTTTTCAAATTGCAGACTTGATGGACTCGCACGTCACAAGGTACTGTTCACCTCTGATGGAGTCGTCAAGAAAGTTCCACTTGCTGGTATCATCCCACTTCGTGCGCTTGTAGTCGAGAAATCGGTAAGTTTTTGTTACCCGACTTTAGTGTTTTCCTCAAAATTCATATTTTCGGAATAATCTTTATGTTTTATTCTGTCATGTATCGCGTGAGTCAACTCGAGCCATTGTCGGGAGAGAAGTGGGTAGTTGCTAAATGCCTTATTACTTACTGAAGGTGAACTAATTCTCAGAAGGCGAGAGCAAAGAATGAAAAGTAGTTAACAAGTGCGAAAATAGATGTATATTTCATCCACTAGAGAGAGATAGAAAAGATAGAGAGAGAGAGAATGAAAGCTCATAATTAACTAAAATTCAAAAAAAAAAACAAAGAATGTCTAACCCATGACGTCACTCGTTTGAATACCATTGTTGCAGTGTCTAGTCAACACTACATCTGGTGACATTGTCGAAGCACAAGTGATTGCAAGCCCGGATGCGTCATCCCCTGACCAGTGGGCTGAAGGAATGTTCGAGGTAGAGCTCATGGACACTGACGGTGAACTCTCCGGTGAAACGAAACGCATCGAATGGACTGACATTTCTTTGGATATGAACGAGTGGAAGGAGTTTATCAAGAAGAAGTCAAATGAATCAACTAGTGTCGGAACTGGTGAGCTTTTCTATTTTACCACCAAGAAATACTGTTAAAAAACATGGACATCGATTAATGAAGATCAAAACTATACACACTGCGGTGAACGCATTTGAAAAATGTAAGAAAAACAAGAGGCGGTGCAATCGATATAGTAGATCGAATTTCGGTTACTGTAGTTCGTAAATTTTTTTTCTAACCTTATTTTCATCCCAGTGTATCAAATCGTAACGGAAAAATGTTCGAAGTAGGTAAAACTAATCTTGGTGACAGACCGCGACGTTTATAGAGATGAAAAAAGGAAAATAGATTTAAACATTCAAAAACGAAATAATGAGGACAGCGCGCTCCGTGGAGGATCTTGCGAAGCGGTTGCAGAGCGGCTATATCCACTTATTCCGCATCCGCAGTGTGCTCTACTTTAGCTTCTGCTTTGCGAAATTCTACCGTGTAAATTTGAAACCTGCTTCTAGCCGAGAAAAAATGGTGAAACCCCATTCATAAATCACCCTTTCCAGCTAACATTTCCGTCAAACGCAATGAAGAAGCGACTGTTGCAGCCGCACCCAAGCCGAAAAGGAACACGAATGGTTAACTTTTTTCTTACTTTTCCATATAAAATATGAATAAAATTCAATTTTCGCGACGACAGTTTTTTGACCCAATTTTTGTTTCTAAGAAAACAAAAAGTGTCCGTGTTGTGTATGTGTGTAGTGGAATTTAGTGCATGTAACCGACTTGCTGTCATTTTGAGACTTCTATTTTGAGGTGAGCAAGAGATTTGAGCATACTTAACAATATTTCCGATTTTTTTCTGACCATATAAATCTTCCAGTCCAAATCTGACCATTTTCGATCTCGAATTCTGAAAGCGACCGTCTTCGAAGTGAATGCAAAACGGTTACAAGGAAAATTAACAGTCGAAAATTTTAATTCTGAGCCAAAGTCCAATGGTCTATCGTCATTTTCTACTGCAAAAGTGAAACAAGCGAAATATCTTTTCCGTTGTAGATAAATGCTCTCATAACACGGCTTTCAGAAGCTCTTTTCCGTGGAATGGCATTCGTTTTAACCTCTGCGTGCCGCTTGTCTTCAGAAGAAACTCAATTCAAGAAAAACGAAATGAGAGCATTCATCACAAAGCACGAAGGGGTAGTGACGGAGGACTTTGACGTAAGTATTCGGTTTTTTCCAGTTCACAGTTAGATTTATCTGTTTTTTTGAACCTGAAGGTTATGAAACGATATTGTTACGGAACAATGTTTGAAGTAGGTAAAACTATCGTTGGGAACAGTTCGCAACGTTATGTCAAGTGAAACATATATCAAAGTACGAAAACATTCGAAAATGAAAGAGGATGTCGGCAAAGCGATTATATTGTCTTATGCCTGTGCCTAGGTGTGCGATATCAAATCAGCCAAATGAAGAGATTTCAGTTCATTGACAAGACCCGCAACCTACAGTCGTTCCTCATCTCGGACACGTACTACCGAACACACAAGTTCCTGTCGGCAATGTCACGTGGAATCCCTTGCGTCAACTTCCAATGGATCATTGAATGTGACACGAAGGTAATTAGAGTCTAGATTCTCTCTTCAAACTTTTTTGAATAGACACTGATGCTGTATTTCAAAAGAAGAGCGTAAAAGTGCAGTTCCGTTTTTTTTCGAACGTCCAGTCAAAGTTATGCTCGACAACAAGAGAAAAATAACAACTGGAAAAAATAAACTAACGAGAACAATCTAAATTTCTAGAAATGGAAGGGAAATGAAATGAATTCAGGGAGATCTGACAGATTTCAAACCATGGTTGCTCAAGGCAGGAAAGTCGATTCTGGATGGACAAGAATACCCACAGTAAGTTTCCATTAACTTTCACTACAATTAATCAACACAATGACACTTTTCAACACGAACGGTTTCAGACATTTGGGTCTGAGAAAACTGCTGGAGAACAAAAGGATTCATATTTATTCGAACCTGAAACCAGCAGTCAAACATCACGGAACATTCGCGGACATTTGGCGACCACTTGTTCAAGTTCTTGGAGCCACTTTGCTAGAAGAGATACCAGAAGAAGGTTAGATTTTTATCAATATGAAAAGTTTTATACCGATATATATTGATTCTACTAATATGTTCTACTAAAAAAGAGAACATTCGATAAATAAAAGAAACCACACATCTTTTTTCCACTCATTTCAGCCTTCGGGAGTACAAATAATTACCCCAGTGCTGGTTATCCCAAGGGTGAAGCACCTGGAGAAAGGCATATCATATAATAACAGCAAACTAAGGTTAAAAGGTTTCGGAAACAATCTGCTTTGTGCTAGCTATTTATTCAATTTGGCGAGCGAAGCGAAGCAAAGGTTCCTTATTCTTTTTCACACGCGCACGTGAAAAGATTATCAAAAGTTCCCACAGTGGATCTGGACCTTCTCAATAGCACGAAAAAGACTGAGGATGCTCCGATTACGAAAAGAAACGCTACAATTTTCAGAACCATTCGACTACCTGCTCACGGACAATTCAGCTACTAACGATCTGGTGGATAAGTGTGCACATTTGGGAGCTAAGCCTGTCACCTCCGAGTATCTCATTCATGTAAGTTTTTATTTTTGTTGATTGTAACATACAGTGTGGACAGAAAATACAGGAACGGTACACGAAGCTCCGCTACTCGAACAAGATTCTAGATTACTTTCTGAAATTTTGGTCTATTGTAGCCAACACTATTCTCCACAAGTGTACTAAATTTCATCCTGATTCATTAACTTCGAAACGGTGTATGATGATTTGATTGAAAACAGTGGATTTTCAAGTGGTCATAAAATAGAGGAACGCTACTGTAATTTGAAGGTCAACGCTCGGAATTTGGAATTAATGATGAAAATGACACGTTATAAAGTTTTTTTAACAATTGATATTTTTATTTTCATCATTCCGACAAATTTGACAGAGTTACTATCAAATCTTGTCGAATCCTGTAATTTCCCGCATTTTAGAAGTTTTTGGTTTCCACCGGGTTAGTTATCAAAATGTTAGTTATTTCATCATGATCAGACATTGATTCTCAACAGTTTTCCGAAGTTTCGTAACAACATCGGTTATTTTACCCCTCCAAAGAGCCCTTCAAACTGACTTAAGTTGACGTCGCTGCAATAGTGACTACGGTATCTTGTTGTAAAACGCGATGATATTGAACGATAAATGTGAAAAAAACATTCAAATTTGGAGAAGGATATTTTGAAGACATCATTTAAGTCATTATCGACCAAAAGAAACAGCATACTGTGAGAAGTCGTACTGTCGAAGTGATGGCGCTGGAATGAACGGAGTTTTGCACTCAAAGTGTCTGTTTTCGCCTTGTTTTTTTAACGCGCGTCTTTGAAGCGGTTCGAACAGCCCTGTTCTTTTAGATCCAAATTTTTTTTGGATAGGAAACGATCCTTATTAAGTAGATGACAAATGCCCCATGACATTTTTTAAAATTTTTCACAGTTATCATTCAATATCATCACATTTTACAACAAGTCACCGTAGTCAACTTTGCAGCGACGTTAACTTAGTGGGTTTTTCCGAAACGTGAATAACCGATATTGTTGTGAAAGTTTGAGAAAACTGTTAAGAATCATTGTCTGATTATGATGACATAACTAACGCTTTGATAACTAACGCGGTAGAGACCAAAAACTTCTAAAATGCGGAAAATTAAAGGATTCGACAAGATTCGATTGTAACTCTGTCAAAATTGTCGGAATGATGAAAATAAAAATATCAATTGTTAAAAAAACTTTATAACGTGTCATTTTCATCATGAATTCCAAATTCCGAGCGTTGACCTTCAAATTACAGAAGCGTTCCTCTATTTTATGTCCACTTGAAAATCCACTGTTTTCAATCAAATCATCATACACCGTTTCGAAGTTAATGAATCAGGATGAAATTTAGTACACTTGTGGAGAATAGTGTTGGCTACAATAGACCAGAATTTCAGAAATAAATCTAGAATGCTGTTCGAGTAGCGGAGCTTAGTGTACCGTTCCTGTATTTTCTGTCCACACTGTATTGACCGCTAAATAGATATTTATAATCGAGAAAATTTAAAAAAAAAAGTGAGTTTTCATGCTTCGAAGACTTGATGGATCAGCGCACATATCTAGCAAAAAGTCTGACCGATTTCAAACGCGCGCCGGTCGCATTTTTGTAAAATCTTTAGAAATTTTCTAACTGGTGATCTATGAGTTTGATACTTAGTTTAAAGCCATACAGACGCCATTTTCAAAAACTGTATCCGTACGGATTCGTAAAGATACCGTCTCAACCAATATGGATTCCAGAACCCATACAGGCACCAAACGGTTTCCCTGGGTTTTCAAAACCGCAACGTCTGACCGCATTGCTTCCTACGGTCTTCAAAAACAGATTGGGTAGGCACAGATGTCAGAATGAGGTTCTGGGTCGACCGGAATAATCTGTACAGAGAGTATGATTGATGAACTGTCTTCAGCTGTTGAATGGTGGGCCGTACACCATCGGACACCAAGAGACACCATTCACACACCAAAAATAGCTGCGGTATGTGGGGGCTTCAGCGGTTTAATTAAGTTTCGACCTTTGTTGTGAAATTCTGTTGAAATTCCTAGATGAGAAGTGTTCGTGAGAAACGCAACGCCAGCCGCAACGCTTTCGAAATTGAGGGGCTTTTGTGGAGCTTTTTGATCAAATGATATAGTCGATATGATTTTGCTTTTTTGATGTTGATTTTTTGTTTCCCAGGGTGCAGAAAATTTGAATTTTTGAAAACAGCCTATAAATGAAGATAACACAGAAAGTAATGGTACTTCCTCTTTCCATAAATTTTAAAAACTAACATAACTCTTTGAAAATTGAACATTAGAAACACGAAAAAATAGGAGATGTATTTGTAGTTTAGTTTTTTTTTTAAATTTTTGGTCATAGTGAATAAGCTCGGGCAATACGTATTACGTAACTGGTACCAGTGCGCCAAAAATTTAACAAGAGTTTGGAAAAGTTCCGATGCTCCCCGGACAAAGCATCGAGGCACATCTATCGCTAGAAGCATGG
>OZ022254.1:3740386-3752886 GCA_963978915.1 Caenorhabditis parvicauda
CATTAAGATCAATCCGTAATGTTTAAAGAGTAAACGAAGAAAATGAGTTGAAGCATTAGCGATAAAATTCGAAAATGAAATAATGAGGTAGTTGCGCTCGGCGGAGGTTCTTGCAAAGCGGTTGCAGAGCGGCTATATTTGCTTATCCCTGATTCACGCTGTGAGCCAATAACTCGAATTACAGGTAATCATCATGGGATGTCTTCCACCAACCGACGCTCATCCCAAATTCTTCCCACCCGTCGTCAACGAAGAACCTCAACCAGGAGACATTGCTGGTGCTCTGCGAGATGAAGACGGCAACTACGAAACGGGCTACTCTCCAGACGATGAAGAGAGCCAATTGGAAACGTACTAAGATATATCCTTTCTTTTTAAAACTTACCATTAAATTTTATCCCAGTTTCCCCTATCTCATTTCATTGGCTGTTACATATACACTGTATCTGACGTGATATTTGTCCTACTGTAAATATATCCCGTCCAAGAGATCTTCCTCTTCAGAAAGACTCAAAAAATGGAAATATGTATTGGCATATGACGAATTTCACGTCACAAAACACTCGGGGAGCAAATCTGAAGTGAAATTTTTACGATTCGAAGCTCCACACACGTGCACGTCAGAATTCGCCCACCCATTTCTAATTTATTGTACAAGCAGAAAGTCCTCGCTACGCTCAGAGCCCCTTTTTTCATTACAAAAATGCAGATTTTGCTCTCTCTCTCTCTCTCTCTCTCTCTCTCTCCCCTCTCTCTCTCACTTTCTTTCTCTCCTTATCTGTCTCTCTTTCTCTGTCTCTCTCTCTTTCCCTCGTTCTCTCTCTCTCTATCTCCCTCTCTTCATCACTTGCTCTTTCAAACTCTCTCTCTCTCTCCCACACTTGCTCTTTCAAACTCTCTCTCTCTCTCTCTTTTCTTCCCCCTCTCCCTGGCCTCTTCTCTCCTTCTTCTCGTACAATCCAAATGTGTTGAAGACTAATGCAAGCGCGGCTAGAACTAATGCAACAACCTGCGAGGGCCCCCAGTGGCCATGCAAAAATCGATCAGAAAAAAACGTGCGGCGGTGACCGAGTGGTTAGAGCGTTGGATTTCTACTCGCTCAACGTGCGTTCGAATCCTGTCCCCGGCCACTTTTGCACAACCCCTTCCTCTCTCCCGACCCCATTGAAAACAAAAAAGGACCACCCAAAAATTTGCCTCACGAAAAGTGGGCGGCGCAAAGGGGGCGGTCCCCTTGTTCTATTATTAATATGATAATTTATTCTGTTGGAAAAAAAACCACGATTGAAAATGATTTCGGTGGTTTCGATGAATCTCGATTTTTGAAGTAATAAATGTTTCTGTGAGAGGTGAAGTTTCAATTTTTCACACAACGCAAATAGCTTCCTCCAGCTGTAAAAAAGTCTGGCCTCCGTAAATCGAGTACTTACTACCGTAGCAGTTTCGCCTTGAAATACAAGAACGATTTAAGTAATGCGCCTTTAATTTCAATGGACTGAAAGTAAGAATAAAAATTTAAATCCACAAAGATCTAACTGTTCGTTGTGAGAGTCCCGACTCCTACCGTACTCATTTTACAAAAATGCGACTGGCGCGCGTTTGAAATCGGTCAGACTTTTTGCTAGATATGTGCAACGGAATGCCAATAATTGATCTATTGATTTTTTGTCTCTCGCCGTCTTGCCTCTCCTGATTCGCGCAATGTCTCGTAGGAGAAAAGACTATTCAAAGAGGCGCGTAGCATTGGTCGATTAGCAATAGAGCACACTTCATTTCAATCGATTGTCCAGCTTTTTTTTTAACTTTCTCTGAACTAAATTTCATTTGAAAAGATAGCTGCAGATACCTTCACGTTTTTCTATCACTTTGAACCCTCTCAACACTCGAGAACTGTTATAAATGTTTTAGAAATTTATCGTTTCCATATTCAATAATTCGACATAATTTACAATTTTAAAATTAGGTAATTTAAAAGAGAATTTTTGACAGTAATTCACGCATCCTCAATTTGTTCTTTTTTCAGAAGATGACGGAAGTTATTACACTGTCTGATGATGACGACGATGTTCCTATGTCTTCTTCTCCCGGGTATGAATCATGAAAAGTTATCTGTACAGACATGTATTGAGTTACGAATTCTCAGAAATATAACATTTTTGACGGTACTTTTGTTTTGTTGAATTGAATTATTGAATTTAGGTTTCACCCTGTTCCGATTTCCATAAAAATTAAAGAAGGTGCTCCTCTCGATGTTCTTTCTTTACTCAACAACTCATCAAATAATGGATCCAGGTATGTTGTCTTTTTTTTTTTAAAGAAACAACGATTGAAGGTATGTGTTCAAAAGTTAGTTTTTCAGTTTCGGCCGAATCGAAGACTACGAAATGAAGTATGATGTACAAAATGGACAAATAGGCAACAAGGTTCCTGTCGCTCGACCTCTTCCAGTTATGGACGAAATTATCACGTTGGATGATGATGATGAAGATGAGAACATGGAAGTTGCTTCTGTTTCGCAGCCGATTAAATTCGCCAAGCCATAGTGAGTTATTTCTTTCCACCAGCAACTATTTCTCTCCAAGCTCGGGCCGCTCAATTTTTTATGCGTCCAAAATACGTTAAATATTGTTGAAGCTTTTTAAGGCTCAAAAAATTCATCAAGAAAAAACCTGACGTGAGGACTCTCATATCTCTCATTTTTACCGTAGTAGATGTGCACATTAGAAATGAAAATGCCTTACAAAAATGGGCGCAGCAAAGAGGGGCACGTAGCTTCCTCTACCTGTGAAAAAGTCTGACCTCCGTAAATCGGTTACATAGTACCGTAGCAGTTTCGCCTTGAAATACAAGAACGATTAAGTAATGCGCCTTTAATTTCAATGAACTGAAATTAAGAATAATAATTTAAATTCACAAAGATATAACTGTTCGTTGTGAGAGTCCCGACTCCTACCGTACTCATTTTACAAAAATGCGACCGGCGCGCGTTTGAAATCGGTCAGACTTTTTGCTAGATATGTGAGGGCGGTCTTCTTTTTCTATTTTTTTTTGTTTTCAGCGTTCCTCCCTCTAACATACCGGTGAGAATTCCCCGACCGGATACGATGAGTGCTAGTGAAAAAGAAAGCTTCATGAGGCTCTTCCTCTTTGAAGCCGTCAAGAAACACTCAATGTTCGACAGGACTAATAGAAAGAAGCTAACAACAGTCAAATTTTTTGTGAGTTGACATTTTTATTGTACATAACTAGAGCGACCATTCTGTTATATCTAGAGTTTTTTGTAACTTGAATTGAAGATAGTTAGATACAAATTTATTTAAAGGAGAAAAGCTATCATTATCTTTCAGCATCATGCTTCTAGCATATAGGCGTCGGATCTAACTTATTTTATAATTCAACTTGAATATTCTTGGGTTCCATTTGAATTTCACAGAAGAATTTTTAAAGAAATCGTTTCAGTGCTCATTTGGTTACGATGGTAATCAGTGTAACAAACTTATAAACGGCCAAATTCAATACATGTATCACCTATGGACTCACGCTGCTCTCGATGATTTGCCAAAGAAGAATGAGTGAGTTTCTTCTCATCATCAGACTGACATATTTACGTCGTGTTCTTCACTTCACTTTCACACAGTCCTAGAAAGTCCCTAAAAATTACCGTCCAGTAACAAACAAGCACTCACAACGGAAAGGTAGACTGATACTCGTTTGAAATTCGAAGTGTCTATAACAATAAATTTTAAAAAGATCCGATATTCATTCTACCTTTTTGTTATAAGCAGTGTTGTTAGAAAGAAAAGGAACTCTGATCACCATCAAATGCTCATTTCCTTAGTTTACCTCATATTCCAAGGTTTGGCTCTTCACAAGAGGTTTCATCTGCACTTCTCCTGTAGTAAGAAGTAAAATTTCGAATTATTTGTAGGTTGCGGAAGGTGTTATTGTGCATCGTTTGTTAGATTCGTGTGAATGACAGATCGTCTCAGTGACCACGGGTTTAGCACAAAAATTTAACAAAAATTAAAAAGGGTTTAATTACCCTGTTTGAGGTAACTTACTGTCCATGATGATGGCATGACGCCGAAACGTTGGACTCAATAAATATTTTTGTGCTAAACCCGTGGTCACTGAGACGATCTGTCATTCACACGAAGTAAAATTTACCCATGAAACTACATTCGACAATTTTTTCTAATATCCTTCACTTTTCACTGTTTAAACTCCCGCATCATGTTCTAACCTCGATCTGCAATCTGCAGCCAACAGTGATTGACCTTTTTTATAAGCTTAGGTAAGGTTTTAATTTTTTGTGAAGATCTGAGTCTTGAAAACGCAAAAAATGAAGTGATGCTGAATATTAGACAAGACCATCGGGCTTATAGTCAATCTTCTTCTGAATATCAGTTTTCTTCTTCAGCGAAAAACTGGACCGTGGTTCGAGCAGAAGTCGCAATCAACTGGAACTCGCGAAACTCTCGTCTTGTCCTCAATGTTGCAGATACTTCAAATCTCCATTTTTAGCTACTGTAAGTTTTGTTTGATTTTTATCACAAAAAATAACATGAATTGAACCAAATTACAAGGTCCAAACTTCAGACTCACTATCACAAATGTCACGGAAAAGAATTGAAGTACGACGATGGAGTGTGTCCTGTTTGCGAAAGAGAGGTACGAATTTAATATGTATTCTATAAATTTACAACCATTGTGCAAGATGAAGTGAAGAATTTTAAGAGGTGAAAACCATTTTATTTCTAGTCATTCACCACCATTTCCGGATATTTAGAAAATGGACATTATTCACGTCCTGAGTATTTAAAATTATTGTTCATTATAAGAACTATTCGATCACAAACGGCATTTCGACCGTTCCCAAAAATTTACAATGAAAAGAAACAGGCGTGCGCGTCTCTAGAAACTCGCTTTTTCCGATTTTGAACTACTGCACGCGAATCTTTGAAAAGTATAAAAACGGTGCTCTCATGTTACCAGAGATCAAGATTGCTTGGTTGATTATTAACAAGGTTTGGTTTGCTAGACATGGTGTCATCGTGATGCAAAATCGCAAGGAGGGGCAAATCTGGTGTTAACATCCAAAAAGGTCATAGTCGTGAGAGGGTGTGATACGCAGGGTGGTCGTATGCTATGAAAGTTTTCATTTATTCAAAAGAAAGATTCGATTTTAGCTGTATAGTTGAATAACAGAGAGAAACAAACTCGAATTCCAATTATTCATAATCACTCACTCATTCGATTTACAGATTGGAAAAGTGTGCAACCTGAAAGAACACATGAAGCTGGTGTTGAACGAGGCTCCATACGTCTGTAACATTTGCAGTTACCGCTCGTCCACAAGAACGTTCCTGCTGAAACATGTTGCCAAGGAGCACGCTTTTGATCCGTGAGTTGTATTTTTTGAAAAAAAGCAATATTGAGACCAGTGCGCCGCAGGCGAGTGTTCAGTCACGTCTGTTTTGGCTTGAAAGTAGTACCCACTATTGTTTACCGGGGGTCCGAATATGGAAGGATATCACTTAGAAACCAAGCTGCACCTTAGGAAAGAAACGAAATCAAAGAATATGCATTTAGAGTATAACAAAAAAATTTGAATACCATTTCTGCGCACCCCTTCGGTGGTCTTTTAGGTCTTCAAACTTTCAAAGGGGGCCTTCAAACTCGTGAACAGTTAATCATACCTAGTCAATGCTCGTATTTCCCATTTCCGAGTATAACTTTCTGATTTCAGAGCCCTCATCTGTCCCCTATGCTGCAAATGCATTCGCTTGCCTTCCAACTTTCGCAATCGCCCACAAGTCCACTGTGAAGACTATGTGAAGCACATGATGGCTCATGGAGGTTTATTTTCTCTTTCAATGCGAAAACTAAACAAATTATTTTTTGAAAGCTCTCAAAATTATATATCAAAGTACACATGAGTATTCATCTCTGGACAAAAATTTTAGATTTTTCACAATTTTCACAAAATTTTTAATGTTTAGAGAATCTTTTTCATATGCTCAACCAGCCACGGATCATTTGGTTTCTTTAAAATTTTCAAAATTTTATTTCTATTTTCATTTTTGGCAAAAGTGAGAGTTCAATCCGAATACACATTTTCAGAAGCGGCAGATAGATCATATCATTGTGACAAGTGTGCACTGATCTTCATCTCCGAAGCTGACCTGATAGAACACAAGAGGGTAGATCATGGCCCGGTTGGAAAAGGATTCACCATTAAAATGAGAGTAAGTCGCACCAACTGTTCTTTATGGCAAAATGTAAACCGCAGAGTGTCCGCAGAGCGCAGAGCCGCAGAGTCATTTTTTGTTTCAGGCTTCGGAAATTTCCTAATAACACGTACGGCTCCTAAATAGGCTTAGGTAAGGTTCTAAGCACTAGTACGTTCAAAAAATGGGGGTCCGATTTTTCCTAAGCTTGATATAAGAAAAACTCTGCGGCTCTGCGCTCTGCGGACACTCTGCGGTTTACATTTTGCCGTTCTTTATTATAAAAAACTATACGGCTTTTTGATATTACACACTGGTTTTTGCTCTATTGAGAAATTCAACTCGAAAAATCAAGGTTTCTTTTTTCTAATGAAAGAAGGTTATTTGATCACAGTGTCTGCGGATTGAATGGTCCTAACGTCATCTATGGCATTTAGTAAAATACATCCAGTTGCATCCCGTTTTTTCAAATGTAAAAAACGTGATGTGAGTTATTATGAACACAAGCACTCTTCAGGGGCGCTTCGCGCCCCACATTCTTTTTTTTCTCACGCCAATTTTGATACTCGAAACAAAGAATGAAAAAGTGAAGGAACGTTATTCAAGAAAAACGTGAACTTACAGACAACTTGGAAGTTCTAGATAGCTCCGTTTTTAAAAATTAAAATGCTAGGCGATAAATGGATCACGTTGAGGACACGTTTGAATTTCAAAACTAAGGAAATCCGTGCCGCGCAGCAGCGCGCGGTCTGATCAAATTAAAAAGTTGATGCGCATCTCCGCTTCAACAGAACCTATCCGATGGCGTTTTCACCGTTCTGATCCGATTCCTATGAGCTGAGAACAGGCCGCGGAAAGACAGTGTGACCAAATAGCCTTTTTTCATAAGAATAGATCTCTTTAGGCTCACGTAAGATTAAGGTTAATTTAAGGTTCAACCTAAGCCCTTTTTAGGTTATTAGGGCTTTTCGAAAAAAGTTATGCACGTATCAAAAAAATGGGATGCGTTTTACTAATTGCCTCATCTGATAAGTTTTATATTGGCTGAAATTTCAACCGCGCGTCGCCGTGCGGCAATTCTGGATGAATACCGGAATAATATAAAAATGATGATCTCCCTCCGGTTGTTTGATTTATCTATTTGCAGAAACGTCTTCTGAGAAGGACGCGAAGCGTGTCCGATGATCCACAGAGCCAGATCAAGAAACTAGAACATGTGTACACCAGTACGAAGGAAGGAGTTCGTGTACACGACGAAGTTGCTTGTTCTAGTTCCCTGGAACGAAGCGGCTACGATACGTCGGTCGTCAGCAAAATGAAGCACACGTGTGCATGCGGATTCCAAACGCACAATGGCAACAGACTAGCGTCACACTTCCACAGATGCGGTCAGCCTTTTACTGTGAGTTTTTTTTTCAATTTAATATCAATCACTTAGCACATTCTTTAAGTATCTGAAGTCAGAAGTCACTTTAAGAAATGAAAATTGACAAAGTCTTGGTAAACATTGACAAAAACCTGGATCTACCAGAGTTTTACCTAATCTGACCTGGCCAGGATTTTTTACCTATTCTGGCATGGATTCACCAGGACTAACCTGGAATACCTGGAAAAACTAGAGATTTCCTGATTTTATACGAATCGCCAGATCTGGCCTGGATTCACCTGGACTTTGTCGATTTTCGATTCCCAGAGAAGTTGCATTTCAGAATAATAGTTGTAGAAATTCAACGAAAGCCCCAGGATATTGGTGATCCTGAGAAGGACTGGACTCATACTTCTGATGAAATTTTCTCCATCCCACGGCGTCTATCGATTTAAAAAAAATTAAGAATTAGTATGTATGCACCAGAGTTTTGACGAAAATGCCTTTTGTAAGCACGATTTTGACGATTCTCTAGATCTCACCAAGAATCTCTTTCGCTTTCTGTCGTCTTTTTTGCAGTCGAATGTCGCAACCCAAAATGCGATTTTTGATTCACGAGTATCACGAGATTTGTAAACTATGAAATGTTTGGGGGAAATGTTGAGAGTTATAAAAAAAGGTGTCAAATTAACATTTCGTTTCATTCAGAGCATCAAGGAAGTCATACCCAAATTGAGAAAGAACACGTGGGAAGAAGAGGAAGATGAAGCCATCTTGTTTGGATATCATCCTGAAGTCGCCGCCAAGGTATGCTTGAATCCTAAGTCCCTCGCTCCAATGACACCCTTCAGGAGCCAGAAGTAGAACGCATCTACGAATCTCAAGAGGAACTGAAGATGATGGATCTGACCGCGAAACCGAAAATTTCTACGGAAGCTGCTGTGAGACTGCTGTAAGTTTTTTGAAATTTCGAGAAAACCAGCAGCTATGACTTGCTTACAACGAAAAGGTGGACTGAATCGTGAGCTTCTGCCTGAAAAGTGCGAAATTTTTGTGATAGTCTGCTTCAAACGGTGGTCAAATCATACCTAATTAGTGCTTTTAACCTTCCATAAGCTTGAAATTAGCGGTGTTGATAAAAAATGGTTCAATCCAAATTGTTCAATTCAACTTTTTCCTCTCTCCCTCACACATATCTAGCAAAAAGTCTGACCGATTTCAAACGCGCGCCAGTCGCATTTTTGTAAAATGAGTACGGTAGGAGTCGGGACTCTCACAACGAACAGTTAGATCTTTGTGGATTCAAATTATTATTCTTACTTTCAGTCCATTGAAATTAAAGGTGCATTACTTTTACGTTCTTGTATTTTAAGGCGAAACTGCTACGGTACTATGTAACCGATTTACGGAGGGCAGACATTTTTACAGGTAGAGGATGCTATGTGCCTCATGCTTTGATCCAAACGCGACTAGAAATAATCAAAGTCGAACCAAAGAAATAACGCGCGAGTGCCTCATCAGTCATGACTCATGAGTACTCCTGTGAATAGTTACAAAAAAGTTACTTCACGAAAATTAAGGGAAACTCCTCGTTGTATTATTTTGAAAAATCTAGATTTTTCTCTAAATGAAACGAAGCAACTATAAAAAAAATTGCAGAAAGGCAACTACTGACAAGAAGGATTGGAAAAATCTGGTCAAGGAACTGAGAAGTAAGCTTGAATAAGACTTCGGAGAAAAAAATGAATGTGATTTAAAGATTATGTCTGAATTGAAGTTCATTTATGTGCTTCATAGCACATTTAAATGTTCACATTTGTATGGAATTCAAAGGTGGCATGTCAGGTGCTTTTTTAAATTGATATTTGGAAAAAATTCAAAGATGCTATGAATTTGAATGGTCTTCAAAGATTCTTATGGCACCTTTAAATCACATTTATTTTTCCCGAATAAGCTCAATTTTTTATGTTTAAAATTTTGTCTGTTGATCTCTTCCGCAATTTGTATAAATGTTTATTCACATGAAAATCATTATTGATTGGTACTCGTGTTCTGTTAATGCGTTTGAGGTAGATTTTATAGGAAAGTGGTTAATAATGATTTGAAATGGGATACATTTAGGCAGGAATGTAAATACCCTTTGTGGATGGGAATTGTGAACAAGTTATGAGATCTAATGTTAACTACAACAAAAAATGTTAAAGTGGTGCGGTGCCATGGGGTAATTTGTGAGATTCCACATGAAAATCATGATGGGTGAAGAAAATTGCCTTTTGTTGTTTTGCCACGTGGAAATCACCAGGTCGGTTTCTTAGTAGGTTGACCGAGCTGTGAGTAAACGAGAATCGAACAAAAACAAATGAATACGGCTAAATAAAGAAACTCATATCGTAGTGACTTGTTCACTTCAGGAGCATGCTCGCTTGATTTCTTCAGCTGAAGTTGAAACTTGATAATTTCGGAATAAACTGTTGACACTCACCTTCTGAAGTGCTTGTAGGATCAAATTTTCATCGATTTCTGTTTTAGATTGCGTCGGAACTTGTTGTACAACAACCTTCTCTTCTGTCGTTTGTGGTTTCGGGCTTGACTTCATTCTCTGTAAGAAATTCGAAAACTAGATTTCATTCGTTGAATATGTGTCATTTTCACACTTTATTTCAAACAAATACCTTGACAAGACTCAGAAGCATGTCCAAATCAACGCCGCAATCTTCTTCATCTATCTTTCGCATCAATTTCAAGAATCGTTTCTCAACTTCATCAACACGATCAGAAACCTGAAAACGATTAAAATTATCTAAAACATTTTTTTCGGGCACTAGCTGTGCATCAGACGGAATATGCGTGCCCACCGTTATAACAAGGCACCCCTGCCGTTACAATAAATAGTTCCCAACTTCCTGATGCACACACCTATTTTTCACACCGCCCTGCATGTACACCTAGTCCTCAAAAAAAAATTTAAGAGTTACAATTACGAATGTGAACTTACATCGTAGCCTTCGTCCGACATGTTGCATATTTTAGTGATGTCGTCGAGTAAATCGTAATACGCTTTTCTATCCGGATGAAGTTCTTCCATGACCAGGCTGTAAGAAGATGATTGCAGTCGACTGTAAGAAATAAATAAAACAATTATAGTATTTCGGCAGACTATTTGAGCATTTGAGCACGATTGACTATTTAATTTCGTATTCTTACAAACCAGTACGAAGTTTTGAACTGATAAAAATTGTAAAACTTAGTACTGTAATTTATTTTTATTTTTAAAAATAGTAATATGCATAATTAAAGTTTAGTTTCTACATCTGCAGATGCATCTGTTCCATGTAAAAATTTTCAGAAGTAAACCTTTCATGACGAGCATCTATGAGATTCCCTTAGCTGTTTTCGGCGCAAGGTACGACGATTCATATAAAACTACGTAGAATTCAGACTCTGTCCACTTGAATTACAATTGGAGGCTGAAACGAATGAGGTTTTCGCTTCGACCGTCTGAAATCACAAACATCTTTGAAAAACGTTTTCAGTTGACAGTCACTTCTCCTACTGATCCTGTCATTCTACTAAAGTGCAATCTGACCACGAAAGACTTCAGTGTCTTCAAAGCTTCTTGCGACGTTCTGATTAAAGAAATTGAAATGGACAAAAGGTTGAGTCATGGGTCACGTGCATGTGATTTGCAAACGAGGGAATTCGTTTTCAGTTTACTCGGTCTTCGAATTGAGAAAGATTCTGATGGATGCACTTATACACTTGCTATCGAAACGAGTGTGGACAAGATGAAGATAATTCTATCTCCCGCTTCTTCTGATCTTCTCGTCGCACATCTCACAACTATCGCTGTCAAATTCCAAGTGGGTCTAAAAAATAAAAAATTGTCAAAAATGATGAATGACTTTATGAACTACTGTTTTTCGATACTAAGCAGCAATTTCATTTTTCAGCTCTTGATTGCAAGAGAAAAGAAGTTCAAAGAAGAATTGAAAGAGCAATTGAAGGATTCTAGAATCAAATATGAGAAGGTTTTTTTCTACTTTTCAAAAACAAAAGTTATTTTCAGTTGGAGCAAGATTTACGCTACCAGAAAAAGGAGAATGAACTTCTGACAATGATGTTGAAACAGGAGAAAGCTCTGGGTATTCGTTTTTGGAAAACTGTTTTTTTCAAAATTGAATTGTAGACTGGCAGACTCGTCAGTACCACGGGGAACCGTCCTGCTCATGTCCTGAAACGTGCCAGAATATTTGCAAAATGCAGGTTAACAATTGTAATTCCTTCTTTGACTTGTTGTGTTTAGATGAACAGGATGGAGGATGATGATGAGGAAGATGAAGATATGGTGGAGTCCCCGGTCACGGAAAAACAGTCCACAACAGAAAGCATGCAACTGACGAAGACTGAAGGTGCAGGTTTTCTTTATGATTGAACAAGATTCATTGAAGTTCAACTGGTTAATATTAACTTTACTATAGTATAGTCATATAGCATAGTTGTATAGACATAATCTTTTTCTTATGGCGATTTTTTGCATTATAAAGTATAGGTACTCTAGAAAAAATTAATATAGAGTTAATTGAGGCACCGAAAAAATTAACTCTGCATTTATTCCGGAATTAACTCTGAATGTACTCCGGAATTAACTCTGAATTAACTTTTTTTTTGCGAACATCTGAAAGTAGGATACCGAAATAGTAGAGACCCGGAGATGATTTTCAAAAGTTACTAGAATCAGTTTTAGTTCCTTTTCTCTTTTTATGACCTCTGTGATCGTTCAACTTTATATGAAGGTTATTCCGGAGTACATTCAGAGTTAATTCCGGAGTACATTCAGAGTTAATTCCGGAATAAATTCAGAGTTAATTTTTTTTGGTGCCACTCAATAAACTCTATACTAATTT
>OZ022254.1:3757886-3761745 GCA_963978915.1 Caenorhabditis parvicauda
CTAACTTGATAGTTTCTTGTCCCTTTTTTAAACCTATTTCTCAATTCTCAGCTAGCAATGAAAAATAAGCAGAATCTGAAACGTACTATGAGATGGATATTAGACATGTACTGTATCAACCTTTGTCACGGTCACTCACGGTATTTCATAAAATCTGATGTGTCTTCGTTGATGTATTCCGTGTTTCACATATTAAACAAACGATATGAATTATTCTTATGTTTTGCGGCAAAACTTTTCCCTATCTTACTTGACGCTTTTAACCCATAAGGTCTGAGTTGTTATTTGGTGACAAAACGACGAAAAATCAGGATTTCGCCGGTACGTCGCCATAGTGTCGCCAAATTGTCGTCAAAGTGGCGACAAAGTTATTTTGAAGTCAAATTGTTGTTCAGAAATGTACTTTTGGATTTTTATAAGATCTTCTAGGTGAGATCAGTTATGGTATTCAAGACAAGCAGGTAGTCCTCGCTACGCTCAGAGCCGTTTTTTTCATTACAAAACACATATTCAGACCTTTTTATTGAAAAAATAAGTAGTTTTCACTCCCTGTTCGCAATCACACTCCTTGTACAATTCAAGTACGGCGAAAACTAATGCAAGTCGGGCTAGAACCAATGCAACAACTTGTGGGCCCCCAGTGGTCACGTGTGCAGCGCTCGCAAAAAATGTGCAGCGGTGACCGAGTGGTTAAAGCGTTGGATTTCTACTCGCTCAATGCGCGTTCGAATCCCCTTCTAGCCAATTTTGCACAACCCCTCCCCCCACAACAAATCCAAAAAGCTTCACCCAAAAATTTGCCTCACGAAAAAGGGGGCGGGGCAAAGTGGGCGGAGGATTTGTCAATTAATAATATGATTTTTAGTTTGAGCTTAACAAAAGTGATATACTCTGGCCTATCCTTCGAGCCTAAGCCTAAGCCTCTTCCATCTTTCTGAACCCAGTCTTTGCAGTGGTCTTTTGAGTAATATGCTCTGTGGCCTAACCTTTGAGCCTAAGCCCGAGCCTCGTTCATCAGCCTCAATCCACTGTTTGCAGGAGTCTTTTAATTAGTTTCGATGAAATCTGTCTCCGGAGCACATAACGTGTTTCCTGCACACTTTCTCTCTCTCTATAACCCCGTAATAATAAAACCAACGACGAGCGGTTATTTTATTTTATTGCCAGGTCCGCCATAAACGAATGAACCTATACGAGTGCACTTTCCTGCTTGGTTTTCTCGTCACGAATGGCGTCAACGCTTTCTCATGTCTACAGTGCGGTGGCAACTTCTACGAAGGTGTCGTCAGGTGGAGTGTCGTTCTTGATTTTGAAAAGTCAATAAATCGATTCCAGACTATCCAAGGACAAGTGCTGCAAGCCACTTCCAGTTGAGTGCAAAAAAGGAGAGGTTGTGTTTTTATTATTTATTTTCTGAATAAATTTTTAGGTTTGCCTTCGAGCTTTAGTCTACTCACCATACGGTAACTTTTTCCTGTCCGGTTGTCATCCAGAAGAAGATCATTTGAGAGGTAAATTTTAGAAAAAAAAACGCCAAAACGGGCTGATGAGAGTGGGATTCGAACCCACGCCCCCGAAGGGACTGGTGCCTTAAACCAGCGCCTTAGACCGCTCGGCCATCTCACCGCTGATTTTTGACTCAAGACAAAATGTGTTTCAGGCTGCGACTTCCACCACTTACCACACAACTCGTCAGTGCACCGGTGCGTTTGCACAGACACTCATTGTCAGAAAGAGTTTCCCGGCGACTGTCCGAAGCCTATCAGGACGACTCAAGCAACTTTGCCGACGAAGCTGGCTGTCAGGACTACAAAAAAGCCAGTTAGAAGACTCATGAACACGAAGAACATCAAGTCATCTAGTTTTCAACTCTCGATTCTTTCTGTTTTGACATTTGCCTTATCTTATCTCCTCTAAACATAATTTCCCGACACTTCTGGTTTACACGCTTACGGGTAACGTTTGATTATTGAATGGTTTTGTCGTGAATCATCGTGTTTGTTCTGCATTGTCATTCCCTTTCTACCCTTTCGAAAGAAACATTTCTCAGGGAAACCGTTCGGTGTCTGTACGATTTCTGTAACCCATATTGGTTTAGGCGGTATCTGTATGAATCCGTACAGACGCACATATCTTCCTCTACCTGTAAAAAAGTCTGACCTCCGTAAATCGGTTTCTTAGTTACCGTAGCAGTTTCGCTTCGAAAAACATGAACGATTAAGTAATGCGCCTTTAATTTCAATGGACTGAAAGTAGGAATAATAATTTAAATCCACAAAAATCTAACTGTTCGTTGTGAAAGTCCCGACCCTACCGTACTCAGTTTACAAAAATGCGACTGCCGCGAGTTTGAAATCGGTTAGACTTTTTGCTAGATATGTGAGACGCCGAACGTTTTTCCTGAGTTCCCCGGTACGCGATGCACACCGAACATCTCAAATCACGACAGTTCTGGCATCGCATGTAGTCTGTATACGTTCAATAAACATCATAAAGCAAGATCAAACATTACACTGTCTCGACGTCTGGACGCTCTCTATCTCACAAGATGACATTTGTTTTTTTATTGTCATCATTTATGTGTATACATGTGGACAACACCAGAATTATTATGTCATGTCCGTTTTGAATCGATTAAGTACGCGTATTCACTAAGCCCTTCACTTTCACTCAGAAACTCATTTTCATTTGGAGCTTGCGCATTATGACAACTTTTGAAAATCATCCGCGTTTTTTGATCTTTTTGCTGTTTAGGGAAGTTCTCTCATTTTATTTTTTCCCAAAATGAGTAACGAATTCATGTAAACATTTTTCCATTTCTTGAAATTATTTTTCCGTCCTGAAGACGCGATTCTTGCATTTTTCAATAAGAAAAAACCAATGAAAAATAACCGATATAAAATTTTAAACTCGCGCCATTTGACAAAATCTGACAGAAAATCTATTTTTTCCGGAGTCCGAGTCTTTGGAAAAATCTTGGTTTTTTTTCTGGTCGTTCACAGGGAAACTAAGAAAAAAAATTAGCTCGCTTCGTCTGACAAACTCTGAAGCAGAACTGCGTTACAATTTTTTCGACTCATATTTTAACGCACATAGTTTCCTATACCTGTAAAAAAGTCTGGCCTCCGTAAATCGGTTACTTAGTACTGTAGCAGTTTCGCCTTGAAATACAAGAACGATTAAGTAATGCGCCTTTAATTTCAGAATGGACTGAAAATGAAAAATAATTTAAATTCACAAAGATCTAACTGTTCGTTGCGAGAGTCCCGACCCTACCGTACTCATTCTGCAAAATTGAGATTAGAGCGCGTTTGAAAACGGTCATGCTTCTAGCGATATATGTGTAACGTGATTATCTCATTTCCTATCTAATGCCCAGAAGATTTATTCCAAAACTTGTCAAGATCACCACTCAGATGACAGACAAACAGGCACTTCAAAAACTGTCACGGTTCCGGGAGAAACGTGTCCTTTCTATCCAGAGCCACGTTGTCCACGGTTACGCTGGCAATAAGTGTGCCGTCTTCCCTCTGCAGGTAACGCCTGACCGCAACGCTCCCAACGTTCTTTTTTCAGTTGCACGGATTCGACGTGGACTTTGTTAACAGCGTGCAGTTCTCGAATCACGCTGGTACTATCCAATTCGATGATTCGTTAAGAAGTAACTAATGTGTTGTGTGTGTGTGTGTGTCAAATTTGTTAGATATGCAGGCTGTTTTTGATACGGTAGTTATACGTCGGTACTAGGCGCGTGTAACGTATAGGACTCAAATTAGATATGCAGGCAGTCGCTACAAGAAAATGAGATTGAGTACGGTATCAAGAAATGCAGAAAGCGTATAGATTCGGCTTAAGATCT
>OZ022254.1:3761945-3774445 GCA_963978915.1 Caenorhabditis parvicauda
CACACAGTGTGATATTAAAAAAACATTACAGGTATCAAGAAAATCATCGTTACAAGTGGCGTTACACGCGAACAAACAGAAACCACCCTGCGGTGTTTTGCAACTGTGAAAGGTAAACCGCGCACACTTCGCGCCTCTGCAATCCGTGCACACTCTTCAGAATCCGCCTGCAGCCCACACAACGCTTCCGCTTCACGTTCCGCGACTCGAAGGACAGTTTGTCGGAACCGGAGATGTTTTCACATCCCTGCTGATCGCATCGTTGGATGACGTTGATGGAGATGTTGCTGGGGCTGTTCCAAGAGTTCTGGATCACTACAATCGCTCATTAACAACACCTTTGCGTATGCTAAGAGTGGGTTTTCAATTATGTCTCTCTCTCTCTCTCTCTCTCTCTCTCTCTCTCTCTCTCTCTCTCTCTCTCTCTCTCTCTCTCCCTCACACACTTTCTCTCTCTATGTCTTACTCACTTTCTCTCCCCCTCTCTCTCACTCTCACTTTCTCTCTCTCTATGTCTCACATCACCCATTCTCTCTCTCTCTCTCTCTCTCTCTCTCTCTCTCTCTCTCTCTCTCTCTCTCTCTTTCCTCTCTTTCTCTCTCTCTCTCTCTCTCTCTCTCTTTCTCTCTCTCTCTCTCTCTCTTCTCTCTCTCTCTCTCTCTCTCTCCCTCTATCTCTCTCTCTCTCTCTCTCTCTCTCTCTCTCTCTCTTCTCTCTCTCTCTCTCTCTCTCTCTCTCTCTCTCTCTCTCTCTCTCTCTCTCTCTCTCTCTCTCTCTCTCTCTCTCTCTCTCATCTCTCTCTCTTCCTCATATAATTCCTTCAGAGAACTCAAACGAAAAGTCGAAGCGGCTCTGTGAACTGAGACTGATTGAAACAAGGAAAGATCTTCTGGTACCTCCATCTATCGACATGATCCAAGTAGAACAAATCTGAAATAATAAGAAAAAACGATTTTGAGAACTCCATTCCATTCATTTATTCCATACATTCATTTGTGCTCAATAAATTATTTTCACCCGATTTTTTAATTTTTCTTTTCAATATTTACAGCAATAATTGGAGATCTTTAAGATATGAGTCGGTGGTAGACCCGTAGAAACTGATTGATATCTATTATGACGGACATTTTTGACGCAAAATTTAGTCGTGAATTAATGTGTTGGGTCTGCAATGTTGCGTAAAGACAGGACTTCAAGCTAAAAATGTCCGCCTTTTTCCGCAAAAAGATTAAAGAATCTGATCTTGAATGAAATCTGGTGAGCTCCGCGTCATTGAGCTGAATCGGAACGCGCGGACAACGTTCCGCAGGCGTCGCCGCGCGGCAGCTGCAGAGGTCCGTGCCACGCTCCGCAGGTCGACGCGCTCGCGTGACGGAGATCGAGCTTGGTCTACGGACTTTGCACCGCCTGAATTGACTTTTGTAGCCTTTTCCCATTATTGATTGATCGTGTCGAGACGGGAAGACGCAGAGAGTGTTCCCGGGATCTTTGCTTCCCGAACATACTTTGAACGAAAATTCGCTATAGGGCGCGTTCGCACATCAATTTTTTTTTCAATCTTTTGTCCTATCTTTCTCATTTTTAAAAAGCGAATTTGTTTTGGCCAATCGCTGTTGAAAAATTGTATAAATCGTGTAACTTTCCTTCGTAACTAGCTTTTTATCATGAATTTTGAAAAAAAACGTCAGAAAAAAAAGTTTTTAAACTACAGTAACTGTAGTTTGATCTACGGCGATGCAAAGGGGCGGGGTTTGTGCTCGCTGCTTATTGGTCTCCTCCCCTCGCTGCTTGATCCGACACTTTTGAGAGCTTTACAGCTTTGCCCTCTGCAAACGCTCCGCGAGCCGCTCGCTCCCAAAAAAGCTCACTTTTGTACAGAGACGCCCGTCTCGGCTCCTCTACTAGCTTCTGAGTATCGACGACTGGCGGAGCCGGGAAATCAATCCGGCTCAGTCTCTCAGAAACTTCTTCAAAATCGTGAGAAATCTGACGAACAGTCGTTTTTCTTCTTTCTGAAGTCCCGGCTTCCGAATTATCATTGTGAGGTTCTTCCTCGTCCTGCGGGAAGAATCTGAAAATTTGATTTTGAATCCCCGCCCCTTCGTAAATCTACAACAACCCACCTTTGGGTCGGTTTCGGGCTCGTTTGCTGTCGAACAATCGAGAAAGGCCAACTACCACTTCGTTGAGACGTGACTTCGACTGAAATGGCGGGAATTTGAATGTGGCTGAGTGGTCTAGTGGTATGATTCTCGCTTAGGGTGCGAGAGGTCCCGGGATCGATCCCCGGCTCAGCCCTGCGCCATTTTTCAACCCACCTTTGCCCTTTGGTGTTCGTTCCATAGCCAATGGCGACGTCCTTCCAATATGCGAATGGTCACCGGCAAATGGGCTCTTTTCTCTGAAAGAATCTTCCTCCAGTGTCATTGGAACGGTGCCAAGAGGTCCCGATCATGGGATCTGCAAATGTGCTCTATTGCAACTCTAGAAAATTAGAAATAATATGGAATTAATATGGAAATAATATTAAATTAATATTAAATTATTATGGAATCGATGTGAAATTAATGTGGAATTAATATAGAATTAATATGGGAATGATTTAGGAATGTTCAATTTTTCTAGCTCAGTAGAGCGCGATTACTCACCCATCAGTTTTAGACAGCGAATAAAGGATTTTATCCAGTCTATCTGGCTCAGTCTCGCGCAGCTTGTTGTACATCTTACACTGGAGCTCTTTTGGTATCTAAATTCCATCATTTCACAGAAAACCATAGAAGTTCCTACCGTGAATATCGCCTCCACCTCGGTGATCATCGTCTCTACGATAGAAATCGAATGTTCGTTTTCCAGAAGGGAAGCTTGCAGCTTTTCCGCATCACCGCGCAGGATACATGGTGCAAAAATCGTCGCCAGATTGTGCGCGTCCATTTTGTTTCCTTGTTGCTGAAATTGATTATTGAATGGTGGCAATGCCCCGCCTACTTCATTGATTGGGTGGTGGTGCACTCTCCCCCCTTCACTGATTGGTCGCTGGTGCCACGCCTCTTTATTGATTGGTCGACAGAGCCCCGCCTCTTTATTGATTAGTTGGTAGTGTCCCGCCATTTCAGCGATTTTTTGATTGGTCGACATTATCCCACCCCTTCAGCGATTGGTCAATAGTGCCCCGCCCCTCAACCGATTGGTCGGTGATGCCCCGCCCCTTCCTGACTTGATTGTTTAACCCCGCCCAAATCACTTACGATGTTGCCGTCCTGCAACGGCTGATCTGCCGAATGAAGGCTGACTTCATGCAAGAACTTCAACAGAACAAAAAGGGTGTCAGTGTTTGGCGAAATCAGCAGGGCCACCAATAGACGGACTGCCTCTAGACGATCTTCACCAACCAACTCTGAACGACACACCATTACACCAAATCTGGAAGATACGCTTACTTGCACACGCGATGTAACCCTGATAGTGCTCCTTAGGAAGAAGGGGTTGTGGTAGGTCCCTGAAATGTTGGATGAATGGTGAATGGTGTCGGTGGTGTACCGAAAGTACTCTTTCAGAAGAGTCGCCACATCGTGTGCTGTCGTGTTCTCAACCATGCTGTCATTGATCGCGGTTCCACCACCGGCCTGAAAATAGAAAAGAATCATGTTGTTAGTGAACCACAGTAACTCTCATATTCAACTTTTGATCTACCGACTTTCTAGTTGCCTCCCTTGGATCCCGGAGGCCACGCTCACTTGATTCACTACTTACGATTTTCCTACTTCTCCAATAAAGTCATTATATTGGCCGGCGTACCACACAGTTCATGAGAGAACTTTTAAAAAAAGATTGTTTATAATAATGTGGAACACAATTTTCTTCGTAACTTTCGAAAACAACCAACCTTCTCCAGAGCGTTTCTTAGTTGTCGGCATCTTTTAGTGTTGCCTGCGACTCTGAACAGTCCCACCGAGTAGAGACCTAGAAGTTCAAATTTGGATTTTGACTGTGAAAGGGGTTAGAGAAAAGCCGAAGAGTAGCTTGCTAGATGACAGTTGTAATGCGAGTTCAATGGTAATCTTTTTGTAAGAGCTAAACAGTTCTGGACAGTTTTCATTCACCGCGGATCAGGGAAGAATGAATACAGCCGCTTTGCAACCGCTCTGCAAGACCCCCGCGGAGCGCACTTGCCTCACTTTATTTGTGATTTTATCAAATGGTTTTCTCGTTTCTTCATATCTATAAAAATTGCGGATTATTCCCATGGTTAGTTTCGCCTATTATGAACATTTCCCGTTACGCACCATCTTGGTGTAGCTCACCAAAAACTCACCATAAGTCATCAAGTACTGCGTGCAGTTTTCTACGATTCTCGGGACCTGGAGATCGTGTGGGTCCGCAACGTCAATTTCTGTATCCAGTGAACAAGAGAAGGAGGCGGAGGAAGGACGTTGCTTCTTCAAGTAACGACCCTGGAAATAAGGTAGTTGGAGGAACCCGCGGAAGGTCGGCGCCTCCTGTTTTATAAATAAAAAAATGTTTTATTTTTGACATTTGGCTTTTTTTCTGAAGCGCTTCAATCGTTTTTATTTGCAAAAGTCAAAAACGTTTTCGGGGTACGTATTCTACCTTTCCGCGCGATGCTACGCGGCAACACAACTCACCGTAACAATTGGCTCTTTCTCCGGCTCTGCGCTTAACAAGTTGGTGGAGCTGGTGGGGGCTACGAATGGTGTTGGCGAAGATGGGATAGATGAGTACGACGGGTAGAGATTCAGCGTAGATGGATAAAGCCACTTCCTGTCTTCCGGAGTTTGTTGTAGAATTTCTGGCTCCGATTTGACAGGCTTCGCGGATTGCTTTCCGTTTTTCGGATTCCTGAAAAGTTTGGTGTCCGACCCGAGACTGTCACCCTCCCTCATCTCCCTGTTCCCGTGGCGGGATGAGAAAGTGTCGAGACGGAGACGCACCCGATCTGATACTTTCTCGGGTTTTGTTTTCCGATGGTCCCGCCCACTTTTGTAATACGCGGTGAAAGCCCGTATTGATGTGGAAAATTTTCACTCTACAACCTTGGGTACGACTAAAAAGACTAACGTCGGCATAAGGCACACAGAAGAGTCATCGAGTGATCGACACCGGCTTTCTTGATCCAGTCTGAAATGTTGTGTGTAAATGAGCTCTAATGAGAAATCGGAGTTGCGCTGTTCAGCAAATTGACTCTCATAAAATAAAAGTTCCTTGGTACCGTACCCGCGCGCCACCTGCATATCTCACCTCTTCTCGTTCAACATACACATGGCTAGGGAGACGCCGAAGACTCGTTTGTCATCGGTTATGGGAACTCCAGAGGATCTTCTATTCTCACCAAGCATTCTGTTCGCTTTCACCAATTTTTGGCGTTTTTGGCGTAGGGCCGCCAACGGGTCTGAAAGTTGTTTCTCTCCCTCTCTCTTTCTCTCTCTTTCTTTCTCTCTCTCTCTCTCTCTCTCTCTCTCTCTCTCTCTCTCTCTCTCTTTCTTTCTTTCTTTCCCTCTCTCTCTCTCTCTCTCTCTCTCTCTCTCTCTCTCTCTCTCTCCCCCTCTCTCTCTCTCTTTCTCTCTCTCTCTCTCTCTCTCTCTCTCTCTCTCTTTCTCTCTCTCTGTCTCTCTCTGTCTCTCTCTCTCTCTCTCTCTCTTCTCTCTCTCTCCCTCTCTCTCTCTCTCTCTCTCTCTCTCTCTCACTCTCTCTCTTTTTTTCTTTCTTCCTCTCACCTTTTAGCTTCCCAAAACTGATTCCAGGTAAAAGTCGCTGTAAACGTTGCAGTGCTAGTACTTGCAACGCACTTCGTTCTATCTCCGACAAGTACTCTAACCTTGCTCCTCTTAACACAACTTCAGCTCCGTCGACACTCCTCCACGTCATGCTGTCCTGTAATAACGGTTTTTATGACTCGGCAGAGTTTTGTCCGCATACATCCGACGGTAAGACACACTATTCCCAAGTTATTTACAGTACCGTCCATAAAGATACGAACGCTAAGATTTTTTGACATATGTCAACCTGGGAACTCCGGATTGGTCTGTAACTTTCAGAAATGTTGGAGAAAACATTTTTATGTATTGGTTATGAAAATGGAAACCATAGGAAATCACTGCGCAACAAAAAGACCTTTTTCTCAAATCCACTGAAAATCGAATTTTTCTCTTTCACATTTATTTTTCTTTTTTTTCATTCAGTATAGGTTTTTATGTTTTCAAATGCATAGTTCTGATAGTTCAGTATATCTAGCTGGTAGAAAAAATAAAAATTGACTCAATAGGTGCTCGTTCGATGCCACAACACGCGATTGAAGAGGTCGCACTTGACTAAAAAGCCCGTAAAGACAATATAAAAATTTTATGAAGTTACTTTTGCTCCAGATGGACTGGATCTACTTGAAAAGTGATAACAAACCTTTTCTCTCATTGTTTCGACACTATTCGAAGTTACCTAGAAAAGATTCCAGGCCGTTCGCCATTGAACTCGTGGCTCACCTTCTCAAAAATTATCAAGTTGTGGTCAGTTTTTCATTCATAAAATGGGAACGCCGTGTTGTAGATCTCCAATTTTTCGTAGACACTCTCTTTACATGTTTTTTGTTCAGTTTAATGTCTGGACGTCAACTAAAAAATTATTTGAAAAAAATTCAAGTGAGCCGAACTGGAGTAAGAGGAGTAGCGGATTCGCAGGGTTCTAAAGAGGCAGTCTAAAATTGTGAAAATGGATGAACCGAAGTTTTTTGTTGTCGAAATTAAACATAAACGTTTGGAGAGATGTTTGAATGTGAAACAAAGTTGATTTCTGTAACTAATCCATTCAAAAATCACGATTTTTGCAACCTGAAAAAAGGCTTCTCCGTACACTTTCATTCGACCTTTCTCAAAATTGTTCAAAATGATTGACTTACCATACTACTGTATTTAAATGAACAGGAGTGATATAGAGAATAAGTCTACAAAAAACTGGACATCCATAACACGGCGTTCCCATTTTATGAATGAAAAACTGACCACAACTTGATAATTCTCGAGAAGGTAGGCCACGAGTTTAATGGCAAACGGTCTGGAATCTTCTCCAGGTAACTTCGAGTAGTGTCAAAACTGTTCAAAGGGTGTTTGTACTAATTTTTTGAGTGAATCCAGTTCATCTGGAGCAAGAAAAACTTCATAAAAAGTCGATTTATTTCTCACTGTCTTCTCAGTAATGAGTGACCTCTTCGATCTCATGTGATGGCATCGAAAAATCATCAATTGAGTTGATTTTTTGATTTTAAACATGTTAATAGTCTGCGTTATCAGAACAATGCTTTTGAAGACATAAAAACTTATACTGAATGAAAAAAAGGAAAAATAAATGTGAAAGGAAAAAATTCGATTTCCAGTGGATTTAAGAAAAAGGTCTTTTTGTTGCGCAGTGATTTCCTATGGTTTTCATTTTCATTAACAATACATAAAAATGTTTTCTCCAACATTTCTGAAAGTTACAGACCAATCCGGAGTTCCCAGGTTGACATATGTCAAAAAATCTTAGCGTTCGTATCTTTATGGACGGTACTGTACGTCCAAAACTCAGCGAGGATGAAATGACGTTTTAGTCAATCCTATGACGAATCTGTATGAAAATAAGTTGGATTCGAGACTCATTAATCGATTCCCCGGCGGTTCATTAAAATGACGTTACCGAGAAGGCGGCGGCTGAGTAATCTGGATCTGTCGAAAACAATTTGATACGGATATCAGATGAGGGTGTAGTGGTAGTGGTCTAGACCACCGTTAGACATGGCGGGAGTTCGATCCCTGCAGTGGGTAGCCACTATCCCGGGAACGAGGACTAAAATCAACATACCCTACCACCCAGAGGTTGAAACACCAATCATGTCATTAGTGTAGTGGTAGTAGTCTAGACCTCCGTCCGACATGACGGGAGTTCGACCCCCACAGCCGTGGGTAGACGGGAGATTTTAGCATTCATCCCTATCCCGGGAACGATGACTGAAATCAACTTAACCTACTATTCAAAGAGTGAAACATAAATCATGTCATAAGTGTAGTGATAATAGTCTAGATCACCGCCAAACATTGCGGGAGTTCGATCCCCGCAGTGGGTAGCCACTATCCCGGGAACGATGGTTGAAATCGACAGACCCTATCACTCAGAGAGTGAAACACCAGTGATGTCATTGGTGTAGTGATGGTGTGTCTTGATCAGCACCAACCATGGCGGGAGTTCGATTCCTTCAGTAGGTTGGTAATAGTTTCAAGATCAATGAAGCTTATGAGTCACACAGGTGCTTAGTACTAGGCACGACATTGTTCAGTACATTCTGAATCAATCACCTCCACCCTATGACGTCATCACGCAAATCATCGCAACCTCCGTCTGCACACTTATGCATTGCACAAGCACTGCTTGTTGGAATCAAACCGAGTGGGAACCGTCCCCGGTCCGACACCCATTCTACCTGCCCCCATTCGCCTCCCCCGCATCATTTTCGCGTTTATGGGTTGAGTTAACTGCTCGAATATAATTGCTCTGTGAGCTCATCACGCGGAGCTTAAAAGCCGTGTCAACAGAATTGGATTCTGTGGAGCTACAATTGCTTCTACAGTTCTTTCTGGAATTTGAAGAAATCATGTATTCAACAAAGAATGATATTCCATGTATCCTGACCAATTTTAGTCCTCAATAAACTAGAGATAATTGTAAAACTGTAACATTTTTCGAGAACACCAATATTCATATTGAAAATGTAGTTGAGCTATCGATTTGAAAACATTGTAAGCGATTTTTGTCGGACCACCCCCGGTGGTCCCGCCCACTTTTGGAACGAGCCACAAGTGATACGCTGTGGATCGTGAAATTACAAAAACGAACCAATGATCTCCAGGCGGAGTCTGTAGACGAGGAAGTGCTGGAGGCGTGCGAAAAGTTGATGTACTTTGGTTTAAGCTTCCACAGAAGCTTTTGTGATGAGTACTTCCAACCATCAGAATGGCTACTGAAAGGAGAATGTTGGGATGAGAGAGAGAGAGAGAGAGAGAGAGAGAGAGAGAGAGAGAGGGAGAGAGGGAGAGAGAGAGAGGGGGAGGGGGAGGGGGAGAGAGAGAGAGAGAGAGAGAGAGAGAGAGAGAGAGAGAGAGAGAGAGAGAGAGAGAGAGGGAGAGAGGGAGACCCACCTACTGGCCGAAAGTGGTACCGATGGTGAAACAGGCGCAGTCATCGTTTGCGTCAACTCTTCGTAGTCGTTGGAATCATGGAATCCAGATGACTCTCTTGAGTCACGAAGTTTTCCCTGGAAAAAAGTTAATGAGCCTGACAGTTTTTGAGCCGCGCGGGATGTCTTTTCTTTGTATTCATAATTGTAGTCGCTCGTGAGAACCCAGTGACGTCATTCATATGAAGAACTCTCTCACACCCGCTGGGTGGCCCTCATATCCAGAGGGTGAAACACCAATGATGGTTCAGTGGATAGTAGTCTCTCAGAGGAGGCAACTCAGATTGGATCCAGAAAAATTCAGATTGGATCCAGAGTTGCACCTCCAATCGGGACGAAATATACTTCAATATACTCGTTTTAACCGAGTATTCACCATGTTATCTGGTTTTGGCGAAAAAATAATTTTCCGAGACAATATAGTCATTTGAAGGATTTTGTCAGATTGGATCCAGGACGGTCATATTGGATTCAGTTTGGATCCAATTCGTATTTTTGATGTTGTGAAAAAAGTGCCCATATGTCACTTCTTTTTTTCTAAAAACACCAAAATTATTTGTTTCATATTAACTCAGCTCATGATCTATCTGTTAACTTAAGTTTTGAGTGCATCAAGAGCATTTGAAAGACATTTAAAAACTCTGATCGGATCCAGAAAAAAATCAGATTGGATCCAGAAAAACACACATTGGATCCACAGTGCAGAGAGTATAACTTCCATCACTATTCTGATATCAAAAGAACCCATGGTCAACCTTATTTGGTTCTTCTTTCTCATCGTATTCGTGATATTTTGGGCATTCCGCTGAAGTTTCTTTTGTTTATCACACCACCTAACAGTCTTCGCGCTGGACCTGATTAAAAGACATGATGATAACTTCGATAAAACTCATGGATAGAAAAAATAAGACCCTGAGTGAGAGTTTTAAACTTCCTCAAAGTTTTTAGTTTACTACTGATAATAAATTCATAGATGTTAGAACTCCAATAGCTTGTCCTCCAGCACACATCTAGGTGGACCGGAATCGGGCCGTAAACTGGCGACAGTAGGGTCGGGCGACAGATCCACTGCTATGGAACTAGCAATAAACTGAACTACAAATGGACAGCATATGGGCAACAGATAAACTGCGGGTGTAACAGCGAGGAGAGAACTACTTAGTTTTATGAAACGCAGTTAATAAAATAAGTTTGTCATGCGCGTGTCAAGTGAAACATCGTAATTTTACTTTTTTTTTCGAACGTTTTCTGATTGTTTTTGTTGCATTTTGTTTTGTATCTTGTGAGTTTCATATTGTTTTTTGACAAATTATGATAAATGGACGACCGGTTCCCGAAATTTTCAAAAGGCTAGTGCTTAAAACCTCGAATACTTTCTATTTTTCGCGTCTTACACCTTTCTTGTCGTATTCACCTGAAAACTTACTGAGATATATATTTGCATATTTTCTTACCAGATACATGTATTTAGTTTTTGAAAACAAAAGTAGAAGATATCATATCACGTTTTAGGGATTAAAAATTGAAATCAGCCAAAACATGGGAAATTGGCACATTTTAAAGCTTCAAAAAGCATAATAGCTCCTATTCTTTACTATCACGATTTTTTCTATTTAAAAATTGAATTACAGATAAGCGTGTGTCGAAAGTTGGACAGAGAAAGCGAAGTTTGGACTGAGTATACTGGTATACCTGTGAGATGGGAAGTGTAATGGAAGTAAGTTGTTCTGTACTTTTTTATATCACAACCTGATAGTTGATTTTTTTTCATGATCAAGATCAACAACTACTCGTTACAGACAATCAGCTCCGTCCCAGATGATAACTGGCAACTGTGCTGCAATGGGATCACGAGGTAACTTTTATGCAAGTTTGTCTATAGACGACTAACGTATATTGCAAAAAAAAGCCACGATGTAAGTTTCTTATTTTACATAGGAATTTTAACAAAACCGGAAATCGTAGAGATATTTTGTCGCCTATTCGTAGATGTTTCTCATATATTTTGAAGAAAATAAAACCGCTCAAAAAGTTGCTTCACAATTGCAAATTTTGGTGTTTTGCATGAGATAAGTGAATCCATTCCACAAAGATTGAAAAAGAATGAACAGTTAAAATGAGCTGCAATAATTAAAAGTTGAAAACCTTTGTATAATTCTGCTTCTGCGATATGTTCTGGATAGAGTAATTTTATTTAAAATTGGAAGAAAAAAACGAGAACTATGAAAATGGTAAATATTTCATAGGACTTCACTTAACGAGACACAGCAGTGAAAAACTTATTACGAAAAGTCCGGAAGCGAACCAGAAATAAGAAAATCATTTTCCTAATTATAACTTGGGATTTCAAAATTTATATCATGAATCTAAAACTCAGTCGGTGAAGCACTTTTCGAAAGCGATTTCATCGCCTTCACTATCTTTGAAAATCTAAGAGACCACTAAGGCCTCACAGATTCTCCGAAAAAGATCAACTGTTCCGATTCACTTGAAATTCTAATTTCAGAACCATCAAATGAAGTACGATGATGATACTTATTCTGGCAGCTGTAGATGTAAGAAATACCCATCAACCGATCATTGGAGGATTCATCATCGGCAACAGAAGACTAATATTCAATCAATAATTTTTGAGTGGTAAATGAGTAAATATGTTATAGAAGTAGTGTTTGGAATATTGAATAGAATGTTGATTCAAAGTGTATGGATTCGACAAGGAGAGCTAAAATCGGACCCAGAGAAATTCAGATTGGATCCAGAAAAAAGTCAGATCGGATCCAGAAAAACTCACATTGGACCCAGCCACGTTTTTTTTGGGATAGACTGGAATTTTTCTGGATCCAATCTGAGTTGCCTCCTCTGAGCTAGATCATCGTCACACATGACCAAAGTTCGATCCCTGCGCAGGGTAGCCACTATCCCGGGAACGATGATTGAAATCAACATACCCCACCAACCAGATGGACACCAATAATGTCATTGGTGTAGTGGTAGTAGTCTAGACCACCATCAAACATGGTGAGAGTTCGAGCCTCGCGCTGGGTAAGTTTTAGCACAGCAACAAGGTTACTCAGAACCTGGTACTGTCGCAGCATCATAGTGTTACTTGACTACGGTAGATCATGACGTCATCAATGGTGTACGCCACGTGTCAACCAAACCTTTCTCCTAAGCCTGTTGAGCATTATGTCGTTCGGGGTGTGGTAAAAGAGGTGTGTAAATGAGTGAATTGGGAAGGGAAAGAAGGGGCGGGGCGAAGGATACAATTAGATGCGAAAGAGATACA
>OZ022254.1:3779445-3819445 GCA_963978915.1 Caenorhabditis parvicauda
CTTTTTTCCAAGGAAAAAGTGATGATTTCTCTGATTGAATTGAAGTGAGAAAAGTGTTCTTGTTATTTTGTAACAGAGTTCATCTCAACAGAGTTGTTCGATAGTCTTAAATTTTTTGAAGAAATTTTTATAATAACCTTAGTTCATCTGGATTCCGAAGAAATACAATGAGAAGTTTTTCGTAGTCACAAAAAAATACGATTCTAAAAACAATTGAATTTGTATCAAGCCTTCAAGATCAAGCTCATAATAAATGTTTAGAAAGAAAGAGCGTTGAGTGATCTTCCTATAGTTTTGATATAACCCATCAGTGTATAAATGTGTTTTTTCAAACATTTCTCAAAGTTACAGAAGGATTTTGTTGTTTTTTAAAATTAAATTGGAGAGACTTGACAAAATTTTGTCATACGGAAAAAATAACGAAGGTGAAAATGAAACTTGCTCCATGGGGCCATTCTAGCTGTAAAGTACCTCTCTTGATACTGCTCCTCAGCAGTTTACTGATACTGCCACTGAACGAAGACCTTTGTGTTCTGGGCAGTTCTGATGGGTCTGGCCGGTCTGGCAACGGATCCGCCGACAGTCTTTCTCTTGGTGACAGCGACATTGACGGCGAAGGAGACGGAGACCTTGACATGGCACCAAGAGAAGCGCCACGGCTTCGCAACGCTTCTTTCACTTTTATTTTGATTCTGAAACTGTTGGATTTTTAGAGAGATAGAAAGAAAGAAAGAGAGAGAGAGAGAGAGAGAGAGAGAGAAAGGAGAGAGAGAGAGAGAGAGAGAGAGAGAGAGAGAGAAAGAGAGAGAGAGAGAGAGAGAGAGAGAGAGAGAGAGAGAAAAATAGATATGTAGACTAACGGCTCCGTCATGAAAACACAAACCCCGAACGGAAATGACGAAAAAACAATAAGTTACAAGCTTTAGAAACCAAAAGGAGCTATGAAAACATGAAAGGTGAGAAGGTTTGTTTTTTCTCCCTCCCCCTTCTCCTCCCTCTCTCTCTCTCTCTCTCTCTCTCTCTCTTTCTCTCTTTCTCTCTCTCTCTCTCTCTCTCTCTCTCTCTCTCTCTCTCTCTCTCTCTCTCACTTTCCAATCGATTCAAATTCTGAGAAAATTCATGTTTGGAGAAAACGTCCCGAACTGCATATGATTAGAAGACGTAAAAAGGAGAAACGTTTTGGGTCGGACTGTGATTTCTGTGGAAATGACAAGAATCCATTGGGTTTGTGACAACATTGGAAACGATAGAACTAGTATCAAAAAAGAAATGGTGATAAACGTATTTTCTGTAGTTCAAAACGCTCTAGCATCGACCTAGGGGCTCTGAAGGGCCTGTTTTGAAAGATGCTCCAGTCAGGGGCCGGAAGCAATTTTTAGTCAAAACTTTGACTTGTAAGATTTATTTCGAACTTTTTCATTTTCCGTTCATTTTACGGATAGTCAGCAAGTTCCACAATGTGTGCGTGTGACGTGTGCGGTTTGTGCCGTCCGAATTTTATTGAAACGCTCAGCAGATAGATAATAAAGGAAAGGGGAAAAACAAATGGGAGCGGGACGGCAATTTGGAACAATAAAAACAAGATTTGTTCGAGGAAATTAATACGAGCGTTCCTTCTGTGTTATTATTATACATAGCTTTGCCGATTTTTCAAGATTTTGGTGCGCAGTGCGGCGCGCAACGTGTGTGGTTGTGTGGGAGAGGAAGTTTGAAGCTGAAATGTAGTTTTCTGTAGGTCAAAACAGTGAGGATACGTACGGACTACTATAACCTAATGTAATCTGTGTAACATTTCTAGAGATGCATGTAATAGTTGGCACGTTAATTTAACATTAGGCACCCGAATGTAATAGAAGGCGCCCCAATGTAAAAGTGGGCGCCCGAATGTGAAAGTGGGCGCCTGAATGTAGTTGTGGGCGCCCGAATAGAATAGTGGGCGCTCCAATGTAGTTGTGGGCGCCCGAATTAAATTGTGGGCGCCCGAACGACTTAGTAGGCGCCCAGTAGGATCTAAATGGATTTCAGTCAGCCGACTATTGCCTCTGGGTGGAAAATTTGACTCAATTAAGAGATAACTGAATTTAAGCAATTAAACTCAACATGAACTAAAATTAACTTGCTGGGTGAGGTCGCAATTATTTTCTGCAGCTCGACTCACTGTTGTGGAAGCCCTGGCAGTATAGAAGCGACCAAAATATATTGAACAGTGTAGGTTGAAAGATGATTTGTGTGACTCAAAATCAGATAATCTTAAAACACCTCTCTAATTCGATATTGTCTTGTATGGAATTACGTTTTGATACATATTGGACACTAGAGAGAAAGAGAGAGAGAGAAGGGGGAGAGAGAAAGATGAAGAGAGAGAAAGAGGGAGAGAGAGAGAGAGAGAAAATAGAGAGAGAGAGAAAAAATAGAGAGAGAGGGGGAGAGAAAGAGAGAGAGAGAGAGAGAGAGAGAGAGAGAGGGAGAAAGAAAGTAGGCAGAGACAAAGAGAAAGGAAATATGGTGTCAGTGTGAAGAGATATCAGTGCGTACTGTATGGTAGCGTGTATGCAGACAAAACTCCGAAAACGACGAGCAAAACTATAACTGATTGTTTCCGTCCGTGCTGTGTAACTGACGGGAAGCGACTAATTAAACGCTTCATCTCAATTAACTTGAATCGATTGTTGGGAGCAATAAAAAGGAAGACACTGGAAAAGAGAGAGAGAGAGAGAGAGAGAGAGAGAGAGAGAGAGAGAGAGAGAGAGAGAGAGAGAGAGAGGAGAGAGAGAGTGAGAGAGAGAGAGAGAGAGAGAGAGAGAGAGAGAGAGAGAGATTCTATCGTTTCGTTTATAGCATACAAATAAGAGAGAAAGTCGTCAGATGACTGCTTTAAGCAGGTGCTTTTCTTCAATTCATCATCAAATCGATGACAGAGAGAGAGAGAGAGAGAGAGGAGAGAGAGAGAGAGAGAGAGAGAGAGAGAGAGAGAGATAGAGAGATATATATATATATATAGAGAGAGGGAGAGAGAGACAGAGAGAGAGAGTGCGAGAGAGAGAGGGAGAGAGAGAGAGAGAGGGAGAGAGAGAGAGAGAGAGAGAGAGAGAGAGAGAGAGAGAAAGAGAGAGAGAGAGAGAGAGAAAGAAGCCAACTAGAAAAGTATCCCCGAGTTAAAGTGATGTTTGAGTCCTGTTGGATATAATAGACAAGGTGGGTAATTAGAAAAAAACGAGTAAATTGCTTCTGCGAGCCGTTGTCTCTCTCTCTCTCTTCGTGACTTCTGCACACCACTGATGTCATCGTGCTCTCTCGGGTTGCTACAGTATCCGAAAAGCCAGTAAAACGTCGTCCTTTTAGTGAAACCGGATTAGAGAATACATAAATTTACATTTTGACATAACGCGTTCTGTCAGAAAAGCTTGAGGACCAATTTAGCTGGAACACGCACCGGGGTTTTGTTGAAGTGGAGAGAGAAGAGAGAGAGAGAGAGAGAGAGAGAGAGAGAGAGAGAGAGAGAGAGAGAGAGAGGGAGAGAGAGAGAAAGAGAGAGAGAGTATGTGTGTGTGTGTGTGTTAGCGATCATTCTCAAAACATCGAAGTTATTTCTTTCTCTCTCTCTCTCTCTCTCTCTCTCTCTCTCTCTCTCTCTTTCTCTCTCGCTCTCTCGCTCTACTTCAAATCCACGGAATCGGGAAAAAAGGCGACTAGAAGATGGATAAAAACCACCTGCTCGTACTTGTAATTCATACTAAATCTCAATTCAATCGCTTTCGGTCTCATAAATAAAGAAACGGAGTTGGGAGAAAAGTGACAACAAGGGACGTCGACGCTCGAAGAAGCAGGGGTTCCTCAGCAGCGAGTTTTTTGATTCTAATTATATAGGACCGAGTGGTAAAAAGTAGTCATTTTTGTCGTCGTGGCGGTCTGGGTTGAGTTGAAGTTGAAGGTTCTTTACTGGAGTAGCGGACCGCAAGGCCTGACCGCGAGCCTGGTCGTGAGGCCTGAGAGAGAGAGAGAGAGAAAGAGAGAGAGAGAGAGAGAGAGAGAGAGAGAGAGAGAGAGAGAGAGAGAGAGAGAGAGAGAAAGAAAGAAAGAGAGAGAAAGAAAGAGAGAGAAAGAAAGAGAGAGAGAGAGAGAGAGAGAGAGAGAGAGAGAGAGAGAGAGAGAGAAAGAGAGAGAGAGAGAAAGAGAGAGAGAGAAATAAAAAGAGAGAAAGAAAGAAAGAAAGAAAGAAATAGATAAAGAGAGAGAGAGAGAGAGAAAAAAGCCAAAAACCTCAAAAACCTAAAAAAAAACCCTTTTGTTTGAGACCTTGAAAAGAATGGAAGTTTTGCCGAGTATCTTTTTCCAAAGCGAAAAAAACATTGTTTTTCAACGGATTGATGACTAAAAAATGAGGTCTTCGGGCTTTGTTCAGAGTTTTACAACAAGTTGTGAGCATAGAGCAGAAGTAGTATGAGTTTACGATCCCACTACAGCGGTAATAGCTCTAATAGCTACTGCTCAATTGCCCCAAATGGTTATGAGTAAATCACCTGGCCTTGTTTTTTTTTTTTGAAACGAGCAAATTTATGTGCGCGAGACGATGTTGAGCTCGTCTCATTCTACGGTACTATTCTACAGTATCCTCCATCCTTCCGAGTTCAAGTTGGCAAGGACCGATTTTCTTCTTGGATTAGGATCTTACAGATGTTTTTGAGAAAAATGGTTTTTCCAAAGAAAAAAATTTGAAAAAAAAAGAACTGGGATATATTAAAATAATTTCTTCAACTCTGCACATATCTTCCTCTACCTGTAAAAAAGTCTGACCTCCGTAAATCGGTTTCTTAGTTACCGTAGCAGTTTCGCTTCGAAAAACATGAACGATTAAGTAATGCGCCTTTAATTTCAATGGACTGAAAGTAGGAATAATAATTTAAATCCACAAAGATCTAACTGTTCGTTGTGAGATTCCCGACCCTACCGTAATCAGTTTACGAAAATGCGACTGCCGCGAGTTTGAAACCGGTTAGACTTTTTGCTAGATATGTGTGATGTTGAGCTCGTCTCATTCTACGGTACTATTCTACAGTATCCTCCATCCTTCCGAGTTCAAGTTGGCAAGGACCGATTTTCTTCTTGGATTAGGATCTTACAGATGTTTTTGAGAAACATGGTTTTTCCAAAGAAACAAATTTGAAAAAAAAGAACTGGGATATATTAAAATAATTTCTTTAACTCAGCACACCTAGGCACAGGTATAAGACAATATAACCGCTTCGCAGCCGCTTTGCCGACCTCCGCATTCATCTTTGAAAGTGTTTGTGCTTCAATAAATTTTACACTTGGCTAAAATTTGATCTACTCAATTGATTCGACACTTTTCAACTGCGTTTGTAACAGTGTGCTCTGTATCAAAATGAATCTCTTGAAGTGGATGTTTAGAACTAGTGAAGAATCAGAGTTGGAATGAATTCGTAGAAAAGGGTGCGAAGCCTTGTCTAGAGACGGATTAAGATTAAACTGATGGAAATTTCGTCTCACACGGGAAGGAAGAAGCAGCGGCTAACAATGGCAAGGGTAAAAACATCGAGACTAATTACTTTGGAAGCCAACGTTCGTGACATTTGACCGGAGTCGCCGACCTGACGCGGGTTGCGTCGAGCAGCAGGATGCTGACACACCCCTATTGTGTTTTCTCTTCATATCGAAAACATCCAGCTGTTTGTGTCTACGCTAATGAATCGTATACATATTTTGAGGCGAACCCAACGCTTTTGTTCAATGAGTTCAAACCTGCTCTAATGAGAAAAGGATGCATTCTCTCCTCGATACAGTAACCAGAGGCTAGGACAAACATTTACTGAGCATTTTGAATTGCCGCCTCGAAATAAAGTTTCACGTTTTTATTCCCTCCTCGATACAGTAACCAGAGGCTAGGACGAACATTTACTGAGCATTTTGAATTGCCGCCTCGAAATAAAGTTACACGTTTCCACGTTTTTATTCCCTTCTCAATACCGTAACCAGAGGGTAAGTTTAACCTTCGATTAACATTTTGAATTGCCGCCTCGAATCAAGCCTTCACGTTTGCACGTTTTCATTTCCTTCTCTATACAGTGAGCAGATGGTAGGTTAGATTTTTCATGAAAATCTTTATTGCCGCGTTGACAAAAGCTTTGAACGCGCTGCGGTTCTCGTTTTGGCATAAATAAGAGGTGTCCTTTTCTCTTACTGTTTCCATTCCCTCAAAATGTCCATAGTTGTCTGCGCTCTCTATCCTTTTCGCCCTCTCGCGTGATTCAGGAAAGTTCGTGACAAACTATTAGGAGCGACCGCGTTTCGAAATTTCAGTAAACAGTTAGAGATTACGCGAGATGTTCACTCACACGTCTGCATGAGATTTATTTCTGAAAAATAGAAGTCGGACAGTTTTTGATAATTGGAAGAAATGAAGTTCAAATTAACAATAATTTGAGGAAGAAAATATTTAGATTTATAAATTAATGTGATTTGTAGAATACTTGTCGAATCACGCCGTGCTAGGAAGACGGGAGTGAGGAATTTGACACATCATAAAATGGTTAATTTCACAGAGTAATTGGGTATCCAAGAGTTGGTTCTTCACAAAAGTTGTTCTTCCAACCTAACCTAAGCTTATTATAAAAGGAAATCACTGTTGGCTGCAGATTGCACATTGAGATTAATACACGACGTCATGAACGCGCGATTTTACAATGTGTGAAATTCCTCACTCCCGTCTTTCTAGGACTCCGTGTCTTTCTAGGACTGTCTGTCGAATCTTGGTGAAAATGTTCATAGGTTACATGGAACAATTGAGTAGTTTGAACAAAAAGCTCAATGGGTTCAACGAGGTCAGTGAAGTAGCACAAATTAAAAGACTGTGGCCAGGAACAAGTGTATCAAATGAAAAAATGGATATAGCACAACGTATTAATAATTCAGGACTCGCCGTCGCCGCGCCGTGTTCGATGTATGTCTTCTAAATGAGTTATGACTATGAGCCGATGATAAACACAATACTTAACGTGCACGTAATCTCCATCAATCCCGGATATTGGCGAGAAAATCTGCGGAGAATCTGAATTCGTGGTTGAACTGAATGGTATTTTTATACATTAAACTATAACTTATTGTTTTTCAAGACATACTGTTCCACAAATTGCAATAATCATCCCGGAACTTTTTCCAAGAAAAAAATATGAGGCAAAATGTAAAACGCAGACCGTGCAGCCATGCAGCCCATGCAGCCAACAGTAATTTACCTTTTATAATAAGCTTAGCTGAGGTTCGGAAAACGACTTTCGTGAAGATTCGAGTTTGGTAACGCATGAAAGTCGTTTTCCGAACCTCAGCTAAGCTTTTTATAAAAGGTAAATTATTGTTGGCTGCATGGCTGCACGGTCTGCGTTTTACATTTTGCCGCGTTTTACATTTTGCCCAAAATATGAAAAACAACCTTTCACTTTACAAAACCCGTAAATTCGAAAATGGTGGTGCATTCGTGCTCTGTTGCCAAGAATTTTCAAGAACTTTCGCGAGTATAACGTATATCGACAAATGATTTTTCTTTCAGTTTCTCTTTTAACTCTTGTTTCTTGCTGTAATGTCTATGAAATGATATATATTCTCATTTCTGATAGTTCCTTTTATATTTTCATGTATTGATAAAAGTGAAATCAGCATTTTCAATAATCTTTCATCTAAAAATAGGTTAAACCTCGATCTCAAAGTGTATTCACTTCAAACTGATTCTATTTCCAAGTGTTTTCCAAATTCATATTCTATATATAGCCTTCTATCAACTCTCAAATCCTACACATTTTCCCTCTAGTTTGAATAATACGTTACAGGTTTCTCAAGATGGTTAAGGAAACAGCCTACTATGATGTTCTCGGAGTTTCTCCAACGGCTAACGATAATGAGCTCAAGAAGGCGTATAGGAAATTGGCTCTGAAGTTTCATCCTGACAAAAACCCTGACGGAGCCGAACAGTTCAAGAAGATTTCTCAGGTATCATTTTCCCTAAAAAATAATAGTACAATTTCTTCAGGCTTATGAAGTTCTGTCGAACGCCGAGAAAAGACGGATTTACGACCAAGCTGGTGAGAAAGGACTCCAAGGTGGTGGTGGAGGTGGCGAACACGAGAATCCGTTCGACATCTTCAACATGTTCTTCAATGGTGGAAAGAGAGGTGAGTTCTTCTTTTTCTTGTTACTATTGAAAACAATCTTTAAGGCCAACAGCGTGATAACAAATCTAGAGCAATTGTACACGAGATCACAGTTTCTTTGGAACAGTTGTACCACGGAGTACTTAAGAAACTTAGGGTTTGTTCATTTTTAGGTTGCATATGAACAAGCGAGTTTTAAGGTTAAACGCACGGTCCTCTGTGCTGACTGTAAGGGAGTCGGTGGAAAGAACGAGAAGCAGTGTGAAGATTGTGACGGTCACGGAGTGGTCATCAGGTTAGTTACAATTTCATTATAATGATGACATTTCCATGTTTAGGGTTGTGCGCATGGGTCCAATGATGCAACAAATTCAACAAGAATGTAGAAAGTGTAGTGGTGAAGGAACTATCTTTGCCGACAAGGACCGCTGCCAAAAGTGCAGAGGAAAGAAAGCGGTTCGGTTTTACTTCAGAAAGTTCATTTCTGATTTTCGTGTTGTTTTAATTTAGAAGTTTCAAGCAATCAGAGTTTTTTGAATCGTAGAAATAGGTCCTACACCAATCATGAGTTACGAAATCGTGGCCTATCATATTTTGAAATATTTCAGTCTGAGGAAGAGTTCATACTCGAAGTCAATATCGAGAAAGGAATGAAGGACGAAGAGAAACTTGTATTCGAAGGAAAGGGTAATCATTTCCCCGGAAAAGAACCTGGTGACATCATTATCTCTCTTTCGGAAAAGGTATTTTCGATAACGAAGAATTCTAATGAAAATTCTTTTGTAGGAACACAACGAGTTTGTTCGTCAAGGGGATAACCTAGTTCTTCCAATGAAAATCAAGGTAATTTTGTATTATGATTTTACAAACAAAATTTAGAAAACTTGTGGGATAAAATTGAATTTGAAAAGTTTTATTCTGATGAAGCAAACATTTATGTTTACTGTTCAGTATTTATTTCACAAATTAAATTTCGAGAGCTGATATCTGAAAAAATTTTTAAAAAAATCTTCATGGGATTAATATTTGTCTAATGAAGACTCTTTTTTTCGCTTTAAAGGTGCTTTTGTAGAAATTATAATCAGTTCTTTGAAAATCAATTGTTCAATGACAAACGAAAAATTCGTTCTTTGCGCTGCCAATTTATCCTCTTCCAGCTTTCCGAAGCACTTTGCGGGTTCACACGTACGAGAAAAACGCTGGATGACAGAACCCTGTTCTTCCGTGTCTTGCCAGGAGAAGTTATCGCCGATGCTACGATCAAGGTGAGTGGTTGTAAGATTCACTTTCTGAATCACTGTTTTGAACCGTTATTCAGAAACTTCTTGAAAAGTGTTGCTCAAATCAGTTTTAAGGTTATTCATGGAGAGGGAATGCCAATGCGACGACACCCAGATGATAAGGTTTGTGAAAATTTACTTTCCAAAGTATTCTTGTTTCATTTGTGAACGCGGGAATATATTTGTACGGTGGTTCTTGTTGTGTATACGCTATTTTTTCACCATCTCGAAAAACAAGAATGGAAAAGTATTCATAGTGTGCTTCCTAGAGAATCATAAATTTCTTCGAAAATTGAATAGCGGATATTAGCTGTTCAAGTAATTATCAAGTTGTAGACAAAATCGTATTTTTTTCAGGGAGATCTTCTGATCCAATTCTCAGTGGAGTTCCCGAAGAGCCTGCCTACCGACGTTTGCAAAAAGCTTGCAGAGATTCTCCCCGGAAAACGTAAGTAACTCTTCTTCTAGAGAAAATTTCTGTGAAGTGCAAGTTGATTGAGTTATTTAGGTTGAGATTTTCTAATTTGAGTTGAAAAATGGGGGTCAAATTAAATAGTGGACCTCTGAAGGGTTGTGAAACCAGAAGTTTAACTATAGTTTCTTACAATATTTCAAAAGCAAATTAAAAAAAAACATTGTGTTTATACCTAATGAAACATCCGGAATGCTTTTTTTCTTCTTAAAATTGAGATTTTGAAGTTGAATTGTGAAAACTTATTATCATCAATATTTGGTTCTGATTGTGTAAAAGAATGAGTAAATTGTGAACTTTGTAGTCACCGCAGTGCCGCATAGTCTTTTTCAGGCTTAGTAAAATTTGGATATTTTTCTCATACCTGGAAAAAATAAGACTTCGACTCTGCCCCATGTGGTTTACTCTGCAGTTTACGATCTGCCAAAGAATGTTATCACTTCTTCTACCCATATTCCCATCTTTTCAGCAGAAGAAGTGATGGAAACCGGTGCCGAAGTTGTTCAACTCCAAGAATTCTCAAAAGAAGCACGTAATCGCAAGAACATGCGTGAAGAAGCTGAAGGAATGAGATACGGTGGAAGAGGCGGGCACGAAGGTCCTCAAGTGCAATGTCAACAGTCGTAAGGTCATTCTCATTATCTAATTCTCCACTCGATCCAACCAAGTCCAGAATAACCCGATGGTGAAATTCTACACCAGTGTTCAATCTAGAAATCACTGTTTAGGGGTACTAGTGAATTTTGCTGTGATGAAATTTGATTTCGAGCACGAATTTATCCCAAAGGAGTAAAATTGACCCCCTAAAGAGCTGAATTTCTCGCTCGTTTCGCTCGTTTTAGCACACATACATTCAGCATCTCAAATATGGTTTTCTCAAGTAGCTGTTATTGGTATTCTCTCTTCTCTCTCTCTCTCCCACGCTTTCCCAGAATCAGAAGTATTCATGGTTCAGCTCTATTCCAACGCTTCTCAAATTTTCTTGAGGCAATTTTTTGTGAATTATCACACACATTCGTTGATATTCTCAGTTTTCCTGTTCATCAAGTTTAGATTGTCCTACTACATCTCTGGCAAACTTGTCAGCGGGTCCAAGTATCCTCTTGAATTGTTGTTTCTCCTTAACACATTTGATCCCAAAAACGTGTGAATGTTTGGTTTTTTAATAGAAACTTTCATCCGAACATCTCCAACTTTCGCCCAGAATTGGTGGCGGTTGCAGATTTCACCATGATGAGAGAACCGTTACACCATCTTTTTGTCAGAATGACTCCCGATCCCCCTTAGTTGTGTACCATTTATTTGATTCGCATTATATTTCGTCCGTGCGAATAAATTGGATTCATTTACTGATTTTCCATTAGAAAGAATTAAATTCGTGGGTGGTCCTTTTCTTTACATGGGAACAAAAAATCATTCATTCAATCGAAAATTACGATTACGTTGAAAATCAAAGACGGAAAGAGTGAGTGGAGGTAGAGAGAAGAAGAGCAAATGATACCAGAAGACGCGCGGTTCGTAAACGTCGTAAATCGACAACATGAGGTGCGAGACTGCCAACGTGTGGAGTATCTGACATGTTACTGACGTGGATTTGGAACAGCCGTTGGCTAGAAGAATGAAAAGTTCGATCAGGCAAAATATGAAAATGAAGAATAAAATAACAATGAACTCGATCCGGATTTCTTCTTCAACTGGTTCTTGTCCGTATGACGCAGCACAGAGGTGGCGTTCCTGGGAGAAAAGATTATTAAGAAAAACCAGTATGTAGTCCTCGCTACGCTCTGGTCTACTTATTTCCTTTTTCAAAATCACTTATTTAAACGTCATAAGTTATAACAGAAGTGGTTTTTGAAGGAAAGGCTCCCCCAATTCTCTCTTTTGAGGAATAAATAAGAGAACAAGGGGACCGCCCTCTTCGCTCCGCCCGGGCGCGCCCCCATCTTGGTTGAAGCCGATTTTTGGGTGGTCCTTTTCATTTCTAAAGTGCTCACTGTAGAGAGAGAGAGAGAGAGAGAGAGAGAGAGAGAGAGAGAGAGAGAGAGTGGGATAGGGTTCCTCACGTCAGAATTTTTAATTTTACGTGTTCAATCTTTTTTCGCATACATTAATGGTGTTTCATTTTTTGCAATAAAGAAGGGAATACATTTTCCATGGGTTATGATCGTAACTTGAGGCGCACATATCTAGCAAAAAGTCTGACCGATTTCAAACGCCCGCCAGTCGCATTTTTGTAAAATGAGTACGGTAGGGTCGGGACTCTCACAACGAACAGTTAGATTTCTGTGGATTTGAATTATTATTCTTACTTTCAAACCATTATAATCAAAGGCTCATCACGTAAACCGTTCTTGTATTTCAAGGCGAAACTGCTACGGTACTAAGTAAGCGATTTACGGAGGTCAGACTTTTTTACAGGTAGAGGAAGATATGTGAGGCGTGTTAGCATTGAAAAAAATTGAGCGTAGCGAGGGATGAGTACTTGTTGAGGAACATTAGACAAAATCTTCGGATCAAAAATTCTACTCTAAAAACGTTTTTACAGAAGAAACTCACCCTTGTTGCAAAAATGGTGCACACCATGATGATATGTGGAAGAATAGTGTTAAAATAGCACACATTTTCGTCAAAAATAGCGTTAATAAAGTCCATGTTATTGGAGAGGTTGCAGTTGTTATGGCAACCTTGCCTGAACTCGCAGACATCTGGCTACTGTAGTTCCGCTCGGGACCTCAATTTTATGGTTCAATTACCCAAGTTTGAGGTAAGAGGGCAAGTTGCTTTGGTTTGTGAAAATTATTCAAAAGTAGCCGAGAACTCTCACGAACTTGCTTGAAAATGCCCTCCACACTGTGGTAAACGCTGTTAAAAGGGTAAGGGGCGGGGCAATCGATGAATAGATCAAATATTAGTTCTTGTAGTTCGAAAAATTTCATTCTCCTATGTTTTTCATCACAGAGTCACAATTCATAACGGAACGAGGTTTGGAGTAGATAAAAGTAATCTGGGACCAAAATCTGCACCGTTTATAGAGATGACACATTAATCGCTAGAAGCATGGCCGTTTTCAAACGCGCTCTAATCTCAATTTTGCAGAATGAGTACGGTAACTCTCACAACGAACAGTTAGATCTTTGTGGATTTAATATATTATTCTTACTTTCAGTTCTTTGAAATTAAAAGCTCATTACGTAAATCGTTCTTGTATTTCAAGGCAAAACTGCTACGGTACTGACATAAGTAACCGATTTACGGAGGCCAGACTTTTTTACAGGTGGAGGAAGCTATGTGGATGAGAAAAAGAGGAAAATAGAAACCTGTCTGACTGTCTGCCGTCTCTCATGGGTCAGGAACACAGGAACTGCTCTTAACGAGTTTTTCTCACGTGGCTGACCCCTTTTTGGGGGGTCAGCCTAGAAATCAAAACGTGAGATAGAGGACACTCAGGGGTCATTTCAATAAAATAACAGAGAAGTCACCTTTGTTTTCGGTGAAATTGTGGTTTTGTCATCATGTCAAGCAAGAATTCGGGGTGCAACCAACGAAGTGAGTTACTCTATGACTGTCTGGAGTCTAGCTCTCTCTCTCTCTCTTTCTCTCTCTCTCTCACACTCTCTCTCACTCACCCTCTCTCTCTATGTTCAAAGTTCAGAAAAAGGGAAGAAAAGTACTGAAAGGTCCAACAGGACACAAAGAGACAATGACAAAACTGATGTGAATAATATTGATAAAAGAAATGTGGGTTGGATGGGGTGTATCCGGGGTGAACAATGGTGTTCTTCAGATTGTTCGGTTCGTTCAAAGAACCCTAGAGAAAGGACCTCAAGGCCTTCGGGCAGAATTTCAAACGATGAAAAGGTGAGGAGAAGAGAGAGAGAGAGAGAGAGAGAGAGAGAGAGAGAGAGAGAGAGAGAGAGAGAGAGAGAGAGAAAGAGAGAGAGAGAGAAAGAGAGAGAGAGAGAGAGAGAGAGAGAGAGAGAAATTCAGGACGAACAATTGGGAATTGATGAAAGCATTCAAAGAAGCGAACGAATGTGGTCGAAATCGGTATAAGGATGTCGGTTGCCTGGACGCTTCGCGTGTAAAACTCGGAGCTCCCTGGGACCATGAGTACATTCACGGGAACTACGTGTCGACACCTGACTCGCCAAAACGATTCATCTGCACTCAGGTTGGTGACATACACCATACACACCATGCACACCAACGATCAATTGCAGGCGCCACTCGAGAAAACGTGCGCCGACTTTTGGTTCATGTGCCTTCAAGAACACGTTGAAGTCATCTACATGCTGTGTAATCTGACGGAGAAGGTGAGAGAGAGAGAGAGAGAGAGAGAGAGAGAGAGAGAGAGACGCCAGACGATCAGACAAATTTGAATTGCAGGGCGCGAAGAAGTGCTACGAGTACTACCCGAACAAGGACAATGACACGTTGACCTTTAAGGAGGGAGCTCAAGAGATTGTGGTCAAGTACAAAACGAGCAAGTTGGTGGGTTACCTCAAACGTGGGTAATTGAACCGGAACGACTTGCAGTTCAAATTCTCGGGGAACGACATCAAGGCGAAGGTGCGTGAGACGATTGTGATGGTGGAAGGAGCAGGAGGAAAGTCGTTGAAGACAAAACACTACCATTGGGTGGACTGGCCGGACAGAGGGGTTCCGCCAGCCGACATGGCGATTATCCAGTTGCTGGACAAGACTCGAGGCACCAAGTGAGCAATGCCTTCCGCGCGTCGCTACGCGGCACAACACACTCCAATAGTATCTCACTGTCCCACACACACTGCGGCAAACGCACTTGAAAAGATTTTGAGCCATACGAATTTGAAAAAAAAAAGACAAATATTGATTTTTAAATTTAAATTTTTGCCGTTGTTTTCACCTCGGCTGCCCTCGGGGTCCACCATCGCTCACACCAAACCATTCCAGGTCACCAATCGTCGTCCATTGTTCAGCCGGTATCGGTCGAACTGGCTCTGTGGTGATGATCGAATATGTGCTGGAACAGCTCGCGATGAACCAGCCAATAGAAGACACGGACAAGATTCTGCTCAAGATTCGCGAACAGCGAAACAATTCGGTCCAGGTGGGTCTCGCAGGGTTGTAGATTTACGAGATGCTTCAGACGGACCACCAATATCTTTTCGTCCACCAGGTCCTCATGAACTACTTCAAGTCGCGCAGTGCGCTTGATGCGATAGTCGAACAGGCACACGACGCATTCACCAAGGACTACTTTAAAATGGTCATTTGAATGAATTTTACCCCTTTTTCGTACTGTCACACCGTACACACCGCGGCAAACTCAGTTGAAAAGTGTAAGCAAAAAAAATCAATGAAGTAGATCAAATTTCAGTTACTGTAGTTCAAAAAATTTTACTTTTCCTACTTTTTTTCGTCCCAGATTCAAAATAAACTTTTCTACAGTATCCTTTTCTGTCTCACTGTGCAAGTACAGTAACTCTCTATTCCGGACATTTTTCTACACTAACTGTCTCCCTCATTTCGCTCCTACAGTAACCACCTCTCTTCCACTCTCTCTTCCTGATCCTGCGCCTACAGTAACCCGTTCTTCAAGACTCTTTCCACAGTATCCTTTTCTTTCCGTCGTTTTTATTCGTTTTTTGAATTTTGTGCCAAAAAGGATGAGCTAAGTATCATATGTCACCTCTGCTGCGTCCTCGAAAAATGATGGAATTTTTAAATTTTAAAAATCTGAAGTCTCCGAATTACACTCGTTTTTAGTTGATAATATGAAATACGTCGGAAACGTTTGATGAAGTGAGAATTATTCTCAGTAAATGTTAGTCCTACCCTCTGGTTACGGTATCGAGAAGGGAATAAAAACGTGGAGACGTGAAACTTTATTTCGAGGCGGGAATTCAAAATGCTCAGTAAATGTTAGTCCTAGCCTCTGGTTACTGTATCGAGAAGGGAATAAAAACGTGGACACGTGAAACTTTGTTTCGAGGCGGGAATTCAAAATGCTCAGTAAATGTTAGTCCTAGCCGCTGGTTACTGTAACGAGAAGGAAATAAAAACGTGGAGACGTGAAACTTTATTTCGAGGCGGGAATTCAAAATGCTCAGTAAATGTTAGTCCTAGCCTCTGGTTACTGTATCGAGAAGGGAATAAAAACGTGGAGACGTGAAACTTTATTTCGAGGCGGGAATTCAAAATGCTCAGTAAATGTTAGTCCTAGCCTCTGGTTACTGTATCGAGAAGGGAATAAAAACGTGGAGACGTGAAACTTTATTTCGAGGCGGGAATTCAAAATGCTCAGTGGTCCTAGCATCTGGTTACGGTATCGAGAAGGGAATAAAAACGTGGAGACGTGAAACTTTATTTCGAGGCGGGAATTCAAAATGCTCAGTAAATGTTAGTCTCAGCCTCTGGTTACTGTATCGAGAAGGGAATGAAAACGTGGAGACGTGAAACTTTATTTCGAGGCGGGAATTCAAAATGCGCAGTAAATGTTAGTCTTACCCTCTGGTTACGGTATCGAGAAGGGAATAAAAACGTGGAGACGTGAAACTTTATTTCGAGGCGGGAATTCAAAATGCTCAGTAAATGTTAGTCCTAGCCTCTGGTTACTGTATCGAGAAGGGAATAAAAAAGTGGAGACGTGAAACTTTATTTAGAGGCGGGAATTCAAAATGCTCAGTAAATGTTAGTCTCAGCCTCTGGTTACTGTATCGAGAAGGGAATAAAAACGTGGACACGTGAAACTTTGTTTCGAGGCGGGAATTCAAAATGCTCAGTAAATGTTAGTCCTAGCCGCTGGTTACTGTAACGAGAAGGAAATAAAAACGTGGAGACGTGAAACTTTATTTCGAGGCGGGAATTCAAAATGCTCAGTAAATGTTAGTCCTAGCCTCTGGTTACTGTATCGAGAAGGGAATAAAAACGTGGAGACGTGAAACTTTATTTCGAGGCGGGAATTCAAAATGCTCAGTAAATGTTAGTCCTAGCCTCTGGTTACTGTATCGAGAAGGGAATAAAAACGTGGAGACGTGAAACTTTATTTCGAGGCGGGAATTCAAAATGCTCAGTGGTCCTAGCATCTGGTTACGGTATCGAGAAGGGAATAAAAACGTGGAGACGTGAAACTTTATTTCGAGGCGGGAATTCAAAATGCTCAGTAAATGTTAGTCTCAGCCTCTGGTTACTGTATCGAGAAGGGAATAAAAACGTGGAGACGTGAAACTTTATTTCGAGGCGGGAATTCAAAATGCGCAGTAAATGTTAGTCTTACCCTCTGGTTACGGTATCGAGAAGGGAATAAAAACGTGGAGACGTGAAACTTTATTTCGAGGCGGGAATTCAAAATGCTCAGTAAATGTTAGTCCTACCCTCTGGTTACGGTATCGAGAAGGGAATAAAAACGTGGAGACGTGAAACTTTATTTCGAGGCGGGAATTCAAAATGCCCAGTAAATGTTAGTCCTAGCCTCTTGTTACTGTATCGAGAAGGGAATAAAAAAGTGGAGACGTGAAACTTTATTTACCAGGGAATGCCACCAGGGGGCCACGAATTTGTACATTCTGACTGGTCTCCTAGGTTTTCGAATAGGCTGAAGATGATAGAACTGCTTTCAAAAGTTGCGGAACCGATCTGGTTTTTGAGTTACGGTCGATACCAATTTTGCATGTAAAATTGGATGAAACCGCGTACTCCCCTATTTCTGCGGATCAACGCAAGATTGATTCTAAATTTTCGTGTTGCGTCGCCTAGTGGTTAAGAGCTAGCGCTCACGCTTTTGCTCTCGCGGGTTCGATTTCCACCGAACGCCATTTTATTTGCTTTTTTGTTATGGTTGTTTCTAATTTTCATTTTTAAAATAATTATTGTGCAAGTACTTTTAATCTCAATTTCTACTTCGTTATGGTGCAAAGCAGAGTTGCACGAAATTCCGACTTCCGACTTCCGTGAAAAAAATTTCACTACCGACTTCCGACTTCCGTTTAAAAAATTCACTTCCGACTTCCGACTTCCGTTTTGAAAAATTTTACTTCCGTGCAACTCTGGTGCAAAGTATTTTGTAGCATGCTCATGCATCATATCTTCACAGAACCGTCCTTCTAGACCAATTGGTCTAGAAGGATTTTGCAAATCGCGTACCTGTTTTTCAAAAAAAAAGAAACTTTGAATTTGTCATCACCAATTCTCTTGGTTTTGTCTTTACAGTTCGCAGTAAGTATCGTAAGAATGACATGAAACATTTCTCGATCAGTTATAACTAGTATTCAACTCAATCAGATCAATTATGAAATCGTCACACGGTATGATATCACCCTTACTAAAGTGAGTTTCACGAAATACAGGAAAACAATTGTAACAAAGAAGCAAATAAAATGGCGTTCGGTGGGAATCGAACCCGCGAGACCAAAAGCGTGAGCGCTAGCTCTTGACCACTAGGCGACGCAACACGAAAATATTGAATCAATCTTGCGTTGACGTGCAGAAATAGGGGAGTACGCGATTTCATCCAATTTTACATGCAAAACTGGTATCGACCGTAACTCGAAAACCAGGTCGGTTCCGCAACTTTTGAAAGCAGTTCTATCATCTTCAGCCTATTCGAAAACCTAGGAGACTAGTCAGAATGTACAAATTCGTGGCCCCCTGGTGGCATTCCCTGGTTAGAGGCGGGAATTCAAAATGCTCATCAAAAGTTTTTACCATGTCTTTCAACGGAGTTACCAGGGTTATCAGATTTAATCCCGATCTGTAGGATATCCACCAAGAGACCCACCCTGCACTCCTCAACCCTTCGGCATTATGACATCACGTAATCACTTAAGGCTGAGGGATGTGGTCGACGTAATGGCGCACAGCCTTCACCATCGATTTAGACTTTTGTCGCGCTCTCTACCACCCTCCTCGGATGCCACACTCTCTCATCGGTTTGCTTATTACGTACAACCCCCTACGTTAGTTAGTGTGTGAGTCTCCAAAAAAAACCACCCGATGATCTTTGAGCTTCTGGGGTTACAGGATTCTGAATCCTGGATCAATCAATCTTCATTGGCACTTTGGCCCTTTCCTCTCTATTTCTGCTCTCACTCAACTTTACACTCCTACGACTCATCACAACACACTGCCCGACTGTTCCAAATTTCACTTATTTGCTCTTTTTTAAAGAATCTTTACCAAAATCATACATTAAGTCTTACTTTTTTGCTTTTTGAAGTTTTATTACCCAAAACATGAAATAAGTTCCAGTTATTTGCTATTTTTTGAAGTATCATACATTAAATACCACTTGTTTGCTCTTTTTTGAAGAATCCTCACCTAAAACATGTAATAAATCCAAGTTATTTGTTGTTTTTGAAGTATTTTTTTACCAAAATTATACATTAAATTCCACTTTTTGCTTGTTTTTGAAGTTTTATTACCAAAAACACGTGATAAATATATTTTGCTCTTTTTTTTTAGAAGTTTCTCATCGGAAACTCTCGTTTGCTCTCTCTCTCTCTCTCTCTCTCTCTCTCTCTCTCTCGAACTTGACTTCAACCTTAAGGATTGTGACCTTCTCCGAGCTTAAAGTTGCAAAGACTTCCGGCGTTATGACGAAAATTCTTGCATACGTCGTGTGTGCGTGTTTTCGAGCCGTCTCTAACGAACCGATATTTCGACTCTATCTAATTCTGCCGCATCAAAGAAGGTTTCGACGGCTCGTGAGCTTCGGCAATTCCCAAACGGCGGCTTTTTTTCACTTGTTTGAACGGCAAAATGGAACACTCTTCGTTCGCTTTGTTCACCATATCTTTTTACCCAATTGAGTGTGAATTATTTAAAGAGAGAGAGAGAGAGAGAGAGAGAGAGAGAGAGAGAGAGAGAGAGAGGGTGAGAGAGAGAGAGAGAGAGAGAGAGAGAGAGAGAGAGAGAGAGAGAGAAGGAGGAGAGAGAGAGAGAGGGTGAGAGAGAGAGAGAGAGAGAGAGAGAGAGAGGGTGAGAGAGAGAGAGAGAGAGAGGGTGAGAGAGAGAGAGAGAGAGAGAGGGTGAGAGAGAGAGAGAGAGAGAGAGAGAGAGAGAGAGAGAGAGAGAGAGAGAGAGAGAGAGAGAGAGAGAAAGGCTAATCCAGTGTCAATAATGTTAATCTCGTTAAACCATGGAAACTTGATATCATTGAGCACCGCGCACAAAATCTTTGTTAAATTTTTCCTCCTCCATAAAATTATTCCTGAACTTGAGACGCGAACACAGATGGTATCTTAAACAGGTCGCCGACCCTCCGCGGGTTCCGCCGATTCAGATCACCATGGTGTGCTTTGAACTGAGATCTGTGAGCGTTCTCCACCACATCTCCATGACGCCTCATAACCAAATCACACGGGACTTTCTTCTCTTCATTTATTCATCAGCCTCGTTTTGCGCCCGACGTTTTTCGCACCCTTTTCTAAAGAATAAAATTCACGATTTTCAAAGAAGAAATAGGTAGTGAGACGGTTCCATGTACGACATGGCTTGTAACTCCTGAAATTTCGATTTTGGAATAATATTTCTTTTTCTACATGAAGCTTCATAATATCACCTCATGAACACGTCATCGACGATGTCACCGACGACGTCGTCGGAATCGGTTGTCAGATTCTCGAATGAATCTTGAATTTCTTATCAAAAACATGAAATTTATTATTGGTTTCCATACTTCTTATTTTGGTTGTGAAATATTGCTAATTTCATCTCTCTACATTTCTCTCTCTCTCTTTCTCTCTCTCTCTCTCTCTCTCTCTCTCTCTCTCTCTCTCTCTCTCTCAATGTATCCTCTACAGGTATGACAACGGCGTCGTCGATCCCCTTCGACGCCAGAAACCTGGAGATCAAAACGAAGAGCATCGAGCAGACGTTGGTGCCGTTGGTGTCGCAGATCACCACGCTGGTGAACTTCAAGGAGTCCTACCTCAGCTCGGGCAAGGTCAAATCGGAGCACGCGTTGCGAGCCGCATTGAAGGTGAATTTTGAGTTGGAAAATTCAAAAAAGAACTGATTATGAAAAAGAAAAAATCGACCGTAAAACTCAAAAAACATTTGAGTGTCAAAAACTATTTATTCAAAACTGAAGCCCAGACCAATGACGTGATGCTTCTTTGGAAAAAAGTTCAAAAAATGAAAGGGGCGGGGCTTCACAACCCCCCTCCCCCAAAAAAAGAACTCCCCATTCACAAAATGTTGTCGTTTCAGGTTGGAAGTGCGGTCGAAGCGGCTATTGAGCGATTCGTTTGTGTTGGTGAAACGATAGCTGATGAGAACCCTGATATTCAACCAGAGATGTATGATGCGTGCACCGAAGCGAGGCTAGCAGGTTTCTTTTCAGAACTTTTTTCAAAGTAAAACCATCTGCTGATTGGCAGGACCCAAGACTGACACCATGCACCATGTCTGGCTTAGGCTTGGCACTCGCACATATAGGCTAAGGCATGGGTTGCGATTGGCTTTAATTTAATTTAAGTTTTTGGCCTAGGCTTGGCACTGGTGCATTTAGGCTTAGGATTGGCCAAAATGGCTTGATTTGGGGGGTCACCCTGATACACTACGTTGTAGCTATGCTTAGGTTGGCATTGGTGCATTTAGGCTTAAAAAACCTACGCCTAAGCAACTTAAGCCTCAAGTTTTTGGCTTAAGCTTACGTTTTTTGGTCGGCCAAAAATCGCTTACTCGAAAATTTTTGGAATCGAGAGCTTAACTACGTTTTCGATATCACAACTGGTCAGTCGCCTCGAAATATCATACAAAAACTTCGAAAATAATTTTCTTGGACTAAAATTGAGCCGAATAATAAATGGGTAAAAATACCAATAGACGACTGCAACGCGGTCATCCGGAGCGGAAAATTGAGTCGATTGATTGGGGTCGACTGATTCGTTCTTTTTTTGAAACTCCACCCCCTCTTGAGTTTTTTTTATCTTGATACACCGTGTAGATGAGTCTCATGACAACAGAAGTCCTATCTCTGTCCAGTCCAATATTCGGAAAAACCTCAACAGAGAAGATCTTTGAAAAAGGCTTCTAGGACACTTTCGTTCTCTTGTTCTTCAAAGCTCCGGAAGTCTAAGCATCCTGAGTTATTATTTGTGCATTCTAAAAGTTTTTGTTGGAACAACTCGCCCCGCCCTTTTTGCAATGTGGTCATAAAAATCAGTACCTTTATTGTTTTTGTTGTTATGGAGAAAATGGGCAGGGTCGCTCCTCCCCTTCTGCAAAAAAGGTCGTATAAATCAGTGGTTTCGATTCGCAACATATTTAACATAAGTTGGATGACACAAAAAATAGGCGGAGTCGCCCCGCCCCTGTTGCATGCTGGTCACAAAAAACAGTGTGCAAACCTTCATCATTTTGAGTAGAAATTTTTGTTTCCGGGAACGACATGAAAATAGGCGGAGTCGCCCCGCCTCTTTTGAATGCTGGTCACAAAAAACAGTGTGCAAACCTTCATCATTTTGAGTAGAAATTATTGTTTCTGGGAACGACATGAAAATAGGCGGAGTCGCCCCGCCCCTTTTGCATACTGGTCATAAAAAACAGTATGCAAACCTTCATCATTTTGAGTAGAAATTCTTGTTTCTAGGAACGACATAAGAATGGGCGGAGTCGCCCCGCTCCTTTTGCATACTGGTCATAAAAAACAGTACGCAAACCTTCAACATTTTGAATAGAAATTATTGTTTCTGGGAACTGCATGAAAATGGGCGGAGTCGCCCCGCCCCTTTTGCAATTTCAGAACAAAATTCAGGAGCATCGATGGCGAACCTCTCTTGTTCATGCAGCGCCGACGATCCCAACTCGATGGTAGACAAGGCTGTGCTCGTTCGAGCCAGTAGGCAGCTCCTCAGCAGTGTTACCAGGGTCCTCCTTCTGGCTGATCGTGTCTTAGTGAAGCAGATATTAAGGGCGGAGGACAAGGTAGGAAAGAAGATATACATGTCATGAAACGTAGACAAAACTATGTAACTGATATCCGTAAATCGACACCGAGTTCCCTCCAAGACCCCTCCCCATTCCAGATTGCCTATTCTCTGTCTCGGCTGGAGTCGACCCGTCATTTCAACGATTTCGTCAAAGTATTCGCAGTTTTTGGCGGTGAAATGGTGGATTTGGCGCATCGGAGTGGTGACAGGTAAGAAACACACCAATGAAGGCGGGGACACTTCAATTTTCAGACAACACGACTTGAAAAGTGAGAAACGACGAGCGCAAATGATCGTGGCCAGGACGAATCTGGAAAGACTGACCATGTTGCTGCTGACGTCATCGAAAACCTTTCTCAGACATCCGGATTGTGATTCTGCACTGCAATGTAGAGATGGGGTGTTTTATCAGGTACCTTTCTCTCTCTCTCTCTCTCTCTCTCTCTCTCTCTCTCTCTCTCTCTCCTCTCTCCGTTCTCTAATTTTCGATTCAGATGCGCCAATCCCTGGAACTGATCGCGATTTGCGTCTGTGACGGTATTCTGACGACAGAGAAGAAGCGATACATGGAAGAAGACGCTGAAATGCCCGTCGACATCGCACTCCAACTCACGGCGACCACGGCCATCAAGAAGTTGACGGTTGGTGTTTCTTGGCGTCATGGTGCGCCACTGACACCAGACGCCACGCGTGGTGGCAATGTTCACGTGGTGACGTGTTTTATCGTGTCTCAAACCTGAACCTAACTGCCACTATGCCCAAGCCAAAAGCCTAGACGCCTAACCTAAAGCTTAGCCTACCGCGTGCAGTGCCACTGATGTCTAGGCTTAGGCTAACGTATGAGCTTTAGACAACATGAAACACAGCACCAAATCGTGATATCAATAGTACATTTATCAATTGCCTTCGAAGGTGGCTAACTAAATCGTCATCACTGTCAACTTAACATTAGGAAGTGGAAATTTTACATGTTTCTCCAGAGAATTTCAGACAATTATTGATTGATTTCAGGAGATGCTCGAAATGATCCGTATGACGGGTCGTGTTGGTGCTGGCGTCCGCGAGCGCATCGTCGTTTCTTTGGAATCTCTGTGCCAGCTGACGCAAGACTTCACAGATAGTGCATACACAGCTCATCATCAGAGAGAGCAAGTTCTGGATTATTTAGAGGAGTGCAGGTTGGCGATTCATATTTAAACGTGTTCATGCGCAGGGGTGAGAGAGTGTCGAGACGGGGAGACGCAGAGACAACCAGATCAAGTTAGCGCCAGTGCGAGAGAGTATAAGAGATGGCGAGACGTCGACGCAGAAGGGACCGGCGAGGTAGCGCGTTGTTTCTGGAGAGGTTTAGAGTCAATGAGCAGAGAGATGTACATCTTATCGTAGCTCAGAGCAACTAGATCAAATCTATTTCAGATTTAGGTCTTAACTTGAACTGACCCAGTCCTAACTAGGCCATAAACAGATGTTTCATCTATTCCGCTTTTCGAAAGAAAAAAGAAAGTTGACAAAAAAGTCACACCACTTTTTCTCGATGATATTTTTCATTCAAAATCGATAATTTCAACTGACAAGAAAGTATTCTAGAAGTCTGGTAACATTCCTTCGATGTTGAGTGCCAAAAAAACTGATCGTTCAGGTTCGAAATCACAAATCTCATCCAACCCGATGAAAACGAACAAGTAGGGAGTAGCGGGTTGGAAGTGACCGTAGAGAGGCTCAACAAGAGGTTGAAAGATCTAGGCAAGCAACTTCAGATAGTTGCTATGGAACAGGTGAGAAAGAAGGCAGAGAGAGAGAAAGAGAGAAATTTTCAGATTTCCGAAGTTTTACGAGCCAACGAAGATCAGGTTCTCCTATGTTCAATGAAAGCGTGCGCAGTGTCCGGTGATATTGATGGAGTCGAAAAGTACATGCACCGGTTCCGACAACATGCAGATCACATGCAAGAGGTGAGGGAATTGTTTGTCTCGATGAGAAGATCTAACCAATTTTTACTGAGAAAATTTCACATCCGGAAAATTGGTTACACCCATTGAAGTGGCTGTTTCTGAGCACTCCGTAAATCGACACCCAAAATCGCTTCAAGACCATGCTCATTCCAGGTATGCCGTCTTCTCCACCACGTCTCAATCACTGACGCTCTCCACGTCGGGACTGGACACGTCGAACGAGCGATGCGATCACTGGCACCATTGGTAAAGAAACTCGGATTCTGGTATCAACTTTCACGCTTCAGACTCTACTAGCCGGCAGGACACTTTGCATCCATCCATCGAGTCGAATAGCCAGAGAGAACTTGGAAGTGTTCTGTGATACCTGGGGACAGACTGTATGTTTTCTCTCTCTTCTCTCTCCCTCTCTCTATCTCTCTCTCTCTCTCTCTCCCTCTCTCTCTCTCTCTCTCTCTCTCTCTCTGTCTCTCTCTCTCTCTCTCTTTCTCTTTCTTCTCTCTCCCCCTCTCTCTCTCTATCTGTCTCTCTCTCTCTCTCTCTCTCTCTCTCTCTCTCTCTTCTATTTTCTCTCTTCTCTCTCTCTCTCTCTCTCTCTCTCTTTCATAATCCCAACTTTCAGGTAAACGACCTCTCGCGAGTGGCCAAAGAAACAGACGTCGCAGCCAATGGAAGACTGGTAGCGGAAAAGCAAGCGTACATGTCGCTCCCACGACCAGGGGTAAGTTCCAGCTCACAAGAGGAGTTGGGAGTCTTCGAAAGATCCTTCGAATCTCAAACCGTCACTCGACTCATCTACGACGAAGAAAGTTCCGATGACCAGAAAAGGGTTGTCGTTGATCAAGTCGGTGACAGAAGGAAGAATGAATCTGATGTGGATAAAGAAGCCATCTCGGCTTTCGAATTTCGAATTGGCCTCATGATTGATGATTTGCATGATCGTGTGTAGTGATGTGGTTGTTACAGGGAGACGTTATTTTGTACAGTAGCCTAGATTACGGTACTGAAAGGGAAAGTATCTTTCTTTTGCTGTTAGTTCTCTGACGAGACGATACTTTCTACAGTAACCAAAAGTAACGTTTCCCTCGCTTTTGTTTCTGCTTTTGGTACTTTCTACAGTACCCTCAAGATACGGTGCCCCAACTTGGTTCGTGGGAATTATTCTTTTGTGATGAACAAGTTTAAAAAGTCTTATCTTGAAAATCAATGAAGAATTCTTTCACGACTTCCAGAGTGGGTTCGACTACGCTTAAAAGGAAAATCTTCAAAAATAGATTTTTTCTCTATTTAAAAGACAAATAAATTGAAATAAGCGCAGTTCAGACCAGAGATTCCCACTTACCATACCCAAATTTTGTGACATTCCGAAAACCTTCATCAATAACTCATGGTGCTTTTCAATGCATAAACCTGCCTCTTTCATTCGTTCTTTCATTTCTGTCGTGATAAATTGTGTTTGTGTGGTTTCTTTGCATGTTGTACAGTGAAGATCGTCGGACGCGATGCGGTCGCGTTCAGAACTTTCTGGTTTCTTTCATTCAAATTTTCCGGTTTTTAGGGCACTCTGAAAACATTAAAAGCGGTAGATCATCTCTTTTTCTAGGCTCAGAAAAAGTTGGGACCCCAAGTTTGGATATAAGCTAAGCCTAGTTCACAAAAATTTGGGCCCGAGACTTTCCTAAGCCTAGAAAAATGGTTTGTCCGTGCTTTTTGAAATTTTCTTTTCAGAATTGTTTAAAAAACTGAAAAGCCCTTAAACTTCAGTTTTCTCATGTTGCATGGTGTGATTGACAAATTCCATTTTACAGACAATTTCTCAAAAATTCCAAATTTTTCATGTTTCACCATTTTTAAAAAAGAAAAATTTTACTTTTGAGAGTTGCTCATATTTTTTTTGCAGAAACACGGCACAACCCAGAAACCGTCGAAGCCGATCACCTTGGACGTCGAAGACCAGCAAAAGATGGCGAAGGTTGGGTTGGAGATGAAGTTGCTGACGTCAGAAGTTGACGCGGAAGCGGAGAAGTGGGATCAGTATGCGGAAAATGATATCGTTAAGAGAGCTAAGGTGGAGTTTTTTTGTCAAATTTTTGGACACTATCCAGCGAAACTCTGAATAAACTGAATAGTAGTAACAAGCACGCTTGGCCTCGCTACGCTCGGGCTCTTTTTTCCCACACACACACACACACACACACACACACACACACACACACACACACACACACACACACACACACACACACACACACACTCTCTCTCTCTTTCTTTCTCAAATTCGAATGCGACCATTTCTAATGCTAGTGTTGCTAGAACCAATGCAAAAACACACTGCGACCCCCGCAGACATGACTACTCACGCGAACTGTCGCCACAAAATTTTGTGCAGAGGTGGCCGATTGGTTAAAACAGACAACTTTCACGCTCTCGTCGCGGGTTCGTATCTCCCCTCTGGGCACTGTTGCACAACCCTTCATCTTCCTCGATTTCATTGAAAACCAAAAAGCTTCACCCAAAAATCGGTTTCACGAAAAGTGGGCGGGTCAAAGTGGGCGGAGGATTAGTCGCTTATTAATATGATAGTGAGTATCGATCATTGTCGGCTTAAGACCTGTCAAACTCAACATGACATCTTGCAAGTGTGTAGTGAATTCATCCTTCACTATTTTTCTAGAAGTAATTTTATCTGAACTTATACCAAAGTGACCAAGTCTCATAGACCACCTCATAGTACAAAAAGTCGGGAAAAATTTGGTTGGACCTTTCTACCGTAAACAATCTGTGAAAGGACCTGATTCCAAGATATGCCAGGTCTTATATGATCCAAGATATGCCAGGTCTTATATGATCCAAGATATGCCAGGTCTTATATGATCCAAGATATGCCAGGTCTCACACGGTATTTTTTTAGGTGAAATCATGACGTTTAATGTAGATAAATTTCATTCTAAACTCAAAGTTGGGGAGTTACAACCCATGTCGTACAATGGGGGATCGAAATGTCTTACAATAACTTCAATTTTCTTGTTCGATAAGGACTAAAATTCAGCAGAATACATGAGAATGAATGAGAAAAAACACCAATAGACAGCTGCAAAGCGGTCATCCGGAGCGGAAAGTTGAATCTATTGATTGGGGCCTTTTTTGAAACTCCACCCCCTCTTGAGTTTTCTGATCTTGATACACCGCGCCCTTACCAAGTCTTATATGAGGATTGGCAAGTGTTTTACTTAACTTTTCAGGTTCTATCAGACTTTTTCCAGAATCATTGATTTTCTCACGAAATTCCTTCAGGCTATGTCTTCAATGGCCTACAACATGTACTTATTCACAAGAGGAGATGGCCCACTGAAGACGACCCACGACCTATTCACACAAGCTGAATTCTTCGCTGAACAAGCGAATCAAATGTATCGGACTGTCAGAGAGTTCTCCTATGAGGTTTGTGATTTTCCTTAGTGGGTGGTCTGAGAAAAGATCGAAAGTGGCACTCTTCTGTGAAACACCTATCTCCTACTTTTCACAGATATTGAAAAAAGTTTTCCTATGAGGTTTGTGGTTTTTCTTAGTGGGTGGTCTGAGAAAAGGTCGAAAGTGGCACACTTCTTTATGGATATCGAAAAAAGTTTTCCTATGATGTGTGTGATTTTTTTTATGGATATCGAAAAAAGTTTTCCTATGAGGTTTGTGATTTTTCTTAGTGGGTGGCCTAAAAAAACTTGGTCATTTCAAAGTGGCACTCTTCTGTGAAACACCTATTTTCTATTTTTCATAGATATCAAAAAATTTTACCTATGAGGTTTGTGCTTTTTCTTAGTGGGTGGTCTGAGAAAAGATCGAAAGTGGCTCTCTTCTGTTAAACACTTATTTTCTAATTTTCACAGATATTGAAAAAAGTTTTCCTATGAGGTTTGTGCTTTTTCTCAGTGGGTGGTCTGAGAATAAAGAATTTTGAAGGCGGCGCTTTGAAAGCGGCACTCTTTTGTGAAACACCTCTTTTTTCGCTGTCAACATACTTCAAAAAAATTATGACTTTTTTTTTCAATTTTAACCTTTAAAAACACTACCCATTTTTGGAACTCAGCCAAAATTTCTACCAGTAAGCTTGCAGGTACCGGGTTCCGAAGAAAAAAGCGATCTGTCAGCGATTCTGGAGAGGATTCCACTCCATTGTCAACAACTGCAGGTCATGGTTAAAAGTCCGACTGTCGGCAAGACGGCGACCTTTGGAAAGGTAGTTTCTTCAAAAGCTAGAATGTGAGCGATAACTATTGATACGACACTCTGCGTCAAGTGTGCAGACACATCACGCGTCGATGCACCATAATGTTGCCTAGAGTCGTACAAGTCAATGGAAAACTATCTCATGTTAGAATCGAGTCGTAAGTGAAATCGAAAGAAAACAACCTAGTGATAGTGCTACAGAGTGAGAGATAAGTTTAGTCACGACACTCTGAGTCAAGTGTGCAGATACATCACGCGTCGATGCACCATAATGTTACCTGGGTAAGCGCTATCCAGTGTGAAACTCATGTCAAAATCAAGTCAAAAGTAAAATATTTTTTGAAAAAAACCTAGTGATAGTGCTACAGAGTGAGAGATAAGTATAGTCACGACACTTTGCGTCAACTGTGCAGACACAACACGCGTCGATGCACAATACGAGAAACCATCGAATGCAATTCAGGTTGATTCTGTCATTCAAGAAACGAAGAATCTGATGAACGAGATAGCCAAACTTGTCACAGCGTCGTTCGTGTGCGCCACAAAGGTATGATACAGTAGTCAAAAATAACATTTTTCATTCAACTCATAACAGATGTTGCAGTCAGAGGCTCAGAAAAGGTTCCGTTTGTAGATTGTTACGTATGCTTCTGTGGGAAGGTTCCGATTTTAATCAGTCTTGACCCGCGAAATTTGAAAATTTGGAACCGACTCACAAAAGTATCATGATTGCTTAGATGTTTTGTTCACCTGGGACTGGATTTTTCACCATTACCCTCACCTCTCTCTCTCTCTCTCTCTCTCTCTCTCTCTCTCTCTCTCTCTCTCTCTCTCTCTCTCTCTCTCTCTCTCTTTCTCTCTCTCTCTCTCTCTCTCTATCTCTCTCTCTCTCCCTCTCTCTCTCTCTCTCTCTCTCTCTCTCTCTCTCTCTCTCTCTCTCTCTCTCTCACTCTCCCTCGGGCAAATCCAAGATCCTACCTAGCTGCCAAATACCGTGGCTTATGTATTGAAAAACGTAGCTTTTGGTTGAAAGTAGTGAAAAGGCGTCTGAATTCGCCTGAAAACTGACCAATTTTCAGTACGAAATCGAATTTCGTGGAGGCACTATCAACGGGCGGTCCGGTCAAGACGGCGAAAGGGCCAGCCGCGAGTCTACTGTGAGTTTACAAGACTTGTAAGACCATCAGGAAGAGTGAAGATCTGAATGGTAGTGTTCAACTTCCGGAATGACCATTTTCCAGGTTTGGCGACGGACACCAAGCATCCGCAGGCAGCAACACGCGGCACACGCATCATCCGCTCTCTCTACTAGTAACGCCTCAACGCTCCACGTCTAGGTAAAATAATAGATAGATAGATAGAGAGAGAGAGAGAGAGAGAGAGAGAGAGAGAGAGAGAGAGAGAGAGAGAGAAAGAGAGAGAGAGAGAGAGAGAGAGAGAGAGAGAGAGAGAGAAGAGAGAGAGAGAGAGAGAGAGAGAGAGAGAGAGAGAGAGAGAGAGAGATCAACAAAACCGTTTACAGCAAACCGATGATCATCTAATATACGGTAATTTCCACTCAATTAGCTTTTGTAACCTTGTATTAGCTTCTTGTATCGTTGTTGCATGTGAACTTCAAATCTAAACGCATGAAAACATTTTTTGTGCATGTTCATGTAGTAGTTGTTGAGTAGCTTCTAATTGTTCAGCATTTCATAATCAACCTTCAAAAATAGAATGTAAAATCGAATATAATAGATCTGAAATACTCATAGAATACTCTAGAAACAATTTCGAACTCTTTCCGCATGAGGTTGTCGAAGTTCCAGAACTTTGAAATTTCTATTCGAACACTGCCTATGCGCTTGATTTTGAACTCGTTCAGCTTGAGGTTGTGGAAGTTCCAAAACGTTGGATACTGTATTGGAGTTAGTCAACGCTGAGATGAGCTTGATTTCGAACTCTTTTCGCATGAGGTTGTGGAAGTTCCAGAACTTTGTAAAATCTATTGGAATTAGTCAATGCTAAGACAAGCTTGATTTTGAACTCTTCCCGCATGAGGTTGTGGAAGTTCCAGAACTTTGAAAACTCTATTGGAATTAGTCAATAATGAGATAAGCTTTTTTCTAACTCTCTCCGCATGAGGTTGTTGGAGTTCCAGAACTCTGTACACTCTATTGGAATTGATTTCGAACTCTTTCCGCATGAGTTTGTCGAAGTTCCAGAACTTTGTAAAATCTATTGGAATCAGTCAATGCTGAGACAAGCTTGATTTCGAACTCTTTTCGCATGAGGTTGTCGAAGTTCCAGAACTTTGAAAACTCTATTGGAATTAGTCAACGCTGAGATGAGCTTGATTTCGAACTCTTTCCGCATGAGGTTGTTGAAGTTCCAGAACTCTGAAAACTGTCGATTTCAAACTCTTTTCGCATGAAAACCTGAATTTGACAGAACTAACGAATCCAGTTTCAGAAGTCCACCAAACGATGAAATCCCTTCACCGTCAAGGGCCATGTGGGTCCCATCACCAGACCCACATGGAAACTCCAAAAAAGAACAACCAAAGAAGCTATCATCGATGGGTCTTTTTGGTGCCATGCAGTTACTCAAGACCAGTCGACAAGAACGACGCAACGCCGAGTTTCTTAAACTGTAGATCTCTGAAGATTGAGAATCGACAGGGTCCCGGTAAATCCTGGCCAGTTCTGGTAAATCCATGCAAGATCAGGATAAATCAGGTTTTTCTCGACTCAAGTTGGTCGACATTTTTCAGAACTAGACAGGATTCACCCAGATTCTGTCGTTTTTTAATTTCCAGAGAAAAGGGTCAAGAAAGATATGAACGCCATCTTTTCGTAGCACTTCTCAAATTCGGTCTCAATTTTGCTAGAAAAAATCCTTTTCGAACTTTTTTCTTACTCAAATTTCGAACATTTCCTCTCCTGATAATTAAAAAAGGAGCGTTTGCGTACTTCTTGACGGCAATGTAGAGGTCACTTTGTTTAGTTTCAATATAATGACAACGATGGTGCGCTTTTTGGTTCAACTCTTTCAGATAAGCTTTTTTTCTAAAATTCTCGATCTTTGTGTTTTAACAAAATCTAATCACTTTTTTGTAACTTTTCTTTTCTCGATCAGGGCAAAAGTTCATCATCCTTGTTTTCTTTTCGGAAAATGTAATCATATTCGAGATTCAAACCTCGTTTCAAAAATACAGTAAATATTCGAGAAGGTCAAACCCCTCCCCTTCTCTCCCCTCGTCCATCTTGCTTCAACCAACTTCAGTCTTTTCATTCTGCCTTGACCATGTGATCTCTTTACGTCTCTCGTTTTCCTTTAGTAACCTCGAATTTACTATTTATTACTATTTTTTATTATGGTATGCACTTTATGCTAGTAAATGTTTTAGGTTTGTTGTCTTCGAGAAGTACAGTATATCACTTTTGTGGACATTGTTTTGAAAACAAACTGAAGGGCTCATCAAGAATTTGACCTACCCTCTGGTTACGGTATCGAGAAGGGAATAAAAACGTGAAAGTTTATTTTAAGGCGGCAATTCAAAATGCCCATAAACATTCTACCTACCCCCTGGTTACTGTATCGAGAAGGGAATAAAAACGTGGAAACGTGAAACTTTGTTTCGAGGCGGGAATTCAAAATGCTCAGTAAATGTTAGTCCTACCTACTGGTTACTGTATCGAGAAGGGAATAAAAACGTGGAAACGTGAAACTTTATTTCGAGGCGGGAATTCACGACAGCAAGCGCGCTCTACTGCAACTCCGTGAGTTTTTCTTTTATTTTTCGAAATTTGATTTTTTTCGAAAATAGAAACATCAAAGGAGGATTCAGTAGCACATTTTGTTCTGAAAAGCACCTTATTACTATCCGTCATCATTTGGTAAATTCGGAATGGAGTCAATCTCCACCGACGATCCGATGAGACAGTCTGTGAAAAGAAATGCAGACAACCTGTCGCCGAAAGGTTCTGCCAATAAATTTCAGAAGGAGAACTCGTCCGACGGAGAGATGTATGACTCGTTCGCAGGTTCTGAACCAACTTGTGTTGGTATCGGAAATACTGATCGAGTCGAATCTCTCTTGGAAGATTTGAAAGGACAGGGCAACGATGAAAAATCCAACGCGCTGGTTGAAATCATCTCTATTCTGATGCAGGAGCTAACCGTAGCTAAACAAACGGCAAGGGAACTGAAGGACACAGTAGTTTCGTTGAAACAAGAGGTAAAGGAGTTGAACGTTGAGGTTAATAACTTACAGGCGGATAAGATGTCTAAAGAAGATCTGAAAAGATCTTTTGAGATTTCAGCACAGGAGCCACAAGACGGTGGTATTAGTGAATTTTTTACCAGAGCCCAGGCGAAAATTGCTAAGGAAACGGTAGAAGAAGTTGAAAGACTGCGGTCAGTAGTTGTAAAAGGTATCCCATCCCTGGACAACAGCGACCCCAGAGCAAGGAATTCTAACGACTGGAATGCCATATCGTCAATGGCAGCAGGAATTAATTCTGAAACCCCGCCAATGGCGGTTTACAGAATGGGTCGATTTACTCCGATTGTCGACCTGCGCACAGGATCGCCCAAAGTGGACAGCAATGGCAGGCAACTGCAAAAAGATGGGACTTTGCTAAAGGTAGTATTTCCAAACTCCAAGGCCGCCAGGATATTTGTTAGTAGAGGTAAGAAGTTTTGTCGTACCCCCGGTTCAGGTTATGAAAATGTGTTTGTACGTATGTCGATGACAGAAGCGGAGCGAAGTGAAGAACGCGCTGCACGTCAAGCAAGATGGCAGCAAAAACAAAAAGGTAACAATGGGTCTCCATCCGATTCGGTAAGTGATTCCAATTCTAAACAAAATTTCGTGAACGGGAAAAGCCCCAATAATTGAATAATCAGAAAAAAAAGAAAAATAAAGAAACATGGCTTTTTTTCAACGCAAGGTCTATAATCGCCAACCTACCTCAGTTTTCAGCGATAGTCAGTGAAAATGATTACGATTTTATTGTTATTACTGAGACATGGCTAAAATCAAATTACCTATCGACCAATCTGACCGCAAATTTATCTGAGCATAGTCTGATCAGATGCGATCGATCTAAAGGTAGAGGTGGTGGCGTAGCGATCTTGTTAAAATCAAACCTGAAATTCTCAAACGTGTTTTCATACTCCTCACCGAAATCTTACGAGCTACTAGCTATTGACATTTTTCCTGATTTTTCCTTAACTAGTTTACGAATAATAGCAGTGTATAGATCACCCTCAATCAGCGCAAATAATAATCGAGAACTTATGAAACAACTCGACGATCTCGCCGCGTGTCATTCCACAGCTATTGTTCTCGGTGACTTGAATTTTCCAGATCTAAAATGGGATAAAAAATTATTGAGAAAGAAGTACGATGACATAGAAAAACAAACTGAACTAGGATATTCACAGTCCCATGAGTTCCTACGATTTTTACAATCAGCCAATTATACACAGTTCGTTCTCAAACCTACCAGAGGTGAAAACATACTTGACTTAGTTTGTTCACAAGCAACTGTTGTATCAAATGTCGGCATAAAATCACCCGTGGGTAACTCAGATCATAATTCAGTAGTATTTCAGACGGAGATTCTGTCTCACAGTTATGTACCAAGAAAAAACCGATCGTACAAGGATATTGATGAATCACGTTTGCGAATCGCAGCCGATTCAATACCATGGTTCACAATATTTGGTAACTCAACTGACCCGAAATTCCTTTACAATGCCTTTCTCGATATATTAAAAAACCTTTTTGAATGTTTCGTCCCATTAAAGACTTCTTCGACTTTCACAGAAACGCTTCCTTACTTCCTAAAAGAGAAATTCAACCATAGAGAATACCTATGGTTAAGATGTTGTGCTGACAGCACAAAGACAAACACAGATAAATTTAAAGAGAGCGATCGTAATTTTAAAAAATCACTGGTAAGTTTTTTCCGATCCAAAGAGCAGACTATGAGTAAAAAGAAACCTAAGGATTTTTTCAACTTTCTCTCTTCGCGCATAAAAGGCCCCAAAAGTCCACTATCTCTCACAACCGAAGAAGGTCATCCTCTCAATAATGACTACGAAAGAGCAAGTGAATTGGGACTTTATTTCAAAAAACAGTTCTTAACTGAAACCCGCGCGCTGCCTGGAATTTCTCGCTTTGATGTGGTTAGGGAAAGTAGTGAATTACCATGGTGTTACGTCGATCAAGTTAAGGAATTACTTAGACAGGGAAAATCGTCCACTAGCCTTACACCAGACGAAGTCCCTTTTAGATTCATAAAATTGATTGGTGACCTTATAGCTCCTGCCCTTACACATATTTTCAATTTGTCAATCATGAAGGGAGTTGTGCCAGAGCAATGGACTCAATCAGTTGTAATTCCTGTCTCTAAAGTTCCTAAAGCCTCAATACCATCGGAGTACAGACCGATTAGTATAACATCCCAGTTTTGTCGAATTTTAGAAAGAATATGTCTGAAAGAGCTCTTATTACACGTAGACAAAAATGGTATTCTTCCAGATGAGCAACATGGATTCCGAAAAGGAAGATCCACTGAATCCCAGTTACTTTTATGTCTTGACAACTGGACTCTAGCTCTTGATCAAGGATTTGAAGTTCACGTAATCTATTTCGACATCAAAAAAGCGTTTGATCATGTGTCCCACACTCTGCTCCTTGATCAACTATCTCGTATAGGTGTTAACGATCTAATGGTCAAATGGCTAGGCTGCTTTTTGAGAAACCGAACGTTTAGAGTGAAATGTGGTGATGCTATCTCTCTACCCCACCCAGCACCAAGTGGAGTCCCACAGGGATCCGTCCTCTCACCGTTTCTTTTCAGTATATATGCAAGTAGTTTACCTAAATATATAAATGTCCCGGGCGTCGACTGTAAATGCTTTGCCGATGATATAAAAATTTACTGCACTATCAGAGAGTCCGGAGACATGAATCTTCTCCAACAGGCTATCGATGGTGTAAGCTTATGGGCATCAGAAATTGGTTTGACTTTAGCACCCAACAAAACGCAAGTGATAAGCCTTGGAACATCTAGGAACAAGCCGAATTATAACTTACTAGGCAACAAGATTAAAGAAGTCACTCTAGTCAAGGATCTCGGATTTTTTATAGAATCTGATCTTTCGTTTACACAGCATTGGAAGATTTACACACAAAGAGCTCGTGCAAAAACTTTCACCATTTTTAAATCGATTTACACAAATAGAAAGGAATTTTTGCTCAGGTTATACAAAAGTTTCGTGAGACCCATTGTTGAATATGGCACTGTTGTATCATGTCCTAGGTTGAAAAAAGATTCGAATATGATCGAATCCGTTCAAAGAGACTTTACTAGAAAAATTTACGCCAGGATACATGGTTACAACACACTGAATAAGAACAAATTTCCGTACGAGCAAAGAATTTCACAACTAAACGTAGAGACACTCAGTAACCGAAGAAATCTGACGGACTTGCGTACATTAAAAAAAATCTTGAATGGGAAAATTTTATTGAAACCTGAAGATCTTTTCACCCTCATTCCTTCAAAAACAAGAGGCGATCCATTCAAGATATCGTGCAAACCGCCAAAAAAGAAAGTACGAGAGTGTTCCTTTGTTCCTCGCGTGTGTAAATCGTACCATAAAATTCCAAAGATCACGAAACGAAATAAATTTCTTATTCAGATCAGAAAGTCATAGAAAGAACAGCTTCCCGCTCAGGCCACTACAACTAACCGTTCAATGTCAATAAAGAAACATAACGCAGCTTAAAGATTTATTAGCCAATCCCTGTTTTTCATTCTCTTTCGGTAAACTCAAATTTATTTATTTATTTATTCATTTCGAAACTAAATTTAGTTTTCTTAAGGTTCGTTTTTTCCCTCCCCTCCTTTTATAATTTTATCTTATCTTCCCTCTTTTCTTCGTTATTACTTGACAAGTTCTGCATAGTTCTTCACGATTAGAAAAATTTCCATTGAGGGCTTTTCCCGAAATAAACTTTATTAAACTTTATTATTATTCTCAAATTCGGTCTCAATTTTGCTAGAAAAAATCCTTTTCGAACTTTTTTCTTACTCAAATTTCGAACATTTCCTCTCCTGATAATTAAAAAAAGAGCGTTTGCGTACTTCTTGACGGCAATGTAGAGGTCACTTTGTTTAGTTTCAATATAATGACAACGATGGTGCGCTTTTTGGTTCAACTCTTTCAGATAAGCTTTTTTTCAAAAATTCTCGATCTTTGCGTTTTAACAAAATCTAATCACTTTTTTGTAACTTTTCTTTTCTCGATCAGGACAAAAGTTCATCATCCTTGTTTTCTTTTCGAAAAATGTAATCATATTCGAGATTCAAACCTCGTTTCAAAAATACAGTAAATATTCGAGAAGGTCAAACCCCTCCCCTTCTCTCCCCTCGTCCATCTTGCTTCAACCAACTTCAGTCTTTTCATTCTGCCTTGACCATGTGATCTCTTTACGTCTCTCGTTTTCCTTTAGTAACCTCGAATTTACTATTTATTACTATTTTTTATTATGGTATGCACTTTATGCTAGTAAATGTTTTAGGTTTGTTGTCTTCGAGAAGTACAGTATATCACTTTTGTGGACATTGTTTTGAAAACAAACTGAAGGGCTCATCAAGAATTTGACCTACCCTCTGGTTACGGTATCGAGAAGGGAATAAAAACGTGAAAGTTTATTTTAAGGCGGCAATTCAAAATGCCCATAAACATTCTACCTACCCCCTGGTTACTGTATCGAGAAGGGAATAAAAACGTGGAAACGTGAAACTTTGTTTCGAGGCGGGAATTCAAAATGCTCAGTAAATGTTAGTCCTACCTACTGGTTACTGTATCGAGAAGGGAATAAAAACGTGGAAACGTGAAACTTTATTTTGAGGCGGGAATTCAAAATGCTCAGTAAATGTTAGTCCTAGCGTCTGGTTACTGTATCGAGAAGGGAATAAAAACGTGGAGACGTGAAACTTTATTTCGAGGCGGGAATTCAAAATGCTCAGTAAATGTTAGTCCTAGCCTCTGGTTACTGTATCGAGAAGGGAATAAAAACGTGGAAACGTGAAACTTTATTTCGAGGCGGGAATTCAAAATGCTCAGTAAATGTTAGTCCTAGCCTCTGGTTACTGTATCGAGAAGGGAATAAAAACGTGGAAACGTGAAACTTTATTTCGAGGCGGGAATTCAAAATGCTCAGTAAATGTTAGTCCTAGCGTCTGGTTACTGTATCGAGAAGGGAATAAAAACGTGGAGACGTGAAACTTTATTTCGAGGCGGGAATTCAAAATGCTCAGTAAATGTTAGTCCTAGCCTCTGGTTACTGTATCGAGAAGGGAATAAAAACGTGGAGACGTGAAACTTTATTTCGAGGCGGGAATTCAAAATGATCAGTAAATGTTAGTCCTAGCCTCTGGTTACTGTATCGAGAAGGGAATAAAAACGTGGAGACGTGAAATTTTATTTCAAAGCGGGAATTCAAAATGATCAGTAATTGTTAGTCCTAGCCTCTGGTTACTGTATCGAAAAGGGAATAAAAACGTGGAGACGTGAAACTTTATTTCGAGGCGGGAATTCAAAATGCTCAGTAAATGTTAGTCCTAGCCTCTGGTTACTGTATCGAGATGGGGATAAAAACGTGGAGACGTGAAACTTTATTTCGAGGCGGGAATTCAAAATGATCAGTAAATGTTAGTCCTAGCCTCTGGTTACTGTATCGAGAAGAGAATAAAAACGTGGAGACGTGAAACTTTTTTTCGAGGCGGGAATTCAAAATGTTTATGAAACATCGGTCACTCTGTAATTTTTCCACTAGAAATGATTATTGTGCATAGCTCGTTCACTACGATTCTCGACTTTCGCCTCCAGCGTGTGATAGATGTGCGGTCGTCGTCCTTAATCAAATCGGATTGGTGTCCGTCGTTGGCGAAAGAAGTGCGCCGATTTGATTCACCCAAATGTCGTTACGTCTCGGCTCCTTTGCGAAACAACACTTGGAGCTTGGATATCTATCCTTTTTATACTACGTGTACGCTATGCAGTACTTTTACAGTATACTTTCAATACCCCGTTCTCACCTTTCTATGCTTCTTACAACCATTCATTTTACTTCAACCAGTTTTGTCATAAAAATAACAATAACACTACAGTATACTGACAGTACTCGGTTTTCGTTGAGCTCTTCATTTTAGTAGTCCATTCTCAGTTTTTCTGGACTCTTTCCTTCAGGGTTTACTGATTTGAAGCCAAATTTTAAAAACCGTGAGCCGACTCCGGTATTATTTTTCTACTGCCAGTTTTGAGCTTGAAAATGCCACGCTTCAAGAGTATGGTAGTCAGGAAGACCGTGAGAACTCCTACAGTAATGCATGACTCAAAGGTCTTAAGAAAAAGGAATGCTTCATCAAGAATGGTGAAATTGAATGAATTTATGAAAACTAGAAAAATTATACCCCTTTCGGACGGAAATGTACGCTTTTCCTATGTTGGTTTTGTTTTTTCCAAACAAGTGAACATGGCCGAAAAAGAAAACAAAAGAAGCTCTCTCTGCCCGTTTGTTTTTTCTTTGTACCCAATCAAGCGAAGCGGTTTGGCGTTGCGGTTTTGTTTCTTCGGTGACTTTTCTTACACTCTTATCAGTCTTATCATTGAAAACGAGACTGCTACCAGTTTCGACACCTTTATACAGCCTTTTCTTGTTGAACCTATTTTAAAGCAGTTAAAAATCATAGAGTCCATATCTTTCAGTGTCACGAACTCTGCACATAGCTTCCTCTACCTGTAAAAAAGTCTGGCCTCCGTAAATCGGGTACTTGGTACCGTAGCAGTTTCGCCTTGAAATACAATAACGATTTACATAATGAGCCTTTAATTTCAATGGACTGAAAGTGAGAATAATAATTTAAATCCACAAAGATCTAACTGTTCGTTGTGAGAGTCCCGACCCCTACCGTACTCATTCTGCTAAATTGAG
>OZ022254.1:3824445-3869445 GCA_963978915.1 Caenorhabditis parvicauda
CCCATTGAATACTACTCTTATTTAATCTTATACTACGATCATGACAACTCGTAGCCCGTCACCAATGCATGGTGTACACCATGTACACCTTATGGTGTCATCCCTTGTCAGATTTAATCGCGTTGATTTATCTCTCGCATTAGGACGAGACGTTAACACCTTCTCTTATTTATGCCTTTAATCATTTTATGGTGTACAGTGGTGTCATAAAACGCGATGAGATTAGTTTTATGGTGACCTCGAGTTTTTGTGGAAATTCTTCTGGTAACGTCAAAATGTAACCCAAAAAATACTGTTTACTTTTTAATAAAGCATAACATTGTGGACAAGATTTGGCAACATTTTCACATTTCCTGACCTTGTCCTCCGTCCTCAAGGTACAGTATCGGACAAAATCTTATTTGGTTTTTTGCTTTCGAAAAATGTCTCATAAACCTTCATGAAACAATGCACATATCTAGCGAAAAGTCTGCCCGATTTCAAACGCGCGCCAGTCGCATTTTTGTAAAATGAGTACGGTAGGGGTCGGGACTCTCACAACGAACAGTTAGATCTTTGTGGATTTAAATTATTGTTCTTACTTTCAGTCCATTGAAATTAAAGGCTTATTATGTAAATCGTTATTGTATTTCAAGGCGAAACTGCTTCGGTACTAAGTACCCGATTTACGGAGGTCAGACTTTTTTACAGGTAGAGGAAGCTATGTGCAATGTGAACTTTTAATATGATCATCTACAGAATATAACTAAAAATGATGAAAGTCGAAAGAAAGGAAAATTTCCCTATGATACCTGTCATTCGAAGCGCATAAGATTTTGTTCGATATGATCAAGTAACGTTAAGATGATCACCACGACTGCTTCTTCTTCGTGTGTGAGAGTACTCCAATTAACCGGCGGGGGTAACTTTCTAACGAGGTTACAATCCGTTTCTCATGCAGCTTTTTCATCTCTCTTGTTCAATATATCAAAACACATGCGCGGCCTTGGTGACTCTGATTAACTGCAGACTGTACATGCACATGAGTCATTTACAAATGACTACCACTTGCCTCCCTGCCCTTTACAACTACTACTCAAGTTTTGCTCCTTTTTGCATGCTACTGTAAGGTTACTGTATCTTCAAATGAAACCACACTAGTAATCATAGTGAACACTTACATACAATTGCTCAGAAGCGACCGTACTCATTTTCTCATTTTTCCTCCAGTACTCTACACACCGGGGCATATATCTAGCAAAAAGTCTGACCGATTTCAAACGCGCGCCAGTCGCATTTTTGTAAAATGAGTACGGTAGGGTCGGGACTCTCACAACGAACAGTTAGATCTTTGTGGATTTTTTTTATTTTCAGTCCATTCTGTAATTAAAGGCTCATTACATAAATAATTTTTGTATTTCAAGGCGAAACTGCTACGGTACTAAGTACCCGATTTACGGAGGTCAGACGTTTTTACAGGTAGAAGAAGCTATGTGCACTAATAATCATAGTGAAAACTCACAATTGCTTAGAAGCGACCGTACTCATTTTCTCATTTTTCCTCCAGTACTCTAGCTAACATATTCTCGCCGGAAGTATCTTAGCTGTTCGTTACTGTACCCTACGTCTTAAAGTTTACAACTTTGTAAGAATTAATGAACAACAACCACACACATAGCTTCCTCTACCTGTAAAAAAATCTGGCCTCCGTAAATCGGTTACTTAGTACTGTAGCAGTTTCGCCTTGAAACACAGGAACGATTAAGTGATGCGCCTTTAAGTTCAATGAACTGTAAGTAAGAATAATAAATTAAATCCACAAAGATCTAACTGTTCGTTGTGAGAGTTACCGTACTCATTCTGCAAAATTGAGATTAGAGCGCGTTTGAAAACGGCCATGCTTCTAGCGATATATGTCTGAATAGTATTTTTGCAAAACCGCAGCTGTTCTCTCAACCTTCTGTAATGAAACTTCCGGCGCATGTTCCTCGGATACATACAGCTAATTAAAAATATAAGATGACATGTGGTCTGGGACCACAACCCATCATTATTAATACTCTTATTACGGGTCGCCTACTATTTTTTGCTCCTCAATTATCAGACTCATCTTACAATGCGCGGCGTTGTTGTAGTATAATTATACCACTCGGCATGTGCTCTTCCAAACGTCTACTGTATTGGCCGTGCATGTGTACAGCATCTGTTGTTTTGCTCGAATTCCGAAACTCGATGTTATGTACAGTAACGAACGGAATTTCCTGTGGTGTTGCGCATTTCAAGAAACACGATTACCTCTTTTTCTAGGCTGAAATGTGACCCCAAGTTAGGACGGCATTTAGAAAGTCGAAATCCCGTTTTTTTCAAGCGTCCGTAACTTTGCTCGGAACTTACCAATCAACTTGTTCTAGGCTTAGGTTGAACGTTAAGCTGACTCAAACCTAACCTAAGAGGTGTTCATGCAATGTGAAAAAAGTTATCGTTATCGCAACCCATTTTCAAAAATGGGATGCGATTCATCAATTGCCAGTTCCGACATAAGCTCAGTCTACAATCAGTGCTGATAGAACTTAACAAAAATTGGGCCAAAAATAAGGTCTGCCGCTGTCCCGCATCATACCTTAATATGCAATCTGCAGCCCACAGTGATTTACCTTTTACTATGAGCTTACTCTAGAGACGAAATACTGTTGAAATGTGGTTCATAATTTATGAGTAGGTTAGGTTGGAAGACCAACTTTTGTGAAGATCTGAATCTTTGAAACGAAACTAAGAATACATGCGATTGAGTATTAAACGAAATCGCACATAGCTTCCTCTACCTGTAAAAAAGTCTGGCCTCCGTAAATCGGGTACTTGGTACCGTAGCAGTTTTGCCTTGAAATACAAGAACGATTTAAGTGATGCGCCTTTGCTTCAGAATGGACTGAAAGCAAGAATAATAATTTGAATCCACAAAGCTCTAACTGTTCGTTGTGAGAGTCCCGACCCTACCGTACTCATTCTGCAAAATTGAGATTAGAGCGCGTTTGAAAACGACCATGCTTCTAGCGATATTTTTGAATCGTCAGATCTGAAAAACAATAATCACTTTCTTTCAACTAACAAGCTATAGTCTCACTAACTTCCACGGTTTATGGGGGGTGTTAATCCAGCCCGTATTTATTTCTCGTAAATTGCAGCCTATGCGCGCAATTTGGTGGCCGTCTCAGATTTCACCATAAACTACTCCCCGTTCCCACAGATAATGTCCGGTCCCATCGAGACACGTGCTTCATTTCCGACGCCATTGGCCATTCTGACTTCACACCTTTCAGTGGGAATCTGATGGTGCGCCGAGCAGGGTGTCACCAAGCGTTGGTGGGAACCTCGGAGGGCTTGGTTTTATGAGAGTAGCTAGTTTGAGAATGGTGTTGTTCTGTTAAGAAACTTTGAATAACAGTTTTCATACTTTGTGATAGGTACAGTACAAAATCGCATGCACATAAATAGATAACCACTATCATTTCAAAACACTTCTCAAAGTCAGGATGTTTTTTGTCTGCAACTTCAGTCTTCGAGACTCGAAGATGTCATTACTTTTTTCAAAAGCTTTTCACTAAACCCACATCTAACGGTGTAAAAATCTGTACTCTTTATTTTTACAGAAAATTGAAGACAAAATTTTTTTGTTTCGAGATTTTCTAGGTTTTACCCATGTCCTGCAATCTTCCGATACAGTATCTCAAATCATCAAGATGGTCCCCCTTCTTCAATCACCTTCAGTCTATTCATTTCTCCCTTCCTCTCCCAACTTCCTCTATTAACCATTTTCTTCCATTTCTGACATCTTACATCCAAATAACTTTCAAAAACTACACCATTCCCACCAAGAAGCGTGTCACCCATCAATCACCTCAAACTTCACACCTTCGCGTCAGAGATTCTCTCGCGTGGTGCACCAAAACAGAAGGGGCGGGCCATTCGCCCCGCCCACCATCTTGGTGGCTCCTGTTTGGGTGCAAGGTTTATCGGCCATTGTTCTCACTCGTGTTTTCTGTTAGGACTTGAGTCTTCTGACTTTGATCGTATTCTTCTGATCAGATCTTTTACTATTCATCACACTTATTTATCAAAGCATGGTTTTGACATTGAAGAGACTTTTTACTCTTGATAAAAACACAAAATTCTAATAGTAAGAAACCCTCTATACCAGAACTACCATGCTTACTGTACTTCAAACATTTTCATATTCCACTGCTCAACTCTTAAAATCTTACACTTTACACTACTCTAGTGAATTCAGATAACAATCTAATTAATAATGATTTATGATCGAATCAACAGGGACAGTTCGTTGATAGATTGCTCTTTGAGATATAATCCACGTCGCCAAAAAGTCACAAGGGAATTCGAATTGTCCCAGATTGTTCCTTTAGCTCATCGCGACTACTGCTGTTGAGCAGTCTTGACTTTTAGGTTCAAATTTTCTTGATACTTTTTTAAAAATGAGTTTCGACTCAACTCTTACGATTTTTTGTATTTTTCCGAGATCTCTCTGATGATCTGACAAGTGTCCACAAAATTGTATTTACTTTTTTCCTTTCATTTTACGTCCTTTTTCGCCCTCCTCCCTTTTCTCTTACAAGTATACTTGTTGTATTTTGTACTGATAGTGGCTATCGAAGCATCTTGTACCTTGTTCACTATGGAAAAAAAAGTTTATACTACAAGCATTCCATCTTTTTCATGAAAGAGCCTTCAAAACATCCACTCTTTGTATCATTCTCCGAAACTTTATGTAATCTCTGAGACAGCTTGGCACACTGCCTAATGAAATTTTACTTCGACCATTTTCTTACATAAAACTTTCCAAGTACTGCCATCAATTCATAGAACCATGTGAAAACTATAATTTGGAAACTTTAACCCCCAAACCATGCCAACTTTGATAAAATTGTATACTGTACCAAGTTCTGTAACCGTCCATCCCACTTGGCCGCATCCTTTTTTAATCGCTCATCTTCGAGAGCCCTGTGCATTTAGCATTGTTTGCATATCGCGCCTCGAAGCGCCAAATCCCAGCGAATTGTTTTTTCTTCATGCCAACTCAAACTTTGCCTTCCGTGCCACGCCAAATTCATCATTTTCCGAATTCCGCGTCCATTTTGGTGATGCGCGGTCCCAACGGGCCAGTGCCGTTCCCTGCAATTGGGAACTCTTCCACCCCATCCACGAGTAATAGCAAATTATCCTTCAATCATGCCGAATTTTCAGACAAATGAGGTTTCTCCTCTTCTTCGCGAGTATTTTCATTCTATCGACGGAAGCATGCCTCCAAGGATGTGATTGTATCACGAGTACTACTGTAGTCTGTAGAGGTGAGAAGTTTGTGGCCGGTTTGTGGTCCGTTTGTGCAAGACTTTCACAAGTAGATAGTTTTTGGCCTGAACGTGTCTTATGGGGGACACTTTTTCTTTGTCGGTTTCTCACTTCATGTTTTTAGACCAACGACAAATCCCGATTCTTCTGGACCCAAGGACTAAAGTACTCGACCTATCCAGCAACAAGATCGCTCGTATCGGAGCCGACGAGCTTGGTCTTTACCCGAGTGAGTGATTAGTTGTGAACTACTGCGTTTAATTACAAAAAGCCGCCAAACAAGAGCCGACTCGACACCTAATTATGGTGGGAGGGTGGATGGTGTCTTTGTTTTCAAACAAAGTTGCCAGGCAATGACACCAGTTGACACCTAGCGAGCCGCCTTTACTATGATTCACCGAGAATGGTGGGAAGTTCACCCAGCGCCACGAATCTCAACTTGTAAGCTCATTGAGTATTAATCGAATAGTAGTTCCCTTCGCTTCTTGTTCGTTTCCACTCAATTTGGCGCAATCGCGCAGGCTGTGTGTGTGTGCACCCATCTATGGTGTTCCCGTGGCTCTTGAACACCCTCAGGGTGCTCAGCCGCGCGGTTTCACAAGGGTCATCAACAGCAGTATAATCGAATTCCTTCACAAAAGATGATAGATCTATTCGTCTTACATTACCATAAGAAGGGGGATCGCGCAGTGGGTGAACAGTGGTGGAGACACCATTCACGGGTCACCAACCGAATAATTATTACCGTAATAACTGGCATTATGCAACAGTCAAGACGACACCTTGCCCATTATTTTCTGGGATAAGCTGGGTTGAGATCTTTATCTAGTCAGCGAAGGGTCAGCCACGAGCAGTGCAGGTGAAGCATGATTTACGTTGATGACCTCATAAAAATGATGACTGCGGTCAATCAAACACCCGTCATGCAGCCGTGCATTGTCTTCTTAGTGATGAATACAAAAGTTGAAGAAATGTTAAAAGGAAGCAGGTGTGCGCTTACGTAACTTGACAGCTTTCATGTTTGCCGAATGACAGGCGGTAGAGGCCGGATGCATGTAACCATGTTACATGTCCATATGCTTCCATGGTGTCTTTTCTCCCTTCCCACCGCAGGAGTTTTCGATCCCAGCTGTGATACACACAAAAAGTGGTTCCAATATGTTGACTCGGATTAGCCATAAAATTACCATTTCAGACCTGGAAACGCTGATCCTCCGCAACAACTCCATCACCCACATCTCATCTGACGTATTTCGATCTCTCCACAACCTGAAGCACCTCGACCTATCGTCCAACAACCTTCTCCAACTACCCAACAAGATCTTCGCGAATCTGAAGAAACTCGAGGTTTGTTGTTGCCACGTATCATCATCGGTGCTAATTCAATAATTATAATTCGAGTGTAAACATGCTCATTTGAGAAATTTGATTATCGCTCGTCGATAATGATGGGGTGAGTGAGGAAAGACAGTGGGATTAGATCTTATGCGTAAATTGTACTTTTTGACTTCTCCACTTTTTTCTGCTGAAGAGAACTTGCAGCACTCATTTCAAAGTCTTTGCAGAATTTAAAAGTGGGTAATTTTGAATCCAATAAGGTTTCTGGAGCCATTTTTTAGTCTTTGAAGTGTCCTCCCATAACCCAAAAAAATAAACGTCATAAGGCGAGCACTCAACAAGTAGTCGCGCACCAACACCATGACAAGCCAGATGGTGGATGGTGACAAGCATTACTCGTTAATGGCCTGCACACACCCATTGTCTTCTAAAAGGATTTAATACTTGTAGAACACATGTACTGTGTCCCTTTCGATAAACATTTACGGACACTTGGATGTCCCAAGGGGATTAAATTGTCAAAAACTATGTTTCAGACACTTCTGATCGACTCCAACGACGTCCAACTCGCGCAGGAATGTTTCAGTGGGCTTCACAACCTTCAGAAGCTTTCGCTGTCCTACAACCGCCTAACCTACCTTCCACCAGCGACTTTGAGGCCTCTGACGTCTCTCAAGAACCTCGACCTGTCGAACAACAAGCTGATGGCTATGCCCGCATCACTACTGGCAAATCTACCAACGTTGAAACGACTCAACTTGAGGAAAAACCTTCTTTCCACCGTGAGTTTCCATTCCAACAACAACAAAAACGATGGTGTGTCACACCCTTCACCCAGCAGGCTGGTGGGTGCTTTGATGTTACCGCCACTTCATCTTTAAGAGGGGGACCTTGTATGGGGCGTCGTAGAATGATTGACACATGTTCATGTTCTAGACATTCTGGGGTCATGGAATAACTTTCAGTTAGAGACTGGCATGTTCGCCGCTCAAAGGGATCTACAACAACTCGATCTGAGCGAGAACCTCATCGACAACATGGAGGAAGGGTGTTTGTATGGGCTGGAGAAGATGACCGTCTTGAATCTGACGGCTAACCAGGTGAGTAAGGTTTTAATCGCTTGATCTCAACCATTCGGGAGGGATGAACAAATCCGTTAACCATTGACTTAAACTATTAGGGAAAATTGAATTTTTTAAAGTTGAACAATTCCGTTAGACTTTAAATCAAGGATTTTCTGATTATATACCGATGAAAAATGTTCAATCGTTGAAAAATCATACTATTGGAGAACGTTAAATACATTTTTTTCGAATTCAACCAATCCCTTAAAAACCAAATTCCAGCTGGTCCGTCTTCCCGGCAACACATGGACCCTATCAAACCTGAGAGTCCTCGACCTATCCTACAACCTCTTCGTTTCCCTCGAAACCGCCTCATTCGACGCCCTACCAGCACTGGAATTCCTGAACGTGTCAAACTCGAGAAATCTCAAATCCATCCAGGTCAGTTTTGATTGAAGTCCGTCTCCCTGAGGACGTGTATATTCAAATTGGACTCGGGTCTATCTGTCCGAGGATCTTGAAGTTTTCGAAAAGTGCTAACTGCCTTTGGGCTATAGATTAAGAGTGTAGGAGGCTGAATTAGACTAACGCTATCCAGCCTGGATCTCTGGTTTATTTACAAAGTATCCCTCCTGTCGCTCGTTCGTGACCGGTTGGTAACGGGACCCTTCATAATTCTCTGAACACAACTAATCCAAATTCTTTCAGATGGCCTCATTCGTACAACTCAACAACCTTAAGTGGCTTTCGCTCTCAAACTCGATGCTCCACAGGATCCACCCTGCAGCCTTCAACCCAGTGCCAAAAGGGCTAGAGTACCTGGACCTCTCGCAGAACCAGCTATCATCTCTGCCTGCTGGCTTCGTCGCATACCCAACCATCGCCAACCTGCAACTGGCCGGTAACCCATGGCATTGCGACTGTGCCCTACGCAACTTGAACCTAAACCCAACGGACTTCGCAGTCTGCTCCGGCCCACAGTCAGTAGAACACGTCCAACTCACCGAGATCAAGGAATGTTCCCTATTCGGTGGACTCTTCGTCCCGTTCCTCCTAGCCTTTGCCATTCTCATCCTCGCCATTGTCGTGCTTCTACTCGCTTGTAAGAAACCCGTAAGGAAACAGCACACCTTTTACAACGACCAGCTGATTAATGTAATGTCCCAGAAGGAGTACATCTACGATCATCGATCCCTTTCATCCCCTTACACTTACAGCGATGACTCGTCTCGTGACAGTGCGTATGAATCGCCGACGTCGGCGTTGATGCCTAAGAATCCCCCACCACCTCCACCAGTAAGACTCAACCTCCCGACACCAGTCAATGTCCCTATCATCCCACCACGGAATGATTACTATTTAACACCACAGTCGAGCCGACCAATCACGAGGTTATAACTTCAACTCGCAGTTATTCTCCACTTACGGGTAGTTAGATTATGGGTATGTAGTGTGTAGAGTTTCTAATAAATTCATTTTCAATTATATTCTGTGTTTTTTGATTTCAGAATCGAGGCTCACTGTTGAAATTTTTTGTTTGAGCAAAAATCACTAATTATGTCTATCTTTAAAAAAATAAACAGAAAAAAAGAAATATATGAGACGTTTCACGAGAGAAACGACCAAAATCGACCAAAAAGTGCGCTAGGCTCCTGATGAACCGATTGAGTTGAAATTTGGTGAACAAGTAGATTCGAGAGCGCTGAATTCAAATATGTTGGTTTTGTTTCATTTGGTCCTGCCAGAGTCTTGCAGTACTGTCCCAAACTTCGCACTTTTTGGAGTTCAAACGTTCATAACTCACTGGAAAAGTGTTTTTATTCCAACATACTTCGGAAACTTGAAGAGTTGACAATGAAAAATCGATCAATGTGAAAAAAATTTCTGATTATCGATTGATTTTTGCGTCACAGAGTTTTGTCAATAACTTTTTTCATTGACGAGCGAGCATCGTAATTTTTTGTCAGGTAAACGCGGATAAGAAATACGCTTCGTTTAATGTTCAAAAATCAAAAATAAATTTTTATCAGCGGTATGTTATGGACCATCGAAAAATAATTTTTCCAGAACTACCCTTCAAAATGGTTTTTTAGACTTTTTCAATGACTGAATCGTAATTTTACCTCAAAAAACACCCTAGTACAAAAATTTGCACGAAAAGTCTGAACAGTTCTCAGGATACGGTACTCACTTTTTTCAGTTTTCTGCATGTTTGAGCACATGTATCTCAGTAATCATACAACCTTTTAACCTTTTTTTAACTCAAAAACATCAATCAATCTAGATCTTCAGTTCCAAAGTAATCTCAATGTATCCCGTTTAAAATCAGCAAAGTTATCACAATTCAAATCAACCCTACATAAAATCTATTTTCACATGATTATTGACTGTCTGAAACAATTGCTGCAGGTTTGTTTCATGGGGTTTTGGTTGTTTATTCGTTTTTTTGAAGAAAATAGCTTATTTGAAAGAAAAACACTAATTTTGACAGTGAAAACTTGATTTTTGTGAAAAATGGACGATTTCAGAGTTAGAATACAACCTAGAACATCGAAATTACCATCAATCGACGTGAAATAATTTTCTGATCCGATTAAACACAAAAATCTTGAAATTTGGTCCAATTTCAACTAAAATACGCAGCAAAACGTCGAAAAACTTAACAGATAGAATAAAATAGAGAAGGAAGGCAGTTACTGTAGGTGCGCTCTTGTTGTTTCCACTTCTTTTTTTCCGGTTCATTTTCTTTAAAATGTGTGTATTTTTGTTAATATCGGACCGAATTTCAAGATTTTTGTGTTAAATCGGATCAGAAAATTATTTCACGTCGATTGGTGGTAGTTTCGATGTTCTAGTTTGCATTCTAACTCTGCAATCGTCCATTTTTCACAAAAATCAAGTTTTCACTATCAAAATGAGTGTTTTTCTCTCAAATAAGCTACTTTCTTCAACAAAACAAATAAACAACCAAAACCCATGATACAAACCTGCAGCAATTGTTTCACACAGTCAATAATCATGTGGAAACGGATTTTATGTAGGGTTTTTCTGAATTGTGATAACTTTGCTGATTTTGTACGGGATACATTGAGATTACTTTCAAACTGAAGATCTAGATCGATTTATGCTTTTTAGTTAAAAAAAAGGTCGAAAGGTTCTATGATTACTGAGATACATGTGCTCAAACATGCAGAAAACTGAAAAAAGTGAGTACCGTATCCTGAGAACTGTTCAGACTTTTCGTGCAAATTTTTGTACTAGGGTGTTTTTTGAGGTACAATTACGATCCAGTCATTGAAAAAGTCTAAAAAATCATTTTCAAGGGTAGTTCTGGGAAAATTATTTTTCGATGGTCCATAACATACCGCTGATAAAAATTTATTTTTGATTTTTGAACATTAAACGAAGCGTATTTCTTATCCGCGTTCACCTGACAAAAAATTACGGTGCTCGCTCGTCGATGAAAAAAGTTATTGACAAAACTCTGTGACGCAAAAATCAATCGATAATCAGAAATTTTTTTCACATTGATCGATTTTTCATAGTCAACTCTTCAAGTTTCCAAAGAATTTTGAAATAAAAACACTTTTCCAGGAAGTTATGAACGTCTAAACTCCAAAAAGTGCGAAGTTTGGGACAGTACTGCAAGACTCTGGCAGGACCAAATGAAACAAAACCAGCATATTTGAATTGAGCGCTCTTAAATCTACTTGTTCACCAAACTTCAACTCAATCGGTTCATCAGGAGCCTAGCGCACTTTTTGGTTGAATCTCTCGTGAAACGTCTCATATCAAATTCATTACAAAAAAAAGAATATAAGTGTACAGTAGCGTTATTATGTGACGCAATTTTCGTCTCTCCACTGTAAAATCAAAACTTAGAGAAAACAAAAGGAGAATAAAAGTGAAAATAGTGCAAAAGGGGAAGAAACAACAGTAATCAATTGTTTTGTGTTTTTTTTATTTGTTAAAAAATCGCTCAAAATTGTAAGAAGTTCAAGATAAAGAGAAAAAATTGTATCACTTTTGAACGCTACTGCAAATGTGATTAAACAAAGGGATAAAACTTGTGTGTTGTGGATAGTATTCAAATCCTAAAACGGTTGGGTAAAAATTGGGTGATTTTCCCTCACAATGGGTTAATTTAACAGATGAAAATGAACAAAACGATTTTAGTAGAACATTTGATTGAAATCTATTCGCGGAAGTTGTCCGGTTCATCTCTGGAAGGATACTATCAACTCCGTAATAGAAACTTTGAGAGAAATAGATTGATCCGACGACTTTGTCTCGGGTTACTCACGTTTTCAAGACTCGATTTTTTCTAGATGCAAAAATAAAAGGTAAATTATTGTCGGCTGAAGATTGCAGATCGAGACGGCGCGTGATTTTAAACTTTATGGGCGAAAAATGATAATCGTCTTTCAAAGCACAAAGAACGTTGACGGGAGTGAGGAAGTTCCCTCACCAAAAAATGCTCAATTTCTCTGTATACTTGCGATTCCGGGACGAGGTTCTTCACAAAAGTTGTTCTCCCAACCTAACCTGAGCTTATTACAAGAGGAAACTACTGTTGGTTGCAGATTGCAAATTGAGATTCATACGTCGCGGCATTTTTCAAAGAGTAGACTTCCTCACTCCCGTCTTTCTAATACCCACTTTATGGTTCCAGCCTACAACATGAAATTATACCTACTTTTTTCTTTTTTGTGCTCTACCTAGTGTTTGTAACAAGACGGTCTGTCAAAATTCAAAAAATGAAAAAAAAACTCACAGCGGGTTTTGTTCGTCGCTTTCGACCACATGGTCTTCGAGCTTGAATCCTGGTAACTGCAAAATTTTTTATTACGATGACTTTTAAAAACTTCGGTGATTTGACTTTTGTTTTCAAGCAAAAAAGTTGAATTTTCATTTTTAAAAAATTCAAGTTTAACTTTTCGACGGATCATGTTTGAAAGGTCAAAATTGAAAAATTTTGACGAATATTATATCTCACCGATACGTAAATAAAAGTGAATTATTGAGAAGTTGCATAAAAATTATTGAAAAAAATCTATATTACATGGAAAAAACATGTCAAGATGTAAACTTTTTAAGTTGAAAATTCCGAAAAACGCAGTTTCCATCAATAAACAAAAAAAATCACCGTGTCACTACTTGAGTCCATCAATGGTTTCCTATCTTCTGGAACATCTCTGAAAGTTTCTTCATGTTTTTGTGAAATCCAGAGTTACGTGGTATTCCGAAATCCAACTTCCATTAGAAAATTATTTTCGTGTTATGAATTTCATCGAAAATTTCGAATTTGAGGGAAAAAGATAACAAAATCGTTCTCTACTTCGTCCAGCTCTTCTGAACAATTGAGAATAAGCGGACATGCACTGTTTCTTGGTTTTTGACCTCTTTTTACACTTCCGACATCCGCTAAAAAATGTTTTGCTGAAGTTCTGGTAGAACTAAAGTCTTCCGGAAGTGATCATCAGACCGATAATACTCACCCTGATTCTTCATTAGCTTCTTCTGAACCGGCACAGGCACGATGGTTCAGGATGTTGTCGACTACTCTGGAATTTTCTCTTAGTCTCTCTCTCTCTTCCTTTCCCTCTCTCTCTCTCTCTCTCTCTCTCTCTCTCTCTCTCTCTCTCTCTCTCTCTCTCTCTCTCTCTCTTTCTATCTAACACTGAAAAACACTCACTCTATGGGCTGTACAGACTTGTTCCAAAGGTCTTGAGCCAATTCAAAACCTGTCAATGGATCCGAGAGTTCATTCACCAACATTATAATCAGACTGCCATCACATCTGAATTCAGAATTCACTTGATTCCTCTAGAAACTAAATACCGTTGATATGAAGTTCATAGGTCGTTGATATCTACAGCACATTAACGTCATAGGCCGTAGATATCAGCAGCCGATGAAGTTCATATCAACAGCCGATGAACTTCATAAACTGCTATCAACGACCTGTGAACTTCATATCAACAGCCGATGAAGTTCATAGAGATTCTATCAACAGCCGATGAACTTCATAGAGATTCTATCAACAGCCGATGAACTTCATAGAGATTCTATCAACAGCACATTTTTAAGTGAAAAAAATATTATTAAACAATGTGACCTCCCTTCATTGGGAGATGGTCACCGAAGACACCTCCGGTAGGCCGTGACAAAAATCTTAGGATCTACATCCTGTTCGATAGATCAGACTTCGCACTTGCTTGATGAAATGCATGATCTTTATGTATGTTATCGTGCGCCGACCTTCTGCGGGTTTCGCCTAACTAACGTGTTTAGCGACTTCTGTGAGGTGTATGTAGTTTTTGACAACATTACTGGGGTTTTCCACCATTCTCTTTCACATGGAACAACTCAAATGACACAAAAAGTGATTACAAACGGAGAAAATTTGATATATACAATTAATCGACCATTATTCAACAAAAAAAGCGATGTGCCTACTTGTAAGGTGGTTAAATATAATTATTTGAGCAGCACCTAAAAACATAAGAAACGTATAAAAATATCCGTATTCCGATTAGATAGTGAATCTATCACCTTCAGTGTTTATCAATGTCTGTTACTCCAAATGATGAATTCGTCATAATCGAAAACCGTGTTAGTATTGACAGCGAATCAACAGCACATGCACTTCATATCTACAGCACATGAACTTCATAATCTGCTATCAACGGCTTATGAACTTCATATCAACAGCCGATGAAGTTCATATCAACAGCTGATGAAGTTCATATCAACAACCGATGAAGTTCCTATCAACAGCCAATGAACTTCATAAATTTTTATCAACGACCTATGAACTTCATAAATTTTTATCAACGGCCTATGAACTTCATAAATTCATATCAACGACCTATGAACTTCATAAGTTTATATCAACGACCTATGAACTTCATAAACTACTATCAACGACCTATGAACTTCATAAACTGCTATCAACGACCTATGAACTTCATATCAACGGTATTTAGTTTCTAGAGTCTTTTTTCAAAATCTCACCCGAGAAAATCAATAAAGTAGTCCATCAGCTGGGTGGTCGGAGCACAAACAATGGGAACATCAACAACATCGCGGATAGCCTTCGTGGACATGACTTCTTTTGTCTGAAATATCATCAGGAAATGTTAAGATTTTCTTCCGGAGGATAAATCATCTTATCTATACACAGATCATTTATATATGAATTGAGAAAATCGAAGCCGCGCAGCAGCGCGCGGATCGAACGAATTGAAAATTAGCTTTGCACCTCCGTGACACGACGCGCTTCAAGCAGCGTTTATACTGTCTCGAACCAATTTCTATGAGCTGAGAACGGACCCCGGAAACACTTTGTGAATAGATTTTATGAGAAATGAAACTTTAAGAGACATGAGGATTCTCAACTCGAAAAGAATAAACTCACTGGTAGCAAAGCGCTGGTGACAAATCTTCTATAGCTGTTACAGGACAATAGCAAAGTGTATCTAAGCGCTGTCCAAAGCGAGACAACTCCGATGATGAGAAACCAGAAGTAGAGAAAGACCAGAACTTTCTCTGCGATGAAGTTCTGGGTCAGAAGGCACATCATCAGCTGGTTGTGTTCGTTGATCAATTCCTGGAACGTAAAGATAACAAACGATTTTGAAAGATTGTTGTATGAAAAAGGAAAATCTCACAAATTTATGAACTTCGCACTGGACGATCCTGGGAAAGTAGCCGGAGTAAAGTTCTCCAGAGGCTGTGATGACGTGGAACAGAACATCGAAACCCCACAAGGCGTTTCCGTTTCCGACTAGAGTGGCAAAGAAATGCATCTGGAGTAGAATCACGAGGAAGGTGGTCCACTTGATCATGGTGTAGATCGCCATAGTGAGGTTGTTACCGTGGCTGAAACAAAATTTTTCTCTCTCCACCTCTCTCTGTCTCTGTCTCACTCTCTCTGAATTTTCAATAGGTTTGAATTTCATCAAATTTCCAATAAAGTGCCACAAAAAATCACTTCAATGAACTACGGAAATGAACGCTGTTTGATCCGAGATTTCTCAAATTTTTCTCGATTTTTCTAATAATTGAACTTTTGAAAAGCCAAAAAATTACCCATTTTTGTTATGCAGAATCTCCAGAATAAACTTGACCATATTTCCGATGCATAATTTACGTTCGTCCGGTTTCATTTGCGGAATACGTTTCGCCTCCATGATGACTGCGCGGATATCAGATCCTGGAAGAAAGATGCACTGATGAAAGAGGAGAACCATACCATTTCCGATTTTCTGTCCAATGAACAGCCACAAGAGTGACGGTACAAGGGAGATCACAGCTTGAATGAAAATGACGTACGGAATCCACTCAAATCAAAAAGTATTACAATTCGAAGTACTCGAGAAGTTACCTGATAGTATGAAACTCTCCATTCTGACAATATATTCGTTACATTCATGGTAGTTTTCGCAGTAAACCTAGCCACTGGGACTTGAAGATTATTTTCGTTTTGGTTCCTAGATAAATACTTTTATATGTTCATCATATTGGAACAAACTTTTTACCATCTCCAATAATGCGATACTTTTCCTGATAGTAGCAATAGTCATGGTAGTACTCTACCCATGACTTCGGTGACTCTGCCGGTACCTGACAATGAATCGGTGACCCGAAATGTTGCTTGGATGCCAGAAGGAGTGTGAAGAAAATGAGTAGTTTGAATGTGTATCTCTGAAGAGGACGTAAATTTTGAAATTTGTTAGGAATGGAAGAGCGACTCACTTGAACAAAGATTTCCGAGAAACTTGCTTCAGCTAACTTCTGCGTATCGTCGGTTTTCTCCAATACAGTTAACTTCTTGAAGAACTCCGACATTTCTCATAGAAATGTACACACTGAACACGGAAAATGCAGGATAAAATAGGAAAAATACAAAAAAATTGAATTCGGGTTACTGTAAGTTCTTACAGAAAACCACGTTTTGATCTACAAATTATCGATTAATTAACGGACTTCCCTTGATTTTTGTAAAGTTTCTTTTTCGCTTGTTTTATGTTATTTTCTATCATATTTCTTCTTACGCTTCAGTTCAGACGCACATTCATATTACTTCTCACGTGCTTTCAGAGGTACTCCATTTCAGAATATTTGGAGGTGAACGAGCGGTATGATTTTCATTTTCAAAATAATCTACTCAGGTAAAACGTTTCGTGTCTGTACAGTTTACGGTGTCTGAAACAAGTGAAAACCATGTCCATATCAGTCTATCCAGACACGGATTACAAATTCGGTGTCCATATGGTTTACAATGCCTAGACGAGTAGGAACCGTGTCTATTATGAGACTATCCAGATACCGATTTCAAATTCGGTGTCCATATGGTTTACAATGCCTAGACGAGTAGAAACCGTGTCTGTTATGAGTCTATCCAGACACCGATTTTTTTTGTGGGAACGCGCTCCACTTACAATTCTACGGAACGTGTTTGAATTTTGTTTTTTATCCTAAATTTTCGTTCTGTTTTCTAATTTTTCACGATTTTTCCCGATTTTTTCACAGACTGAGATTATTGAAAATAAAAAGAATTTCTTCTCATCCCGTTTCAACAAGTTGACGCGACTCAATTTTTCAAAAAGACTACATTTCGAACGAAAATATGCTCATTGTCTATAAAAAAGATTGATTGTGCCCTGTTCTCATATTCTCTCTGCGAAATAACCTTGCACAAATAATAAGTATAAAGTTTACAGGCTTCCTTCAACTTCAATACTAGAGAAGACTGCAATCTCTGTCTGTCAGGAGAGCGTATGCTTTGGACGCACGAAGTTCTTCTATTTTCGAAATGGTAAGTACTAGTTCTTTTTCCTGTAGCTTCAAGAACACTGATATTCAGGGCCAGTGTCGTTTTTTTCGTAATTCAAAACCTTCAAATTTTCATGTCATGAATACTGATTGTGTGATATCTGACTGATATTGTATTAAATTCATTGCGTCGAGTTAAACAAGACTGTCTTGTTCCTATGTTTGGTTATAATACAAGCATAAAAATCTACATATCTTACATTTGAATATTTCAGAATAAGAAGACCTCGGTGAACATCGTAACATGTGGACAACACTGATAGGACAATAAGATTTTGGGCACGCTACGCGTTGGAAAGAATAGGAGACCTTTAACCAATGGAAGAAGAAGCAGATTTTAAAATTTTTTAGTATGTCAATAAATATTTAAATGCAACCGTGTCTGGATAGAATAGAAACCGTGTCTGGATAGAGTGAAAACCGTGTCTGGGTAGAGTAAAAACCGTGTCTGGATAGGAAACGGTGTCCGGATAGAGTAAAAACCGTGTCCGGATAAAGTAGAAACCGTGTCTGGGCGGAGCAAAAACCGTGTCTGGATAGGAAACGGTGTCTGGATAAAGTCAAAACCATGTCTGGATAGAGTAAAAACCGTGTCTGGATAGAATAGAAACCGTGCCTATATGGGTAAAATTCGCTAAACCTGCTGGACTCAGTCCGGACACCGTTTTTACTCTATCAGGACACCGAACGTTTTACCTGAGCTAATTAATCCAATTCATAAGTGACAGTTATCTTGTAACACAAATGTTTGGTTGACGGGCACGTGCATGTTCATCCGGGTGCCACTTTCAGAAGCTCGGAGTTCTGCTAGACTGTTCCAGCATAGAGATTTCAAAGACGATATCTAAGCATGTGTTCATTATTTTATTCTATTTTATATATCTCACATCACATTTCTCTGCTCCAGGGCACGGCATCTCAGCAGACAAGTGAAGTAAAGTGTACTGGTAGAAGAACTCGTAGTAGCACTGAGCAATGTGTTCTTTGTAAATGATCTGTCTTGATAATCGGGAGTAGTAGCTTTTCATCAATTCATTTGTCTTCATTCTGAAGAAAGCGTTAACATTCCATTTCCTTTGTCACTCAACCTTTCAAAATCATTGTTGATTTCCTCAATTGTAGTGTCGGTCAGCACTTTCTTGTAGTCACCCGAGGTGGATGATTTGTAATTGAATAGCTCCCAATTCATGTCCACCTGAAATCATCAACTAAGTATAATTTTAAACTTTCTTCTATGGAGGCAAATAGAAAACACAGACTCGCGCATACTTTTATTTGAGGCATAGGGTCTGAGTTTATGAACGAATTCGAGGAAAATAGGGCACTATTAAATACTCAGTTTTTTTTAAATTTTACATGTGCTTTGAAAACTCGCAAAGTTGTTCTCTCAGCCTAGAATAAAAATTACTACTGTAGGTTGCGGATATATGATGAGTATTATTTTTCGAAAAAAAAACCATATTTATCTCTTTCATGTGGGTAATCGCATTGAATATAGATGGAACAGCATATCTGAATAGAATATTGACCCGTATCAGATACTTCCTCACTTTTTCGGACTACCACTTGGCCAGTGGATCCAAGTGGTATTTATTTTCGAAGGATCGACCACAATTTTTCCCAATTCTTTAACATGTAGGTTCTTTATGGACTTCAGACTGTGTTTTAAGTAGAAATCAGCAGGACTTGAATCTGGATGTTTTTATATTTGAAATTTGGTTGAAGGGATACTCACATGCTTCCACATTCACGTTATGTTTTTCGTAGTGAAGATATGTTGCTGTAGGATTCTGTAGAGCGATCGTAGAGAACTCTGACAGGTATGACTGTCCGCGAGGGATCAGAATATCGTCAAGATCGAAGAATGCAACAAATTTTGCTGATTGTTTGTATCTCAGAAGACAATCAGTTTGTGCAGCTGCTTGATTTCGGAATTCAACGTTCAAGTTGGCGTTAAAATCTTCTTGTCGATGGTTCGTCAAGTGTATGCGACTCCAATGATCTAATGTCACATATCCCTAGATGATGACTTGTAACCAAATACTTCGTAAAAAAAACTTCTTTTTCGTAAATCCGGAGTATTTCCAATATCGGAGATACAACGCTACGGATATAAATGTGAGGGTGTGCCCCGTATCTGAATTCGTTTTTGTATGAAACTTTGTATCAACCTTTTCTTACTTCTTGTACGTGTGTAAGGCGATGAATATGTTGTGCCACGCCTCGTTCGCAAATAACGGAGATATGCATATCATAACCGGTGCTGACGTCGTTTGAGCAACTTTGAACGGAATCTGAGTGAGAGGTTGAGTGGAAGCTTGACACGTGGCACTCACCTGGAAACTTTCATCTTCCAATTGAATCGAAATCTTTTCCAATCTCGGGAGTATCACGGCTGTAGAGAATATGACTATCCATTTGCACGTTTCATACAGCGAAACTCTGTTTAAGAATATCAAAATAATGGAATGATATCGTTTCCAATTTTATCTTACGTTTCCAGTTTAGCTATAGTCGTCATTGTACTCGTTGAGTTAGACGCAGTGAAATTGATGTAGCCTATCCTCTGAATGACTTCGAAATCTGCCGTCAGTACCATTGCTACTGATGAGTCCCCAAGACTGTATAGACAATAGTTGCATGTGGTTACGGTAATTTTTACCTCTTCGAATGGTTGTAGTAATATGTGTTGTAGATGTAAAGGTCATATGGAGCGTCATTGTGTACTGTGGAGACGTAGTCTTCATCTATATCACTAAAGAAGGAAATTCGGATTCAAGTAGAACCAACGTATCAGTTTTCAAAAATGTTTCGATAAATCAATATTTAGTGAAACACAGAAGGAACTAACGTGAAATGAAGTAGTAGTGCAATGACAAATAGTAGAAAAGATCCGACGAAAAAAAGAGAAGTCACCGTGTTCACAATTCGATGTAGCATCATCGGAATAGAAACAACTATCTAATGTTTTATCTCGATTTTTCCGAGTACGCCATAAACAATAATCGCGGCAATGAATTGCCTTTTTCCAATCTAAGATTCCAAAAGACAGATTTCATGAAAGTGAAAATAGTATCGTAAAAAAGTTAAGTTCTATTGAATTTCTATTAGACTTTTCCTGATAAAATTATTTTTTAATCTGTAATCAGCAGATTTTTCTTTCGGAGATTGGGTCGACTGGATTCTGTCTTTCTCTGTTTTTCCTTCTCTCTTTGATTTTTTTTCCAATCAAAATATGATTGGAAAAGAAGCTCGTGTGATTAGAACGTATACAAAAACACGGGTAATCCACAAAAGCCATGGGTACTAATGCGACTGGTCGCCGCGAATCCTCGTGCAACTCAATCGACTGGACGTTTCAAATTGAGCTTTCTATGAAAAAGTGGCTGGAGTGTTTGTCCTTCATTTTTATAATGTTCATCGGTCAACTCATGTTAGAAATAATTTATTTACAGTAGGACAGGGAAAACAATCATACGTAGCAGTTATCTTGTAACACAAATGTTTGGTTGACAGGCACGTGTATGTTCATCCGCGTGCCTCTTTCGGAACCCTGATATTCAGAAACGCTGTTCCAGCATAGAGATTTCAGAGAAGATATCTGAATTATCACAGTTATTTTAGTTTCACTCTCATTCCCTTCTCTCTCTCTCTCTCTCTCTCTCTCTCTCTCTCTCTCTCTCTCTCTCTCTCTCTCTCTCTCTCTCTCACGTCACATCTCTCTGCTCCAGGACAAGGCATCGGAGCGAACAAAAGAAGAGCATTGTATTTGTAGAAGAACTCGTAGTAGCACTGAGCAATGTGTTCTTTGTAAACGCTCTGTGTAGTCAATCGGGAGTAGTAGTTCTTCATTGATTTCTTCTTCTTCATCCTGCAGAATGCATAGAAACTCAAGTTTCTTAGTAACTCTACCTCACATAATCATCATTGATTTCCTCAATTGTAGTGTCGGTCAGCACTTTTTTGTAGTCACCAGATATGGATGAGTGGTCATTCAGTCGGTTCCACTTCACATCCACCTTAAATCATTAAATATGTCTAATCGTTCACGCTGTTTTTTTTTTCATGAAGGAAAGTAGAAAAACGCTGACTCGCGTAGATCTTAAGTTTTCAGGTGTTGAGCATAAGATTGAAAAAGAACCAAGTTTATCCTACTCATGTGAGTAATCGCATTGAATGTAGATGGAACGGCATATCTGAATAGAATATTGGCCCGTATTAGATACTTCCTAACTTTTCGGGATTACCAACTGGCCAGTGGATCCAAGTCGAGTTTATTTTCGAAGGATCGACCACAATTTTACCCGTTTCTTTAACATCTAGGTTCTTTATAGACTTCAGGCTGTGTTCCAAAGAGAAATCAGCAGGACTAGAATCTGGATGTTTTTTTATGTGAAACTTTGTTAAAGGGATACTCACATGCTTCCACATTCACGTTATGTTTCTCGTAGTGAAGATATGTTGCTGTAGGATTCTGTAGTGCGATTGAAGAGAACTCTGACAGGTATGACTGTCCGCGAGGGATCAGAATATCGTCGAGATCAAGGAACGCAACGAACTTTGCTGATTCTTTGTATCTCAGCAGACAATCAGTTTGTGCGGCTGCTTGGTTTCGGAATTCAACATTCAAGTTGGCGTTAAAATCTTCTTGCCGATGGTTCGTCAAGTGTATGCGACTCCAATGATCTAATGTCACATATCCCTTAACGAATACTTTTACTACATTACCGTTCTACCGAACTTCTTTCTCGTAATTCCGGAGTATTTCCAACGTTGGGGATACAATGCTACGGATGTACATGTGGGCATGTGCACCGTACCTCAAATTACGATTTCGATAGACATAAATCTAACATGTAAATCTCACTTTTTGTATGTGTGTAATGCGATAAATGTCGTGTGCCAATCCTCGTTAGCGAATAATGGAGATATACACATTATGACTGGGGCTGACTTTGTCTGAGCCACTTTGAATGGAATCTGAGTGGAATCTCGATTTATAACGAGTTATAAACTCACCTGGAAAGTTTTATCGTCCAAACCTATATGAAGTTTGTCCAATCTTGGAAGTAACAAGGCTGTAGAGAATATGACTATCCATTTGCACGTTTCGTGCATTGTAACCCTGATTGAATAGGGTTTCAGCTGATACAGTAAAATTTAAGAACTCACGCTTCGAGCTTAGCTACGTTCGTTACAGCACTCGTTGAGTTTGCTGCGATCAAGTTGATATAACCTATCTTGTTGATAACCTCGAAATCTGCAGTCAATACCATTGCAATGGATGAGTCGCCGAGACTGAACAGACGATGTTTAGATGTGACTACGGTAATTGTACCTCTTCGAATGGTTGTAGTAGTACGTGTTGTAAATGAAAATGTCATAAGGAGCGTCATCGTGTACTGCGGCGACGTAGTCTTCATCGATGTTTCTGAAAGTGAGTAAAATTACTCAGTTTTCTCATATGTATTTTATTGTTTTTAATTTGTGGGTTTTTTGTAGGAGAAATTGATATCCGAAGTTGCGACTGTCGGAAAGTTTTTCTGTTTTTTTTCTCTCTGCGAAACTATAAAAAAGTTTTAAACAGCGACCTTCGAATTTTAATGTTTGCGGGGTGAGGTTCTAGCTTACATGTTATTGTCAGAAACTTGTTATCAGTTTTAACCTTTTCTGACATGGTGACTATGTGTGAAAGTGTCAAACGAATAATGCATAAAACACGCAGAACACAAATAGTGCTTGATTAAAGTCAGAATTCATCAATATCCCAATCAGAACTAAATACCATTTTATGGTGAATCGGCATTTTTAGGAGGGCGAATCATTAAGTAGGGGGATAGGCTTGGGTTTTCTGGGGTTCAAGTATATCTGCAACGTAGTATATCAGGTTGATCCACCAAATTAAGCCATTTTGGCCATTCCTAACATGGGAAGTATATGAGAGCCCGGAGAATCTATGAGGTCTGAGTTTTTTTTTTTGAAAATTGCATGTGAATTCTATTTTTGGCCATAACTCCTGAACGAGGTCGGTGAAGCAACTTCTGAAAGCAGTTCCATCGTCTTCACCATATTTGAAAATCTATGAGACCACTCAGACCTCATAGATTCTCCGGGCTTTCATATACTTCCCATGTAAGTCTAAATACACTAGTGCCAATAGGTCTCTCTCTCTAGACTAGGCATGGGCATATTGCCAATCATTGGCAGTCGATTGGCAATGCAATCGACTTGGATTTTGATTTCTAGTCCTTCTCGACGTTAAAGATGGTGTTATAACAAACTACATTGCTAATAGCATTGCCAATCGACTGCCAATGATTGGCAACATGCCCATGCCTACTCTAGACCACAGGCAGAACTCACGTGAAATTGAACAGAAGAGCAAAAATGAATAGTAGAAAGGACCCGATGAAAAAGAATGATATTAATGTAGGCACAAAGCGTGGAAGCATCGTACGAATAGGAAACTACTATCGCCTGCTTCATCTCCATTCGCTGTTCCACACTCTTCCGTGTGTGCGTTCTTTACGGTTATCTCCGCGCTAACTTGAGAATTGTCGCGGATTTATTCCAGTGGTTCATTCTTGGATGACTTTTGGAAAATTTCTAGGATACTGTAATTCTCTTCAATAAACTAAAAATCAGACTCCAATCCTCTTGAAAGGGAAAAAGTTTTACTGTACTTAAAAAAAAAACTATACTGTAATCCTCTTCGGTATAATAGAAATTAATCTCTGATAATCTTAAAATAAAGTGTGGTATGTTTTGTTCGCCATCTAAAATTATAGCTATCATGACCCCTGTGTAAGAAAATGTGGATAAATTTCAAACATTTCTTACGAAGTCTAGAATCAAAATAGTAGATACAAAATATCTTAAGGCATACAACCACTAGTTTGTATGAAAGATGGCGAAGTAGCATAGTGAAATCTTATAAAAGTGGTCTTTTCAGCCGAGTGATAGTTGGCAGTTGAGTGCATACAGTCGATTTCAGGATGTTCTTCGTACTGAAATTTAAATATTGTAGTTTTTTCAATGTAAAGGCATCCTTGGGCACTGAGAATTGAAAATCGACTAAATCCCTGTTAATTCCGGTCAGTTCTGGTAGTTATCGACAGAAATTAGAATATCTTACCTCGCACATATCTGGCCCAGGACACTTGATCTCACTTATACGGCCACTATAATGGTAGTAGTAGTATTTCTCTTGGAAACATTTCGCCACAATATCAAGATAGATTGTCTCTTGCGGTAATTTTTTCATGATCTTCTTCACGTCTTCCTGAGATGTTATCCTAAAGTCGTTTTTCTCCCGATCATGCCTGCGCAACGTTTACCGTTCATACTCCTTAATCATAATCGCTAGGTTGTCTTCCGAAATGAGTGGGTTTTTCTTATCTAGAGCTCTTGGAGGTTGGTCAGATTCAATTAGCTCGTTGTCCAATTTGATGTGCTTCAAATGGGTTATGTAGTTTTCCGATACTGTATATCTAAACAAGAAAGATTCGTTTGATTTCACTTTGTGAAAACTCACGCGTCCAGCAAAGGCATGTTCTGCACCGGCCAATGAATCCATGTAGAATTGACTAGAGCTGGTGAAGTGACGATCTTACCCGTCTCAACCTACAATCTCGCATTGAATTGCCGCGTTGAAGTTGTACAAACCTTGTCTTGGAACTTTACCGATCCGAACATACTTTTCAACGAAAATAGTGAACCGTCGTAAGCTGAACTTTTTTATGTTTCACAGTTTTTACATTGTGAAATTTGTTGAGAAATCTATTACTATCATTTTCATTTGTCATCTAACTGTGCAACTGTCTTCTCTACACCATCTCCCTTGAACGCACTCTATCGCTAACAACGCATGCGTCTAGCGACAGTACACGCTCTCTCACTGTCAAAAAGTGTCCGTAGTTGTCTGCACTCTCTCGCCATTTCTCCCTCTCACGGGCTAGTACAAACAGTAGGTGTGCATTACACTTACCAACAGAAACGATAGTGTTCTCTTTTCTATAGTGAAGGTAAGAGATATGAGGTTGAGAGTTGTAAATTTTGGTGAACTCTTCGATATAAGTCGGACCCATAGATGGTATAAGAACGTCGTCGAGATCCAGAAAAGTCACGAATGCGGCGGTTTCCTTATAGTAAAGAAGGCAGTCTGATTGTGAGGCTGCTTGACTTCTGAACTCGGCGTTGGAGTTCGGTTTGAAAACTTCTTCGTCTTCACTAGGAAATCGCAATCGTAACCATGGTTTGATGTGGACGTAACCCTTAAAATAACTTTTTCGAGTGAATCGGAAATTGATTCAAAACGAATAACTACATTTGAAGTTTTTTTTTACCTCGTCCTCATACTTCTTCATCAAATCGTAGAATGACTTTACTGCACTCATCACATAAACTTGCATATAGGCACCGTATCTTTAAAAAAATGGATCAATTTTAGCAGCATTTTCAACAGACCTCTTATAAATATGCGCGGCGAATATAAAGTTTTGCCATGCCTCAGAAACGAACAACGGTGAGATACAAACGACAACGTCTCTCCTGACGTTGGACGGTTTCTCGAACGGTATCTCTATCAGCTTCTCTTCCATGATCATGTTTAGAGAAGTCATGTTGGGTAGTGTTAATCCGGTGGCAAAGGTTGTTATCAGCTTGCATATTCCATGAGGAGTTATCCTGTAATAGTATTGTTGTTGAAGTGTGGCAGAGACTATGTAGGGATCGAACTCTAGCCATTAACGGTGGTGAGCGGGGTCACTATCCACTATACCAAGATCAAAAATTTTCGACCATTTCAAATTGAAAAATATTCCAAATAACTTGTGTAAACTTCTAGTTTTTTTTTCACAAAACCTTTGCTTCAAAATTTATGATTGTTTTTTTATTTCCTTCTGCCAAGTAGAGGTCACGAGTTTCTCCTCTCTAACATTTTACGAGTTCCACACAATACCATGTGATTTGTAAAATTTCATTAAAGGTTTTTATATAATAATAATATAATACAGATTCATTCCGTTAAGCGGAAAATAAATAAAAAGAGATGTGTGTATAAATAGAACTATAAGAGAAAAAATCCTTCACCAGTGGACTGTGAGAGATATCCAATGATTTTGAATTTTTGTATCATAAATTTAGCTTGTATAGTCACCTGTCAACAAGCAGAGTGTCTACAGCATTGTCAGTGCCATTAAACCCGACAATTTTGATTTTCTCGGTGAACCATGGCGTATCGTCCCTGTTGATCATTATCAGTGCGATGGCATTGTCTCCGAGGCTGAATTGCTTACAACCACTGTCGTCGAACGGTCAGCCCTACCTCGCAGATTTCTCGTAGTAATATGAACTGTAGATGAATGAGTTGAACTCTACGTCAGGAGTTTTCTCATACCATGATGAGATTGTGGTGATCCTGGAATTTCCACTTGATCTTCCATAATTATTTTAAAAAGTACCGTAATAGGTTCCCAACTGTGATGAAAAAGGTCAAGAGTATCCAGATCGGGATGATGAATAGAATATAGCAGGCTTTGGGTGGTCTGAAAGAGGTTTTAGTCAGAAAAACTGAAATTGATTTTACCGAAAGAAATACATATTATTATTGAATTTATTTTTTGGAAATGGTCAGTAAGATCTGATAGTTTTAGTGTAAGAGACTACATACAAGGTATACTACCGTAACTCGTATATTTAACTTTTGATCTACCGACTTTCCCACGATCTGGTTGTCTTTCACAATCCTAGAGGCTACGAACCTCCGGATGAGCTCACGATTTCCATATACTTTGCTTCTGTTAATACTTCTTCTAAAAAACCCATTATGTTGGTCTGCGTACCACACTGTACAACAAAAGATCTTGACGTTTTGAAGTTCAACGAATCAGATTAACTTTTCATTAGGAAAATCAACTCACGTGCAGTTGCAGAAGCCGGAGCATAAGTTACGGGCAAATGTTATCCTCATCGAAGTTTAGGTTGAAAGTAGTAAAGCATAGACTGTTGTTGGAGAGATTCGACCCAAAGATTTGGCCGTTATCGAGATTCTCATTACTCGGTTACTAGTTTCACTTGCGAAAGTCATCTCGGTACTGAAAAAACTTGAAATATTTATTCGTTCATCACAAAATGTAATTAACAACTACACATAGAATATGGAAAGTGGGAAGTTCCGGGAGTTACATATTACCGTAACTTTTCTATTTTAGTTTGGCTAGTAGTTATTTTTTGAATTGTGAGGTTCACAGCTCTCGTACCGTTTGAATCGGTTCTTGACGATTATGGTCCTTTTTTCAATAATTCCATAATTGATAACTGACTTCGCTCAGGGCTTTTTAGGTTTACAAGGTGGCTCAAGAATCAGGTTATCATGTGTTCCGGAATATAGTAGGAACGGCTAACTTTATCCGCTAGAACTGAACTCGCTACATTCTCCCCACTGATTGTAGTTCTCGGCAGTTTCAATCCCGCTAGTATAATGTTTTGCTTTTTTTCCTTATCTACCCCATCAAAATCAAAAAGTAAGATTCCGACGAAACGGGGTGGTCGCCTAAGACGTTTCGAAAATCCAATCAAATTCAAAATGACGAATTTTTGTGTCCAACGAGACAAGCTGTCGGACCTTCGCTGTTCTCATGCCTTTTGCGTATTTTTTGGGTTCGTTCTTTTAAGAAATGAGAGTCTTCTTAAAACTTAGGAAAATCCAATTTGAGGACGACAGTAGGAGATTTTATATCTTCCGTTATATCCGTGTGAATGACAGATCGTCTCAGTGACCACGGGTTTAGCACAAAATATTTATTGAGTCCAACGTTTCGGCGTCAAGCCATCTTCATGGACAGTAAGTTACCTATAAATATTTACATGAGATAGGTTAGCATTATAAGGTTAAACCCGTGGTCACTGAGACGATCTGTCATTCACACGAATCTAACAAACGATGCACAATAACACCTTCCGCAACCTACAACTAATTTCGTTATATCGTTGTAACTCGCGTTTGAGTCAGCTGATTGACACGAACCTTGACAACTGTGTGATAAGACATTGAGTGGTCATTGCGGGTCATTCCTATCATGTTGCACAATTTTAGCATTACATCACTGCTTCGAGGTAAAGCGAACACCAGTCCGCCCTGTTTTTTAGTATAACCATGTGAGTCAACAGTCTTGAGACGGAAATCATCGACCGGTCAAGTTTGAAAGCTGATCATGTTTTGAATGATTCTATGATAAGAAACCCAGGAGCTCTTCGAGTCATATGTTCGGTCTGCTTTTTTTTTGAAATTCTTCGGCTCCGTTTTGTCTTCTGAATTTTTCGCCATTTTTGTGATTTATTGAAGCTCAAATTCATTTAGACCAGTAAGATAACTGCACAATTCATGTTCAGTTTTGATAGTCAGATCGTTTTACCATATTCACATGACTTTTTCAAAAAGCTTGAAACATTCGGTTATTAAGAGAAACGTATAAAAGTATGTTCTTTGTGGGGAAAAGAAGAACGCTGTATTAATAATGTAAAATGGAAAATATGTATTATTAATGGAATTAGATAAATTGTATTCAAAAAAAACCGATGCAGTTTCTTCATTCACTCGAATTTTGGAATCAACTATTCCAAAAAAATGTTTTTCACGCCCAACCGTCATGAACTTCTTGCCGCCGTTACGTCGCCATCGGTATACTCTACCAAACGGCAACCATATGGCGACGTGCCGGCGACAAAGCAAAAAAAACGGCGAAATCATTCATTTGTTGTTGGTACGTCGCCATATTGTCGCCGTTTGGTAGGGTGTACCGAATGGCGAGAAAAAGATTATGGAGGAACGAAAGTTCTCCAAAACTTCCCTCGAACGGCCATTTTGAGCCGAATGGACGTTGCTCGTTGCTGGTTAGATTTATTCAAAAAGAATGTGTGTCGTCGCCCGCTGCCTCCCACATGTGTCCTTTCACCCTCCGCCTTTTACTTTGGCAAATATATTGATTCTCATCGGCTCATCTTGACTTGTTCCTGTCTCTAATTACTCGCTTTCTGTTGTTTCTTTGATCGCAAATCTTCCCTAGAAAAAATGATTTGGCACTGAAGCTATGTTAATTCGCACTAGAATCGAGTAGAAACATTCAAATACATTTTTTCTATTTAGTTTCGACATAGCAGGAACTAATATTTGTTGGATGAAAAATAATAGTAGTAATTCAATATAGGCTTGGCACTATTGAAATTGGTAGTTACAATATCTGCGCAAAAAGTAACATTAAACAAGTTTTTTTGAGAAAAATTCGTCATCCTCCAACCCAATTTCATTATATAAATTCGTAACTTTCAAGGTTTTAAAGTGTAAAGACTGCATATTAAACTACAGATAATAAAAAAAACTCTTATTATTGTGCCTTCTAGGAGAAGAAACCATCTTCCAGTTTTTAAAAATTATAATCGTTTTTTCATTATAATATTCGTTTTCCGAACAAAAGAAAAAATCATTTTTCCAAATTATGATAACGATTCGAGATAAAAATAGAAAATTCCAGTTCTGATTAATTTATTTACTAATCGCTCTTTCTCACTCTTGTTTACTGGTCACTCCTCAATTACCCCAAAATGTGAATCGATTTTGAAGTGATTTACACAGTGTTAGGAGGAGCTTCGTTCCTCCTACTTCTCTTTCCTTCCGGTTATCTTTCTAAACCTCAATTCTTCAGGAATGGGCTCAATGGAAATGAATAATTTCTCACCGTTGGTAGACGACCAAACGACGCAGCTCACGGAGGTTTTTTTTTTTAAAAATTAAATGAAAACGAAAAGTTTATTAGATCCAACCATTTCGTCTCATTTTCAGCCAAACTTTATTTTATTTTTTTAGATTATCCGCGTTTCGAAGATTCAGATTTTCAACAAGTTGTTTTTCCAACTCTTGCTAAGCATCTAATCTAAAACGTAAATTACTGATGGCTGCAGATTGCAAATCAAGCCTGGGGCATAACGCGGGTTTTTAAACAGTGAAAAGTGAAGAATATCAGACAAAATCGTCGGATTCAATTTTATTCCGAGAAGGCTTTATTTTACACGATGAAGATTATTTATGGCCAGTAAGCGAAGTGGTTGGAATATCGATTTTATTCAAAAATGAAACATTCGACATTTTCCCATGAAAATTGAACTAAATAGAAGACTGGGGGATTATCTCCACTTGAATGTAGTGCAAAGTTTTTTTTAAACTAGCGGTGGTATTTCAACTAGTTCTTCTTGATTGATGAAAATTTTCTTCCTGACATTTTCTTTCTTTTCCTCAGGCTGTCTTCAGTTCTTTTCATCAGGCTGTCTTCAGTTCTTTTCCTCAGGCTGTCTTCAGGTTCAGAGCATACGACATCATTATTTTAACTAGTCAGAACAATATCGAACGCAAGCATCTATCTTAAAATATTTAGCGATAAGATAACATAAGTGCAAGAAATAATGACGTACAAAACAACAAAGTGCATTTCAGGAGAAGGTGAAAACAGCGCATGGACCTGTTAAAGTGTCAATTTACGGGGACCGAAATGACAAGAAGAAGCTCCCAATCGTCACGTTCCACGATTTAGGATTGGATTGTGAGTGTTTTGAAGTTATTAGAAAACTAGAGGTTTGTTAAAATATTGTGTGTGAAAAAAATAGGGAAAAGATTAATTCATAAATGGTTATCTTAAACCGTAACTGTTAAACCGTGAAATCTATGAATCTTCTTATTTCAACGTTAACCGCTGATTCTCAAAGCTAACCAAAAAATCTACCTAAATGCACAAGTGCCAACTACTGAATTGTTAACGTCAGTAAAATTCTCGGTCTTCTACTGTTTATTTATCTTAATAACTTGAATGAATGAAAATTTATACGCAAATTGTGAAAGTAAAAAAAAAGCGAAAAATATACTTTTTATCTATAAAACCAGTTATGTCGATGAGTTTTCTCGTCAGTATGCGTTATATAACGATCAGAACTTCCTAACTGTCATCAAGTTAATGACAATGAAAAACGATTCTTTGTGTTCAGCCGAAGCAAACTTCCAAAACTTCTTCCAATTCGTATCAATCGCTGAGTTCGCCGATAAATTTGTCATCTACAACATCAATGCGCCAGGACAAGAAATGGATGCGGCGCCGCTTCCGGAAAAGTATGTTTGAGTTCATCTTCACGGAAAAATGGAAAAATCGAAAAATTGGAAGTGGTTGTAAACAGTTTACCAGATTAAATTTCCTACACTAAAATGGAAAACAGATCAATATTCCGCTAATTAGTAGTCATTTATGTCTAGAAAAATTAAATCGTGTTATGCCTATTATATATGTTGATTGGACCAGATACTTTTCTATCGCTGGCATTCGTATGGTCGTACATTTCTATTATTAATTGTTGGTAGTGTATTCAAAGAACAATATTCAAAGAACCAAGGCTACACGAACAACTTTTTAAATGGAAGTCTGAAATCCGAATCGTACTTTATTTTGTTACTTTGTTAATCGATTGTAACGAAGTGAAGTCTGAAGTCCAAATCGAGATTTTTTTATTTTCAAAATCTCCTCCAATCTGGCAAGAAAAAGATACACTGAAGTCCTTACGTTCCAAGGTCGGTGTCGACTTACAAAAATGATGAAATTCGAAATTAAAGGTCTGTAAAATAATGAAAACCAATTTACTTTTTGTCATATTTTTGGAACATTGCTTACATTTACCGATTATTTTTGTCTTATAAGAATATTTTAAAATTTAAAACAAAAGTCAAAAATAGTGAAAGTCAGAATTTTGTGCAACTATGTACCTTCTTACAGCTACACATATCCAACCATGGAAGGACTCGCCAAAATAGTCGAAACGGTAGTCGACCACTTCAAACTCAACACATTTATAGCATTCGGTGTGGGAGTTGGAGCCAATATTTTCCTCCGATTTTCGGTAAATTTTCTTTCTGTCGAAACCTTCGCAACTACTTCTTACAGATAGCGAACCCAAATCGAGTAGACGCTTTGATCATGGTCAATTGCAATGCCACGCAGGCTGGGTGGGTTGAATGGGGATATGAAAAGGTATTTTTTCATTTTATACAATTTTCAATATCATAAGTGTGGAAGCTTTCTCCCGCTCTCCGGTAGGGAAAAAATCTTCTTTATAACTTCTCTCCAAATCAGAAAGTTTTGATTTCAATTTGAAGATTTTTAAAATTTTCATCATGTTTATTCTGAGAAGAAGATAAATTAACCAACCTATCCGCATTGACACGAATGACGATATTTATTATTTTTATTCTGGTAAGAGAAAAAAAGATGACCAGCCCATCCCCACTGGCACGAATGACGCTATTTATTATTTTCCTGAAACGCGAAAAAACATTCAGAATACTTTAGGTTCTTAATTGGGTACATTATGAAAATGTCAGTTAGGTGATGAAGAATTGTGTCTTAATAATTTTAATGAACAAATTTTATGTGATTTCCTGTTCATCGCGATGAGAAAAATTCGTGACAGTGGGATTGAAGTGAAATTCAAGTATTTGAATAATAAGATTGAAAAGACAGGAGTCATGAACATGAAATAAAATCCCCGCGTTGAGTAAATCGGTAGTTGAAGAACTCTAAAAGACACCCTTCTGCTTCAGAGGAATAATTCTTTTCAGTGGAACATCAGAAATCTCCGATTGACCGGAATGACCAACTTCACCGTCGACTATCTCCTGTGGCACCACTTTGGTCGTCGCTACGATCAATGCAGTCCCGACATTGTGCGGCAATACCGAGTGTTCTTCCAGCACCTGTCGAACCCTAACAATCTGGCCGCCTTCATTGAAAGTTATATCCAGTGAGCTTTGCTTTATTCAGTTACGTTGAGGTCTTAAAACGATGCACAACAGAGTTGCACGAAAGTAAAATCTTTGCTAAATGGAAGTCGAAAATTCTAAAAAGTCGAATGAATCTAGGATTATTGTGCATATATCCGCTTATTGTTAGATGAACTAGACGAATTGAACAGCGATTTCATTTTATTTTTTTATTTTTCTCGCGAAAAAATTTTTTAACGGATTTCGTAATTTCTTGCAACTCTTATGCACAGTAACGTCAAAAATATCTTATATGCCTAACCGACGTTCCAACGATGAAAATCATTCGAGTTTTATCTTTTTGGATGTTTTTGAACTGATTTTTTCTAACTGACCTTAATTGGCTCAAAAATTTTCGTGTTTTACATATTTATCCATTGAAGTTCTGAATCCTCATTACCGATTTCCAGAAGAACACCTGTAGCACTGTCACGAGATGGCCTGACAGGCCCGCAGCTCAAGATCCCAGTCCTTCAAATTGTCGGATCCGGAAGTGCGCACATTGACGATAGTGTGGACGTGAATACGAAACTCGACCCAGCACATGCGGATTGGATCAAGGTTATTTTTGAGTACAAAAATCAATTGAAAGGTAGAGAACTGTGATAAGACCGGTGCGCCTGCGGCAATCATATTAAGTTGAGCCCGTTTTGACTTGGAAGTGTTACCCACTATCGTATATCAGGGTTCTGGATATGGAAAAACATATATTTCATGTGGTATACCCCCATGAAGGACATAATGACGGTTCTCGAAGAAAAATTGAGGTCTCTAACCGAAAATTTTTTGCTACGCTCGAATCGTGGTGGCGAAATCGCTGCATTGATGAAAAGTTCTGTTCGGCAATTGACTAGGTGATAATACTCATTAAAACATTTATTTTTCTTCGAATCACATGAAAATCACTCATTACAGATTTCCGATTCGTGCGGTCTTGTCCTCGACGATCGCCCGGATGCCGTCACAGAAAGTATGATGCTGTTCCTCCAAGGGTTGGGCTATTGTGAGTACTTATATTATAATACCTTATGTTTCTTCGAAAAAGCTGACGATTTTATCTAGTATTCCTTACTTTTTAAAACTCGCGCCATCTCGATCTGCAATCTGCAGCCAACAGTAATTTACTTTTCATTAGGTAAGATTGGAAAACACTTTTGTGATGATCTGAGGTTTGGGAAGCGAGTAAATTGAGAAAAATAAGGGAGGCTGAATATTAGACAAAACCCTTTGATCTGTTTCGCAAACTGAAAAAATGACAGTTTTCCGAATTTTAAATTTATCAGTTTTTAAAAAAAAGTTTAAAAGTTCAAAATGCAGAAAAAAATGAATTATTAAAAAATCGTTTACCAATGTAATTGTGTTAATCATAAATTGACAGTAAATTACAGTCCCAACACTGAACGTCTCGCAAGTAATGAAGAAAATGCACGAGACGCAGAATGGAGGAGGAAATTTCGCCGCGATTGCGAACTCTGTCAACGAATACTAAATTGCGTGTGAGGTCAACTATCCTTTCGCTTTTCCTTCCATACTGTATTTTAGAACTGTATCAAGCACATTTTGTCATTCCCGAACTACTTTTCTCTTAGATTTCACTAAAAAAAAGCTTTTGAAAAGTTCCACCTCTAATTCTGAAGCGCGTGCAGTGAAAGTCCAGCAACTGCAGAAGTAAACTGTATACTTGTTTTTGTTTCTCAAAATGATAGAAAAATGTATTGGAACTGTTGAGAGAAGTCAAGGCTTTCAGAGAATTTCGCTTTACAAACGCCATTAATAGTTTTTTGAACCCAAAATTAGTTTTTTTTTCAATTGCACTCGATTGACCCCATCTACCATCATATTGGAACGATTCGTTTCGCATTTACGCCTTTTCGAATAAATTTTTAAAACAATCATCTCCAGAGTGAGAAGATTAATGTTTAGTGGTACGTCGGCCTTTAGTCTACCTGTGCGTTGAAAAACGAAAATATTCAGGAAATTTCAGATGGATGGACCCGAAATCGGAGAGACCTTCTGGCTCGAGTTCATGTTCAATGCGGGCAAGTTGAAAGATGTTCTTGGGAATAGAAAAGGTTTTCTTTCATGGGTACAGCTTGAAATAACTCGAGTTATCAAAATAATTTACAACGAAACAGTCATCTGAATCATGAATCATTTACATGCAAGCTTACAAGGAGCTAAATTTTTTGTAATTACCTGGTCCAAACTGTGTTCGAATTTTAGCTTTGTAACTAAATGGTGCTTTAAACCTTACCTAACATGGAAAGTATATGAAAGCCCGGAGAATCTATGAAGTCTGAGTTTTTTTTTTTTGAAAATTGCATATTTTCCGTGCAAACCTTTAAGATTCAATAAAATGCAAAATCTCAACAGTTTTTCCTACCCAGCCACATAGATCCCACTTTTTTGAAAATTGCATGTGAATTATATTTTTGGCCATAACTACTGAGCGAGGTCGGTGAAGCAACTTCTGAGAGCAGTTCCATCGTCTTCACCATGTTTGAAAACCTATGTGACCACTCAGACCTCATAGATTCTCTGGGCTCTCATGTACTTTCTATGTAAGCCTAAAATTCAAGGTTTCCATAACTATATCGCAATAAATGATTCGTGATTCAGATGACTGTTTCGTTATAAATTACCAAAATATGATGTAAACCCAGTTTTTTACTCCAAAAAAATTTTAATGGAATTGCAGTCAGATAAAATTAAGTATACAGTATGAGACTGATATTTGTTTTCACATTTCTATTTGGTTTCTTGAAAAGTTCATCAACTTATTACGAAAACGAGCTCTAGTTTGACCAAACACAGTTACCAACATGGAACACTAATTTTTCGACACGACTTCGTCTAATATTTCTCACTTTCACTGTATGAAATCCCGCGTCATCTTCTAATCTCGACCTGCTGTCTGCAGCCAATAACAATTTACGTTTTTTTCAAAGCTCTGGTAGAGTTGGAAATACAACTTTCGTTGAGATGCGAGTTCAAATCGCGGGTTGATTAAGAAAAAGAAGAGCGGCTGGAAATTTGACAAAATTTCCGAATCTGAAGGAAGAATACTTTAGAAATAAGTTCTGCGAGTTGGGTATCTTTCGAAAAAACAGAAAATGTTCGAGAAATCGTCGTATTGAAAAAAATTCCATATGAAACGTTCTATTTTCAGTGATTCCACAACTCTGCATCCAGTTCGCTGAGCGAGCGTACACTACGGAACGCGAAGCGGAACGACCTGGCCAAACTCGAGGTTCTTTTTGAGATAATGTTCCTTTTGATAGTAATCTTGTTCCAGAAGAAGCAAAAAGCCTTCAGCGGAAGGCTGCGAATCTCTGGTTATGCGCCCTTGCCTGTTTTTCGTCGATTGAATGGGATTTTGAGTTTATTGTTCAAAGGTAAATTTATGAATATTGAAAGAGGGCTATGTAGTGACTTATAAAGAAACTTCCTTACATGTAAGCTTACAAGTGCAAATTCTTTGTGGTAATCAAGTTTAAACTTTGATCAAATCTTAGCTGTACCTTACAAGTGCTTAAAACCTTACCTGTTAAGCCTAAAGTTTGATGTGTCAACAAAGATAAATGAAAAAAAGATTCATGATTCGTGATTCAGTCTACTTTTTTGGTTTAAATTGTGTAGGGCTCCAAGAAACGGATAGTTGAGTTATCTTTGTGGAAGCTTCTTTTTTTGTTACGAAAAAGTGATCCTTATTCATCGATAATTCAAATTTTAGACTTACGAAAAGTTCGAACCACAAGTTAGGTAGAGTTTAAAAAGACGTTTTGAAAAAGTAGTGATTCATGAGAAAAGTTATCAGCCAGCGTAAAATAACGTATTTCCTCACCGGCTTTGTATTGCCTCTCAAAGTCCCGTCCCTCATTATGAACGTTAAATAATGAAATTTTTCTATAAAAAGTAGAAAAGGGGGAGATTCTCATGTAATCGATACATTCAGTGTGAAAGGCTACGATCTGGTCGTATTCAAGTACCTAATAGACCAGTGCTACAAGAAGTACCTAGAGCAATCACTCGACGCGACCTTTGGAAATTGGATTTTCTATCGTTACACTATACTGATCGATACCAATTTCAAGCTTCCGCAACCGCCAGTGAAGGCAACACTGCCGACGACGTGAGATTTTCCTATTTTATGATTATCAAAACGAACTTCTGATAGTTAAAGAGCGCATTTCGTAATTTTCTAGCTCTATCTTCATTTTACTTAAAATTGGTTCGAGTTGAAAACTTGTTAATTTTACTCTCAATGAATCTAATCGCATTGAAATTTGAAAAAACGAAATTTTTATTATCTTTTTATTTTTTATCGTTCAATATTGCATTTCCAACTTTTTCAGTGAAAAAACAGAGATTGATATAGCCAAGAGGTAATTTTCTATAATTATTCATACACTGGCATTGAAAAAATTCATTAGCTGAAGCAAAATAATAGGAAGAAACATAAACTCTCGGAACATGTGTTGAAAACTGCTCTTGTCAAGACAGTATATCGTTTTTACCAAAAATGTTTAACGTTCCATGATTATTAGATAAAAAAGAAGTGGATACTGGTGTTAGTCGTTCAACCGGGGTATTTCAAACGATCGTAACGAGTAATCTGTTGAATTTCATTTGAACGTAGTTTAGGAAGGTCTTACTCTTCTGATTTCAGCCTACACCAAGCAAACCCAGCCGATCAGGCGTTCATCAAAAACGAAAAAGTGCAAAAGATGCTGAGCGAGCTGCGTGAGCACATGCCGAAAGCCAGAGCATTCGTCACCGAGATGATGTCAAAGCCAAAGGACCTCGCAGCACCATCACCTGAGTGCTTCTACGAGCCGTTCAAGGCCAGCCTGGCAGCCATGGGAGCAGCCATGAGCTCGATGTCAGTGGATGAGAATGAAGCTGACTTCCCGATCCCGCAACCTGATTTCACAAGAAAATCGACTCTTCTCCCGCTGAAAGATGTTGAGAATAAGGTTTTTTTTAGATTCGAATTAAATAAAACACATTAGAACGTTAGAACTCAAATTTTTGTGCCAAATTCAACTTGCGAATTTGATGATGAAAATCAAGTCCGTGGAAGACAGCATAATCTGCCAACTCTCACGCCTGTGTTATGAATTATTCTCAATTTGCAATCGGCAACGAAATGTAATTTCTTTTTAGTCATAATAAGCTTAGGCTAGATTGAGAGAAAAACTTTTGTGAAGAAACCAAGTCTTGGATACCGAAATTAAGCATTCTATCAAGCAAATATGATGCCGTGAGGCTTGGCAGATTATGCCGTCGGCGGCGGGTCTATGAGAATATGGTGAAAATACTTCAAAAAATTTTGTTCGAGGAATTTGAGCGTGAAAAATTGACCCTAACTTGGGAATGGTAACCACTGTCCGAGAATCTGTGATGTCAGAGTGGGTTCTAGGGTTTTCGACTATGCTGAAAATGATAGAACCGGTTTCAAAAAGTGCTTTCTCGACCTTGTTTTAGAGTTATTACCCAAAAACTATGTAAAAAGAGAGTTTTGAGTGTTTGGGACATCTTTTACACCTTTAAAGTACCCCTTTTCATACATTGAAGCGAATAAACATTCTCTGACTTTAAACCGCTCTAATTTTCGCCTTTTGGACAGATAAATTTAATTCGGAATATTCACTGAAGAAAGCGTATTGAGTGCTGAAAAGTCCATAACACGTACACAAAACCGAGCAGGGGCCATCAGTGATATGATAACACAAAAATTATGTATTGCCGGTGGTCAAGTGGTTAAGCCGTTCAACTTTTACTCTTTTTTTCTCTTTTCACGTTGGTTCGAGTATTTTCTTGACTCATCCTCTTTTGCTTTTACCCAGTACTCATCTTCATGATGTAATCGTCGAAACATTCGCCTAGTTTATCTTTTAACACTTTTTTATTGTCAGAATGTCTAATAATGAGAACTAAAGATTACATTTGACGATTATTTGTAATATATAACAATTACAGAGACCCACATTTTTAAGAAAAAACAAAAAAAAATTCAAACACACATGCAAAAATGATTTGGTCAAGAAAATACTCGAACCAACGTGAAAAAAGAAAAAAAGAGTAAAAGTTGAACGGCTTAACCACTTGACCACCGGCAACACAAAATTTTTGTGTTAACATATCACTGATGGCCCCTGCTCGGTTTTCTGTACGTGTTATAGATTTTTCAGCACTCAATACGCTTTCTTCAGTGAATATTCCGAATTAAATTTTTCTGTCCAAAAGGCGAAAATAAGAGCGGTTTAAAGTCAGAGAATGTTTATTCGCTTCAATGTATGAAAAGTGGTACTTTAGAGGTGTAAAAGATGTCCCAAACACTCAAAACTCTCTTTTTGAATAGTTTTTGGGTTATAACTCTAAAACAAGGTCGAGAAAGCACTTTTTGAAACCGGTTCTATCATTTTCAGCATAGTCGAAAACCTCTGAACCCACTCTGACATCACAGATTCTCGGACAGTGGTTACCATTCCCAAGTAAGAAGAATCGAAAATAAAATTTTCATTCAGTGCTGCGCCGACCTCGTCAGTCTACTCTTCCTGAATGGAGAATTCTTTGAAGCAAAAAAGTTGCTCCCAAAAGTGGTCAAATCGAGTGTTCCGTTCGCATTGGTCAACATTGACGAGAAGAAAATGAAAGGATTCTCGATAGCGCTCGACATCAATGGAAGTTTCAATGCATCGACGGAAAAGAAACAGGAGTTTGTCTACGATCTAAATGTGAGTTCTGGTTTGAATAGAAAAACCAGTATACCTATTACGAAAAAGTAGACTGAATCATCGAATCAAGAATTTTTGTGGTAATCAAGTTTAAACTTTGATGAAATCTTAGATTTGTACCTAACTAGTGCTTTGAATCTTACCTATGCCTAAAATTTGAGGTGTCGACAAAGATAAATGAACAAAGATTGATGACTCGCGATTCTCGAAATAAAAATTAAACCAGAATTGCTTGGAAGTAGAATGTTTCCATTTAATGAGAAAAAGTAGACTGAATCATGAATCTTTTTTTTATATTTATCTTTGTCGACACCTCAAACTTCAGGCATAGGTTAGGTTTGGAGCACTAGTTAGGTACAAAACTGAAATTTTATCGAAGTTTAAACTTGATTACCACAAAAAAAAAGAATTTCATCGTCATCTTCCTCAAATTCGAATTTTTTGACGAAATTATTAACTTGAGTTTCAAATTCTATTCAAAAGATATCAGAAATAGAATATGTGCTTTTTTTATCCAACAAATTCTGTCATATTGAGAGTGAACATTTATAAGATATGGTAACTTGAAATTGTACGGAGGGGTTGATGACTCTCAAAAATGTGCAATTTCTGTTAAAAATTGAATTTTCCAGCTTTTATCCCAAGACCAATCTCCGTTACGGCAGAACGAGCTACATCGGTATAGAGCAGAGCTGGAAACCTCAGGGTCGTTGAATGTGAGTTTTTCTTCTAAAGATACAATTTTGAGAATAATTACTAAAAGTCACCACTGACGCCACGCTTGGGTGCCAGTGGTGTCGTCTTGCCGTGTTTTATCATGTCTCAAACCTAAACGTAAGACAATGTGAATCGCCACCATGAATAAACCTTAAAGCGCCAATCTCTAGCTCAAAAGCCCAGCCTAACACTTGATATTTGCTGGTTTTGAGACTAAATCATCTTTCAGGTTGTCTACAAAGTGGAAAACGCGGCGAGAAATTTGGTCGACGGAGTGCCGGAATGCGTCAAAATGATTGTCGAACGAAAAGATTTGGTCGAGAGATTTGTCAAGGTATCTTTCAATTTCATACGTTTTTTTTTTTACAGTGTCAATATATCGTAGTATTCACGAATTATTCGCCCAACCCCACTTTTCGTAAAATGAAAAAAAATGTTGAGCCCCCGAGCGTAGCGTGGAAGACGCGCTTGTAGATAAAAGTAAATGAACAATATTTATGGCGGTCGTGTGGTGACTTTTTGGTGCTGGCGTAGAGAAAGTCTACCGGGAGAAATACGGGTGGTAGGAAATCTATAGGTTGTAATCCCATAGGTTTACTGAGAAAAAGTACCGCTCCCACGACGAGTTTCAGGCTCTGAAACGGCTCATGGCACGTGGCATTTCAAAAGATCGCAAGACCTTTGTCCAAGCCAACCTGCAATACCTCTGCTCGGTGAATCCAGATATAAGCCAGACATTACACAGACTTGGGTACGACATGTCAGGACTTTCACCACCGGCTGTTCCGTCGGATCGACCACTGTCTATGCCGGTACCCACTGTGGAAGTGATTAGAGGTTTTTTTTAGTCTTCTCTCTCTCTCTCTCTTTGTCTCTCTCTCTCTCTTCTCTCTCTCTCATCTCTCTCTCTCTCCCTCCAATCTCTATGAGTATTGGAAACAACTTCAGGATTGATACAAAGCAACGATCCATGGTGGAAAATGCTGATCAAATCGAAGTTGGCCCACCTGAAAGAAGCCGTTGCAGAACTCAAGACCTTCTACCCACCACAAACGGTTCGTTTTCAGAGTTTACGGTAAATCGACCAACTTACGCTAAACATTCATTTTTTGTGTAGGAGTATGTAGACTTCTGTCCGCGGAATCCGAATGTGTAAATTCCGTTTCGTTGATCCTACCAGAACAAGAGTCAACTTTCGATGCTATCATGTTTGAGCCAAATGTGTTGATCAGGTCGAATAACGAAGTTTTCATGTTTTTATGTGTTCCAAGCGAGATATTTTAATTTGAAAAATCACTTTTTCAAACGCTTCATAGAAGCGTCATGTGGAAATGATTCTTAAAATTAAATTATCTCGCTTGTAACAAAAGGAACCGTTCTCTACATGAAAACTTCAGCCTCTAACCACTGGATCTGGATTACGATGAAGGTCTTATATTTTCTCAAAATCGTATACGAATTTTGTTCATGATGAAGTTTAGATATTATTTTTGGTCGTATGAAATAACAGTACTGAATAATTTTGGTACTTCGACATCAATTTTTTTTGAAGAATCCAGTTTTTCAGTTCCAACTTCCCTACTACCTAACAGCAAGGCGAGAATCACAGAACTTGATTTTCGAACAGCTGCTTTTGGGTAAATTGAACCAACTGGCGAATTTGAAGGTAGTATGACTATTATATTTCCGTATTCTAATATTTCCTTCCATCACAGAATATGAAAAAGTTCGAAGTTCGACTGAAAGAATACCTACCAGAACTATGTAACCCAGGGAATATCCAACAGATGCAAATGGATGCGATGTACGAGGTGAATTTTGATTTTAACCTAATTGTAAAAAAAACAACTTTGTTTTAAATCTTTCAGTTTCTCATTTATTTGATCACCAATTATAAGTAAATGTATTATCGGTTTTTGGAAATTCTAAAGGTCTACTTTTATGGCTTTTTTAATTTGGAAAACAATAACAGGATGAATTTCCCATAGTCAACAAAAACGCGTAGAAGTTTCAAAAAATAGGCTTTCAGAGTTATTTTCCACTTTTAGCCTTGAAAAATAAGATTAATATGTGTTTCAATAAGTCTACTTAATCTAAATTGAAACTTTCTCTGATTTGTCTGTAAGAAGATATTTTGATTCACAGTGTCTCTAATTTCGATCTGACAGGCATAGGGACAGCACATTTGTAGAGAATTAGGGACGAGTGCATGCCACAATCGAGCCACGTGCCTGCCACAATCATAGCCTCGGCTACCACGCGTCTCGATTGAGGCAAGCATCCGTCTTCATTTTCTGAGTGTTTCGGGCTCAATCATGCCACATTCCCGCCACACTAAAATTACAGAAAGTATTTCCGATAAAAGTATTATTTCAGATGATCCTGGTGCGCACGAGCATTGCGAATTCGCAAATCGCTTTGCCATTTTGCACGCAGTCGGAGCCATTCAACACAGCACTTTTCGCTGCCATCTTCAAGCCAGAATTTCGCCCACAGGATAACTCCTTCAGAGTTGTCAATCAGGTCAGCTACACGGTTCATACGCCGGGGTGAGATAGTGTCAAGACGGAGAGACGCAGAGACAACCCCGGCTAGAGAATGTTTTGTGTGACTTTACGTCACTCGCCAGTGGTCTTTGCTGCGATAATGCTAGCCGAGAGAGTACGTGACATAGAAAGAAGTCGACGCGCGAGGGACAGACGAGATAGCGCGTTGTTTTTGGAGAGTGTTAGAGTTTGTACACATCTAAGCGGGAGATCAGACTTGTGTGCAAAAAATGTCAAGATGTGTTTTTAATTTTGTTTCTTATAGTTTTAAATATTCATTAAACCGTCCAGATCGGATTTTTCCTTATCTCAATTTACGAATTCTCTGAAAAAAAAAGCTCCATGTGTCGAACAAAAGTGGTTTTCATGATTAAAAGGGTTGTAACTCATCAGAACGGAACTCCGCCTTCTGCCGATTTCATTCCGCGTCCGCCTTATGCGAAAAAATTGTAAAAAACTAATTTCAGTGCCTAACTGCGATGCTCAACCTTGGAGAGAATCAAATGGTGATAGGGAAGGCTGGAACGTGAGTTTTAAACTATCGATCTTTTTCTTAATGAAAAGTTAGGAAAAATAACAGAAAGTAATTGAAAATAGGTAACATTTTTGTGAGAAAAATTTATCAAAAACTCAATGTGAGAATGATTTTCATTGTAGGAAGTTTCAGATTTGACGTAATTTACCTTTTATTAAAAGTTTTAGGAAAGGTTCGGAGAAGGTTCGGAACTATTGTGAAAAGTCAAATCTTGAAAATGCAAGTAAACTTTTCAAAAAAGAATTTTCATGAATTGAAAAATTTCTCACTTCTGGTAGGTTTGGAAGTTACATTTGCAACACGGCGAAAACCCGCCGCCACAAAACTGCAAATGCCGAGACTCAATATAAAGAAAATTGAAGGCTGGACCTGGACAAGTTCCTAATGATCAAACTGGCGAGACTTCTGGGAGTATATGCGAGCAATCTGAACGACGTTGCGGCGACCCAAAGATGTGCGTCTACGATTCACGAATTCTCATGGAAAATGTTCCTGATGGAAGCTCCGCGGTGAGTTTTTCTTGAATACCAATGACTTTGTCTATTCATTTAAAAAATCCCGCGTTGTGACACGTCGCGTCCTAATCTCGATCTTTAATAGGTTTCAGAAATCTGTCGAAAATAGAAATATTTCAGAAAACTGTCAAAAATAATGATATTTCAAGCAATGGCTAAAATAAGAATAAAATTCCAGTGGAAGACGCAGAACTGCCGAAGGAGTCGTCATCACAGAGCCACCATTGAACAACAGACGCGAGGTCACCCAATTGGTGCACTTCATCGGGCTCATTCGAGCACCAGAACTCGTCAACCTACTATTGTCCATGTTCACCTCCTTCTACAACAAGGTGTCCGTTGCCAAAGGAAGAAGTCAATTGAAAGTGTACTCGCAGCTTAGTGACATTTTTGTTCCAGACACGTGCGTTTTTCACTATTTTTTTGGGATCCAACTGCAAGTAAGATGAATTACCTACCAGAAACAATCTTTACAAGAAAATAATGGAGTGTAAATTCATAAGAACCAGAGTTTC
>OZ022254.1:3879445-3885993 GCA_963978915.1 Caenorhabditis parvicauda
TCTCTTTCTCGCTCTTTCTCTCTCTCTCTCTCTTTCCGTCTCTTTCTCGCTCTCTTTCAGTCTCTCTCTCTTTCTTTCTTTCTCTCTCTCTCTCTCTCTCTCTCTCTCCGTCTCTTTTTCGCTCTCTTTCAGTATCTCCTTTTCTCCATCTCTCTTTCTATCTCTCACTCTCTGAGTCAAGCCATTGTTTGACCCTTTAGGGGAAAGTCTCCAACTGGACCATAAAAAACCGCATGTGCCTGACCGCGCTGCATCACTGTTCATCTGAACTCTGCCGCTCGACCGCTGACCTGCCAACCGTCAAAGTTTGCATTGAGTTTTTCGTTGGACCAGCAGAAGGGCGCTAGTTACTTTACAGTCAACAAAGGGCAACGCGCTGGGGTACCAGGCTGTGCTCTGCCTATTTTTTGTTGGTTTTCATTTCTCTCTCTCTGTGTGAGACATTTCAGTAAAAGTGCACATGAATGTTTGCTCGGATGGCTCGTTGAACCAAAACCCAACAACTTGGACACTCGAACTGTTACAAACTCCATTTTGCCAGGAATTGAGTGATCTTCAGAAGAAGCAATCGAGTATCATCAGCTTTCAGGTCTTACTGTAGTTCTTAGTTGTAAATCTTACTGTAGCCTCAAATTGTAGGTGTTACTGTAGCTTTAATTCTAGGTCATACAGTAGTTTCAACTGGTAAATCTTACTGTAGATTCTACTTCCGAGTCTTACTGTGGTTTCTCATCGCGGCCTCAGAGAAGTTACCGTAGTAAGTCTTACTGTAGTTTCTCATCCAGGCCTCAGAGAAGTTACCGTAGTAAGTATTACTGTGGTTTCTCATCGCGGCCTCACAGAAGTTACCGTAGTAAGTCTTACTGTAGTTTCTCATCTAGGCCTCAGAGAAGATACCGTAGTAAGACTTACTGTAGTTTCTCATCAGGGCCTCGCAAAAGTTACCGTAGTAAGACCCAGGGTCACCTGACCGATGCGTAAACATCAACTTTCACTGAACGTCATGTGCTGGTCATTTCTCCCGAGCCCGGAAGTACATACATCGCGTTATTTGAGGTTGGATAATACACATTCAAAACAGTTAAGTGAAATTGACTATCCGTCAGATACAAGGGTCTGAATGATTTTGCTGGAAACTGTAACAGAATGATTTTTCAAAAATGTAAAATAGCCATCGTATACAAGTTTCTCACCACTCAGCGAATACCAAATTTCAATTTACTTTTTGTCTGGAAGTTATGTTATTCCGGGGTCTAATAAGAGACTACGTGGACAGACGATGGGCCGAAGATGGGCGGCAGTTGGACCGGACTTCTGTCGCTCAATCACCATCTAATGTCGCCCGGTCCATCTGTCGCCCGGTCCATCTGTCGCCCGGCCCATCTGTCGCCCGGCCCATCTGTCGCCCGGCCCATATGTCGCCCGGCCTATCTGTCGCCCGGCCCATCTGTCGCCCGATCCATCGGTCACACAGTTTATCTGTCGCCCGGTCCGTCTTTCCCCACTCACAGTCCAAGCCCTTCACGGTCCAACGACGGTAGATCCAAAATTTAAAAAAATAGTTTGTCTTTTCTGATCCAAGTTGATTTGCGAACTTGGCTGAGAAACTTTCAGTACCTTCATTAAGTCTGCTTTTCTTCATCTCCATGGAAGCTATCATTTTCTTCCCGACCCGAATTCTCTGAGTGGCTCTTGATTAGATGAAGAAATCGGGAACCAGAACGTTTCGTAGTTTTTTATCATTCGAGCAAAAGGGCATCGGGAGCAACAGAAAGATGATATCTGTCTGCGGGTCGGTGGTTCCAGGCACGGCGTGTTAAATTCTTCTTATCGGCTGCTTTTTCACTTTTCCACCAACTGGAACCTGAGGGTGAATGGGCAGATAAGGAGTCGGAAAAGGACACTGCTGAGTGTGCAAAAACACGGGAATTATGCACTTTTAGAGGTAGGGAGAGAGAGAGAGAGGAAAGAGAGAGAGAGAGAGAGAGAGAGAGAGAGAGAGAGAGAGAGAGAGAGAGAGAAAGAAGAGAGAGAGAGAGAGAGAGAGAGAGAGAGAGAGAAGGAGGGAGAGAGAGAAGGAGGGAGAGAGAAAGAAAGGTCCCCCCAAATCTGTTCAGAATGTATGGCATCGACGACGACGACGACACCTGGTACGGAACGATGCCTCATCCTTCTTCTCCATCCAAAAGACGTGTAATATTTGTTCAATTCCAATCGACCCAAAAGACCTGGGGAAAAGTTCAAAAAACTATGTTAGGTAAACATGCGTATGCAGTATTGGAGAGTGGTCAGTTGAGATGAAATCAGTTTTTTTTTTTCAATTTTTGGATTCATTAGAAAAAAGAATTTCTGAAGATTACCATCATAAAAGTACTGTAGAGAATGAAACACTACTTTCTCTCGTGGGTTTTTCGTTTTATTTCCTTTTTAATACGCAAAATTAAAAAAAAAACGCACGACGCCTGACCGCAGCGAAGGTTCAACAGCTCTGACAAAACAGTTCTGACTCATGGGACATATTTGGAGGAATGGGACAACTAATGGGACACTCTGTTAACTTTTCTCAAAAGATACGAGAGTCTAATCTTGATAAATACTCTCCATGAGTGTTTGAATCGTTTGAAAATCACAGAATTTAAGCTTGCTTAGAGCCTGAAAAAAAGTTCTGATTCATGGGACACTTTGGGGAAATGGGACAACAAATGGGACACCCTGTGAACTTGTCCCAAAAGGTTTACCCGCAATGAGAGTCTAATCTTGATAAATACTCTCCTATGAGTGTTTGAATCGTCTGAAATCACAGTTTTGAGCTTTCTAGAGCTTGAAGACAGCTCTGATTCTTGGGATCAGTTCTGTGTCTGGCACAAGCCTGGGTTGTGCCTCCACCAATGGTACACATAGTTATCATTTTCTGAACATGTTCCAGACGTGATACATGACTTTCCAAAGTGTGGGAGGGAGTTATGATAAGAGCCGAGATGTTTCGTTCCCGGTTTTGATGAATTTTATGATCACGTTCGGTTCACTTTCTCTCTCTCACTTTCTCTCTCTCTCTCTCTCTCTCTCTCTCTCTCTCTCTCTCTCTCACTCTCTCTCACCCTCTCTCTCTCTCTCTCTCTCTCTCTCTCTCTCTCTCTCTCTCTCACTCTCTCTCACCCTCTCTCTCTCTCTCTCTCTCTCTCTTCTCTCTCTCTCTCTCTCTCTCTCTCTCTCTCTCTCTCTCACTCTCTCTCTCACCCCTCTCTCTCTCTCTCTCTCTCTCTCTCTCTCTCTCTCTCTATCTATCTCAATTTTCTGTCTGTCGACCTCAACCAATTCTCTCTACAAGTTTCCTGAACAAACTGTTTAAACAAATATTGCAAAACTGCGCACATCTATGAAACCCATACTCTTTCCATGACCGACGACCCCCGGCGATCAGGAAGTTTGGAAACTTTTGGAGTCACTTGAACCTCTTTTTTCTATTTCTGACATGTCTGAAACAAGCTGCGCGCGGTCTTGCCACTTCTGTTACAGTAGTCTTGTATCAGTGTTGATCTTCTCGACGCCAAAACTTTTTTGATCTGTAAAGAACTCAAAAAAAAAAAAGAAATTTTAGGTAAAAAAAATTTGAAATGATCTGTGACCTACTGAGTAACTTTTCTAATCTATAAGTTTAACAAATTATCACAAAATTTCAATTTAATAATTTTTTGAGAAAGTCACTTCAATTTCTGGTTCGAGTAACTTTTAGGTGTTTCAGCAAGGTAAAAACGAGTAATTTTTGAGAATAACTAACGCTTGAAGTCTGCGCATGACAGAATGGACATTATGTGTTTCTTGACATGCAGGTCTCCTAGAGACCACCAGCAATGAAAGCGCAATTTATGACCCATTTAAAGTCGGTTCAAGACGGATTCAATCTTGCTGTACTTTTTTCTCTCCAGGAGCAGAATTCGATGTTGTACTTTTCCTTTTGACTACAATCTATCAAAGCTAATTCTTTTCTTTTTCACAGATCTATCTCTCTTAATTTGTCGGTCTTACTGGTAGCTCCAAGTTGTAATTCTTAGTGTAGTTTCCACTCTTTAGGTCCTACAGTATCCTCAAGTTCTCGGTCTCACTGTAGTATTCACTTGTAAGTCTTGCAGTATCCTCAACTTGTAGATCTTACTGTAGTTTTCACCTGTAGGTCATACTGTAATTTCAACTTGTAGGTCTTACTGTATCCAAAACTTTCAGCCTTGCTAGGCAGCCGGGCTCACTGTAGTTTCAACCTTTGAGATTTTACAGTAGTTCAACTTTTAAGCCTACAGTATCCTCAACTTGTAGGTCATACTGTAATTTCAACTTGTAGGTCTTACTGTATCCAAAACTTTCAGCCTTGCTAGGCAGCCGGGCTCACTGTAGTTTTCAACTTTGAGATTTTCTACAGTAGTTCAATTTTTGTGCCTACAGTATGCTCAACTTGTAGGTCTTACTGTAGTTCCAACTAGTAGGTATTACTGTAGCCTCCAACTCATAAGTTTTACAATATTCCCAACATTAGGATCTTACAGTAGTCACCCCAGTAAGATTCCCAAACTCGCCAAACCAGGGGGTCATCTGATAGGCGCGAGTAAACACCTCAGCGACCACCTGAAGGTCATGTGCTGGTCACTGTTCCTGAGCCCGGAAGTTAAACTTTTCCGTCTCTCTCCTTCTCTCTTGGCCATGGGGGTCGTCCGGGGGGTCGCGCGCCCATCTACCAGTTGGAAAGGCAAATAGACTGGTCGGTGCAAGTTGGTACCATTCGGTTTCTTCCTCAAACTTTTGTGGCCTCAGTCATTCTCGTCTGCAGCTCAATCCACAACGACTCCAAAGTTGCAGACATGAGCCACAACAACTGCGCAACGCAAGTCATCATGCCACCTTCATTCGACATGGCGGCCCTCTTCAACACCACCAATGCCATGGTGAGTTACGTCGTTTTCACGGCTTTTAATAAAATGCATCGACTCCTTATTCTATACAGGCTTAGCTTGAAACTTAGATGACCCAAACCTAACCTAAGCCTGAATAGAGGTGTCCATAGTGACTTTAAACAATTTAAAAATAAAAAAGTTCAAACTGAATGTTAACATAGCTGTAGAAAAAGAGTAACTTTTTAAATCTTGTCAAAGTAAGAATTCATAAGATTATGAGATTCAATTTTTAAAAAGCAATTTGAATCCCTCTTGATTACCGTAACAGTAGAGTATGTCTTTTTTTCACTCTTCCTCTATATAATGTCATACGTTTTGAAAAATTTCCACTTATGGCTTCTCCTAAATGAGATATAATTATTAGAATTCATAAATCTGAAAATTCCAGAAAGAAAACCGTCGCAAGCGTCGTCGCGGTGAAGTTGCCAATCCAGCCAACACCCTGGACGCCCTTGTCGCCAAAAAGGGCAGACGACCAGCCCTTTGAGAAACGATTTCCTGAGGGCGAACAAGAAGCGATCGAACGGACCAGATGGACGAGGATGGAAATGAAGAAAATGGAGCACGACCCCGGACGTGTCGACAAGAACCTGCTCCACATGTGGATACCAGGGGAAATGGGTCTCTGAGATGATACGTCATAAGAGGGTCCACACATCGGAAAGACCCTTCAAATGCCGTTACTGCAGTCGAACCAGCAAGTGGAAGGCTGATTTGATCAGACACGTGGCAAGTGAGTTGAATCATCTTTTCACATTTTTCAACAAGAAGTATTACAGAAACACATGTATCAGAGTGGTGTCGGAAGTACAGTCGCTCTAAGACATTTGACTCAAAGGAGGAGAATGAAATTGAGAGCAAGGTTAGTTGGAGAGAGAGAGAGAGAGAGAGAGAGAGAGAGAGAGAGAGAGAGAGAGAGAGACTGATAGAGGGAGAGAGAGATTGATAGAAGGAGAGAGAGGGAAGTGTGAGAGAGAGAGACTGAGAGAGGGAGAGAGGGAGTGTGAGAGACTGAGAGAAACTGTGAGAGACTGATAGAAAGAGAGAAAATTCCAGACGTCCCCATGCTCCATCGAGATGCCAAAACCACAATACATGCTCTACCGCTGTGTCACATGTGGTTTCGAGGACTGCAGAGTGTCAGTGGTGAACAGTCACATCGCCAGTTCCCACCAAGCCGCACCATACGAGTGTCGCTGGTGGCATGACCTTCAACGACATCCAAACCGCAGTCTTCCACTCCAACGCCAATTCTCTCACGTGTGAACTCAACCTGAACATCATGCCAAGCTACAAGGCAACTACTAGCACAGCGTCATCCCTGTCGCCATGCACCAGCGAGGTGTCCTACGATAGTGGTGTCAATTCAGACCTCCCATCGCCCACCACCAACTTCACCCCGATCCCGATGGCGCCAGAGCCGCTGGAAGTCCACCAATTGATTGCCACCCAGCTGTCGAACTTGTACTTGGCACAGCTTCAGAGCCTGATCACCAGCTCGCTATTGAGCCAGACGTTTTCGCCGACGACGTCGACGGTGATCGAGCCGCCCGTGGAACATATCGATGTTGAGATGTGATTTTTTTGTGATTTTCCCCCGGTCCT
>OZ022254.1:3886193-3914073 GCA_963978915.1 Caenorhabditis parvicauda
TTGTCCTTGAAAATGGGAAGCCTTTAACTATTCAACTGTCAGATCCTTGCGAAGAGTGTATGAAAATGTGACAACTACAGAAGCAGTGAGAGAGCGTGTACTGACGCTAGACGTAGGCGCCGGCGGCGAGAGAGTGTGTATGGGGAGGAGAGTGCAGAGTCTCCATTGCGTCTCACAGGTCCCCCCCTCCCAAAAAAGTACTATGAACAGCTATAAATAATGCTCTGAACAATGGAACGAGTAGGGAACGTTGCTCTGTAATGTTTTCTTCTATGTAGAAATAAGAATAATTGACAAAGTTCGTGAGGAAATGCAAGAAATTTTATATCCAGTTTTCGAAACTGACTTCATAATCATTTTTTTGGTTCTATCGTTTCTTCTGAGCTTCTCTTCAAACCCATACAAATATTCTGAACGATCATATTTCCAGACGTTCTTACCGTAGAAGAATTTTGAGTTATTGAGGAAAATTTAGCAGAGAACAGTTGAAGTTAGAAGCTGTCAAGTTGCAACAGGCTCAAGCCAATGAAAACGTCCAGGCATTGATTGATGACAGTGACGCCCTGATAGAAGCTGTTACGGTATGTGGTTACGGTATCCGTTCGCGGGGTACGGTATAAAAAAGGTTACGGTACGATGTGATTTTTTAATGATATTGGAAAATGCCACGAGCGAACCTCGAGGTCACGAAAAAGTAGTATAATGGAGAGTGCTCCTGCTCTCCACCACATATGACGAAAGTTCGAACCTTGCTCATGTCCAGTAGTACCGAATTATGGGTAGGTTTCAGGGCATCATGGAACAGCTCAAAGACTCAAAAAACGTCATTAAAATGAAGCTGAAAAACGATGATGAAGAGTATGAAACCATGGGAAAGCTACAGCAATCAGTGAGTGTGCCGACCTGCCGCGGGTTTTGTGTAGTTTATTCGAAACAGTTTTTATAACGTTGAACCTATAAGTTTTACAGAAATACCCAACTAAAACCTCTGATCTTAACTTTTTTCTCTTAAACTTTAGCAAATGAATCAACTTATGAAAAGGATCGAATCGTGTCGTCTTGACGTCAACAAGACAGAATCAGACTTGAAGAAAATTGGAAAGGTTTTAATAATTTTCAAATCTGACAGAAAAAGTGCCAGCCCCGGGTCCGACACTAAACTTTCAGGGAATCAAAATGATCCAAACGGCGAGTGGCAAAGGCATCTTCCAGAAGATTGTCTGTTCCTTCTGTAGTTGAATAAATTTATGAGAAGATTATGTATACCGTACACCAAACACGTACAAACAGACTCGCGCAACGCTTGATAAGATATCAAGCATTACACCAGACACGTTTCTTTTTGGTGTCCATCTTTCGATCCATGTTCACACATGATGTTTAATATCCATCCGAAAAAGTCGGAGACTGTACGATTTTTCATTGATCTCTCTCTCTCTCTCTCTCTCTCTCTCTCTCTCTCTCTCTCTCTCTCTCTCTCTCTCTTCTCTCTCTCTCTCTCTCTCAGTCTCTCTCAGGCTCTTTCAGTCTTTCTCAGTCTCTCTCAGTCGCTCCGGCTCTCTCTCTCTCTCTCTCTCTCTCTCTCTCTCTCTTTCTCTCTCTCTCTCTCTCTCTCTCTCTCTATCTCGCTTCAACTTCCTTCGTGGCGCCCCTTTGTCTCCTCTCTAAGCACCAATCTGCGCATCTTGTTCTTTTAGTCTCTCACCTGGCTTCAATTTTCTCACGATTCGATCTCAAAAGATCATCACAACCGTACACTCTTCCAAACAAGTCTGATAAATGATAAGAAAGATCTTCATCATTCTCCATCATCACTCCTCCTTCCAACCTGTGTCCAATCTTGATCACTGGACTCACCGTATGATACCATGCGTATGATACCTGAAGACGATCACACCGAATCTTTCCCGTCTGCCAAGTTACACTTCAGCGTTCTCGAAGACACTGATCATCGCGTCTTTCTTCTTTCGATTCCACACCAATGGTAAAAAAAACCGACCACCATGACACTGGTGTCAATTGTGGCGTGAGACTAATTTTCAATAACACACTTCCTGCTTACGTGAGGTTGTGGAGAGTCTGCACTCTCTCCCCTGATCGCACTCTCTCACTTGTAACGACTGAGGCTAGCAGCAGTAAACGCTCTCCAAGGCTGCCGAAATACATTGTTTCCCTCTTTTCTCTCTCTCACCTTCTCTCTATCTCTCTCTCTCTCTCTCTCTCTCTCTCTCTCTCTCTCTCTCTCTCTTTCTCTCTCTTCACTCCCGATTTCTTCAGATGGACAATGTCATCGCTCAAATGCAACGGGTCTTCGACGTCGACGACGTGTGCATCGACGAAGTCGAGAAGATCCTTCGATCCTACAAGAGTAACCCAAGGGAGTGGCGACGTTTCGCTCACTTCGATGAGAGAAAGTGAGACATCTGTGTGATATTCGATCACCTCTTTCTTTTTCAGTTATACCAGAAACCTTGTCGATACTGGAAATGGTAAATACAACATGATTATTCTTTGTTGGGGCCCAGGTATGTGCACCAAGTGAGTTGTTTTCACTTCTGAAAAATAGAAAGAGAGAGAGAGAGAGAGAGAGAGAGAGAGAGAGAGAGAGAGAGAGAGAGAGAGAGAGACAGAGACAGAGACAGAGACAGAGACAGAGACAGAGACAGAGACAGAGACAGAGACAGAGACAGAGACAGAGAGAGAGAGAGAGAGAGAGAGAGAGAGAGAGAGAGAGAGAGCGAGAGTGGTTCAGCACACACTTACAGTATCCACGATCACTCTGGATCCCACTGTTTTGTGAAAATGCTACAAGGAGAGCTGTTGGAGACGAAGTGAGTCATTTTCGTCTAAGCTAAGCGCGAAGATTTTTAGGTTTGCATTCCCGGAGAAAGACGACGTAGAAATAAAACCACTGACCAAAATAGAAGAAGTTCGGTTCGGGTTGAATGAAGTTACCTACATGAGTGGTATGTTGATAAACTTATCTCTCTCTCTCTCTCTCTCTCTCTCTCTCTCTCTCTCTCTCTCTCTTTCTCTGCCTCTCTCAAAAAAATTTCAGATGAACTTGGACTTCATAGAATGGAAAACCCAAGTCACTCCGAACCAGCAGTTAGCCTACACCTTTATTGTCCAGCCTACGAAGAGTGTCATCTCTTCGATCAGAGAACCAGTGAGTTCTAAACTTCTTTGTAGTTTACGCAGTCGAGTTGGCTACTTCCAGGATTTCACCTCCACCATGTGAGAGAGAGAGTGAAGTGTAGAGAGTGCTAGACAAGGAGTTTGTGTAGCTTTACGAGTGCCACCTTAGCTTTGTGACTTAGAGAGTGTGTGAAATTGCTAGACGCAGGCGCCCAGTGAGAGAGTGCGTCGAGAGGAGAGGGTGCGAAGTCTTCACGACAGTTAAGCAGCAAGTTAAGACGCAATATTCTCTCGCGTCGAGACAAATCGGTCTTAGGGCTGTAACTTTCTTCAAAATATTCAATTTAGAAAAAAATTCACCGGTACTCTTTCAGGTACCCAAGGATTGTCCTGTCCAAAAATTTTCTTGGTGCAGTACCGTATACCAATAATTGTCAGCATTTATTCAAAACAGACCAAAACTCTTCGTTATTAGGTTCAAAATGTTCAGCTCGATGAGAGCTACATTTTATCCCGTGAGACCTATGCTCTATTGTCACTCTGAACTACTGTAACTTTCCTTCAAAAATTGACAAAATTCGAAAATTGATATTTCCAGGTGATAGAGGTCTCGAGGGGTGTAATGACTTATATGAGCGCGTGCAGCTTGTTTTTCTGCGTCGAATGAGTATATTCTCATCAACCAAAGCGTTTCCACAATAGGCGAAAAATTCAAAAAAACTGATTTCAGATCACAAAATGTAGTGGTGGGTCAAAAACTTTTGAGCGTTCTCGGCCTGTTAAACAACGTTAGTTCTGCTAGAAAGTGTGGTAAATCTCTTCAAAAGTGATTTTTTTCTCTGTGATGAACACTGTAAAACTTTTTTTACTGTCACACACCTCTGCAGTACTCAGTACTTGCCGTATGACCGGATTCTTATGATTTCAACGTCTTAACAGCTTTACGAGAAGAAGAAGAAAAACAGTTTCTGATTGATTACAGACATAAAAATCATCAAAGCCATAATATTGTAAACGATGGTGTGATGAATAGTCTCTCTGAACGCTGCACATGACCGGAATTCGATCCCTGCTTTATTTGAAGTCGACCTAGCTTTAAATGAGAAACTGAAGTTTATGGTATTGCCAGCCCGGAGACCATGCTTCAAATAGTCCAGGCTAATGTGTTGTTCACACGCGTCTATGATACTGTAACAAAGATCTGAAGACTGCCAGCAGTGCTAACTCTAGGTTCGTAGTAGCTCCGGTTTATTTTCTTTGAACTAAAATTCTGAAACAAGTGAAGAACCAATGAAAAGAATTTATAACTCTATTGAAGCTGTGTAGTTTTTGATGGCGTCGGTTTTGTCATCAAATTTGATCCGTCTTCTCGAGTATTCTTCTGTGAACATACAAAAAGACAGAAGCCGGAGAGGAGAAAAATTGCCTTCACGATTTTCTTCTTCTAATAGACGGCCATTTTGTTTGGACTACGGTTAATCTAGTTATCATGAATGGAAAACTGTTTTTATTAACCAGAACAGTTGTGGAGATGTTGAAATCATATGAAACCGGTCATACGGCAAGTACTGAGTACTGCAGAGGTGTGTGTGACAGTAAAAAAAAGTTTTACAGTGTTCATCTACAGAGAAAAAAATCACTTTTGAAGAGATTTACCACACTTTCTAGCAGAACTAACGTTGTTTAACAGGCCGAAAACGCTCAAAAGTTTTTGACCCACCACTATATTTTGTGATCTGAAATCAGTTTTTTGAATTTTTCGTCTTTTGTGGAAACGCTTTGGTTGATGAGAATATACTCATTCGACGCAGAAAAACAAGCTGCACGCGCTCATATAAGTCATTACACCCCTCGAGACCTCTATCACCTGGAAATATCAATTTTCGAATTTTGTCAATTTTTGAAGGAAAGTTACAGTAGTTCAGAGTGACAATAGAGCATAGGTCTCACGGGATAAAATGTAGCTCTCATTGAGCTGAACATTTTGAACCTAATATCGAAGCGTTTTGGTCTGTTTTGAAGAAATGCTGACAATTATTGGTATACGGTAGCGAAAAAAGTTGTAACTCAGAAATGTGAATATTCAAAGTATCCAAAGTGCACCTCCGAAATTTTTCCTAATGAAAATGAAAATGAAGCGAGTTACAGGCCTAAGACCATTTTGGGCCTTTTTGTCTCGACGCGAGAGAATATTGCGTCTTAAGTGGCGGCAATTTAAAAAAAAAGTTAAGGGACCATCTCTACCCCTTTCTCTCTCTCTTTCTCTTTCTCTCTCTCTCTCTCTCTCTCTCTCTCTCTCTCTCTCTCTCTCTCTCTCTCTCTCTCTCTTGATCAAAAAAAGAAAACCATGAATGCCACACAAAAACTATTAAAAACCCAAGAACTCAGGTCAGAAGCATACATCCCACGTGACGTTCTGGTCCAAGTACGGAAAAGTCTCAAAAGACATCGAAATGCCGTTCGATTCTAGTAATTTTCCAGCTTCAAGCAATAACACTCAGAGAGGATAAAAATTGTACGTTGTATAACTTGGGTACAAATAAATATATGTATATTACGAAACAGATTGAATAAATATGAATATTTTATTGGAGGAATTTTGAAAATGAATGAGAACAGTGCATTGAATGATCGATTGAGACAAGATTTTTGTGTAAGCTCTAAAAACTAAATTAAATTGTGGTGGATGTGTTTATAATAATTAGATTTATTCATAACGAATAAAAATACGTAAGCTTCAATAACGGTCAGCAATAGCCGCTAAAAGCTCGAACAAATAAAGGGAATGTGGTGACTCTTAGAACCTGTTTCAGAAACTTCTCCCGTCAGGACATTGTAGTATATTTTGCAAAAAATTGACTTCAGAGATAAAAAGTACTTTGCCAGGGCACCAGAAAGGAAAGAACTGAATACTGGTGTTAGTATTGATAGAACAATGGTGTTAGTACAGTGTGTATAAAAAAAACGTCATGTTGTGCTTTTTTGCTGATTTTCCAGGTATTTTTGAGAATGACAAAAACTTCTAAAACAAAAGTTTTTAATCACATTTAGATACACATTTCCTGAAAATTTCAACTCAATCCGTCCACGAGCTCTCGAGTTATGTCCATTGAACAAAAATGGGCCTGTATAAAAATAACGTCATGTTCATTAAAAACCAAGATAACGAAAACAGAACACTGAGAAATCGAATTTCTTTTAATGAACAGTCATTTTATTAATCCTTAGAATAAAAAAATCATGTTTTGTAGAGGTTTACAAAAACTTAGAAGCCTGGAGAGCAGAAATTGTTATTTTTTGCTCCAAAGAGCCATATGAGCTACTTTCAGCTGATAGACTACTCAATTTTGTCACAAACTGATGTGAAAATGTAACTCTACATTTCCCATGATGTTACACAGCCCTACAAAGTGCCTTTCATTCTAGAAAATCAATATTCTCATCCGCATACTGTACTTCCCTCACTTGGCACGTGTTCATCGGGCCATAGTCCAGCCCAAAAATGGAACTTCTTTGGGCAGAACATTGGAAATGTAAGAAGAAGCTCTCTTCAAACACTTTGTTTGGTTTTCACTGATCACCCCTTTTATCATAGAACGTTTCGAGCTTGTTTCAACATTAAATATGTCAGTAGTATCAGTAAATTTTTTACATTTGAAACAGTATACTAATTCCATAATTTAGAAGTTAAAATTTTTTGGCTACAAATATCTTATTTGATTTTGTGAAATGGGGGACGTTCAGTGAAAATGGATGTCTTCACTAGAAAGTGAATTCACTTCCACCTAGCCATGAACCCCAAACATGGCTACCTCTTCTCCCCATCCGGAAAAGATTCTTCAAGTCGTTACATAAACTGTTTTCTCAGAATTTCGAATGCTCATTCAACATTTCCTGCTGAAATATATCTTATTCATTTAAATTCTTTGTTGTTATTCTGGAGACGTTCATTACTCACCTTTAGTAGTTCGTTGAATCTTTCTTCTCATTAAACATAATAAAACCTCTTGTTATTGAACACATCTCTCACTGATCGAAGAGATTCATCAATTTCGTTAAATTGATGTTGTAGTAAAACCTGCAAATAAAGAATAATCTAGTGCATCATACAAAAAAAAGACTTACCAGCTCTTTCTGTTCACTTTTACACTTTCTATGAAGAAGTAGAGATTTCTTGACACGAAAAGCATTCCCATCTTAGAAGAAAATATTGAACTTTGCTTGAAAATCGTCTTGAAAATGAAATAACAATACAAAAACTGAAGAATCGAGAAGTTTCGAGTGTGACAAAATCGTCGATCACACATTTGCCCCCAGTTGAACTAGACACACGTGACGCAACACGCAAACGCGTTAGGCTAGAGTGGAAGGCAGAGACGCGTTGAGCAGAGTCGCGTTGCTTTCTGTCGCGTTGCTTTCTTATTGTTTTTTTTTGTACAAAAATATTTAATGCCTGTTTTTATTAAAAGTAGCTACAATTTTTTTTTTACAACAATTCACCTAGGGCCACCCACTTGCGCCAGGAATATCATCCAACAAATTTTCTCTAGCGTAACATAAAATCTAAATGTTTTTGAATTAGCGCCTTCATATTTATGGCATCATGCATCAGTTTTCAAAACTGAGTTTTGTTTCTAGAGAAAAGATTTCTTCATAAAAATTTACATTTTTCGCTTTTGTTTTTAGTTGTTATAATTCTATACAAGAATTAAGTAGTTGAATATATTATTTTGATTCATTTTTGTTTCTTAAATTAAATTTTTATATTTTGTCAAAATTTTTAGTTATCTTACACATAATTTTCAGGAAAATTACAACAATGCCGGCAACGAGTGAATTTCGAATAATTGATTGGGGATCGGCAACAATCACTCAAGAGCTGTTGGAGAAATGTGCCAAATTATTCTCTGAGAACTATGGCACGTGGGGAGAAATGGGATTCTCTCCAGGCCGTTCTGTTAAGCTATCGCCGTCTCGATTGAAAAGCGATTACTTGTTCAATCCACAGACTTGTTCACTAATAACAGCAGACACTGGTGCTAATGGAGAGACTGTGGCTCATGCTTTCGTATGCAGCTTTCCTTTTTCCAATGGTAAGATCATTTGCATTCTTTACTGTTCGATGTTTATTAAGTCGAAAATCTAGTTTTATGATTATTTACATTAGAAATCATATTCAATTTAGGCTACGCGGTTTGGATAACACAACTCGTTGTGAGAAAGGATATGCGTAACAAAGGACTTGCAACTGAACTTATAGCTAAAGCTTGGAAGAAAGACGCCGTGGCCTGGGGACTTATGACTTCGCATCCTTACGCTGTTCGAGCTTTGGAAAGCGCAACACAGCGCAAATGTGATCCGCGAATAATTTCTCTATATGCTAAAGATTTGATTAAAACCAGTCGGATTCCTTTCTTTCAGGAATGTGAAATCAGCATCACTGAAAGTAGTTCTTTAATCCACAGCAATTTCTTTGTTGATCATACTGAAGTTAACACATATTTGTCTTTTTTAAAAAGTGAATGGAAACTTGGAACTCTTGGAGAAGGCGATGAATTCTTTGCATTTACCTTCAAGAACCACTTGTAATTTTTTGTGACGTACATGTTTATGAAATAAAAAGATTGTCAATGTGCTATATTTTAGTCAAATAATATTTTATATTTTATGCCAAATTTTTCAGTAACTAAACGGTTTACTTAAATCTTCATTTAACTACCAATGATAAAACATAAATACACCTCTAAAGTTTCTTATCTTTAATAATTTTACAAGTTCTTCAAGATCATAATTTGTCAGAGGTTTAAGATTTTCTGAAAAGATCATTTATTTAGCTTTTTTTATTCACCGCATTTTTCTCGACCATCTCGACCACTGGATTTCGACCACATTTTTTATTGAAAAAGTGTAACGCACTTTTGATACTCGTATATCCACACCCCCTTGAATTCACACATTTTTGAAATTCACATTTTTCGATGAAATTATTGCAATAATTAAGTGAGTAATTTAAGCAAATAAATACACAAAAACACTCGAAATCGAGGAAAATTGAAAAGCACCCTCTTTTTTTGGCTTCAAGGGTGATCAATGGTGAAACGCAAAAATCACCTCTTCGCAAAAAACACCAGAAACATGCATATCATGCATGAAAATAAGTCATTTTGTAACAAAAAAGTGCTTAAAATGCATGAAATGAAAGGGTGCGCTAGTGTAAACCATTATATTACTACTGACAGATGGGCCGGTGGCGAGGAGAATACGCTGAGTGTCAAGTTTGGACCGGCATTGGATCGTAAATGGACGGCAGATGGCCTGTGATTGGACCGGTACTGGACTGTAATTGGGCGACAAATGTCCGAGACGACTTTCGCCCATTTACGATCCAATGTTGGTTCACGAAAAGTTTTGGAGCAATGGCGGTTTGATTACGACACGCAGCGCACTCTCCCCGCCACGGGTCCAGTCTTGGTCCATTCACAGTCCCTTCAAAGTCCGCCCAATCGCAGTCCTCTGCTGTTACTACTCAAGTATTGCAGTGCGCTTGTCACCCAAACGGTTCTCATAGACGGTCCTTGTCGTTATCAACAAGTCAGATGATTGCAAAGAAAATAGAGTCAAAAATGCGTCGGTGTTTCAATCAACTATCAACTACATGATAACCAGAATTACATCTTCGGGAAACAAAAGGCGACGGCGAAGGTCACGCATTGATCGGCACGCATTCTGAACAACCAAACTGACCCTTTTCCGTCACAATCATGAAGCATCGTCACTTGTCAATACTTCTCCTTCTTTTCCTCGTTTCCAATGTCCGGGCGGCCCCGTCCGCGAGGATGTGCGCTTCCTTCGCTAAGTTCGCTGAGAGGTAATTTGATTGTTACCGTATACGTTTATTACAGTAATCATATTTTGTTCATCGCTAAAATTAAACTTCAACGCTTGATGTGATTTTACTTCAAAGAATAAAATTTGCGTAAAGTAACGGTTAATGTAAGATTACTGTAGTTGACTACAACATGGTTAATTTCGAGTACTGTATCGGTTACTGTAAGTTTCCTGTAGTGGGCTACAACATGCTAAGTTTTGAGTAAAATAGCGGTTACTCAATTATGATTCAAATTGAATACCATATGCAGTTCTTTTACTGTAGTAGATTCCGACCCTATCAAAATTGAATTAAACAGTGTTAAGTTACCGTACCGTAAGTACCGTACCGTAAGTACTGTTAAGTACCGTAAACATCGGATACTGTAACGAAACTTTACCATATAGATTCTTAACCTGTTGAAAACAGTAACCTTGATTTAGTTGACAGACCTTATATAGTTCGAGGTAACTAACTGTCCCTGATGATGTCATAACGCTGTTAGAAACCGTGGACAGACCAAGACGAACAGCCAACTGGCACGAATCTATCCAAAAATGCACAACAACACTTTCCGCAAACTATAAGAAAATCATTGCAGATGGAACCCTTTGCCGGAAACTTTGTTAACATGGACAAAGGGTAACTGCGATAAGGTCCAGCCTAGGCCGAAAGACATGACTTGTGAGGACCTTATACAGTTTGTGGCCGACTGTAACTTCAGTGAAAGAACCAGTACTAGTAATCGAGTGGTCTCTGATCAGTATTACTCGGTTAGTTTTGACTTGAATTGGAGAGGGGAAGAGAGAGAGAGAGAGAGAGAGAGAGAGAGAGAGAGAGAGAGAGAGAGAGAGAGAGAGAGCACATAGCTTCCTCTACCTGTTAAACAATCTGGCCTCCGTAAATCGGGAACTTAAATTAGCCTCGAATTACAAGAACGATTTAAGTAATGCGCCTTCAATTTCAATGGACTGAAAGTAAGAATAATATGTAAATCCACAAAAATCTAACTGTTCGTTGTGAGAGTTACCGTACTCATTCTGCAAAATTGAGATTAGAGCGCGTTTGAAAAAGGCCATGCTTCTAGCGATATATGTGGAGAGAGAGAGAGAGAGAGAGAGAGAGTAACTCCACTTTTCAGAGGCAATACAGTAACTACCCAAAAGTTCTCGGTAAATACATTTACTACAACGAGAACACAGCCAGAGACTACGGTAAATTTGGCAACTGGTACTACCCCAACTACTATCCGCCAACTTACCTCGGATGGTTCGACGGGCGGCCCGAAAGCATTGAACAGCTGAACAACGACTACAAGTTCATGAAGGGAGGACACTACCCGTATAACAGGTACTCTCTCTCACTCTTCTTTCTGCATTTGTTGGTAGATTCAAGACAGCCTAAGAAGGAGACAATATTCTTCTTCCACAAAATTGACACAAACCAGGCACGTGCCGGCCACAAAAATACCGTGTTTCAGAGCTGACAATATCGTCAACATTGGACTTCAACAAACGTACTTACCAACATGCTTGCACGACTTGTTCTACTGTGTCCGTGCCTCTGCAGGACAAAGAGCAGCTTCCTATCAGAACTACAACGAGTACGCTGAAGATCAACGGAAGAAAGCGATGAGAAGAAGAAAGTCGAAGAAGGCGAGACAACAGCAGCAACAAGAAGAAGATCAAGACTAATTTCGTTTAAATGTAATGAATTCGTGTTATATTTTCTGTAAAAAGGTCGTTATTTTTTCAACTTTGTATCAAAAGTTTACATAAAAAGTGATTTTCGAAGTTGCGCGGTTTACTGTAAAACCCCGGAGGGCAAATGTGCTCTACGGCAATTTAAAAAATTTCAAATTTTACTTTTGTTTTTCCTCACAATTTCATGATTGATCTCGTTTGTTCTCCAGGTTGGGTGTTTCTTTTCATTTCATAACGGAATGAATCAATTAAGTTGTCGAGGAACACCCGTTCCACATCCCCGAACTTCCTGATTGCTCGCGAATCGAAACAATTCGTTTTGACGACTTGGAATTTCCCGTTTCCGAGGTTTGTTTTCATAAAATCATTGATTGTAATTCTTGTCGCCAGAAAATAGTTCAGTTCGGTTATTTTCAACTGAGCAAAATGTTTTTCCTATTAGAAAAGTACCATTTCAGCTTTTCGAAGAAGAAGGTTTACGAATTTTCTTCCATTGTCTCCGAGTATGCTACAAGAAAGCACAGTTCGAAGTTGCGAAGCATGGTTTGTGTTTTTGAATGTATACTATCAATAACTACGCGTAAAAAGAAATAAAAAGTTGTAATGAAGTGGAATATCGTTGAAACTTTTGTAAGCGCAAAATATTGATCACGTGATAATAACATTTCTGACGTGAGTATCCTCATTCCTCACTCTTTAGTACCGTGGTAGATATGCACATTAGAAATGAGAATACTCAGCAAACATGGGTGGTAACCTTGTTCTGTTTGAAAGTAAACTTTTCTCTTTTAGCCTTGGACGTGTTCATCTTTCATCTTCCTTCAATTCGCGAAGACGTGGCTCTCTTGGAATTGAGTGAGAAAGAAGTATCCAACTTCTTATTGCACTTACTGCCGTTCAAATCGGAGATCATCACAAGATCCATCGATGTTCACTTTATGTTGACGTTTTGGTCTTTCGCAATCCACTTTCTTCCTGTCAATAGCAAGTCACAATTAGGAAGAACAGACTGCGAGGTCGTCTTGATCGATGGCTTGGTTTTACTCTTCGAGAAGTATAGAGAGGTAATTTTCATATAAAAACGACCTCTTTTGCGTTGAATTGAAATGATCAATGCCGAGACGATCGCGTCAAGAACACGTTTGAGTATAAAAACGAAGAAAAACATTGCAACATTGTAGTTTTCAAATCAAAAAAGACATATCATCCAGTTTCTCTCAAAATTTATAAATAAAAAATTATATTGACCTACGGAAACGGTCACGTTGAGAACGTGTGTGTGTGTTTTTTCATAAAAATAAAGATGAAAAATGACGTTTTTTTGAAATTCTTTGAGATTTTTCAACATTCCTCCAGTAATAAATTCCAAAAATGATAAAGAAACTTGACTTTCTTGCTATCCATGAAATTTATGTGGTTTTTATCTCAAGTTTTCAGGTTTTCAAATGTGGATGCATTCAAACAGAACTGTACAAATTCTACAAGCAGGACTCCGGGGTCCGTTTTTGCTCGACCTTCCAGAAAGTATTCAGTGCTGCGAGAGACCAACGTTGTTGCACTGAAAACGAGAACAAGGAGTTCAAACAGATTCCTCATTGCTCTACCAGTGCACACTTTGAGTTCTTTGTAGAACTTCTAAGAGAATCGACCAATCTTGGAGTTATAGGTACGTCTTGAATGATACATTTGAATATCAAAACTAATGAATTTATGCCGCGCAGCAGCGCGCGGTTGTGTTGAGTACAAAATGTAATCCACACCATCACGCTAAGAAAAGCTTTGCCGCGCAGCACCGCGCGGTTGCTTTGGATTTGAAATTTAATCATTATCTCCGCGTTAAAGTAACTCGGCTCTGACGGCTATGAGCTGGAGAAGGGCCGCGGTAGAAAAACAGTAACTTGAAAAAAAACGACCAGATCCACAGTTGAGACCAAACCATTTTTGTTAAGCACGTCGAATGATGAAGTTTTCATTCAGTGGTTGCACCATCTTTGTCACAAGCAAGATATTTTAGTGTAAAAAATATAAACTGATATAATATGCTATTATTATAACAGTAAAATTCAGTTGTGAGGTCGCTTTTCGAGTAGATTTTTGAAATCAAAATAGTTTTCAACAGAAACGCGCAAAAAACTTTTTACATGAAAACTTACCCATTCTTTTCTCTCTGACACAGAAAAAGTAAGAATTTTAAGAACCAGAAGAGCTCAAAATGCAACGTCTTCCACAACTTCTTGCAATGTTGACAGAAGTACCGACGAGTGATTTCTCAACAGCAACTCTCAGTCTCCTGGGACTTTTAGACAATTTAGAATCTCTGGTCATAGTCGATAAACGAAGAAGGTTAGAGAAATTTATAATAATAATAATAAAGTTTATACGGTAAAGCGGAGTTAAGGAGAAGAAAAGAAGGAGAGGGGAAGAAATTAAAAGAAAAGAAAAACATGAGAAGAAATACGCATTGAGTATATCGAGAAGGAGTACGCATTGACTGTTTCGAGAAGGATCTGGGAATCCATTTGTCCATTTAATTTCACATGTTACTCCCTCTAAACAGGAAATTTCAGAAAACTTGTCAATGACATCATCAGCAAAGTTTTTCAGTTTTATGATGATGCAACGGACTTTGTGAGTTTTTACCAATTAAAAATTGAAATATCTAATAAAAACGTTACCTTAAAAATATGTTCAAATTTTATTTAAAAAATATTTCTCAAAAAAATATAGTTGACTTTCATTCACATTATTATGAAGAAATACTTGTAGATTAAGCTCAAGTTTTTACGAAAAACTCACTAAAAATTGAATTCAGTTCGAAATTAAGAATACTTCAAAAATTGAGCTTGAATAATAAATTATCGCTTCAAAAAACATCACTTAAACATTGAGCACAAATTTATCTTGAAATTATTGGCATTTTGTAAAATGCATCCCGTTTTGACTGCATCCTGTTTTTTTCAAACGTAAAAGAACGTGATGTGTCTATGAACACCTCTTTTTTAAAGCTTGGGTTAGGTTGGGGCTAGCTTAAGGTTCAACCTAAGCCCAAGAACAAGAAAGAAAAGAATGGCCAATCCTAAGCCTAAATGCACCAGTGCCAAACATGACAAGACAAGATGATTTCGCTGTTCTGAGCAGTTATAAACGTTCGAAAGAAAACGGGATGCAGGATGCAACGGGATGTATTTTACTAGGTGCCGAAAATATTATTCATAAAAATGGGTTTGAATTTTCATCAAAAATGTTATATTGAAAATTGAGCTTCATTTTTCAAATCATGCGAGAAATCACAATCACGATTCCAGGATATTTCAACATTAAACTTCACGAATGAAACACTGAATCGAACTAAAATGATGGCGCCGCTTGTCCTGTTGGATCTTCTCCTTTCCGAACAAAATTCATGGTCTGTGATGCGTCAGCAATCGATGCGAGCTATTTCTGAGAGATTGGAAGCTGGTCTCCTAACACCGCCTGTTTTTCTGGTTTTGTCCAGAGTTGAAGGTATTTTTTCAAAATCATTATAATATTTTTCTTTATTTTCATTGTTTTCGAAATAGTATGTACTGTATGAATGATTAAAGTAATATTCTCTGGTTTTTTTCCGAAATGAAACAGGCTTTACAGACTACGCAGACATATTCTCAATGATTTGTGAGCATCTCAAAAAGAAGTTTCAGAATCCTGCAGAAAAGGTAACTTTATTGACAAATCATGAATCCTCAAAGTTAGATTTGCAGAGAAAAGTCCTAGAAACAGTTGCTTTTCTCGAAACGAAATGTTCCAAAGAAGTAACGAGGTTGTCACATGGTCTGCAGAGAAAATGTGAGTTTTTTTCCAATTCATTTCAGTTTCCCGATGAGATTATCATTGCTTCCTAGGTGGAAAAGGTGCTCTCCTATTGTTTTTTGTGGGAACTGTTCAGATTTTTCATTTTTAGTTAGAACGCACAGTCCAGAAAACTTAATAAATTCATGAATATATTTTACATTAAAATTCTTCAATTTTCCTACCTTCTTTTCATCCTAGAGTCAGAAATCGTGAGGAAAAAGTGTGTGATGTAGGGTTTACTAACCTTGGGATCCATCCGCAACGTTTATAGAGATAAAACTGGGAAAATAGGTCAAAACATCAGCAAAAATAAAATAAGGAGGTAAGTACGCTCCGCGGAGGGTTTTGCGAAGCGGTTGCAGAGCGGCTGTTCCCCCTTATCTCCAATTCGCAGTGCGCGGTATCCATCATACGAAAATACATTTCAACAACGGGAATCGGAGTTCTGTGCTACTCTGCTAGAGAAAACCTCTCACTGTAGTCTTTTTCCAGTTCTACTCCAACTGGACCTTTCAAAAGATGTAAATTCAAGTCTATTCATGGAGAATTGTGCCGGAATGACAGAAGATGACTTGAAGAAGGCTGACTTCGAATCGCTCTTGAAGTCTCTGAAGTCTGCCGAAAAGGAGAATTTATTTGGTACATTGACAAAATTAGATGTTGAGGTGCGTTTTTCTCTGAATCTTCTCGAATTGAGACAATATTTTTAGTTGACCAATGTAGAATTGTGGAGAGACGCGTTGAACACCACAACTAACGCGTCTACCGTGTTCGTGGTGACCCAGTTGAAAAGAATGCTCAGAAGACGATCGACAGAAGGCAGAGCCAAGTTTCAGAAGTTTGTTGAAGTGATCAGAGACCCGAGGTGACTTGTCTAACCCTTGAAAAATTTGAAGTTCTGTGTAGTTAAAACACTATAGAGAAAAGTTGAACGGACGTTGGAAGTAGAATTTTACACGGAAGTAAGAAGTCGGTAGTTCAAAAATGTCGAATAAACCCAGAAACATTGTTTGACTGCGCACTAGACTGAGTAGATGAGTAATTCACTGCGTTTTCTTTCAAATTTAAAAAATTCTGACGAAATTCAGTCATCACACGAAACGTTTTTTTTTCGGAATTCCGGAAATTCCCTGCAACGATTTTGTCTAATATTCCTCAAAGTTTAAAATTCCGTGTCATGTCCTAATCTCGATCTGCAATCTGCAGCCAACAGTAATTTAACCTTTTAGTATCAGCCTACGTGAGGTTAGAAAAAAACAATTGTCAAGATCTTTGTCGGAAGTAGAATGTTTCGAAGTAACTTGAAAGCTTGAAGTGTAAAAAATCGAATAAACCCAGAAGTTTTGCATAGCCGTCATTAGACTGAATAGAGAAAGATTTCATTGTTTTTGTCTCAAATTCAATTTTTTGACGAAATTCATAACACAGAAATAATGTACAGTATCGGACAAAACTCAGTTAAGTATTCAAGTTCTGAGCTCATATCTTTTTGCACCACATGATTCGCTGACTAGAGCAACCTATTTGAATGAAAAAGGAAAAAAAAATGATGAAAATATCATTTTTCATAATCTCTTCTTAATATAATTGACAAAAGTTCAGATTCCTACCAAAAAAGACGTTTCTCGTCGCTGTCTGTACAGAGATATTTGATATCCGAGATGAGTGTCGACATGTGGTCGAGCTAAGCGACGTAAACTTTTACCTTCCGTTCGCTCTTCTTGCCTACTGCTTGTGTGAGAAAGAAGGTAACTTTATAGTTTTGAATTTTAAAAAAAACCAAGTGTTGGAAAAAAACGAAAATCTTGAATTTAATTGGAGATAGATTTTTTATTCACTTAAAATTATGTTAAATGTTAAGAAAATTACTCCAATTTGATATAAATTGCTTGAAAAAATCCAAAAACTGAAATTCGACTAAAATAGTATAAAATGTTAAGAAAATTACTTCAAGTTGACATAAAATAGCATGAAACGTTCGAAAAACTGAAGTTCTACTTGAAATAATGAAAGTTTTAAAAAATTGACTCTAAAACCGTTTAATTTTGTATTTCCAGAGTAAAACAATGAAAATCTCATTTAGAGTCAACCAAAGCACTTCAAAACGTCTGGACGCTTTTGAAACTGTCACTGAGCGAGAACGAACACTTCTGGGATTATTTTGATGAAATTGGTGTCCCAGCCACCATGGTGACCAAACTGCTTGGGATATCCACCATCATCAATGATAACAAGTTGTCGTTCCGCGAGGGGAATACAAAATTCTGGATGAAAGACCCATTTGTGAAGCATCTGACAATGATTCTGCCTGAGAACGAGAAGAAGTTGGATAGTGATTTGGTCGTTAAGGTGATTTTTTTAAATTTTAACAAAAAAGTGTAGAAATAAGTTCATAAATCTGCTGATTCAGTCTGATATTCCTCTCCCTTTAAAATCCCGCGTCATGTCCTAATCTCGACTCGGGTAACCAAATACGAGTATTATAAGGAACTATCATAGTATTATAATGAACTATCATAGTATTGTAATGAACTATCATAGTATTATAATAAAAAAAATTTTTGGTTTTCGGCAATATAATACTCGTATTTTTCATTATAATACTACCAAAATATATGTCGACCTGCAGTCTGCAGTCAATAATGATCTACCCTTTACTGTAAGAAACTTGTGAAGATCTGGATCTTGAAAACGCGCGTTAAATAATGTTAAGCAGAGTTGCACGGAAGTAAATTTTTCAAAACGGAAGTCGGAAGTCGGAAGTGAAGAAAAAGCGGAAGTCGGAAGTAGAATTTTTTCAACGGTAGTCGGGAGTGCAAAAAAGTTGAAAAACCCAGAGGTATTGCATATTCGCGCATTCTCAACAGGTGATAGGTCAATTCCATACTGAATAGAAACGATTTCACGGTTTTTTCGTCATTTTTCACGAAAAAAATTTTTTGACGGAAGTCGGAAGTAGAATTTGTTAAACGGAAGTCGGAATTCCGTGCAACTCTGATGTTAAGATGTGCGGCTGAAAATCAGACAAAATCGTTGAATCTAATTTTACATAGAAAAACTTGAAATATCCAGAACCAAGCCGCCCATCTTCTCGGCGAACTAATGGCTTCAACCAGCACCCACCTACAAGAAATGAACTCGACGAGCGGCAAATTTGCCGACACACCATATGTACGACTCAGCAAGTGCGCGTGTGATGGTCTCGTCAAGGTGTACCATGGGACTGGACACATTGAGAAGTGAGTTGGGTTGAAAATCAAGTACGAACCAGGGATGATTAAGCAATTCAACGAGTCTGTTATTCGTTAAATCAGCTGGATAATATTCCAAATTTAACCAAACATGTTTGTCATATCGGTCAAGTTGAGATTTTGCTCATTTTTTGAGACCTCGCTACGATCGGGGTCTCTTTCCCTTACAAAATCAAATATTCAGAGTTTTCGATTGAAAACATACTTTTCTATCTCTCGCTCTCTCTCTTTCTATCTTTTTCTTTCTCTCTCTCTCACACTCTGTCTGTGTCTCTCTCTCTCTCTCTCTCTCTCACTCACTCACTCACTCACTCACTCACTCACTCTCTCTTCCTTTCTCTCCCTCTCTCTCTCTATCTCTCTCTCTCTCTCTCTCTCTCTCTCTCTCTCTCTCTCTCTCTCTCACTCACTCACTCACTCACTCTCTCTTCCTTTCTCTCTCTCTCTCTCTCTCTCTCTCTCTCTCTCTCTCTCTCTCTCTCTCTCTCTCTCTCTCTCCCTCTCTCTGACATGAGGATACTGCGGTTTATAATAAGAAAAATGACTTACGAAAAGCCAGAAAACAAGTTTCTCATGATGTGCTTTCACCTTTACTTGTCTTTTAATCCAATAAAAATTTTTCAGTTTGGCCGAAATCTCGTTGAAAGTGATGCGCTCCATGTGCACCATCGCAACAAACAACATCCAGACGACGATCTTCACGGTCCAACGTGTCCGCTCACTCCTGACCACGGTGCGCAGTGATCGTCAACTGGTCGGCCAACTTGTTTCAGTCCTAGACGATCAAAAATGCTCAAGAATGCGTGTGGAACTTCTCAAGAACAAGGATTTTGTCATACTTTTGGACTCTCTGGGCATTACGCTATGAATAAAATTGGTTTTTGATGACTTTAATTTGAAGTTCAGAAGCGTCATGTCGCTCTGCAAGAATATCTTTTGATTCGGATTTTTCAGGAGTTTACGATGGTTTCAGATGTCCAGAAAACGCGATAGAGAGCCAGGGGAGTGTAGTCCAGATGACGAACCAGAAGTCAAAAAGGTGAATTTTGATTTAAAAAATTAGATAATGTGAAGTTTGAATTTTGTTGAAACTAAATTTTCATATAAAAAAATTTTCTTAGAATACACTTTCTAAAAAAAAATTGAAAGATTTGTCTGAAATTTTGAAAACTGGAGGTATTTTAGTTTTCTCATTTTAGAGAAACAAGAAAAAATATTTTAATTTATGGAATCAGACACAAAATTGTAGGAAATTTCAAAAGCGAGGAAAAATTGAACAAGAAGATATGAAAATCGTCCGTAGCCAAGTTTTTTTTAGTTCGAAAACCATATTCCATTTCAGTCCAACGAAACGTTCATGCTCGACTTGACTGGACACGAAGGAACCAGAGAAAAAAGCGCATCCCCTATACCACTGACGGCGTCGAGTTCAACACCGAAGGGGACATGGGCAGCCTCAGTGTTTGCAGGACTCTTGTCAGACACACCGGCCAAAAGCACGCCCAAACTTCCCAAGAAACCCGTCCGTTCGAAGGCATCTTGTTTCAATTGCGGTGGCGAACATTCGGTCAGAGAGTGCAAGGAGAAGTTGGACCACAGGAAGATCAAACAAGCGTCATGGGCGTTGAAGCAGGCCAAAAATGGGTAAATTTTGACATTTATTGACTCCAAACTTCGATTGCTAGAATTTTATATAAACTTACAAGAGTAAAATTACTTGATGTTTTGATAATTTGGAAAAAATATTCGCCAGGGGTCCCAAGGAGCTGGTGCCTTCGGGCAGAAACTTTGTACGGAAAAGCTTGGAGAAAAAGTAACGTAGAAATTTTTTCGTGGGTCCCAGGAGGCGGAGCTTTAACTGAAGACAACAGATTCCACAAACAGCACGCTATCTCGCATGTCCCTTACGCGTCGACGTCTCGCTGTCTCATGTACTTACTCGCACGCGTGCTAGCATGATCTCCCAACAATGATCCCGGGTGAAATTACACAAAACACTATCTAACGAAGGATTGTCTCTGTGTCTCTCAATCTGGACACTATCTCACCCGGCGCATGAACAGAGAGAAGCAGATTATAGATAATAATAGTATAATTTATTCCGTGAAGCGGAGTAAAGGAGAAAAGGAAGAACAAACTTGTGAAGAAGTATCAAAACAATATGCGTATGAAAAAATATTTTAAAAAAATATAAATAAAAAGGGTGAAAAAAGAGGACGTGAATATGGGAAGGAAGAGAAAGGATGTCGAGTGCGCGTTATCTATTTCGAGAAGGGTCCAGCAATAGGTGCACCCATCTGGAGACTTTTGTTCCCTCTGATTATAGCTTGTTCCAAGTAACTGAGGCCCACCAAACCACCGTTACGAGGTTGCCTAGTTAGGGTAGAAATTGACTGACTATATGGATGGCCGGAGTGTGGACCCTTGTGTGGACCCTTTCTCGTAATGGACTTTTGTGTGTGACTCGAATGCGAATTTTCATAGGGAGCGATGGGAGAGCAAGTATACTAAATGGTGGATCAAACGTAATATATGCGAAAATCCCGGTTGTAACATTTGCATTTAGAATGAACCATCGATACCACAAAGAAGACGACAAAAATCAAATGGACTATCAACCGGGAAAGATCAGTGCAAACCTGAGAACGGCCCTAGGAATTGGGCCAGACGACATTCCTGACTGGGTCTACCGTATGAGAAGAATGGGTTTCCGAAAAGGATACCCACCAGGTTACCTCAAGCGAGCTGTCAAATCACAGGATGCAGGTGGTACCCTCGTTTTTCACATGAGTGATGGTGAGTTCTTAATGTCTTATGCAGAAAAATACTTAAACTGTCTTAAAAATTCTGGAAAATGCGTAATAATTGATGTACCTTCGGGTAATAACTCGAAGAATCGAAAAGAAAATTTTTGGGTTAGTTATAACGAAAACTAGAGTATTACAATATAAAATATGAACTTACAAATACGAACTCACACTGAAGAAAATAAGTTTCCTCTGTCGTACACATGGTGAATCAACTTTGGAAATTCCGAAAGTGGGCGGGGCATCTGGAGGCAAAAATTTAGGATGGTCGCGTCTTTTTTGAAACTTTGCCCTCGCTTGATTTTTCATTCCTTTATACACTGTTCGCCTTGCATAAAATCAAGAATTTCGTTGTAAGTATCGTTCCAGGTAACACCAAGAACCACGAAGACAAAGAAGAAGAAAAACCGTCGTTGGACAGAACCAAAGTGCACTTCTACTTTGGCTTCAACAAGTATTACTCTGCGCTCCGCGAACGAGAGCGTCACTTTCGAACACCGCCGTTCGACGCCTTCTGCGACATTCTGGAGACGGAACTGTTGGATGAGTGGAAGATCCGAAGTGACAAGGAGCGACATCGGAAGAAGTGGGAAGAACGGAAGGAAAAGAAGGAGAAGGCACAGTTGAAGAGAGAACAGGTTTTTTTTTGTTGGATTAATGAAAAAAATCTATGTTTTTGAAGTGAATTCCGTTCAAAAGTGGGGGTTTTTTTTAGTTTATTCTCGTAAAATGACTTGAATTTTTTTATAATGAAAAGTGAGAAGAATCTGAGGTTTCTGAATGAATTTCGTTCAAGAGAGAGGTTTTTTCGTTTAATTTTGATAAAGTATCACCCCAACTCTGTTAATTTTTTTTAATTGAAAATTAAGACGGATCCAATTTTTCTTAACCAATTTCCTCCAAATGAAAGGTTTTCTCGTTTAATTTCGATAAGACGACAAAGTTCACGATGACGTCATGAAATCTGCGCGAATATCTTTATGTCTGATTGTAAGATGACCTCAAACCGAAATTTCAGCCAGATACAGAAATGGAAATGGATGTTGATGATCTGGAACAAGTCGACGAGACAGAGACTCCGAGCCCATCACCAAAGCCGAAAGTTGAAGAAGACGGCGTGAAAATGGTTTTTGTTGATGTTGAGCCCGACTAGTCGTATAATTCAGGGTGAATCCATTTCGGTCGAGTTTGGCACTCCGGTTCTGAGAAGAAGGCGTGCGGATGGAACCCTTGAACAGCGAACGGAAATGCCAGATCTCAGTGCCTTTGCAGTTGGTTAGTTCTAAAAAATTATATATACACCATTTATTTTATGTTTCAACAGAATAATATATCCTTTTGAAAAATCAACGGAAGTAGTGTGCCATTTATATATTTTCGTGTTCTCATTGCGGTAGATTGCACACCTCGGCAAAGGCATAAGACAATATAACCGCGTCGCAACCGCTTTCTCGACCTCCGCTTTTATTTTCAAAAGTATTTGTACTTTGATGAATGCTTCACTAGACATAATAAACGTTGTGGACTGTTCCCAACGATAGGTTTACCTACTTCATTCCGAATGCGACCAAAACTGATAAAACTCATGCTAAATTCATTTTTATACATGATTTGTAGTGATGTATTGTCTAGCAGAGTTGCACGAAAGACGAAAATGAAATTTAGAAGTAGAACGGAAGTGCGGAAAAAAGTTGAAGAAACCCAAGAATATTATTCATCCGCTCACTCTAAAACGAATTTAACTGAATGTATAAGGATTTCATTCCCCCCCCCCCCCCCATTTTACGAAAAAAGGTTTGACTGAAATCGCATTTTCGTGCTTCGATTTGATCACCTGAGGTCATCACATCTGTTGTCAGTTTTCAATTTTTTGAAAGAGGTTGTGGAAGAAATTGTCAAAACCAATTTCTTGCTTCGATAAGACAAAAAACATTTTTAGGACATTACCTGATTAATTTTAAATTTTCGTGCTCAGATTCAAGAAAAAGTTCCTCTTTATCATTGGGCCCAGAGAGACCTTAACTAAATTCCTATCTCAACTGAACTTTCCAGGCATCGTTCCATTTTCTCCTGGAGTCGAAACAGCGGAAGGACGTGGAATTTTCAAGAGAATCCAGAAAAAGCTGTCGACGTTGGTCAAAAAGTGATTTTGAATTAGTTATCTCTCTCTCTCTCTCTCTCTCTCTCTCTCTCTCTCTCTCTCTCTCTCTCTTTCTCTCTCTCTCTCTCTCTCTCTCTCTCTCTCTCTCTCTCTCTCTCTCTCTCTCCCTTACTTCCTCTCTCTCTCTTTCTATCTACTCGCTAGTTCTTATCAGTTGGACATTTCTATCTGTTGGAACGACATGCATTTCTTGCTGATTCTTATCGTTTAATAACTATCTTCATTTGTTCAGTCAGTTTCACGAATACTGCATTCTATTCTTACTGTAGCCTCCAAATTACAGTTACCAGTTTTCAATTAGAAAAATCTCACAGATTTGATCCGTTACCATAATAAATGTTTGTTTGGCAATGATTTCTAGTCGTTTCGGTACGTTTTAGACGTTTTTTGATATTTCCTGCAGTTTATTTTGAATGTCTCTGGATACGGTACCTGTGTTCCCGCGCAGGTACGGTATTCCGATTCCCCATGACTTGAATTCAGATGAGCGTTAAGAACTTTGTCGACACACTCCTTCAGTCCGCTAAGGTGGTTGTCTTCAGCAAGAGTCACTGTCCTTACTGTCATAAGGTGAGTGTTTGACTTTTCTTTCAAAAAAACACTGTGGTAAAATTATAAAAATTATATTCTATAGAAGGATACTTTTTCGCAGTGAGAAAGACATGCAAAAATGTTTAGAATGAGTTGAAATGCAGTGAGTGCAAAAAAATGCGACGACTTTTTTTCAACGCCATTTGTACACCACGAGAGATTCCTGTTTCAAACTTTCTGAAACTGTAGTCAAATATCGCTTCCTTGTCCATTTCGAGTTTCAAACAAGAAAGTTATGGATTCAATACTGGAAAAGGGAAAAATCGAGCGTGCGAAAAATAACGCGACTCTTATTAAAACGTTCGATGAATTCCGAATTTTGTAGCAAGTGTGTTACCATATGTAACTTCCATTTTCGTAAACATGGCCAAGATTTGAAAAAACATGGTTCTAGCGAGTTCAAGATGAGATTTTGATTTTGACCGGTAAGAAAGTCATACAAAAATCTATAGAATAAATTGAAATAGTAGGTAAAAATATCATTGAGAATAGTCCGCAACGTTCATTATGTCAAATGAAACATTCAATAAAGTACGAACACTTTCGAAAATGAAAGCGGAGGTCGGCAAAGCGGTTGCGAAGCGGTTCTATTTTCTTATGCCTTTGCCGAGGTGTGCAATCTACGGCAATGAGAACACGAAAGCACACAAGTGAAACACTAACTTCGTTGATTTTTCAAAAGGATATATTATTCTGTTGAAACATGAAAAAAACTGCAAAAATATATGTTGGCACTGGTTCATTTAGGCTTATTTTATTTATTGTTCTCTTTAGGAAAGCAATTTAGTCGGAACGCGCCAATTTTCGTAGAGGAAATGAAGATTCTCCCAATTTTAACTGAACTAGAACAAAAACGTATTCAGGCCAGAGCTGCCCTCGACAGTCAGCACCTCAGTCCAGACGCACTTCAATGGGTCGAAATCGATCAGAGATCGGACTGCAGTGAGATTCAGGATTATCTCGCGGTATGTTCTGGGAGAGAGATGAGAGGGAGAGAGAGAGAGAGAAAGATAAAGAGAGAGAAAGGAAAAGTAAAAATATGTTTTCAGACCCTGACCGGAGGACGCTCGGTCCCAAGAGTCTTCATCGGCGGAAAGTTCTTCGGTGGCGGTGATGACACTGCAGCAGCAGCCAAGAACGGAAAGCTCGCAGTACTCCTGAAGGAAGCCGGAGCAGTCTAACCGGTTTGCACACTCAATTTTTACTCTGAAATTATTTTAAATGAAGAATTTCGGATCAATCCCTATGGAAAAATTTCTTTCTTTCGGAATTTTCAGCTCAAACATCTACAGTAACCAAGGCTTCGCAAAACGCTGTTAACTTTTCTGATCTAATCTACGATTGCCTATTTAGGCGCCGATGTGAGATAGTGTCGAGGTGGAGAGACGCAGATAAACCCCCGGTTAGAGAGATGCCACATCATGCTAGCGAGGGTGAGAGAGAGTACATGGAATAGCGCAACGTCGACGCATTAGAGACAGGCGAGCCGGTGCGCAGTCAGCAGATGAACCGCGTGCGGCGTTTCAGTACCGGGCAGCAAAAACCTGTCGCCTATACGCTGCTTCTGTGCCGTTTTTTCTGTTCCTTGCGGCAGGAACTGCGACACACCGGTTGTCACCTAGTCATGCACGAAAAATCGCTACAAAACCTTGATTGATTTATTGTGAACCCGAAAAATGGATGTGAATTGAGCCAATGGTTTGATGTCTTCAGTTTGAGTACATGGAACTGATGAGAATTTCATCTTCGTCCGAGTCTTGCTTGAAAAATTCAATATCGTAATCAGAAAAAACGCGAAAGTTACCTGTAAAATGTTGCCACGTCGATTTCTGAATGCTGGCTTCCGTCGTGAGCGGTTCCGCACGAAGTAGACTATGACGAACGATGCGACTACAAAAATGGCCAGTGCATAAAAAAGTTCCTTCCGAGAGATGACTAGGTATCCTGAAGGCTGTGTTTTACTAACCACATACAGTCGCGAACATAAACATTTCCACTTTTGGTTTTTTGGTAATATCTCAGCCATAAGTTGTCCGATTGCTTTCAAATTTTGACAGATATTTATTCAAACGTATCTAAATATAGCCAACTCAATAAAGTGTTGATAACTCACAAAATAAAAACATAATAATTATTTTCCCTAGACATGTCTAAAGTCGACTTCATGGTTAACCTGATTTCACTTGAATTCAAAGCTTCTGAGAAGCCAAAACATCAGAAACTATTGAATACTTGTTGATTCAGTGTTTTAAATCATGAAAACATCACATATTCCAAACCTGGGCTCCAGAATCCAAATTCGTGGACTTAATCAGTGAGGATTGCACTTCGCAGGAGTTTTTGCTATTTTTTTTTCGGATTTCGGAATTTTGTTTTCATTTTTCATCTCATAAAGCTTGACAAAACCTATACGCCTGATTTGAGTTTAGTACTGAAGACAGTCGTCTCACAATTAACATGTCCTTCTGACGGAACCAACATCGCGCGAGTCGGTTTGAGTGTTTGGAGTTGTCATCTTGATTGAAAATGAAGCTTCATCCAAAACTCCGAAAACAAAAAAGGAGTGTCTTATGTAAATGAATCAGTTCCCAAATCATCTTTTTCATAATTTCAAAACTCGTGACTTTACCGTTGACTTAATGAGCACTGGAGTAGCCCTATAATAACGTCATGAATAGAGATCAGCCTCTGATTCCTAAGAAAAAGCAAACGAGCTTCATTTTTTCTAGAAACATTGTGCAAGAGATAATAAAGGTTTAAAACTTTGTTTCGGGGTTCCTAACAGTTTTTACCCAAGGGATAGAGATCTAGCCCAGGTACACGCCAGTACACGCTAGACAATCTGCATGTAAAGTCATCATAACGGTTACGAATGTTAAATTCATGAGTTACTGAATAGCACCGTTTGTTTAGAAGACAGTTGGTTTTTATATTCTTATCAGACTTCAAGAACAAGCTTCATTCTCTATTAAAAATGACGAGTCCAAACACTTCGACTGACTTGTAGAAAGTTGGTTCCGTCAGAAAGACATGTTATTTGTGAGACGACTGTCTTTAATTCCTAACTCAAATCATGCGTATAAGTTATGTTAAGCTTTACAGAATGAAAAAAAAGAACAAAACCAAAAAATCCGAGAAAATATAGCAAAAACTCCTGCGAAGTGAAATCCTCTCTGGTCAAGTCCACGAATTTGGATTCTGGAGTCCAGGTTTGGAATATGTGATGTTTTCATGATTCAGAACACTGAATCAATAAGTATTCAATAGTTTCTGACGTTTTAGCTTCTCAAAAGCTTTGAATTCAAATCAAATCAGGTTAACTATGAAGTCGACTTTAGACATGTCTAGGGAAAATATTTATTATGTTTTTATTTTGTGAGTTATCAACAACTTATTGAGTTGAATGAATTCAGATATGTTTGAATGAGTATCTGTAAAAATTTGACAGCAATTGCATAACTATTGGCTGAGATATTACCGAAAAACCAAAAGTGGAAATGTTTATGTTCGCGACTGTATATCGCTAGAGC
>OZ022254.1:3914273-3931773 GCA_963978915.1 Caenorhabditis parvicauda
TATTACTGTATCAGTTGCTTATTTCAAAAGGCACCCCTAGGCGAAGGAATAAGAAAGAACAATAAAACCGCTTCGCAACCGCTTTGCGGGCTGTTTCAAACGATAGTTTTACCTACTTCGAACATGTTCTCGTTATGAGTTTTTAATCTGGGATGAAAAAAAGGGAAAAGTAAAATTTTTGAACTACAGTAACTGAAATTTGATCTACTTTATCGATTTGCTTTGTTACACTTTACAAATGCGTTTGCCGCAGTGTGAAAGGTACACACCTAGGCAAAGGAATAAGACAATAAAACCGCTTCGCAACCGCTTTGCGGGCCTCCGCTTTCATTTTCGAAAGTGTTTTTTACTTAAATGAATGTTTTAATTGACATAATGAACGTTGCAGACTGTTCCGAACAATAGTTTTACCTACTTCGAACATTTTCCCGTTACGATTTTTGAATCTGGGATGAAAAAAATTGGGAAAAGTAAAATTTTTGAACTACAGTAACTTAAATTTGATCTACTCTATCGATTTTCTTTGCTTACACTTTTCAACTGCGTTTGCCGCGGTGTGAGGTATCAATAAATACTGTATATTACTGTATCATGAAGAAGTGTCGACAGAATCTGTATATTACTGTAACCAATGCTTATTTCAATAGGTATTAATGAATACTGTATGTTACTGTATCATGAGCTGATTTTGAAAAATATTATATACGAAAAAGTAGACATGAATCGCGAATCATGAATCTTTTTCGATTTATTTTTGTCGATGCCTCAAATTTTAGGCTCAGGTTAGGTTTAAAGCACTAGTTAGGTACAAAGCTAAGATTTGATTGATAGAAGCTTAAACTTGGTAACCACAAAAATTCTTGCACCTTGTAAGGAAATGATCTGTATGTTACTGTATCAGATGCTCATTTCAAGAGGTATCAATGAGGCTATCACAATTGTAAGGTGCTTGGTGGTAATCGAATCAAAATGAAAGCGCTAGACCACTAGGCAACGCAAAAAATATTTTTGATGAGCGGAAGAAACATTAAAGTTCGCGATTATTTTTCGGGAGACTTGTACCCACCGTAACGCAAAAACCAGCTCGGTTTCTCATCTTGTGAGACCGGTTCTATCACCTTTACCGTATTCGAAAACCTAGGAGACGTGACAGAATGTACAGTAGCGTGGCCCTTGGTGGCATTCCTTGGTGAGAGAGAAGGTGAAAAGAGGAGGGGAGAGGGAGAGAGAGAGATAGAGGGAGAAAGAAAGAAAGAAAGAGAGAGAGAGAGAGAGAGAGAGAGAGAGAGAGACAGAGAGAGAGAGAGAGAGAGAGAGAGAGAGAGAGAGAGAGAGAGAGAGAGAGAGAGAGAGACAGAGACAGAGAGAGACAGACAGAGAGAGAGAGACAGACAGAGAGAGAGAGAGACAGACAGAGGAGAGAGAGGAGAGAGAGAAAGAGGGCGAGAGAGATAGGCCAAAACACTAGTTAAAAATCAAAATCGAACCTGTTCAAAGCATCTTGAACTAGAGCTTCAGACTCAGCGTCGAGAGCTGACGTGGCTTCATCGAGGATCAGGACTGCAGGGTTTCTGACGAGTGCACGAGCGATCGCAATCCTCTGCTTCTGCCCACCGGACATCTGAACTCCCTTCTCTCCACAATTCGTGTCGTATCCCTTGTCCATTTCCGTCACGAACGCGTGTACATTGGCAGTTTTTGCCGCAGCCAACATGTCGTCTTCGGTCGCCCACTCACACCCATAAAGGATGTTGTAGCGGATGGACCCGTTGTACAGTACTGGTTCTTGGGCGACCAGAGCGATCTGTAATGTTTCAATAAGAGTCTTGCAGTTTTCTGCGCAGTTTCTATTGCGAGAAGCCCTCGAGAGGTGCGCGTTGTGTGACTTCAGTGTGGCAAGCACGTGGCATGATTGTGATCAATATGCGACCGCCTGAACGTGGAGAAATGGAACGTGTGCTGGATGTGATTGTGGCAGGCACGTATCGTGATTGTGCCCGGCACGTGTCTAGATTAAAAATGAGTGGTAGGGTTTGCCGAATGTCGAGCTTTATAGCGACGAAAGTATTGCTAACATGGGACTTATATCAAAGCCCGGAGAATCTATGAGGTCTGAGTGGTCTCATAGTGGTAAGCTTCTTTTTTTGAAAAAAGCGAACCTTCTGATGATAGAACGTATGAGAGATATCGTTTATGTTGACTCCATCCAGGGTGATCCTACCGCTGATTGGTTCGTAGAAGTGTTCGATGAGAGAGACGATAGACGATTTTCCTCCTCCACTCGGACCCACCAGTGCCACCGTCTTACCGGCTTCAATCTTCAGCGAGAGCTTCTTGAGAACCGTGTTGTTGGGCCGCGTTGGGTATGCGAACTCTACGTCCTCCATCTCGATGTTCCCGTTGACGACGGGCTTCTGGGCGCCGTCCAGGGCGAACTTAGGGCGGCGATTCATGTACTCGAAGACTTTTCTCGATGCACCGACCGATTCCATGAGCCCGCTGGCCACGTAGGCAATGTTCTGGAATACATTTTTGTGGAGAAGGGGGCGTGGTCATCCAATCAACTCACATAGAGATTCTCTCCGATCTGCATCTGGTAGAGTAGGAAGGTGACTAGTTGGTCTCCCGTCATTTTGTCTGAAAATTGAGATTGGAGATAAATCTCTTTCTTTCTCTATTTCTCTCTGGCCCCTCTCCCTCTCACTCTCTCTCTCTCTCTCTCTCTCTCTCTCTCTCTCTCTCTCTCTCTCTCTCTCTCTCTCTCTCTCTCTCTTCCTCTAGGCTTCTGCGCCCTCTGCCTCTTTCTCTATGTCTATGCCCCCTCTCACATATCATCCTCTACCTGTAAAAAAGTCTGACCTCCGTAAATCGGTTACTTAGTCACCGTAGCAGTTTCGCTTTGAAATACATGAACGATTAAGTAATGCGCCTTCAATTTCAATGAACTGAAAGTAAGAATAATAATTTAAATCCACAAAGATCTAACTGTTCGTTGTGAGAGTCCCGACCCTACCGTACTCATTTTACAAAAATGCGACTGCCGCGAATTTGAAATCGGTCAGACTTTTTGCTAGATATGTGCCTCTCTCTTTTATATGCCTCTGTCTCTCTCTCTCTCTCTTCCTCTAGTTTTATGCGCCCTTTCTCTCTTTCTCTATGTCTCTGTGCCCCTCGCTATCTCTCTCTCTCTCTCTATAACTCACTGGTAAGTACAAGATGTCCTCCGTAGAAAAGGACAGCTACCAAAATCGCATTGTCACACAGTTCGTTTACCCAAGTGTATCCGACGTACGCCATGGATCTTTTCTTGTTGATTCCCAGGGTGCTGTTCAACAGGCTTTCGAATCGCGAAATTTCTCGCTTTTCACAGGCGAAGGAACGGACCTGGAACGTTGTGTTGAGAGACAAAGAGAGAGAGAGAGAGAGAGAGAGAGAGAGAGAGAGAGAGAGAGCGAGGAGGAGATTAAAAAAAGAGTGAGAGAGAAAGTGAGAGAGAGAGTGAAAGAAAGAGTGAAAGAGAGAGAGAGAGAGAGAGAGAGAGAGAGAGAGAGAGAGAGAGAGAGAGAGAGAGAGAGAGCGAGAGAGGGAGGCGGAGATTTTAAAAAGAGAGTGAGAAAGAGTGAGAGAGAGAGAGAGAGCGAGAGAGGGAGGCGGAGATTTAAAAAAAAAGAGTGAGAAAGAGTGAGAGAGAGTGAAAGAGAGTGAAAGAAAGAGAAAGAGCGAGAGAGAGGAGATTTAAAAAAAAAGAGTGAAAGGGAGAGATAGAGAGAGAGAGAGAGAAAGAGAGAGTGAGAGAAAACAAAAAACAACTGACCGTCCTCATGGTACCCAAAACTTCTTCAGCCGTCTGATTTGCATCCGCAATTGTGTTTTGCATTTTCTCCGATATTTTCTGAACAGAACAAACCATCAGATTTGCAATTCTACAACACTCACATCATAATAGGATCCGTACCATTTGGTTACAAACAGGATGAACGGGACCGCGATGAATGTTACCTGAACGTACAATTGACATTGCTTATTGGCTGGATAGGAAAGGAAATTATCGGTTGAAAATGAATCCAACGATTTTGCCCAATATTCCTAACAGTTTTAAATCCTGCATCATGTCCTCATTTCGATCTGCATTCTGCAGACTGAATATTAGGCAGAAACGTTGGATATTATGAATCTTGTCACCCTACAAAAATTGTAGAATGCATCCTGCTTTTTTCAAATGGTACATAACCGTGCTCACACGTCAGAACATCCCAATCATCTTGTTTTAGGCTTGGTTAGGCATCTTGTTTTAGGCTTGGGTTAATCCTTAAGCTGACCCAAACCTAACCTAAGCCTAATAAAGAGGTGTTGATCAGAGTTGCACGGAAGTAAAATTTTTCAAAACGGAAGTCGGAAGTTGGAAGTGAATTTTTTAAACGGAAGTCGGAAGTGGGAAGGCGCAAGTCGGAAGTAGAATTTTTCAACGGTAGTCGGGAAGGCAAAAAAGTTGAAAAAACCCAGACATATTGTATATTCGCGCATTCTCAACAGGTGATAGGTCAATTCCATACTGAATAGAAACGATTTCACGGTTTTTTCGTCATTTTTCACGAAAAAAAATTTTTGACGGAAGTCGGAAGTGAAATTTTTTCACGGAAGTCGGAATGCGGAAGTCGGAATTCCGTGCAACTCTGGTGTTGATGCGACTTACTTAACACCGAAAAAACTCACAGAAGCCAATCGCCACGACATGTGAAACATGAATCCGAGGGCACCGACGAGCATCACCCCGTTGCGCAGGAAAACGTTAAGGTTAGTGGAGACGGTCGAAGATATAGTCTGACAGTCAGAAGACAGACGGGATACCATTTCACCTGAAAGATTGGCACTTGTTGCAAACTCTAGTCGATAAACTAGAACGGAAAAGAGATGTGTTCTAGAAAAAAGGAGAAGGTTCGCTCAGGGATTTTAAAATTGAGAAAATTCTCGTTAATTACGACCAGTTTTGATAAATATTGAACAAAAATTAGCCCATTTGAGTAAAAAAAAAATCATCGACTTACTAGGACTAGGAATTTTTATACTGTAAACTTTCCACAAAAAAACTCACCAGTTTTGGTCTCATCGAAGAATGCAATGTCTTGGTTGATGAGTGATGAGTAGAGGTCGAGACGGACTTTTCGGCTTACCAAGGCTGTCGCGTAGTCAAAACAACCACCACGGAGACCACCGAAGATTGAACTGGAATGATTTGATGAACAAGGAAGAGAGAGAGAGAGAGAAGGGGAGAGAGAGAGAGAGAGAGAGAGAGAGAGAGAGAGAGAGAGAGAGAAGGGAGGGAGAAAAGAAAGGGAGAGAGAAGGAGAAAGATGGATAGAGACGGAGAAAGAGTAGGAAGGGAGAGGGGGGAGGGGGAGAAAAAAAAATGAAAAGAGAGAGAGAGATAAGATATTTGCTAGAAAGAAATGAATATGAATAAACAAGAACTAGAAATGAAAAAAATCAAATGATGAAATGTTTTGGCGCCAAAATGAAAGACATGAAATTTTGATCTGGCGGTAAATGGGGTCAAATCGTGTGAGGCTAATCTTGAGATTTTTTGTGATTGGATTGGAACGATTTAAAGAGAGGGGAGAGAGAGTGAGAGAGAAAAGAGAGAGAGAGAGAGAGAGAGAGAGAGAGAGAGAGAGAGAGAGAGAGAGAGAGAGAGAGAGAGATTACCTGATGAGAGACAATCCGGACATAATGGCTACCGACGCAACCAGCGTCGAGAGTCCTTTGCGGTTGACGATGTCGCTGATGACCTGACCAGTGTACGCTGGAATGAAGACCCGTGCAAGTGCGTAGATGGTCAGGAAGATGAATCCGGCAGTAAACCACTGCCAGCTGTTCGCACAGTAACCCAGCAGTCGCATGATGTGTCGGAAGGTGCTCGCACGCTTTGGTCCACCTGAAATTATCGTTATCAATATGGAAAAGGAGTGATTCAGGCTAATTTTCAGTACAGAAATCTCCTCATGACCTGATCTCTATCTTCAATCTGCAACCAAAAGCGATTTCATTTTATAATAAGCTTACATGGGAATGCTACCAAGAACCCACAAAATCGTAAGGTCAGACTGGGTTCTAGGGTTTTCGATAACGCTGAAGACGATAGAACCCGTGGTGTCATATGCATAGATCAATCTACACCTCGCTAGAATACACTTTTATGATAGAAAACAGTTGAAAACTTATATATTCGTTGAAATTACTTCTGGGCCGAGAAATCGTTTTTTGAATGTTTCTAAAAAACAGGTTGGAAAAAAACAACTTTCGTGAAGATTTGAGTCTTGAAACTCTCTGGATTTGATCAAAAGTCGAAATCTCACCATCAGGCTGAGAATCCGAAGTGGCCGCCGTCGTCGACGTCGTCGTCGGTGCCGCTCCTTCAGTTGACGGTGGGTTCTCGGCATCTCCTTCCGCTGTTATGTTCTCGACGAGTCGTCGGTAGTCGAACGTGTGCGAGGCGAGCACAAAGTACCAGATGAAGGAGAGGACGACGGAGGAGATGATGGACCAGAAGACGGACGCCCACATACCCGCCGATGCCATCAGTTGGGGTGATTCGGAGAAGGCGAGAAGTTTGACGAGTCCAAACGAGTACGAGAAGATGGCGACGCCGACGATCGGCATCGTTAGTGCCTTCACCAGCGATTCCTGAAAATCTCAGGAATCTCTCTCTTTCTCTTCCTCTCTCTCTCTCTTTCTCTTTTCCCCCAACTCCTCTCTCTCTCCCCCTCTCTCTCTCTCTCTCTCTCTCTCTCTCTCTCTCTCTCCATCCCCACCTTTCATCAGAACTTCAAAATTACCTTATGAAACGCGATGAGCAGAATACCGAAGACGAATAAGAGTTGTCTGAGTGCGCACATGACGACGAGCTCGAAGGGGCTGGTGGTGAACGAGTATCCGTCGTAGAAGAAGAGATACTTGAGGATCGTGTCGATCTCGAACTTGACACCACCGTTGAAGAACCCAAGGGCGATGAAGGTGACGAGCACGTCGATTAAGACGTACGCCACCACCACCGACACCATCTTCTTCATCTTCCCTGCAAGAAACGTGGATTATGGAGTGATAAAGTTTGAGTTTAGCAGTTAGTAGAAGGCACCACTGACACCCCGCACCAATGACAAACCTAGTACACCACTGGAACCAGAGTGTGGTGTCAGTGGTCAGGGAATGATCATTCCATTTTCTAATTCGAGTAAAAGGAGATTCCGTGAATATCAGAAGAATTGCTTGGTCCTTATGTTCAAATGTAAGATTGAGCTGATTCATCATTCTGATGAAAATCGATCGCTTCCATGAATCATGGTTTTCATTCAAATTTCAGTGAAAGCATGGAAAAAGGTCGATATGATGGGGACATGGTGAAAAGTTCAAATCTAGTGAGGATAATTTTGCGCGTCAAGAGCGATGAGTATTGTACGTAGCTATCAGCTGACAGAAACATGCATTAATCCCTATAGAAAGGGCAATATGTAAAACACACCCCGCACACCGCACACCCGCACACCCCGGTTTCTGAACCGAGGTGTGCGCTCACTCTAGCGCACACCCCGGTTTCTAAACCGGGGTGTGTCGATCGAAACCGGGGTGTGTCGATCGAAACCGGGGTGTGCCGATCGAGACCGGGGTGTGCCGATCGAGACCGGGGTGTGCCGATTGAAACCGAGGTGTGCCGATTGAAACCGGGGTGTGCTCACGGCACACCCTGATTGTACGCAGCGAATCTCGAATCGTTGTCTGAGTATCATATTTTTCATCACGCAGATATTCAAATACCATTCAAAATCCATAATTCCTTTTCCATTCTGGAAAAAACGGTGATTTTTCTAACTTTTTTCGATTGCAAAGGAACGACAGACGTGTAACAAATCCATAACGATGAGCACATGCAACGACATGACTTCTGTGCACATACATTCTCGGAAGACCACAGAAATGGTCACAGAAGACCGTCTGCACTGATGATTTGGGTCATGAGCAAAGAAACGACGAGAATTTTCTTCCGAGAATACATAAACCAAGCTGTTCAACACCAGAAATAGAATTAAATAGATGGTTCATGCCCGAATTCCAAGCTGATGCCAACTATGCAGATTCCTGATTGTGAACGGCAGGGCCGTGTGGATTTGGTGGAACCATTTACCTCAAAACTTTCAATCATGAACGAAGAAAGACGATGTACTTTTTGTTAATATCGATTTGACGATTAACGGTTTCGTTAAATCGAAAATTTCGTAAACAGCCCTGGTGTGCACATCTGGGATGTCCTGAATTAGATTGAAAATATTTACAAGTTAAGACTTAATTCTGAAAAATCCGCGGGAAAACTTTGATAAAAGTGGCGAGTTTCTCGATTTTAAAGATCAGAAGTTGTGTCGGATGTTTGTCTCAATGATAAACGTCACGACAGAAATCTCAGTCTCTAGCAATCAAGAAACGTTAGAAAACTTACCGTTTTTTCAGAAGGGAAAGGATTTTGAACGATATTTGAATATCTGCGTAATGAAAAATATTATATTCAGGCAACGATTAGAGCTTCGCTGCGTACAATCAGGGTGTGCCGTAAGCACAACCCGGTCTCGATCGGCACACCTCGGTTTCAATCGGCACACCCCGGTTTCAATCGGCACACCCCGGTCTCGATCGGAACACCCCGGTCTCGATCGGAACACCCCGGTCTCGATCGGCACACCTCGGTTTCAATCGGCACACCCCGGTTTCAATCGGCACACCCCGGTCTCGATCGGAACACCCCGGTCTCGATCGGAACACCCCGGTCTCGATCGGCACACCCCGGTTTCAATCAGCACACCCCGGTCTCGATCGGCACACCTCGGTTTCAATCGGCACACCCCGGTCTCGATCGGAACACCCCGGTCTCGATCGGCACACCCCGGTTTCAATCAGCACACCCCGGTCTCGATCGGCACACCTCGGTTTCAATCGGCACACCCCGGTCTCGATCGGAACACCCCGGTCTCGATCGGCACACCCTGGTTTCAATCGGCACACCCCGGTCTCGATCGGCACACCTCGGTTTCAATCGGCACACCCCGGTTTCAATCGGCTTACCCCGGTCTCGATCGGCACACTTCGGTTTCAATTGGCACACCCCGGTATCTAAACCGGGGTGTGCGCTAGAGTGAGCGCACACCTCGGTTCAGAAACCGGGGTGTGCGGGTGTGCGGTGTCCGGGGTGTGTTTTACATATTGCCATAGAAAGTGGAGTTGATTCAAAAAAGAGAGGATTTGATTTTTTGTCGTATCGAGGTCATTTTTAGGTCGTTAAGTCACTTGGTTTTAATTTGGCTGCATTTCATAAGTTTAAATGAGTAATTTATTTCTAAAACCGAGGAAAAATGTTTTTGATAATTTAGGAAAAAAATTAACTGAAAAATTAGAGAAAATATTTTTTTGAAAATTGACAAAAAATTTTATGACCATAAAAAACAATTTTTTTCTGAGAATTTAGGAAAAATAATTTTTTTTGAAAATTGGCGAAAAAATAATTTTTTGAAAATTGAGGAAAAATTTTTTTTCTGAAAATTTAGGAAGAAAATTGAGGAAAAAAATAATTTTCTGAAAATTTAGATGACAACCTTCTTGTGTGATTCGCCACAAAAGGAAACCACCTAGTTTCAAATGGTTAAGAAAAACTTATCGAAACGATAAGAGGTAACATAATTGTGAAACGCAAGATAGATCTGACAATAAAAGGGACTGAAAAAACCTTGAGAAAGGTTATGAAATGACACTGGCCATGGAGTGATTCATCAACACACTGTTGACGACTCAAAATGATTTATTTTGTCTGATTGAGTTTGTTCTCTGGTCAGTGCAAGGCCGCACACAGTGAATATGACAGAATTTGTTGATTTTGAGAAAAAAAAATTGAATTTACATAAAACAATAGAAAATCTGATGCCCTTTTTGAATACTTTGATGAAACAACTCTAAAAACAACATTCTCAACATGTTCAGTCACCGAAACGGTTTACGAGGGCAAAGTGTAAACAGCAGAGTGTCCGCAGAGCGCAGAGTCAAATTTTTTCAGGCTTAGGAAAGTTCCAAAGTACACTTATGGTTGGCACTGGTACACTTTTTTTAAGGCTTACATTTAGGAATGGCTTCCAAATAGGTTTGGGTAAGGTCCCAAAAACAAGCACGTTCTGAAAATGGGGGTCCGATTTTTCCTAAGCCTGATATAGGAAAGTCTCTGCTGTTTGAAAGAACTCAAAGCGTTTCAAACCATGTGTTAAGCATGCTCTACGGTAATTTCAGTGTCATAGAGAAGCGTAGATTTTGTCTAATATTTCTCACTCTTCCCGCCTCATGTCTTTAAGTATTTCCTCGGGCGAGCACAGAACGTAAGACGGATTGTAACAACGCCTGGTCCCTTTCTTAAAACCTAGGCGTTGCCACCAACTCCAGGTCCGTTTCGCGCCCGAGAAAAATTTTTAGAGCTTCCTAATCTCGATCTGCAATCTGCAGTAATTTACTTTTCACTCTGACTTCGGTAAAACATCAGTTATTGTTATTTTTGTAGTACTTGCAAAAATGGACTTTTTGAAATTATCTTTTTTCTAAATATGGATATAAAATACGGACTTCAGGTACTCATTGGTGCTATAATCAACAACACAAGAAGACATGGAATAAAAATCCGAAATTTCATAATTTATTTGATTGGAGCCCTTTTGAGAAAAAAACCGGTCAAAAGCGATTGTAGATAGATGGGACATAAAAGCATAGGCAGGAGAGGCAGTGAACGGGACATTTTAAATGGGTAGGGGACGCGGGGGGGGGACATCGTTCATGAAGAAATTCGGGTATAAACATGATCATCAGAGGGAAAGAGATAGAAAAAAAACACATTCGTTTTGTATTCGATCAGGGTGTTACAAAATAATTACAATTATTATGATTAAATTCCGATTGTTGCTTTTTGATAGGCACTAAGAACTTTGGGTTGGACCTTCTGCAAAAGTGGAGGATAGTGTACTAGAGAAATATTTCGCTTGAAGATTTTTATGCTTTCAAAAATATTTTCATTAGGGGTTTTTAAAACTTGCATTTGGAGTTTTTGTTTTTAAATATTTCCGTTCGGGGTACTTTTTCATACTTTTAAAAGATTCAAAAAATGTCTCATGTTTTTCTCGAAAGTTTTTCTCTCATTGGGTGTACTTATAACGAAACAGTCAACTGAATCATGAATCATTTACATGTAAGCTTACATTTTTGTGGTTATCAAGTTTAAACTTTGATCAAATCTTATATTTGTACCTAACTAGTGCTTTAAACCTTACCTGAGCCTAAAATTCAAGGTGGTCATAACTATATATCGCGATAATTGAAAAATAATTCATGGTTCAGTTGACTGTTTCGTTATAAACCTTTCAGTGTTTGTTTAGTATCTACTAAAAACTAAATATTCCTTATTATCATTTTGAAATATTGAAAATTACCTCAGGATTTTTGAAAGTCACAATTTTTCCTTCGCTGGCGCCAATTCCAAGGAATCCCTTCTTCTTTTCCTGAAAAAAGTATATTTAATACAGATTCAATTTCTGAGTTGACCTTGAGCGTTTTAGGGGATCCAGTGTAGAACCCCAGCTAGTTTTGTTCAGCAGAAAAGTTTTATTAGTTCGAATCTTTACGCCTTTCTTGTTAGAAGCGAGATAAAAATCGAACTGCGTGAGATTCCCTCTTTCCAACTCCTTCATATGAAATAACTCGCTTAAGATTTTCTACACGAAAATTTCATAACCTTTCCTGCTGAAAAAAACCAGATAAGTTACAACTCTGGAATCCAATCACGATTAAACATCTCCAAAATCAATTTTTTTCACCAAATACAATTCAATCCACTTATCTCCCAACTTTTCTCTTTTGCCTACTGTTGTCTCTTTGACAAAATATGTTTTTTACTACCATAATCGTCTTCCGCGAAGATGTTTTTAAATGCAAACACAAAGTATCTTTATAGCTTGCTCACGAAATTCCCTCAACAGTTCGAATGTTTCTCGACGAAGAGTCCATAGCAAACTCCAAATTTATTCGCCGGGGTGAGAGTGCCGATGGGGGAGAGACGCAGAGAAAACCTCCCGTTGGAGAGTGCGCCGCCCGGGTTCTATGCTACCCGCTCATGGCAGAGCGCGTGCGAGAGAGTACATGAGATAGTGAGACGTATACGCGTAAGGGACAGGCAAGACAGCGCGCTGTTCTCGGAGAGTGCGTACAGCAGTAAGCATGAAGATGTGCATTGTCTCAAAAACTATTGCGAAACTTGAGAATGACTGTTTTTGTCTCCTAACCATTGTAATTTCAAGAAAGAAAATTACCTTCAACAGAATCTTGAGACCACCATTAATCAACTCGGGCTGCTTGATCTTCGTGTACTCTGTCGACCAGTCTGTGGACCATTGTCCCATCACGTCTGTTTTCTTCGATAGAACCAGTTGTCGGTCCGTCACCAGCAACGTCAACTTGTCGTTGATTCGCGCGAATGCCACAAACTCGTCGGTGTCGGCGAGTTCTCCTCGGTCAGTGTCCTGAAATCGATTGAAATGATATGTCAAAAAGTTTTATTCAAAAAAAGATACATTCCTCGCTACGCTCGGGGCTTTTTTCCGTTTTACATGTCCACACTTCATGATTGAAAACAGAAGATACTTTAAAGTGTAATATTTTCGCGTCGAAACGGAACAATGTTCGAATAGAGGAACACTCTTCATAGCTATTTGTTTATAAATTTTTATAGAATCAAGAAGAATCGTCCGAAAACTATACCTTGAAAATCTTGTATCCTCTGGCTTCATCTGTCGCGAACGGTCTGATGATGCGGTCACTCCTGATGACACGTGGCGGCCTTAACTCGGCAGCTTCACGGTTTGTGCCCGCCACTGCGCGGACTGAATTAAGTGTTCCACTGGCAAAGTCAACGACTCCGGAGACCGGGCGGGTGACGACACCAATGAGTCCCTTTCCGACACCCTTGACGAATCCGAGGCCACCTTCTTGCTTGGCACCTTCGATTGGCTTTGTCACCACACCGGTAATGCCACCAACGACTCCCATTCCGAGACCTGAATTGTATGAATGAGAACTTGCTGTTTATGTTACCAGGTGAGAGAGAGGAAAATGCGAGAGAGCGCAGACAGCTATGGACTTTGTTTAAATGGGGGAATGGAGAGTGAGAGAGCGTGTTTTATCATTAGACGCAGACATCGACGGTGAGAAAGTATAGTAAGGGAAGAGGGCGCAGAGCAACATAGGGGCATGACATTCGCTCATTAAATTAACTTTAAAAGGTTATTTTTAAAAAATGATTCCTGCGAAAAAGTAACGCAATTCTACTTGGCGGAAAGCTGAAGGAGTAAAGGGGGATTTCATTTTGGCGGAAGCGGTAGAAAACGGAACGCGGAATTCCGCTCAATTTCCCGGTAGAAACAAACAACTTGAGAAAACCTCTACGAATGACAGAATATTCTGAAGAAATCATACCCTTGAAGCCTCTGGCCATTCCTTCCGAGAAAGTTTGGGGTTTTCGGTTCAGGTCTTCTTGTCGTTTTCGCATGTACTCGTCATCGAATGTGAGTGCTGCGACTCCTGCAGAGTTACAAAATTCATTCAAGTAATCATTTTTGTAACTTTATAGCGGAACGGTTGTTTAGTAGTTGATAGCGACCATCGTTGCACATGGCGATTCGGCACCTATCAAACTACAAACTGTCAACGGTTGGATGCAGGTTATACCACTAATTCCTATCACTGAGACCATTTTTAAAGTGATAATGCGCATGAATTGTTCAGTACTTCATTTTTTTTTAAATTCTGTTGTTCAAGAAACACGGACAGCGGCAGACCACGGACAAACCGTGGCAGACCTTTTTTCTATACCACTGTATGATAAATCACAACCCCAAATTAATTTTAAAATTTAAAAAGCTCATTAATCGTGTCATGTCTTCAGACAAGGTTGGTCATACTCGGTAATGGAAAATCGTCGGATGTGTTTTTTATGAGCGACGCACAAAAATAACATATGTCGTTTATAGAATCCGCGGATTATGTGCGTGTTATACGGTTATGTGCGGTTTATGGACCTTTTCTATACTCACGATATTATTGAACAGGATAACAAACATAGAGAAAAACACTTTATTAATGACATTTAAAAGACATTAAATAATTCTTCTGATCCGCTGGACTTCTCGCTATTCGGACGTAGTAGATCACATTTGTAACATAGTTGTTGTTCTGGAACCTGCAAATAAAATGTAATTCAATAAAGTTTAGATGACACATACCTCATCTTTCTCTTTTGCCAAACAATACTGATGATAGGAAAATACCAATAGTCCGATGAACTCATTCACGGCAGTTGATCGTGTGACATGGTTAAGAACATCTTCTCAGGTCCCGCAGAATCTTGAGTCCCAGTTCGCAAAATGAAAGAGGCTTTTTGAAGAGAAGCGTTGTGACTATCTGTAAAATGGTTAATTTAGGCTAAATCTAAATGCATTATCAACTGATAACGAGTCCAGAGTGGGATGAAAATCGAGACGAGTGCGTCGCAGCTAGAAACTGGTACTCGATATTGTATACCAGGGGTCCGGATTTGAAACCGCTCCTTCCCCGCGAACGCAACCTCACTGGAATACTGATCCTTCTCAAAACTACGTTGAAAAAATTGCAAACAAAAATTTCCCCGATGCACTAAAAGGTAGCGCTCACGAGACTATTTTTCGAGTAAAAGTTACTTTGATCTCTACGTCCTCCATTAAGCGTTGAGTTTCTAATCTACTGAACGGGTTGAAGTTACTGCAAATCAGGGTATACTATTTTCAATAAGTTAGCTTTCGCGCCGCGTTGCGGTACTAAACATGAAACCTTCAAACATCAAAACATCAGTCTGAACCATACAAATTCTGCGGTGGCTACTAGTAAATTAAGAGGTGCACGATTTTTGAGTTTGTGGATTTTGAATCCATATCCTAACCCATGGTATGTAATATAGAGTACCACCTTTGAGCTGAATGAAGTCAATAAAACTGAATGAATTAGTTTCCATTCTGCACACAAGGTCTAATGAATGAGCAGAATCAGATCATACTTATTGTAGATTAATTTTTAGAGTTAAACGTTAAAACATACCTTGTTTCCTTGTTCTTTTCCGTCATTTTTCCAGGGTGCAACTTCCTCGTCTCACGTTTAGGCTTGTTGATTGCAGCTTCCCTGCGAGCTCGAGCACCAAATCATGAATATTTTGAAAATTCCACATCGACCTGAATGGCTTGAAAATTGAATTATCGGTGTTCGTGAGGCATTTTCGCGTAGTGGTCTTACTCTTACTGTATGACTGCACGACTTGACTGTTTTGAGATTTAAAAAAAATAAAAACACACCTTGTTTCCTTATCCTTTCCGTCAATTGTCTTATCCTCGCAGGGTTCATTATAGTAGCCTCGATGTGAGAATTTTTTGAAAAGCTCACATCATCCCGATTGACTGAAAATTTAAGATTAGGCCCCATTCATCAAAAAAAAATTAGTAAGGTGAAATGAAACCTGCAAATTTGCTACTGCAGCGACAGAAAAGTGTTTTCATTACCTGAGAATTAGGAACAACATCAATCCGAAAAATGGAATCACAATATTTTTCGAAAAATATAGTCTGATTAACTCACCTGTTTTCATAACAGAGTATGACCTGACTAACATTGATGAGATGAATAGAGTGGGAATGCGTTCCACCGATGGAACCTCGATCGAGAGACCTGAACATGATTTTTGAAGAAATCGCTCGGGAACGTTATTTAAGCAAGTTACGCGTGGTCATTAGTGTGAGAGTTTATCACGAAAATATGTTCTATAGTCTTCACTTTTATCAAACTGATGAAATACAAGAAGGAAATGAACAAAACAGCAGGAAATAGCTCAAACAAGAACAGAAAACGAAAATAAAAAACATTTGATCTACCTGGTACTGTAACTTATGAGTAGCCATTTTTACTTTTAATTTTTCACGTTTCCACTGTTTGCTGTAAAAACAGCGAGAAAGGTGGGAATGTAACACAGAAAATGAACAACAAAGGTGGAAAATAGTGAATAATTGTTTCTGAATAATTTTTTTTTGCAAAATGAAATGAGGTGTGCAATCTAATCACTTTTATCTGATTTAAAACGACCTTCCGAGCTTTTTTACATATAGACTGATATTTGACATCGAAGTTACTTTCTCAAGAGATGGTGGCACTGCCATTTTTTGTTTTAGTTCTTTTCGTCACTCCGGAGTAAAGTAAATCAGTATAATACCGAGTTTTTAGAATAGCTTCATAGGAAAAGTCCTCCCACAATGGTATTTTCTCTATCGAATTTTTTCCGTTTTTTGAATTTCTCTGTCCGAACATACCACAAATTTTTCAGGCCACAATAGACTGAAATTTCGCCAAGTTTCCTTGTGAACTAAAAACGCGGACATATTGACAGTTCGTAAGATACTGCTCGAAGACCTCAGGAGTCGTAGAATATCTTTCAATACTCATCTGCACATCATTCGGGGTAATTCGGATGCAACAGTGTTCGAATTTTGAGTGTTCATGTAACTTCCGATTATGTGCATGTTATGTGCGGGTCACATAAAAAAGTCTCAAAAAGGCGTCTCAAAGTTATTAGCCATAAACGACACATAAGCGTTTGGACTATAAATCTCATATAAACAGAGTATAACACGCACATAAAAAGCTAACATTCACATAATCCGCTAAAATGCACATAACCTGCTAAAATGCACATAAACCGCGTATAAATAACACATCCGTCGTTTTTCCATTACCGAGTAAAAGTCCTTTTTCACTGCCACAATACATAACATAAACTGCCTTCTCGGTACCACTTCCAGGCTATGTCTTACATGTGCTATTACATTTGGTTTATAGTACTTGAATTCAACATCTTAAACAATATTTCCACTGTTAATATGAAATCTAAGGAAAAAATTACCCTTTCCAACGGTTCAGTAATTCTTCCAACAGCTCCAGCAGCTCCGCCGACGGCGTGACCAAACATGGACTGTACTCCTAATGCTACTCCGGCAGCGAATTCCTGTCAAACGCGATTTTACTGCGAGATATTGGTAATTTATTGAGTCTTCACATGAAATTAGACCAAAATTTGTAAATTTGTGTATGTAAACGATAGGATCTAGCAATGAAGTTACCATGTCTTATTGATGAATCTTAAAAGTACTACGGTCACAAGACTTGATACTGATTTAACATTTCTTCAAACTTACATGAATTGAATATTACCTAGTCTTATTAATTAAAATTGTTCGGTTATTTTTGAAAGAAACCTCGAAATGAGGTAAGGTTATATGTAAAATTTCACCTCTGGCCCTTGAATTGCTCCTTGGAATGGTTGATAGAAGAGATCTTCAACTCCAGCAGACAAGTCACGTACCAGACC
>OZ022254.1:3936773-3979273 GCA_963978915.1 Caenorhabditis parvicauda
TCTCACTCTCCTTTCCCCCATCTAAAAAATCTCCCCAGTTGTCTGAGATCTCTCGCCCTTCCTCACTCTCGCGTAAACAGGAACTCGAAAAACTTACATGACAGAGAGTCTCAAAGTTCTGTGTGATCGGGAACAACAGTGATTCATCAGTTTCACCATCGAACCTCGCGGTGAGCAGCTTCTGTTTCTTCTTCTCTACAGGCCACACTCCGACACACTGAAAAGGACATGTGTTATGTTATGGAATTAAAAATTGATTTTACTATGGTCGTATCTTTCAAAAATGGTTTGAAAACGATTACTCAAGGGCGGTAATGAGTGACGAACTGTACAAAATATCATTCTTATGACGTCACATCCTAACCTCTCTCTGCAATCTGTAGCCATCCTTTAACATTGTGAAAACAAATTTTTGAAAATTTAATCATTTTAAAAGATTGAACCAAGAAGTGAGTCATTGAATTAGTTGAAGTTGTGGAAAGTTCCTCACCACGATTCTTATTGCGTTTTTAAAATAGTAAAACCGGCAAATGTTATCTATCATTTGGCAGGATAAAACTACGTAGTTCGTGGATTATCATCATCCGGATCATAAAATCTCACCGTTTCAGCCGGAATCTTTGTCCAGTCATTCTGATCTTGTTCTCTGACTTCGATTGGAACTCTGCCAAGGTTGCTCACAAGGTAGAAGGGGACGAACGTGACAATCTTCGTGAGACCAGATGCACACAATTTGATATCGACTGTGATCTGCAAGTTATAATCGGCATTATCATAAGGCGTACAAACTTGAGTATTTGTTTCAAAATTTTTGACTCTGCGGTCTTACAACGCGGTGCGGACGCAAATTTTCTCGGTAATTCCTATCATAAACACACCTCATTCATATAGTTTAGACCAAAACTGAGTTTTTTTAAAAATTAAAACATTTTGACTTTTCGGTCTTGCAGCGCGGTGTGGATGCGCATTTTCTCGGTATTTCCTATTAGAAACACCCCACAATCATATAGTTTAACCAAAACTGAGTTTCTTTTGATTTTGCAGCACGGCGCGGATGCAAATTTTTGGACATTTTGAACCTTCGTTTAGAAGAACATGAGCCTGTCTATTTATCAAATATTGGAACTCAAAATAGGCCCATGGTTCCACAAACGTTTGAAGGTAGCGAAACTTTTTTGGTTAAGGACAGACCAAAAACTTTCAAAAAGAGGGAACTGTTTCAGGTCCGAGCCACGTCATAGGATATTCGGGAAAATTGGAAAAACTCACATCAAAGTCTCGATCAATACTCTTGCATGTGACTCTTGCCGCGTTTCCTACCGTATCCAGTGGGAACTCGTCTGACCAACTACTCTGTCGGTCGATCATCACACGAGCCTGTAAAGTTGCATAATTTGATGAAATAAAACTGGTGTTGTGTATAAAAAGGTGTTAGATCATGGTATTTTGATACAGATTGTCTTGTTATGATCACTGGCCTAGCACAAAGTTCGTTTTGCCTTCAAGTCTTCATTAAGGAACCATACCTCGAACAAGAGCAATAAAATCTCAACTTTTTAGAGGCTAAATTCCCTGATGATGTCTTGAAGCCGAAATGTTGAAGCAATAAAGTGTTTCGTGCTAGAACAGTGGGTTTAACAGGACGATCTTTCCTTATGCGATATTAGAGTTGACTCGTTGGAATAAATTTCATGGACACAGAATTTTGAAAAAAATCCAGAAATTGTTAACGTTTTCTGCGTCAGATGAAACTGAAACTTTCAGAGGATAAAAAAACATTTTTATTAGTGACTGAAAATCATTTTCATTTTGAAAACTCCCGAATTAGGTTCGTATAACTATCGACGTTACTGTGTTAACACTTTCTGAACAATTTGATTCAAACATAAGCTCACCTTCTTCTTCTTGGTCAGGTCAGTAGACGGGAACGGGAGGATGATTGGTGCAGCGTCTGCTTCATGTCCGATCGCTCTGTCAGCCTGAAACACCCTCATGACGCAAAACCTAGGAAAATGGGTTAATTGAGAAATTTCTTCAAACTTTGTTGTTCTTCACCTAAATACCGAGCTGTGGTGAAAAAGACACGTAATCTTTTTTCATTGTCGAGACTTGCGATTTACAGAGAGAACTTCACACATGAGCAGTGTGCATTCCAAGGCTGGCAACGAAATTCACGGGTTTAACAAAATTCTAAAATGAAAAATTCATCAATTCAACGCTTAATATTTCTGTTTTAATGGGAAACGGCAGTTTAGTGGTTTTTAAATATTGCCCTTTGCAAGAAATCATCATCAAAAATGAATCGAAGCTCTATTTCACAGATTTAATAAAACCCGTGAAAGTGGAGAACCGTTGATTTAACATTTAACAGTTTCGTTAAATCTAAAACAAAAACGTTAATTTAACGTTCAGAGGTTTGTTTAAAACCCGTTGACACAGCGTTCAACTGTTCTCTGTAAAACTTCAAAATTCGGCACTTTAACGCTTGCCGACTTCGTTCAATCGCAAGTTTCGTGACCAGCCCTGGTGCATTCCGTGTCTTATAGAGTCTCGAAAATCGTTGTGTTGTCTAATGTCTGCACCTATGGACGAATGTCATTTTCATTTTTGATTCATGAAAACTTTGAGTGTGAAATAGAAAAGAACCTCAGCTGCAGACAAGACAGACTTCTTGCCACAAGGAACGCACCCACGCGCTGTATTCGTCAGTAGGTTCCCGCTACTTTCCTATAAGTTTCTATTGGAAATTATATATTTTTAAAAATCACATCACAAAACTAATCCTTTCACAAACATTACAAAAATCCTCGGGAAAAGATCCGACGATTCGGTCTTACATCCAGCCACACTTTGTTTTTAGCTAGTTTACTCGCGTTTGCCAGACACAGATCTTCAAAAACCTTGTTTCAACCTTGCCTAAGCTTATTATAAAAGATGAATTAGTGTTGGCTGGATCATTGCAGATAGAGATTACGACATGACGCGAATTTTGAAACAGTGAAAAATGAGAAGTATTAGACGAAAATGTCGGTTTTTTTTGGTAATTTCGAATGATTGAAGAACAAAAAATTGATGCAATGGAACATGCCTTCACATGGATTTTTTCAAAGGGATTTTCTGATCCTACCGAGTTTATTCATACCAATTTCGAAAAAAAAGTGAACTAAAAATCATCACAAACAAAAACTGAAAAATCATAAACTTAAGAATTTTCAGCTACGAAAGTTGAACTTCGAGCGAAAATGCGACTTTTCTTTGTGAATATTGTCAAAACATTGGAACCAAACTCTAAACAAGACAAATCTGACGATCTAGTGTAATATTTTTCATTTATCACTGTTTAAAATACCTCATCGTTTGCTAATCTTGATCTGCAATCTGCAGCCAACAGTAATTTAGCTTTCAGGCAATGTTGGAAAAAACAACTTTCATGAGTCTTGGAAACACGGGTAAAGTAAGAAAAAGGTTAAACAGAATCGTCAGATCTAAACAAGACAAACGTGCGTTGGTTAACTTTGTCGGGGAATGATTCAAAACTCACGACATAACGAAGGTCTCGTCCAGTGTTGTTGACCAGCCAGAAAGGCGCGAACAGGTAAACCTTTTGGTTACCGTACTCGTGGGTCCAGTGCAGTCCGAGCAGCTGAAAATATCGAGTAGCGGTCAAAAGTTTAGAAACTATTGTTTTTTGGAATTGAGCAGCTGAGTTATCTTTTGTAAGAGTACCAGAGAATTCGAAATCAAGAGAGAAAGACACATAGCTTTCTCTACCTGTAAAAAAGTCTGGCCTCCGTAAATCGGGTACTTAGTACCGTAACATTTTCGCCTTGAAACACAAGAACGATTAAGTAATGAGCCTTTAATTTCAATGGACTGAAAGTAAGAATAATAAATAATTAAATCCACAAAGATCTAACTGTTCGTTGTGAGAGTCCCGACCCTACCGTACTCATAAAAAAAACGCGACAGGCGCGTTTGAAAACGGCCATACTTCTAGCGGTATATGTGTAAGATCATTTGGTTATACACTTATTTCTTTGAAAATATTAAAACCAACCAGCTCAGCCGACCCGGTCTCCGTGTTGAGTGCAACCACTTCCAAATCTTTCTTAATTTCGGGAACTGGCATATCGAGATGGTATTTTTCTCCAAGATATTCAGCCTGAAGATTTTTGTTTAACAAATCTATATTTCTTGCTTCTTTAATCGAGATTCAGATATCGGATTTCGACCGTTTTCAAAACTACAAAATTGTTCGGCAATTTACAGATAAAAACTGATTAATTTTCTGGGATGAATCGAAAATTATTGTGAACTGTCAGGTTTTAACCCTGAAAACTTCTAATAATTGACGATACAACACTTTTTCGGAGTTTTCACAACGAACTCTTCCCTTTTTGTATTACTTCCGCGCACCTCTGCTAAATAGCATTAAAACATACAGTAAGCTTGACAGGACACCCAGTAACTACATTGAGCAGAGTGGAAGTTCCCTTCTCTAGAACTTTTTCAATTGGCTGCGTCATGCAGATGTCGAACGGCAGGACGTTGTGAAGTTCGAGTGGTGGATACAAGTGGAGGTGATACGCACTGGCGGTCGCATCTCCAGCTGTAAAAATGAATCAACTTTCATCGGATTTGCACTATTTTTCAAGTTTTTGACACAAGGTGATATCAGAATTTTTAAAAAATTCCCAGAGCAAATATTTCTCGAAACTTCAACTGATTTTCAACACAATCGTTCGAGTTGAAAAGTCGTTACCTCAATTACTGATTATCATAACCCATTGTCTAGAGCGGGCTCATACCAACTATTGATGATCGGTACTGTGCAGAGTTGCACGGAATTCCGACTTCCGTGAAAAATTTCACTTCCGACTACCGTCAAAAAAGTTTTTTCGTGAAAAATGATGAGAATACCGTAAAATCGTTTCTACTCAGTCAGGAATTGACATTCACCTGTTGAGAATGAGCGGATATACAATTTCTCTGGGATTTTTCCAACTTTTTTGCACTCCCGACTACCGTTGAAAAATTCTACTTCCGACTTCCGCCCTTTTTTCATTTCCGACTTCCTTGCAACTCTGGTACTGTGCTTTTGTGCATTTTCTTCTCACAAAATAAACATCTCATTCGTCAAGAATACCTTCAATAATCTTCTCTTCGTTCACCAACGTGTCGATGTAGAGGCCACGTGGCTTTCCGCCTTCCGTTTCTTGTTCACATCTGACCGCTTGTCGCTTGCCAGCTTCGAACGCGTGCCAGCACAGCGACTCGAAGCTCACTTCGAATCTGAACATTTCAATTAGAGAATGATTGTTTATTAAGCTTTTATATCATTCTGTATGTATTTATATTATTTGTAGCCTCTCGTTGTCCTGCCTCATCATAATTTCATTATATGTATTGCAGGAGAACCAGAGAGGCTGGTTCTTTTTACTGGGGAATTAATAAATTGTTGATCAATCAGTCTATTGGTTGAAGAAGGAGGGTCGAAGACCCAAGAATACCTGCTGGAAATACAATATATTTTCACACATTTCAATTAGAGAATTGAGTACTCATTGCTGTTTTTCATAAATTTTCAAAGATAATTTTTTTCAGACAGAATTTGTTCTTATTTTCAGAAAATCTAAGAATTTCATTGAAAAAATGATAAAATAGATTTTTTTCAGAGAATTTCAAAATTTCTAATTTTTTCGAATAAGAAAAACTGAACTAATCAGAAATGATAACTTTTGATGAAAATATTAAATTTCTCAAGTCTACAACATTTTTTTACATAATTTTCTGACTCAATGAAAGCTTATCGAGAATGAATGACAAAACGAACTTGTCGTCAACAGGCTTGAGGAAAATCTCTCCAGTGGGTGAGAAGAGAGGTGGTACGGCAAGGTTGAGCGTCTCTCCTGGATCAACAGTACCGAACAGGTCGAGGGTGGTGTCGCGTTTCGAGTAGAGCTCGATGGCGTAGTCCAGGTGATTGGTGACCTGACATGATACTTTGGTGCAAATTAAAATTCGGACGGTTTTGGTCATCACTCTTTTCACTTTTTAAAATCCCGCGTCATTTCCTAGTCTAGATCTGCAATCTGCAGCCAGCAAGAATTTACCTTTTATTATGCTTGGGTAAGGTTGGAAAAACAACTTTCGCCAAGATCTGAGTCTTGGAAACGCAGGGGTAAATAACTAATGGTAAGAAAAAAAACAGAAATCTGGCTGAGTATTTGACCATGAAACTTATTCTGTTTGAATAAAGTTATTATATAAACTTTATATTTTTGATGAAGTAAAACGAACCTTTACATGGGAAGTGAGAGTGATCAATCTTCTATTGTTCTCGATGGTCGTTTCGGCGATGATCTGTAGGTCATATCGTTAAAAGCAGTTCCAAAGGGTTTTTTAAAAATCATTATTTCACAAATTCTTCACCTGTTTTCTCAATAAAAATATTCAAGTGAAGTTCTTGATTTTAAAACGGCACAGAGAAGAATAGAGGAAAATGCAAAACGAATGAAAGGTAACGGGATTCGAACCCACACTTCACGAACTACTCGGACAACCTCCAGCGAAGGGATATCCCTACATAAAAGTCCAAATCCTACCGCCCATTGCTTTCCACCATCGCTGTGCTTCGGCAACGTGATAACCTTCTTCTCAGCTCTGCCAATCTTCGTCTCTCTGACGGTTCCACCGAGTTCTAGCTTCAAATCGGCAAGGATCTCTTCTTGTTCGACTGCCAGACGCTGCTGCTCGGTCATCTTCTTGATTTCTTGCTTCATTTGCAGATCGACGAATGCTCCGTGTGTTGCGTCGATTGGGGTTCCATCTTCGCTTACTTTGATCGTGTCCGTGTCGAGGATCTGAACACATTTCTAGTGGGAAAACTGAAATTCTACGAATCTGATGACTCGAGAGAACTTGTTGGGACATACAGTTCAATCTCTCTCTCTCTCTCTCTCTCTCTCTCTCTCTCTCTCTCTCTCTTTCTTTCTTTCTCCCAGAAGGTCAATAAACCTTGACAGCGATTCCAGTCTCATTGAGAACCACGAACGGCGACAGTCCAGGAAGTTGTCTTGTCTGAGCCGGGGTGATCTGCTTGGCGGCTGTCGCGAACACTTGTGACACCTTGTTGAGCAGTCCAAGGAACGACTTGGTGACGGTGACGTTGAGCATCTTGTCGGCGTCGATGTGCACGTCCATTGCTGGAGACGTGTCAGACTCGTCCAACTTGTTCCTTCCCTTCACTGTCATTCGCACATCCCATCGTTCGAAAAGTCCGTCGTCGGTTTCGACTGGCTCGATCACTGGCTCCCAGACGCTGAAAGCAATACTTTGCTTAACTGTTTTTAGTGAGAATGAAAAGCTCATAGCCAACTTCGATTCTATAAAACACGTCATGTAGAGGGTTCTCCCGAATTTCGCGCACACAGTATGAAGCTGACGCACTCGCACGTTGATCTTATTTTAGCTTATTGGTGCCATTAAGATCACCCTGCGCTTCCCCTTTTGAAGAAAAAAGCCCGGCTAGGTGGCATCAAACAGGAATATCGGAACCACATGGTCTTCGCTAGTGAATACTAAGAAAGCCATTTCTGAAGAATTTCACAACAAGAAAAATTTCAAAAGCCGTCAGTTACATCAGTATAAAAAAGGATATCACTTGTTCTGAACGATTGGCGGTACGACATTTAGTCGTCAGAAATAATCATGAAAAACATGTGTATTAAAACAGTTCTGTACAAAATTGACCCACCTTGCGACTTCATTGTAATACGACATCTGCATGGAGACTTCGGAGGTTGCTCTGAGAGCCGACGACCAGTTCGTTGCTTCAGCAGTCACAAGCATGTCGAGGAAGATCAAAGGAACGGGAATCTGAAATCGTTAATTTGAAGAAGAAAAGCCATAGCAAGTTGAAGCAATTAAACTCAAATGGTGGGCATTTCCAGAAATCCTCTTTTGTAGATAGAAGAACATTTTGGAAATTTCGAGAGAAAGTTACAGGTCGGAAAGATCGAAAACTTGGCGTCGAGAGAGGATACTCAAACGTTCATATCGTGGGTTTGATTCCCGGTAGACGCCAAGTTTTCGATCTCTATGATCTTTTCTCGAAGAATCAGGACGAATAAGAGCGATTGCTCATTCAAATTCAAGATAGAAAAACAAAAAAGTTTTGTAGATATTCTGATGTTGAGATGAAAACACGATACAACTGTTTCAGGGTCGCTCATACATTGGGAACATTGAAAGCCAACATTTCCAGCTACTTCTCAAAATTCCGTCATAAACTCACAGCACCAGTTCCAGCTTCCAGGGTGAAGTTGATGCGGTCAATTTTGACCTGCGCGCTCTCCTTCGGCACCAAAGACAGCTTCAGCGACGCCTTCTCCTCTTCTTTATCGTCATCCGACAGATCTCCGTCTTCTTCCTTGGCCTCTTCAGCTACCGGAATGGAGAAGAACCAGTACTTGCGGTAGTCGATGGGCTTCACAGTCCAATAGTCGGGGTACGTGCGACGTTTTCTCAGCGACACTGATGTCGTGCTCGGATTGGTTTCCTGGAACGGATTATGCTGTTGGGACGATACACGACTTCCTATTTTGCGTGGAGGTGAGACAGTGTCGAGGAAGGGAGACGCAGAGACATCTCCCTGTTAGAGTAGCACCCGGCGTCCCCCCTCCCCCCCCCCCGGGGTTCGTATCACAAAGTGAGATAGTGTCGAGGAGGTAAGACGCAGAGACATTCCCCCGGTTAGAGCATTTTGTGTAAGTTAGCGTGGAGCCCGGCGTCATCCCAGGGTCTTTGCTGCCTTGCTTACGAGAGAGTGCGTGAGATAGAGAGACGACGACGCTTAAGGGACATGCGAGACAGCGCGCTGTTTCTGGAGTGTGATAGGAGAACTTACAACTGCACTGCTTGCGGCGAACGCGGCCGAGACTGCCGACAACAAACGGATTATGGATGGTGACATTCGCATCTCCAGGGCACTCATCTCCAGTATCACGTCGGTTGACTTCTCCACAGTGTCGAGTTCAGCAACAATGCCGATTCGGACTGGTTTCAGTACCTGTAACACAAAATATTCTGATCACTTCTGGAACTGTTGCTTTTTGGTAGACAAAGGCGAGAAAAGTCAAGACAATACGACTTGCAAGATCTTCACAAAAGTTGTTTTTTCAACCTTACCTGAGCTTATAATGAAATGTGAATTACTGTTGGCTGCAGATTACATATCAAACAGTTATGAGTGAAGAACATTAGTGGGATATGACAAGTCGAACAATTTTCGCCAAACTCAAAAGCTAGCGGCGAAATCGCTATATTTCGAATGATAAAATCTTCCCTCCCAAATTTCTATTGAAATTTTGACTAAAAGATACCTGATAAGTCACATCATTCCTTTTGTGCGGTGCATAATAAGAACTGAAAATGGTCAGATTGTCGACGGCTCCCAACATTTTCTGCTTCTCCGTGTTTGGTTCGGCTTTTACGTTTACGTTGAATGAAAGGATCAACGCCTGCGTGGTGTCTGGATGCATCGAATCTTCTACCAGGATCACTTCAACTCCCTTAAATTCATTTTTACAGGCAGTCTGAAGTGATAATGAGTTGTAGTAGTACTTCAATGATCATTCCGGAGCAGTTTTCTACAAGTGTATCCAAGGGTTTGACGTTACTGATCAGAGCAGCTTTCAAAACAGGTCATCAAAGCGGATTACCACACGCAATTATATGTTTGTGCTTATAGCGGATTTTGCTGGTAACTACTAAAGCGTATGGAACTTTTTTCTATGAATAAAAGTATTATAATTATTTGAAGCTTAAAAATCTCAAATGAAGGCAATGAAAAAGTGTCAGGGACTAACAAAGCTATAGACCATAAGTTCTCTGTAAGCTATAGACCATAAGTTCTCTGTAAGCTATAGACCACAAGTTTACCCCAACAGTCTCATTTATCATTCTCTATGCGCAAAATTTTCTATTGTCCTGACCGGAGCAGCTTTTAAATCAGATTCTCAAAAGCAGTTAACCACACATCATTATGTTTTCAAGCGTTTGAAACTTAATCTCTATACATAAAGCTATTATCAACTCACATGCATGTCACAATCGAGAGAGATAGTTCCGGCAGGTGCTGGAGGTGGTGTGTTGGTCTTCGTTGCGGCAGTCTTTGTTGTCGACGCAGAACTGCTCACCGCCATTTGTTGCTCTTTTTCTATCTCTCCGCCAGTGGCTGGGACGTTGAAGAATCTCGTCAGACAACCCAGGAATTCCGGACAGAGGCAGATGAAGAAGGCAGACATCTTGAGGCCAACTGAATTCGCTTCGGTAAGGAAAAAATCAAGTCAGATCTGGTGAAAATTTTGCCCCCTAGGGATTTTTTCTAACCTGATAATCTAAGAATCAGGACATTCCATATATTCATTCAGTTAGCAGCTTTAACTAGTGGTTTTCCTGATCATTTCAGCTCAAGAAGAAAATGATCTTCAAACATTGACGGTTTGAAAGTTTGTTCGAAGCATGTTCCGAGTTCACAGTGAAGAGTACAGTTCAAAACATACCCTGCTTATTCTGATCAGCGTCCTGGGTGAAGTTGAGGTCGAGGAACCTTTGCTTCTCTCCGACGTCTTTCTTGTCCAACAACTTTGAGATCTTGGTCTTTGCCTTTCGTTCGTCGTTCATCGTGAATACATCCAGCGATATTGCCACTGTTTGACTGTTGTCTTCCTAAATGAATATTATATTGAGACCCATGTGCCTAGCATACTAAAGCATACTTTTGTAACCTAGAAACAGCATGAACCAGGTTCACGGAACTATCCTTCAGAAAAAAAAAACTTTTTTACTGACTCCTTGCCAAAAAATTTACCGCCACGCAAAAAAAAAACCGTCAAAAACGTTAACAAATCAGTGAATTTGAACGAAAACAATATGTTGCAACGTACTCTTGAGCCCCATACTCCCGTTTCACTTTTAATAACTCATGACAGAACTTTTCATGAAACTCACCGAAATCTTCCCGGATAACTTCAGATTATTGAGTCTGAGCGCGGCAAACGCATCACTTTCAGACCTTTCTCCTCCTTGTGCATCACCTTCGTACAGAACAGCGACAATTTTGTCCAGAACGAATTGGAAGACGATTCTTGTCTGCGGTTTGTCAAAGACAGCTGGTCCTGCGTTAGCTTCTCGGTCGTTCTTTTTATCCTAAAAACGTTCTTCAGTAATATTATATTACAGAATTCGATTGGAATTTTAACGATGTGTTCTTTTGAAACATTCTTCAAAGCAAAGGTAATAATTATCTCGAATATAAAACTGAAATCGTGATACACGAAGCTAGATCGTCAGGGTTGAAATCAATTAACGAATGGAATCAAAATGCCCTTCTACCAGAGTTGCACGGAAGTAAAATTTTTTTAAACGGAAGTCGGAAGTGAATTTTTAAACGGAAATCGGAAGTGAAAAAAGGACGGAAGTCGGAAGTAGAATTTTTTCAACGGTAGTCGGGAGTGCGAAAAAGTTGGAAAAAAACACAGAGATATTTTATATCCGCTCATTCTCAACAGGTGAAGGTCAATTCCTGACTGAGTAGAACCGATTTCACGGTCTTTTCGTCATTTTTCACGAAAAAAATTTTTTGACGGAAGTCAGAAGTCGGAAGTGAAATTTTCTTCACGGAAGTCGGAAGTCGGAAGTGAATAAAGGGCGAAAGTCGGAAGGCGGAAATCGGAAGTAGATTTTGTTAAACGGAAATCGGAAGTCGGAAGTGAAAAGAGGGCGGAAGTCGGAAGGAGGAAGTCGGAAGTCGAAATTCCGTGCAACTCTGCCTTCTACTCCTCTTGATTTTCTACAAAACAGACAGACTTACCGCAACAGCTTTGTTCCCAGACGCCGCCGTTGTCGTTGGAGCCGCTGTCTGCTGAGTTGGCAGTGGTGGGGGTGGTGGTACTGCCGCTTCTACTTCATCCTGGCCCTCTGCCAAATTTCCACTCAGAGTTCTCATGAGTGTACGGTAGTCGGCGTCGGACATTTCAGCTTCAATCGAGTTCAAATGCGCGTCGACCACAATTTCCGGAATCTGCTTGACGATTCCGAATGTGAGATTTCTGAAAGACACCAAGTTGCTGAAAGATTGGGAGGTGAATTTACCTCTGTAGTGCAAGACTGAACGTCAGCGGCTTCAGGATGAGGCATGTTGACATTACTTTAGAGGCGGTCTCATCGAGAACTCCACTGGAAAAATTATCGTATATCGTTTCTCACAAATTTCAATTAAAAACTAAGGAGAAAATTGGTTAGAACTGTTAAACGTGTACAAAATTGAAATATGATTTGATTCAAAAATGAGCAGATATTGTGAAACGTCTCGACTATGGATGGGCGAATCTCCAGTTATTGACTAACGATTGGCTATGCTCTTTTCGTTATCCAATTGCAATGGCGAGCGCCTGGAGTTGCGCTTTCTGAGCCCTCTCGACGTTGAAGATGATGTTGTTCACATGACTTGGTTTCGCCAATTGAATAGCCAATCGCACACCAATGCAATCGGCTAACGAAAAGAGGACAGCCAATCGTTAGCCAATGCCCATCCCTAGTCTCGACAATGCAAAAATTACGACCAGATTTTCTTCAAAGAAGTAGCGAACATTCTTCATGGAAAAAATGAATAAATATTCCCACAAATGGAAAATGAAAATTTCAGTGATAAAAACTCACATTCCAAAGGTGATGTCCGTCAACTTGATCTCCATTCTATCCAGAACACATTTTGGCGAGACACTGTCTCCAACAATCTGGTTCTTGACTGCGAGACGACCGAGGTGAAGGACGATCGCATCCAGGCTGGTCGAGAGTCTCGGCACAACGATGAATGGAGCTTCTAGCAGGACGTCCAAACGGATCCTTGGTGGCGACTCTTCCATCAGCTGCTTCACATTCGCCGCTGCTGCGGTTGCTTTCTCGGCTGCAGCAGCCTGCGCGGCTTGTGCAGCTTTGACAGCTTCGTGCTGGAATGGGGCGACCCAGGCGAGCATCCTGCACAGCCATAGGTTCAAGAAGACGAATCTCATCTGGGCGAGACGGACCTGGAACAGATTTATTGATTTTTTTTTACAGTAATCAAACTCCTCGATTCATAACATCCTTCAAATGCGAACGATAGTTCAGCAATTTTGGCCAGCTTCAAATTTTCAACTCACTGTGTGTTCAAATTCTGTTATTTTTTAGTTTATGAAACAAACTCTGGCCCAAATGAGATGGGTTGAAAATTTCTACTTACGCAGCCCAAACCTAGGACCTTCCCGATGAAACCGTTAGAAATCTTTTGAAGAGATGAGTTTCTCGAGAATTCGAAAACTTGCGCTTTAGATCTTTACAATTCTTTTGCCTTTGGGTACTACTCGACTTTCAAATTCCAGATTTTTCGATTATATGAATGAGAAATTCTAGTCCTATTTTCTCTTTATGTATCCGTTTAATAAAGCTGCAACAATTTCTTGCTTTCTCCTTTTTAGCTAGAATATCTCACCTTGACTTCCATATCCACATCACTGGGGTGCATCAACTTCTTCTCATCGTCTGTTCTTTGGTGTTGAACCATCTCGAACCGAAGCATCTCGTCGTTGCCAGTTACAGATAGAAGTTTTCTGAAAATTCAAACATGACATTTCAATGGAAACAATTCAAACTGACTTGTAGAGTGCATCTGGGTGACAGTCAGTCATAGAAATCGCACGAAGAGTCGCACCGACTTCTGTAGTCTTCTGGGTCATCTTCACGTTGGTTTTGATCTGAAAAATGTAAAATGAGATACTATTTCGTACTGGAAGCACACCACACAACTCTCCGTATGCGATTCTGCACCCTCTCCCTAAACACACTCTCTCGCCGACGGCTGCGTCTAACGATAGTACACGCTCTCTCACTGACCCCTTCAAACTCTAAAAAGTTGCATGCGCTCTCTCACTTTTTCTCCCTCTCATGTGGTATCGTATTGATAGGAATCGACCGTGTGCCCGGGGATCACTGTTTCATTTCCGGGGATCACAATTTCGTGCCCGGGAATCTTTGTTCTGTAGGTCATAAACATCTTATCTCTATTGTGCAAACAATACTCACGTTCTCAATGCTCATCAGCGTGTTCAACTGCTTCTGTGTGCCAATCAGCAGGGCAAGCTTGGCGAACGACGCATTCAGGTGCATCTTGATGTTCCTTGACGTGTCTTCTTCTTGCTCGACGGCTCCAGTCTGACGACGCGACTTCTTGCGACGAGCGGCTGCAGCGGCGTCCACGGCTTGTGCCTGCGATGTCTTTCGGGACAAGGAGACCAACGATTGGACACTGGAACGTTGATTTTCGTAAAAGTCTCTATTAAAAATAGATTCATGTTGAGTTAAATCCAACTTTCGGCTTACGTCATAATCAGGGACATAGTTACTTGAGGTAATTGAACCTTTTTTGGTTAAAGGTTCACCCTTGTTTGAATTAACTACAAAATGAAAAATACTCAAAACTCACTTTTTTCAAGCAAAAAAAAAACAGAAAAACGCTCCCCGTGCGCTTTTTTATTCGAAAACTATAAGAAACTCGATAGATTGATCACTTTTTGGACAGATTTCTTCAAAAACCAACCTTCCACTCAATTTTGCTCCAATGGCCGTCGTTGTCTGCTCGACAACCTTCGCTTCCGCCGGCTTGTCAGCATCGAGTTCAGCGAGTTTCGCTTGCAGCTCTTCACCAAACTTCTTCAACTCCATCACACCTTCTTGGTGCAGCGAAACGCTGAGGTTGGTGAACTTGAAATCGATCGCTTGCTCCGTGAGATTGTACTGTGTGGCGAAGAATGGGGACTCTGGATTCGCCTGAAATTATTAATAATTAAAATTTTAAATAATGGGTATCGAAAATACCCTACATTCTGCACTCATTCTCCTCACTTTTCACTGTTTAATAACCCTATTCCTGCCCTAATTGTGATCTACAGCCAACTCGGTAATGGAAAATCGTCGGATGTGTTTTTTATGAGCGACGCACATAAATAACATATGTCGTTTATAGAATCCGCGGATTATGTGCGTGTTATACGGTTATGTGCAGTTTATGAACCTTTTCTTTACTCACGATATTATTGAACAGGAAAACAAACATAAAGAAAATACTTTATTAATGACAATTGAAAGACATTAAAAATTCTTCTGATCCGCTGGACTTCGCGCTGCTCGGACGTAGTAGGTTACATTTGTAGTATAGTTATTTTTCTGGAACCTGCAAATAAAAACGTAATTCAATAAAGTATAGATGACACATACCTCATCTTTCTCTTTTGCCAAACAATAATGATGATAGGAAAGATCCGGTAGTCCGATGAACTCATTCACGGCAGTGGATCGTGTGACATGGTTACAGCCATCTTCTTAAGTCCCGCAAGATGTTGAGTCCTTGTTCGCAAAATGAAGGAGGCTTGTTCAAGCGATGTGACTATCTGTAAAATAGTTAATTTCGGCTGAATCTAAATGCATTATCTCCCGAAATCAAGCCATTCTGGTCAATCCTGAGCATAAATGCACTAGTTTCAATCAACTGAAAACGAGTCCAGAGTGGGATGAAAATTGAGACAAGTGCGTCGCAGCTAGAAACTGGTACTCGATATTGTATACCAGGGGTCCAGATTCGAAACCACTCCTTTCCCGCGAACTCAACCTCATTGGAATACTGGTCCTTCTCAAAACGACGTTGAAAAAAGATTACAAACGAGAAATTTCCGCAGTGCGCTAAAAGGTAGCGCTCACGAGACTATTTTTCGAGTAAAAATTACTTTGACCTCCGCGCCAGGGTGCAACTTCCTCATATTACGTTTAGGCTTCTTGATTGCAGTTTCCCTGCAGCGCAGGCACCAAACTATGAATATTTAGAAAATCCCACATCGACCTCGTTGGCTTAAAAATTGAAATTAGCGGTGTTTGTAAGGCATTTTCGCGCAGTGGTCCTACTCTTACTGTATGACTGCACGACTTGACTGTTTTGAGATTTAAAAAAATTAAAACACACCTCGTTTCCTTGTCCGTTCCGTCGATTGTCTTGGATGGAACTTCGTAGGTCTTCTTCGTAGGCTTCATTATAGTAGCCTCGAAATATTTTGGTATGCTCACATCATCTCGATTGACTGAAAATTTTACATTATGAAAGTAACAGGTTCAAAATACCTCTTGCGTAATGGTATCTTCTGATTACTCCCACTTCGTCACTACATTAATTAATTATAATTATATATCTTCCAGAACGCCACAGGTACCTATAAGTTGTTGAAGTTCACCATTCATCAACAAAAATTAGTAAGATGAAATGTAACCTGCGAATTTGCTACTGCAGCGACATAAAGTGTTTTCATTACCTGAGAATTAGGAACAACAACATCAATCCGAAAAATGTAATCACAATAACTTTCGAAAAATATAGTCTGATTAACTCACCTGTTTTCATAACAATTGAGCATGACCTGACTAACCTTGATGTGATAAATAGAGTGGGAATGCGTTCCATCGATGGAACCTCGATCGAGAGACCTGAACATGATTTTTGAAGAAATCGCTCGGGAACGTTAGTTAAACAAGTTACGGGTGGTCATTACTGTGAGAGTTTATCACGAAAATATGTTCTATAGTCTTCACTTTTATCAAACAGATGAAATACAATAAGGAAATGAACAAAACAGCAGGAAATAGCTCAAACAAGATGAGAAAACGAAAATAAAAACATTTGATCTACCTGGTACTGTAACTTATGAGTAGCCATTTTTACTTTTAATTTTTCACGTTTGATGTAAAGACTGCGAGAAAGGTAGGAATGTGATGCAGAAAATGAACAACTATGGTGGAAAATAGTAAATAATTGTTTCTGAATGAATTTTTTGCAAAATAAAATGAGGTGTGCAATCTAATCACTTTTATCTGATTTAAAACGACCTTATGAGCTTTTTTCACATATGGACTTATATTTGAAATCGAAGTTACTTTCTCAAAAGGATGGTGGCACTCACATATGTTTTTTTTTAGTTTTTTCGTCACTCCGGAGTAAAGAAAATCAGTATTTTTCCGAGTTTTTAGAATAGTTTCATAGGGAAATTCCTCACACAATGGTATTTTCTCCATCGAATTTTTTCGTTTTTCGAATCTCTCTGTCCGAACATACCACAAAATTTTTTCAGGACGCAATTGACTGAAATTTCGCCAAGTTCCCTTGGGAATTAAAAATGCAGACATATTGCAATGTCAATTGACAGTTCGTAAGGTACTGCTCGAAGACCTCAGGACTCGTAGAATATCTTTCAGTACTCATCTGCACATCATTCGGGGTAATTCGGATGCAACAGTGTTCGAATTTTGAGTGTTCATGTAACTTCCGATTATGTGCATGTTATGTGCGGGTCACATAAAAAAGTCTCAAAAAGGCCTCTCAAAGTTCTTGGCCATAAAGGACACATAAGCGTTCGGACTATAAATCTCATATAAACAGAGTATAACACGCACATAAAAAGCTAACATTCACATAATCCGCTAAAATGCACATAACCTGCTAAAATGCACATAAACCGCGTATAAATAACACATCCGTCGTTTTTCCATTACCGAGAACAGTAATCTACCTTTTGTTATAAGCGTAGGTAAGATTGGAAAAACCACTTTTGTGAAATTCTGAGTCTTGGAAAAGCAGGAGAACTAAGATTTCGGGAATTAAGAGAATGTAGTGCAAATCGTTTCTTCTCTCACGAAATGAACTCATGGGTTCCATAAGGCTTTTGGGAAAGTCTTGGCGTTGTTTCAATAAATAAAGTTGATGAAGATCTTTCATTTTCTCTGACTACTAATAGACAAAAGGAGTGCATAGCAACGTCCCCTTTTTTAGAGTACCTAATCTTCACTTTCTTTTCGAAAATTGCTTTCTGTCTTGACCAGAGCAGCTTTTAGAACAGGTTCTCAGAGCGGTTTACCGCACGTAATCACGTTTGAGTGCTTGTAGCGGCTGTTGCTAGTCGATGCGTTCATGACTTCTTCACTATGGTTAAAGGTATTGTTGCTATAAACCTCACTAATCTCCAAAAATTTGGGTTGCATCGGACTTTAATTGGCAACTATCGTTTCGGACATCTCTGTTTGCAGTCCATCTGTCGCCCATTCCATCCAACCGTGCTACAGATGGACCTGCATTCGACTGCAACTGAAACGAAAGTCGCCCGGGGGGGGGGGGGGGGGGGGGGGGGGGGGTTTACGGTCTGATGCCGGTCCACTCAATGTTTTGGAGCATCTTCCTCTCTCAGAATGAAAAATCACCTGGACAAACTTCAACTGCATCAGAGCGCCATGTTCTTCATCGTTGTCAATGAGGAAGAGGTGGGGTCTTCGTTCGTCAAGTGACTTCAGACTTGGCATGGAGACTTTGATCGAACCGAGCTGAAGGAATATGACTGGGATGGAATGGGAAGTTGACTTACCGCCGCTGTAACAACCATGTCGAATGTACGCATTTGGAGTTTGCAGGCCATTTCCATGATCGAGAGGTCGCAGAGAACGATGTCTTTCTTGTAGATGATCACTCCAATCTGAAAATCACTTTCTTCTCTCTCTCTCTCTCTCTCTTTATCTCTATCTCTCTCTCTCTCTTTCTCTCTCTCTCTCTCTCTTTCTCTATCACTAAAAATACCTGGTTGAGCTTCAAATCGAGTTCAATTTGAATCTGCTGTTCGTCGATCTTCTTCTTTTCATCATCCTCCTTCTGGGTTACGTCTTCTTCGATCTGTGAATTGATTCATCACAGTCGACAATAGAACACTCCAAACCTCTTCAACCTCCAGAATTGTGCGCATTTTCGCTCTATCTTTCAACTTTGGTGCCGGCACTTCTTGCAACTCTTTTTCTGCTTCAGTCAGCTCTTCTGGTTCTGGCTTCGGTATAGACATCAAAAGTTTCATGAGGCCAATGAGACGCTCGTCAGAGATTCCGACGACAATGTCTGGCAGGTCACCGAGAACGCGGAGTCTGTAGATAAGGGAATAAACTCACAGAAACCGGCAAAAAAGACTCACTTTGCCAATCTCAGGTCATCAATGGAACTTTTGTGGATCTGGATGTCAAGACCCGTCGGTTTCAGAATGTGGAGTGGCGATTCTTTGTCGTGGACACTTGCTTCGGCTTTTGAAACATCCTGAACGGATTTTTCATGATTGACAGCGACGGCGATGATGAGTAAAATAGGCATAAATGAATATAGCCGCTCTTCAACCGCGTTGCAAGTCCCTCCGCGGAGCGCACTACCTCATTAATTTATTTTTGAAGATTTTTGGCTAGTATTTAAACCTATTTTTCTCGTTTTCTCATCTCTAAAAACTGGATTGTTCCGAACGATAGTTTTACCAACTTCAAACATTTTTCCATAACGATTCGTGAATCTGGGAAATGAAAAATTTAATTTTTTTTAAACTAAAGTAACTGACATTTGATTTACTATATTGCTTGCCCCGCCCCCTTGCTTCGCTTACATTTTTCAACCGCGTTTTCCGCCGTGTGTATCAGGTTTTATCACTACAGTTTGCCTTTTCAAGTGAAATCATACCTCGGCGAATGAGATAACGACGTTGCTGAGTTTGACATGGAACCTGTCGTACGCCTTTTCCATCAGCTCTGCCAGTTTATCATGTGCTACGGTCGACTGAAATGACATTTTCTCAGGGTATTCTCAACCGCTATACTGGAGAGACGAAGGTGAGGAACTTCCCTCAGAACACAATTTCACATTCATAACGTCACGTCTAGGCATGGGCATATTGCCAATCATTGGCAGTCGATTGGCAATGCCTCTTTTCCATTGCCAATAGCATTGGCAGTCGATCGGCAATGCTATTGGCAATGCAGTTTGTGATAACATCATCTTTAACGTCAAGAAGGCCTAGAAATCAAAATCCAAGTCAATTGCATTGCCAACCGACTGCCAATGCTAATGGCAATGGAAAAGAGGCATTGCCAATCGACTGCCAATGATTGGCAATATGCCCATGCCTAGTCACGTCCTAATCTCGATCTGCAATCTGCAGTCAACAGTGATTTCCATTTACAAAAATCTTAGGAAGTGTTGAGAGAGTAACTTTAGCGATGAGCAAACAAAGAGAAATACGTAATTAGGCACAGAATTCCTCACGTTCGTCATCGTAACCCTTCTCACCGGCTTGTGGTCGACAGTGACGACACTGAGCAGACCGAGATCGGCGAGAACAGTTGGTTTGGATGCGTTGAAGATACCACCTTCAGACAAGAATACTCGAGCTGGATGAATTTGAACGTCGAGGACCAGTTTTGAACGATGTTCGACTGCGTGTGCCAGGCCTGTGACTGAACGGGCTTTCACCTGAAGGAGTGATTCATGGGGTATTTTGAATGAGAAATCGGAACTTTCTAAATTTTTGTAATTTTTTTTAAAGGAAAAGGACGTAACTCAAATCACAGAACGACTTTTATACCCTCATAATTCAGAAAAAAAACATCTATAAAAGATTATTTCGATTCTTTTTCGAAAAAAAGACAAAAGTTTAATAATTTAGCGGTATTTTAGTTGATTTTCTCGTAGAAAAACACACCCAGAAAAAATGTAGACTATTTTGATATTTTTCGATGAAACACTAAAAATTAGACAACTTATAGGTACTTTCTTTATTTTAACTGATTTTTTGGAAGAAAACCATACCTCCTCATACCGACTCATCGCCAGTGCTGTGAGCTGATTCAACCTGACAGAATCTGGAGGCTTGAACACGTCGGCTGCATTGTTGATTGCCGGTGCATGGTATTTGATGTCAATTGGTGCAATCGCCAACTTGACCAGCTGGTCGTAGCCACCTTTCAGCGGGTTGGTGTCGAACAGGAACGACATCCATGGAATTGAAGGGTCACGAACGCGTAGGACTTCTGCACCACATCCGTCCATACGTAGTTCTTGGACTGATGACTCGACACTAAAAGGTTTTTAGATTCGAATATGGATGAATAAACTTAAAACTGTAGGAAACTGAATCTAGATTTTTGTTCGATATTTCAACAAATAGTACAGATTAGAACGAACGTAAAAATTTTCTAAGGGTATGACACATGAGACATTTTTCCTCCCATCTCCGGACCCCTAGTATACAATATTGGGCCCCACTTTTAAGCCAAAGCGGAGACTTGAAACTGAACAGACCAGTGCGCCGAAAGCCTTCGTTTTTTTTTTGGAAATCTGACGACTTTGTCTAATATTTATTGCTGAAAACGCGCATTTTGTTCTGATCTCGATCTGCAATCTTCAACCAACAGTAGTTTACCTTTTATTCTAAGCTCGGGTAAGGTTGGAAAAACGACTTTTGTTGAGGTCCGAGGTTTGGGAACGAAAAAAAAAAGAAAAGTCCGGCTAAATATTAGACAAAATCGTCTCTTCTGTTTTTCTGAAAGCTCTCGATTCTGTTTTTTGAAGTTTCTGTTAAACTTAAGTTCAAGATCTCCTAGTGAAAACTTTGTATCTCGCGGGAACCAACCCCAGAACTCTGTAATTTCAATGTGGCAGGTACGAAGCACAATTGCGTCTAGACAATGGTCGCACATTTGTGGACAGATGAAGACGCGTTCCTGCGACTATTGATACGCGTGCCTGCCTTCTCGCCATATTGAAATTTCAGAGGCAGGCACGCGTATCGATAGTAACCGGCACACGTCTTCATCTGTCTACAAATGTGCAGGACGTGTTCCCGCCACATTGAAATTACAGAGAAATATGATTCTTCGTACCCACGTGTCACACTCTTATTCTCACTGATTGACAATGAAAACATACTGAATAGCTCCGGCGCTCGGCCGCTGCTCGACATTCGCTTTGATGTGTAGTAGATGCATGGATACTGCCCCGTCCACAATCACCGCGACTTTGCCGAGTTTGAACTCGAACTTGTTCTCGACGAATTCCTTTGGGTAGTTGGTCGGTGGGATGTTCTCCTGTAATTTATTCTTTAACAATTGTTCATTAAAAAGTTTCACCTGATAATCAATCGCTTCAAACAACTTCGCCTTCTCTTCCACCGTCATCGCTTCTTGGAACTGCGATTGCAATCCTTTTTCGTCCTTCTTGTGGTTTTTAGATGCATCTTTGTTATCACCACCTGAATATGACGGTGGGTGTCACAATTTTCAGTTTTCACAATCAGTGATCATGTTCTCCAATTTTCTATTCAGATTTTTTGAGATCCGTTTCGTAACGTATCCGAAGTGGCCAAAAATTTTTGATTTAATTGTTTCTTTGGATTTTTGGCTCTGATTTCCGATCCAAGTCATCTTCCAAGCTATGCGTCGAAAAATTCTGTTTCCTAAATTTTTTTTGAATAATAAAAACGACAATATTGAAAATTCTAAAGTTAATTTTGAAACACAATTTTGACGTTATTTAATTTTTGATTATTTTCGAAAAATGAATATTTTTCTGAAGAAAAAACTCACTTCCGAACCAACTTTTGCCCCAAGCAACCCATCCTTGTGGCTTGTCTTCTTGTCTTGTTAGACCTCTTCGGTCAATTTCCATCTCGGCTTGTTGTCTCGCGACGTTCACATTGAACACGTCGAGACGTTCCTCGCCCAACTTCAACGTTTGCTCGACCGTTGCACCGGGACTCGCTTCTGTCTGCTTCTTGACCCACGCCTCCTGGTACTTCTTGACCAAGTCTCTGTGGGTTTTCATTCGCTCCCATGACCAGTTGTTGCGACGACGGCGGACTTTCTCTTCCAAGATTGAAGTGTAGGCGAATCGCCACCTGAACAAATTTATTTTGCTTTTTTTTTCATCTGTAACTCTGGTGATTAAACATAGACAAAAAATTAAACCTGATTCGACAATAACCTGGAATTCATCATTTTTACCTAATCCGGCCAGAGTTTTACATATTCTGGCCTAGATTACCTGGGTATTTTCGATTTCTAATTCCCTGAGAAAATGATCGATCTTGTCTCGGGGAATCAAAAGCGACAAAATCGAGGTAAATTCATGCCAGAATAGGTGATCTATGTAACAGTCTGGTTTTTCCAGGTTAATATTAGATGAAATTCTGGCCAGTTCTGGTAAACCCGGGCCAGATTAGGTGAAACTCCGGTGAATGCAGATTTTTGTCGACTCGACTGGGTCTATTTTTGTCAGGAATACCTGGATTTTTCCAATTTTCAAATCTCAGAGGTTCTGGAATACTTTTTCTGGAATGTTCTCGAACCCTTGTAAATTGTACATAAGACCAATTTTATGTGAGCAAAGTCTGTTGAGATAGATGCACTTCTCCTCACGACACCTGGTACTTCACGGGCGTACGAAGAGATACAACAGGTTTACCAAGATCCATTATAATCGACGACTTCGACCTCCTCAACCGACCGCAATGCGTATACGACAACAACAAAAGTATACACAAGACGTTCAAAGATAATAATTATCGACCATTGACGTGCTCCAACATGACCATTTCGTAGTTTTTCGACACAATGGCTTCAAAGAACGATCTATCTACAAGGACTGCGATCCCGCCAAGTTCGTTGTTTCACTAATGGCAAAACGCTTTTTCTCAGAGCCAGCAGGCAACAGTTCAAGAAAGTCATTGAGAAGCAGTGGTAAGAAGGATGAAACTAGCTATCAGGTAATCATGTTGAGTTCTTCTTCGTACCGGCTTTTCATTCAAATTCAACGAAGTCAGTGAATCCCATTTTCAAATGTAGCAGAACAGAAATGTGTTTATAGTGAAAAAGTGCAAATAAAACACGAAAAATGTTTTTTGCTTCATGCCGAGTAGATTTCAATAAATGAAATCAAAAATTTCTGTGGTTTTTTTATTGATTAGAACTGAACCTTAATAGAAGATATTGAAGATAAAGTACAAAAGGCGATCATAATGTCATTCTTACACGATTTCCAAGTTTTTTTTCAATATCACCAACCACAAATCCTACAGGAACTGTCAACAGTCGTCATGGTCTACATTCTTGCTTTCATTAACTGGATTTTCGGATGGTTGGCGTATATTCTTGAGGTTTTTGGGGAAAATCTTCAAGAAAATGTGACAATAATTCAGATGATAATTAATTTCTTTGCTGTTATCTATAAAGTCGGCCTTTTCTGCTACAACAAACCGGAACATGCAAAGGTTTCGAAAATTAGAATTCTGATGAACTTGATAACTGTTACAGGAACTTGCCAAAACGACGATTCATCTGATGAAAGTTTCCTATGATGCTGGTCTATGGACCTTCAGTGATATTATTGATGTACGTTCGAATTTTCTGTTCAGTTTTAATGCGATTTTTTCAGATTGCAAAAAATCAGTTCTTCGATCCAATTACAAGAGCTTACGACAGAAACAGAAATTGAATTCAGTTCAATATACCGTATTAATGAATATCTGTTTGTTTTTTTTCGATTCTTATCATTCTTTCTCTTTTTATCAACAAAACCAACGGCAAAATTATGCTAAGTGTCTGATTTCAAATATATCAGACAAGAAAAGGTCAAAATTCCAACTTCAATATGAAAATCAACAAGACTTATTGATGAATTAAGTGAAAAGTGAGTTTCACTTTTTGTTTATGAATGAACCTTGGTACAGGAAGTAATAAAATACAGTAACCCTCATCCCAAAATGAACGTAGGAAAATCGAAACGCCTCCGGCGCGTGACTCACACCCCGTGTTCGAAAACGGACCGAAGCCTAAACCTTGGATCTTTGATATAAAGTGAAAACATTAAAATCAAAAAATCTCCTCTTTGCGGCTTTCTCTCTGAGTTTCAACAACTTTTTAATTGAAAATTACCATTCTTTGTAGTGTCCCTTGAAAACATTCAGCTGTGGTCGGTATTTGAGATACTGCGACGCTTGGTTGAATCTGAAAAAAAGTGGGAAGTGCGTCGATGAATGCAACTACCATACCGTTCTTGAGCTTCCAAGAACAACAGCACATCTTGGTACTGCAGCTTGCCGATGGCCAACGCCAGTGCTTGCATGTCAACACCGAGATCGATCTTCGGGATCTTGTAGCCACTGCCGTCAGTCTCCGGCTTCTGGTTGAGCTTCAACTTGGCTTGCATTTGGATCGGCTCGAGGACTGAAATCGGATCGTTGAGGAGAAAAGTAAAACTGTCTGAATTCCTCAAAACTCTTTCCAAGACGCGAGAATTCAGAAGGTTTAACAAACAAGTTAGTTAGGTATTCCTAATCCAAGTTGAAAAAAAACCACAAAACTTTGAAAAAAAAACAATGCTTCTATAATTTTTTGTTCAGAAGACATTTTCCTCTGACAGTTGAACTTCCATTCCTTTTACGAAACTACAAAACTTTTATTTTTTGAATTTAATTTTTCCAAAGTGCGATTTCGTACAGTAGATCATTAATAAATTGTTGACCATTTTCTCTAATGAGAAAACTAGATTGCTCGCTTGAATGTAACTATCCATGAGGAACAAAAAAGGTCTACTTTGATTGATACTGTGAAAAACATACTGTACTTGTACCCAATCGGCTTGTTCGTTCCATTATGAATCGTCTCCTGGAGCTTTCTCCGAATCTCTTCTTTATCCGTCAAGTCTGATATGAACTTGGTTCCGGAATTCCAGTAAATTGAGAGATTCTGCAGGGTGACCAGCTTGTGAATCACCTTCACTGTTTCTTTGTGAATCGTCTCTTTCCAATTGTCGTCGGTTGTCTTGAAAGATTCAATGAGATTTGAACAGCTTCTCTTCCAGAAAAGTAAAAAAACCCCTATCTTCAATTATTATCATTCAAAATATAGAGACTTCTCCACCAGTTTTTGAGTGTAGCTACGTCAGTTTTTTGTAAATCGTCATAACGAGGGTGCGCGAAAGAGGAATGTATGAAGCACGTAATATTTTTGCCTACAATACGACATTGGGTACCTCTTTCGAGCCGAATCAAGCGTACTCAAACCTTCTAGGTCCTAACTATGAATAAAAGGTACCAAGTCTACACCACCTGTCTTCGAAGCGAAGATAACAATGAGTGACTTGGGCACTTATTCCTAGGCTAAAATCGAAAAACCCACTGCAGGCCTGTCACGACAAACTTCTAAAAAGCAGTACTGCGAGCCTCATTTTCTGTTGAAAAATCACCAATTTGAATCCGCCCTGCGCGTACTGCCTTCAATTCAGAAGAAAAGATACCTTGAAGTCAAGCTTCTGAAGACTGATTCCCATTGCGAATGGACGATCACGGTTGGTGAACTTGTCCTCGAAACGGACGTGGATGTTGGCGACAGAAATCTGAACGTTGGTGATGGTTTAAACTCAGTGTCAGACCCGTGCCGGTCCCCCCTATTTCAGTCATCGATTTATTCCATTAGGTTAATCTCGATCCGATATTATTACAAGTTAATACGAAAAAGTGTACTGAATCGTTTTTATTAAGAATCATTTTTTCATTTATCTTTGTCGACACCTCAAATTTTAGGCTTAGGTAAGGTTCAAAGCACTAGTTAGGTACGATGATAAGATTTGATCAAAGTTTAAACTTGATTATCACAAAAAAAATTTTTCACCTTGTAAGCCCTCCTTGAGGAAATGATTCTTAATAGAAACGATTCAGTACACTTTTTCGTATTAAGTTATTATTACATGAATTCGTGAGAAACTGGAAAAAGCTTGGAGACAGAAAGTAAAAACAAGTAGAAGTCAAGTTATCTCTGTTTAACCGATCCATGTATTCCGTTCTGTCATTGACTTTTTTTCAAATCACGAATTCAGCCCATTTTGACCCCTCTTGTGTACAAAAACCAGGTAAATTTGAAAAATACCTGCAGATTCTTGATTATCTGCGTCACCATCTTCTCGGCAAAAGTGTCCGCTTGTGGATCGGCGACCTTTCTCCGGTCTTTTCTCGCTTGTTCAAGCCTCGCCAACGTTTTTTGCTTGATTTCTTGGGCATTTTTCTTGGCCTGCAAATTTCATTTTGAACACTAAAAAATGAAAACCGGCGGGTTAACAACATTTTCTAGTTCTTCCCTTTCCAACACGTTCGAGGTTCAAACTACAGACTTCAATTTAGAAATTTTACCTTCCGTCTTCTGATTTTTATTGAAAAATGTTTACTTTGGTCTCAATCAAGGCATTCTTTAGTTGATTTCAATCATTACACTAGATTTTTTTGCTCCCGATGACCGCATTGCGCCTGTTGGTATCTTTTACTTTACTCCATAAATTCTGTCCAATTGAATCCTCGTTGAAAATCATATTTTCCGAAATTCTGGAACATTTCTCGAAGAGAATAACCAGTAATGATATCGAAAATTTAGTTGACCACCCTTTTTGATAATTTTACAAGTGAGTCATTTTGACCAACAATCTGCCCGCCCCCGATACGCCCACTTCTGGAACAACCAAGTGATACACTGTGAGTTGTGCAGTAAAGTCAATACTAATGGCATTAAACTTTTGAGCGTAGCAAAAAGTTTTTGGTTAGCGGTCACTTTTCTCATTTTCTGCATAGGCATGCACTTTTGACACATGAAATATATTTCCTTTCATATCCGGACCCTCGAAGGCGATAGTTGGTACCAGAGTTGCACGGAAGTAAAATTTTTCAAAACGGAAGTCGGAAGTGAAAAAAGGACGGAAGTCGGAATTCCGTGCAACTCTAGTTGGTACCACTTTCAAGCCAAAAAGGGGTAACAGAACCTTATAAGGATTGTAAGGATTGCGAAAATACTGTGTTTTTTCCCATACAAAGTAAACCCCACCTTCTCGTCGTTATACACGACTCCCTTGTTGGGAACAACAATGAGGTTGAGGCCATCGACTGTGGCAATCACAGGCTCGTTGTAGAGATTCTTCCATGGAATCTTGAGGACCAACGATTGGAGGTAACCATATTTCAACTTTATCGGGAGGTCCAAATCGTCTAGCGCTGTCTCTTTCACTTGAAGATTCTCTAGTTTCACATCTCCTGAACTCTGTTCATTAGTTCGGATGTTTAAATGAATGAAAAACACACTTAATGTTGTTATAATGGTCATCACAACATTACATTTGTTTTGAGAAGCGTTCTAAAAACATCTCGGTGCACAACAAAAACAACACCGGAGCGACGTTCATTTACTTTCACTTCTGAATGAAGTATAAGTGGTGAAGAATGTTATTGTGCATCGTGTTGATTATTGTGGTTGTTGACAGATCGTCTTGTTGTGACCTGTAGAATTGCACAAGATATATTTATTTTTATTTTGAATAACATTCTTCATCATTTACACTTTATTCAGATTCACTTCTCTTGGAATATTAGACAGAATCGTGTCTATTTTTCTACGTTTTCACTGTTTTCAACTCTCACCTCCCCAGATGCCGATGTTCAACTGTGATGAGTCGAGATTGTCGACGAAATCGCCGAGGAACCGATTCAGCAAATCGGCCACCAACGACTCGAAGACCATCTGCAACGTGTGGAATTGGTTATTATTTGCTGAGTAGACGGAAACAAAATCGATCCGCAATGAATGACAACAAAGTAGACAGAGAGAAGAGGGGGCATGTGAGTCATGGAGAGTTTTGTTGTGTGTAAACTTTTTGAAAAGACACAAATTGATTGTGGAAAACGGCGAATTAGTGGGTTTAGGTGAACTGATAGTCTTAAAATGACCTACTACATATTCATATTGTAGCGTCGCGTACACAAATTGCCAAGAATACGTTTCGAGTGTCCCTACCTTTTGAAATTTGTCTATATTTTGATCAAAATATCGCATGGACCGATTCAAACTGAGTAACACGGACAAAGGCAGACCCCATGTTTGTTGTTGTTGTGTTTTGTTAAGCTTAGGAAAGCTTTGGACATGAGATAAGTCTACAAATAGTACTGATTGGTATCCACAATAAAATTGGGGTCTCGACCTTTTTTGCAATGCCAACACAAATTGATTGTGGTAAACGGCGAATTAAAGGTGGACTGATAGCCTTAAAATGACCCAAGATGCGTTAAACGAGACAATGACCAGAAAACAACATGGAAAACATGTTCCTTGATGTCTTCTATTTCTCTATGTTGGAAGTTTCAATTTTCCAATGTGAACTTTTCTCAATTAAAAAAAACTACACAAGCTAACATTGGTCGTTGCGAGCAATTAAAAAAGATAGACTGTATGAAAACTGATGAATTGAATAGAGATATTTTCGCTCGGAAGACATTAATGAAGAAAAACGTAGAAAAAATATTTTTTAAATCAAATAATAAGGAAATGGAAAAAAACATGAGCCATAGAAAGCATTTCTTTACAATCCATCTCTCATTCAATTCATCACTTTGAACAAAAACAATTTCGCCTGAAGTGAAATTCTGACCGTAGCAATCTAATAGGAAATGTTTAATTCGGGAGAACATATATGAATTGTCTATTTAAAGTGATATTCCAAGTTAAATTACTGAAAACAAGCTGATATTCAACAAATTCATTGAATTTTTTACGATTGAAAACTTATTGCCTTTAAAAAATAGATGATTATCAGATTTTAGACATCCAGACTGAAATTGTTCAAAACAAGTCGATACTCACAAGCTAGTAAACAAGTGAGGTAGACGAGATGTCTAGAAAGAAACAAAAAGGTCATGCATGTTTTGTTGCGTTTCGTTATCACATCAAAAGTGAAGATAAGCAACACAACTACAATGGTAGAAACATCTATCTTTGAGGGTAAACTTCCTCATTTATTTTCTAAAATTATCATTAAAGTTGAAAAAACAACTTTGGTGAAGATCTGAGCTTTGAAAACGCGTGTAAACCAAAAAAAAAATGAAATCTTAATGATCGAAAATTTCGCTTCAAATGAAAACTGTTACCGTGAAAGTAGATTTCTACTTGGGTAAAAGATGCAGTTTCAGAGTTTTAGTTCAAAAAACGGGCCGAACAACAGAGTGTTTGTATGTTTGTTCATGATTGATGTTGAAAGAAACATTGTTCGGAAACATTTCCGATACGTTTTACGAGAATCATATACACCTAGAGACCTTTTCACATAACTTGAATGCTCTTAACAGAGTTTCAAAGCATTTAACACCGGCGTAACCCCAAGTTTTCGTCCAAACATGACATTCCCATGGAATATAATCAAAATTGAAATAGAATCAGCATATGATGAATCTGAATGAGAAAAAACGCGGCATAAGTTTGTTATGGGAAAGTGAGGCACCGCCGGCTATAGAAAACTGATATAGTGACCACGGTTGAGAGGCACAAAGAAAAAAGCGAATGCTGAAGGGAAAAACGCGCCAGTAGGGGTTGTTGTTGTTTACGAACATGAGATGGAAGTCCTTTGCGTGTAAGCAATAGACCTTACTTGGCACCAGCTTCGATTGCTCAAAGTAGGAACAACTGGGCCAGGTAACGTGTGCGCAGTACTTTCACAACTCTACTTTATATCTGTATATTTTACGTGCTGACAATAATACAGCGACGTACCGGTAATAAAATAATTATTTTGTCGGTATGGCGCCATTTTATAACCGGAACGTCGCCGGTACGTCATCATATTTTCGCCGTTTGGTAAGGTACTTTAAGTTCCACCCAACCGGGCAAAAAAATGAACTGCGATTGAATCGGCATGGGACTGATATAGGGCGACAGATGCCCGGGACGATAGTCGGCCATTTACAGTCCATTGCCGGTTCACCCAAAGTTTTGGAGATACCGAATAGCGACAGGAAGGCGACGTACCGGCCACAAATTTATTATGAATCTGGAACATATCTTCAAACCACTAACTCAAAATAAATGAAGACAAATTTGAAATCGTCAGAACCTATTATGGGGTTACAACCCAAGTCTTGCAAAGTTTATTTTCCCGCTTATTTCCATAATTTGACTGGTTTTTTTCAAGATAAAACTATTGTTGGGTTATAATGCTGCAGCCTCAAGAGAATTGGTTTAGTTATATTTCAGATATCAAAGTTGTTTATAGAAATGGTGAGTAGAACTTCCATATGGTCCCCGAGGCGTATCAAGGTGCAAAATCGCATGACTTCAAAAAACCACGACATTTCCATCTTTTCTATCCTGAGTCAACGGTTTAGACTTTCATTGAAATTTTATGTTTATAAACATGGAGTTTACAGTTTATGATGCGTCACCGAAGTAATTTCCTACTGTCTACGAGTGAAAATAGTCTATCAGCTTCTTTAGACGAATGAAATTAGCATTTCGAGAGAAATTGAATCTATAACGTGATGACTAAAACAATTTTTGAGCCCTATTAGTTACTTCTGAGATTCCCCCAACTCTTGCCAACTTTTGATGCACCGCAATGCAGAAAGCTCATTGTCAATCACTTTAGTTGCGAGTTACACAGCTATATATTATAATGTCTATATCAATCAACTTGGCAATAACGGCGAAAGAACGAAAAAAGAGTTCAATCAACAATTGTCGAGAACGGAAGATCATGAATCACAGCGAAACTAAAACTACCAAGAATCGGAAAAGATGAAGAAATTTCAAATACACTTCAAAAAATTACCCGAGAATCCTCCAGAAGATTTCAGTTACAATCCGGACTTCTTTTATAAAATGAAAATAAATGAATTGAGAACTTTTTCACGTTTTGAAAACTGAGCTGGAAGTTAGATCTTTCAGTTCAGTCGCATCCAACAAGGATAATGGAAACTGTGTAGTAAAAAAAACCACGATTCATACCATCATCTCAAAACCACGACATTTCAATGTAGAACTCAATCCAAAAAGCAATAAGTTTGTACTAACGAATGTTTCCTAGGTCGAGGTGAATATTTTGTGTTGTTTGATGCTTATAAGTGAGTATGAATCGTGTTTTTAAAAGAAGAAAAAAGCGAAATTTGAAAATTTGAAAAACAAAATTCGAAAGTGCGCTAATGAGAGAATGGTTGACAAAATTTAACCGGAAACCGCGTTTCATTTTGGTTACTGTAATGGGATTGCTCGCTTATTTTGTTTTTATTTCTTCTCAAACTACACGGCACGAAGTTTTGGTGAATTATTTGTTTATTTGTCATAGAATTGCTTTTCTATGATTAAAATAGAAATCAATCTCGATCAATATCGATTTCCCACCAATTTCTGATCATTCCCCCAAGTGACCTCCCGACCCCCTCAGTAGTGTCATAAGTAGGAACATGTGACGTTCTGGCACTGGAATGCAACTGCTTGGCAGCTGCTGTTGTTTGTTGCAATTCTGTCAAAATATTCATTTGTTTTGTACAGAAAAAGAAGATTATGTATGAAAGTGAGTACAATTATTAGTTGAATGGGTTGGTTTTGCCTTCTTTTTGGAGCTGAAACATTGAAAATTGATATAGTCAAAATATATGCCGTTTACCTTTCTTCCGAGGGACAACAGAGTGACGACAACGGAGAAGAGGTCTCTGGCTTCGAAGAGGTCTACAGACTGGAAGGTTTCCTCGGTCAGAACTCCGAACTGCAAGAGGTTACTGTAATGAGCTACAAGATACTGCAAACCTTCTTGGCGGCTTCGACGAAGGCGTTGATGTTCTCAAGGGCGGCGAAGTTGGAAATTGGCTTCTGGATCTTCTTGACTGATCCTGGCTCGATTCCATTGGCGAGTCTGAAATCGAGATTGTGAAGAGTTAGAGAATGAGAGAGAGAGAGAGAGAGAGAGAGAGAGAGAGAGAGAGAGAGAGAGAGAGAGAGAGAGAAAGAGAGAGAGAGAGAGAGAGAGAGAGAGAGAGAGAGAGAGAGAGAGAGAGAGAGAGAGAGACAGAGAGACAGACAGAGAGGGGGAGGGGGAGGGAGAAAGAAAGAGAGAGAGAGAGAGAGAGAGAGAGAGAGAGAGAGAGAGAGAGAGAGAGAGAGAGAGAGAGAGGGAGGAAGGAAGAGAGAGAGAGAGAGAGAGAGAGAGAGAGAGAGAGAGAGAGAGAGAGAGAGAGAGAAAGATGAAAGAGAGAGAGAGAGAGAAAGAGTATCAACCCGTAACTTTTTTCGAAAAAAATTTCATAAAGTTGAATAATCTTATCAAGAAGAAACTCACTTGCAAAGAAGTGTTCCGTCCTTCAAGAGTCTGAAGAAGTTGTCCCTGTCTCCAGACGTTGAGATATTCTCGCCAGACACCTTCTTGATCCACTCCAGCAGCATGGCTCCTTCTTCATCGTTGTACTTTGAGTCTTGCTGAAACATACTTGAGACGGGTTATGTGTAGACGTCTCCTTACCTTCTGTCTGACAGCGAATCCGATTCCTCCGGCGGTGGTGCGGCTAGACATGTTTAGTGAGTGAGTGGGTTACTCTGACCTGGCGAACTGAGCTGTGGATCTTAAATATAACACACGGAACCACGCCCACCCCTCCCACCAACACCCACGATTTTATGATGGTCCGTCGACGAGAGACAAAGAAAATCGACGAGACAACAGCTGATAGATCGCATTAAACCGAGATGCTGCTGACGCGTGGCTGAACAACAAAATCGAATTGTGAGAGAGGGAGATCAACAGTAGAGAGAAGGTTTCGAAACTTCGTCACGGATCAACTCTGAATCATTGCTTTCTGAAAACATTACGTCACACTTTGTCGGATTCGAAAATTGTTATGAAAAGTGTTCTAAGACAGTGCGCGCTCCTTAGAATCTGGGACTAGAACGTGATATGGTGGATTCGACGCCAACTTTTCGATCTTAACCTATAACCTATCTGGAAACGAAATACGGCTGATATGAAGTTCATAGGCCCTCGACAGCGCATTTACGTCATAGGTCATAGATATCAGCCTATGAACTTTATACCAACGGTATTTCGTTTCTAGAGTGGTAACGACCATAGCTCAAAAACAAGGATAGTTCCGCAATTTTTGAAAACGTCGCCATCATTTTCAGCATACTCGAATCCTTGGAGATCTGTCTTAACGCTCGATTTCAGTGACTTGTAACATGTAAGAACTGTTGATAGTAGTCCTGCAGGTTCCAACCAATAGTTTAGTTTCAGGTTATTCTGATGTTCAAGGTCTCGATCAAACAACCAAGCAACACCAGTGTGCATGAATCTTTTTCTCACAGCTGGGTCAACTAAAGATGGGGACCGAACTTCGACCATTGCGCGGCGTGACAGAGGGTGTGCGACCCTCTAAACTACACACTCTTATTGATCGTTTTCTCTTCAACAAGACATCTACAAGTCAACGCTTCCTGAACAATTTTGTAATGTTCCAGAACATTCGAAATTTCGCAACTGCAGTAAAGCACTCAGCGGCACATTACATTACACAAAGTTCCATATGGTTTAAAGAAGTTCTAATTTTAGCAGATTCCATTAGGGATGTTTTATGAGGAGATGGAGAGAGAGAGAGAGAGAGAGAGAGAGAGAGAGAGAGAGAGAGAGAGAGAGCAGAGAGAGGTAGAGAGAGAGAAAGAGAAAGAGAGAGCTCAATAGAAAAATTTATGTGAAGACTCCATAAGTTATCGAAAGAGGGTTGGTTCAGACAAGCCGTTGTTTCTCTATACTCGTCTCCGAATCGTCGTCCTTTCCGTCTACCAAATTCAGACGATCCAGAACCATTTGTCCTTCTTTTTTTCTGAATTCGATCGGTTCACAGAGAGAAGAAAAAAGGAACAAACACAAATTCTCTCCAAATCTCTTCGACGATTTCACAACAGACGATTTCTCCGGTGTGGCCGTTGATCATCTTGAGGAGCTGGAAAATCTCTCTCTCTCTCTCTCTCTCTCTCTCTCTCTCTCTCTCTCTCTTTACCTCTTCTCTCTACCCTCTCTCACTCCTCTCTCTCTCTCTCTCTCTCTCTCTCTCTCTCTTCTCTCTCTCTCTCTCTCTCTCTCTCTCTCTCTCTCTGTGTCTCCTTCTCTCTATCAAAACTCACAATAAGAATATCAGGAGTCATTCTACCCAAGCAAAACTCTGCTAAAAGGGCATCAAACTGTTCTCTGAAGAAAAATTTGGAAAAAAAAACGGAATCATTAACCTGGTGTAACATGTAATCGTCGGTTCATCCTGATTCTCCAAAAACTGCTCCAAGAACTTCAGCCGACCGTTTCTCGTGTTCATGTTCATCACCAAGAAGATGGTGTCTACCAAGGTGACCACGAACACCAACAACAACCACCAATAGAGAAACAGGAAGATCTTCTCGTTGAACATGTTCAAAGTCAGGACACATTGAATTGAGTAACGTTGGAGGTTTCCAAGTACACGAACCTGTAGAATTCTATCTCTCTCCCTCTCTGTCTCTCTGTCTCTCTGTCTCTCTCTCTCTCTCTCTCTCTCTCTCTCTCACCTCTCTCTCTCCCTCTCCCTCTCACTCTCTACCTCTCTCTCTCTCTCTCTCTCTCCTCTCTCTCTCTCTCTCTCTCTCTCTCTCTCTCTCTCTCTCTCTATCTCTCTATCTCTCTTTCATCAACTCACTCACCTGGAAGTCACACATCGCAATACGCGGAAAGTTTCCTAAAGTACGACATAAATTTTGATGCTAAGAAGAAATAGTAGAAATAAATGATAATCTAATGCTTTCAACTGCAAAATTTCTTCGTTCATTTATTTAATTTAAAAAAAAAACACGAGTCAATCTCAGAACTCGGAAGTTTCGGGTGGACCGGCTTGGACTGTAATCGGGCTACTGATGTCCGGGTCCAAGTTTGGCCCATTTACTGTTCAGTGCCGGTCCACCCTAAAGTTTGGAAAAAACGATCCAACCCCAATTTCCGTGTCTGAAAAGTGGAAAACACACCCGAAAGCTCCCAATCGGTTCCGGACATGATGTCGGAGAGAATTCTAGCTCCCCAGTACGGGTCGTTCTGTCCAAGGAACTTGTTGGTCGAGTAGAATTGGAGACATGAATTCGTCATGTACAGTATCTTTGTGACCAGGTACACGCTGAAAAGTGATGTTACAGTATCCTCTTTCTATCTCTCTCTCTCTCTCTCTCTCTCTCTCTCTTTCTTTCTTTTCTCCTTGCTCCTAAAAACGAATGAAGTTATTCTTACTTAGCGATGTATTTTCCTTCAGAATATCCAAAAATCTTTTGAACTCTTGCCAGTCGACTGTGATCGACTGCTTTCTTCATCCTGAGATTGTTTATGATGTGGCGACATATCACGTCGACCTGTTTGCGACGGTCTTCTGTCTGGAATTTGGTATACATAGATTTGAGAAAGGGAGAGAGAGAGAGAGAGAGTGGGGCAAGAGAAAGAAAGAAAGAGAGAGGAGAGAGAGAGAGAGAGAGAGAGAGAGAGAGAGAGAAAGAGAGAGAGAGAGAGAGAGAGAGAGAGAGAGAGAGAGAGAGAGAGGGCAAGAGAAAGAAAGAGAGGAGAGAGAGAGAGAGAGAGAGAGAGAGAGAGAGAGAGAGGGGCAAGAGAAAGAAAAAAGAGAGAGAGAGAGAGAGAGAGAGAGAGAGAGAGAGAGGGCAAGAGAAAGAAAGAAAGAAAGAGAGAGAGAGAGAGAGAGAGAGAGAGAGAGAGAGAGAGAGAGTCGAGAGGAGAGGAGAGAGAGAGAGAGAGAGAGAGAGAGAGAGAGAGATAACCCACATCTGCATTCTCAGCCTTCGTTGGCCGTCTCGACAAGCCTAATAATATTGATTCCAGACTTGGAGCTGAGCATACTCCAGAATAAAACTGGTATGTAGAAAAAACGCGGCTTCTATCGCCATAATGAACGGAGCCCACTGATAGTAAATCAGCTGCTGCGCTATTCTGAAAAACAGTGCACATATCTAGCAAAAAGTCTGACCGATTTCAAACGCGCGCCAGTCGCATTTTTGTAAAATGAGTACGGTAGGAGTCGGGACTCTCACAACAAACAGTTAGATCTTTGTGGATTTAAATCATTATTCTTACTTTCAGTCCATTGAAATTAAAGGCGCATTACTTAATCGTTCTTGTATTCCAAGGCGAAACTGCTTCGGTACTAAGTAACCGATTTACGGAGGGCCAGACTTTTCTACAGGTAGAGGAAGCTATGTGCAGTGTGTCCCATAAGAAATGGAACACAACTAATTTTGTTCCTACCCAAATGTGGATCGAGATTTTTTGATTGGAAATTTTTCACAAGGTAGTCCCTGTTCCATTTTTGCGCGGATCAAAAAAATCATTACATTCAACTGAAGTGTAGCCCCTAAAGTCTGCGTCTACCGAAACTACACGCTCTCTCACTGTCTCACTTCCATTGTAGAAATGGCCGTAGTTGTCTGCGCTTTCTCCGCTTTTCCCCTCTCACATGTTAGCATTGAAATTAAAAAAATACCTGTCTTCAATATTCGTAGGAACGTCTTCATTCGGACGTACCCAGTACGTATTATACACAAAGCAATAATTCTCTGCGTACTGTTCCCACGCTTTGGAGAACTGAAATGGATTATATTTCTCTCTCTCTCTCTCTCTCTCTCTCTCTCTCTCTCTCTCTCTCTCTCTCTCTCTCTCTCTCTCTCTTCTCTCTCTCTCTCTCTCTCTCTCTCTCTCTCTCTCTCTCTCTCTCTCTCTCTCTCTCTCTCTCTCTCTCTCTCTCTTTCTCTCTCTTTCTCTTCACTCTACCTGCTGCGGAACCCAACACTGCAGTGGAGATCCGACATATTGTCGTGCAGTGATAGTAAGTGACATCCCCATGATAATGAGGGTTGAATAGTAGTAGTTGAGTCGGTCCGTTCCGAGATCATCGAGTCTGAAAATGATGTTTCTATCTGATATATGTAGTCTATTATTGACATCTCTCTTCAATGTTACTGTAGGCCAAAACGGTCTTCTTGATACGGTAGTTTTACTCAAGTCTCGATTTTAAGTTATAGGCTGCATCTTCAAGCCGAAATATTTACTTATGGTTCACGCAGTTCATCCCACAATGTATCACTTTTGGTCATTCGAAAAGTTCGCGTGTCGGGGCCGAGACGACCTGGATGGTCGGTAAAATACCGCTTACTTTCAAAACTATCAAATCAAAAGCCTCATTACATTTTTTGAAACATTTTCGATATCACTACAATGTTATAGTTTTCTATAAACTAAAAACCCTATGATATGAAGTTCATAGGTAGTTGCAACTGATATCTCAGAAATACACGGAAGAAGTGTCGATAGGAGCGAAAAAGTTGAAAGTACTGATTGGGATGGAATGACTAGCGTTTTTTGCGACCTTTCCTACTCGATTTGTGCACGCCATTCACCTACCTCGGACGGACCGACGAGAACATACTACCGAGCATATTCATCTTGGCTTAATGTTGTTCTTGTCTAATTTGGAAAGAAAAAAGGGGGTAAATTGAGTGTGTGTGACGCAATGGTATATTTGTGTTAAAAGACACACTGGAAAGGATTATCACTGTAAGTGGCCCTTGTTGCTGCTGGTGATACTCGTCAAACAACCCTCGACCGGACGGACTGCCACCACAATGTATGTGAATGTTCTTTCGCCTCCCCACTGTACTTGCTGTAAGCCGCCGAGTTGAGAACATGTATCAGTGACGTGGATGGTGACGTGGCTGGATGAGCGTGGTTCGGTGACGTGGCTGAATCAGTGTGCTCCAAGATGTGAGTGCTTAAGAGAGAACCAAATTCGAACTTTTGCTTTTTGATCAAAAATATTTTCCCATGACAGAAGTCAATCTCAAACAACGTCTCCGAGCTAGACTGAAAATAGGGTCAAACTCGTGTCATCTAAAGAGCGGTAATTTGGCTAGTTTCCAATCATTGGCAATCGCCTGGAAGTTTTCTCCACCCCATCTTGACGTTGACCATGGTGTTGTTCACATGACTGAATTTATGCTTATGGTGAAATCGTTGTCAGAGATTCACCATCGGATCTAACATCCTACTCCAACAACGTCGTCGGTGACATAGTCGAAAACTCCATCGGAAAGTTGTTTTCAGGATTCATTGTAGAATATGATATCCGTCTTTGGCGACGTCTTCGGAATGTCAGATCTGGTGATAAATTCCTGACCGCGGCTTTATCATAAGAAAATATTAAATCATCCGATCAACACCTCCGTTAAAGTCAAGAATCCATATAAGACAAAGCTCATTTTTTTCAACAATCAGTTTGAAAATTTATTCTCAGTTAGAAGGAACAGAATATCTTGAAAACAATAAGTAATCATTTCGCCAACCAATGCAAGTTAGGAGGTACCGTAAGCATATAACCATGGTCGTAGATGTAAATTCTCTTATCGTATGCGTTGTACGATATCATGTTTGCGTTCTTATACAGATTGATCCATTTGATATTCGGAGTCGAGTAAGTGAGACGGTAGAAGTCGTACGAGTTGGATATGTACGTCGCTTGGTCCCATGCTGTGTCAACCTTAAATGTCGTTTTTCTACATTCTGTCGTCATTTAGTGTGTCTTTTCTGTATTTTGTCGTAGATTGATTGAATGAGAACTGACACATAGTGACAAATATCTAGCAAAAAGTCAGACCGATTTCAAACGCGCGCCAGTCGCATTTTTGTAAAATGAGTACGGTAGGAGTCGGGACTCTCACAACGAACAGTTAGATCTTTGTGGATTTAAATTATTATTCTTACTTTCGGTCCATTGAAATTAAAGGCGCATTACTTTTACGTTTTTGTATTTCAAGGCGAAACTGCTACGGTACTAAGTAACCGATTTACGGAGGCCAGACTTTTTTAGAGGTAGAGGAAGCTATGTGTAGTGAGAATCCTCTTTGAGAATGATTCCGGCCTATTGAAACTTCAATTTAAAAATTATAATTAAATTTAAGCTGTTAGGTTAGGTATGGGCCAGCTTACGGTCCAACCTAAGCCGGTAGAAAGTCAGTGAATATTACTAAATGCCAAGTTATTGAAATAATGTATACCAACCAGATAGATACTTCCACATATGACAAAACCATTTGCCACGTTGGAATGATTGATTAGGGTGAGATTGAAGACATCGTAGACGGTCAGATTGTTGATGTCCACCTTTGCGACAGAAAGAAACTGCTCCCTCTGGTAGTGGAATATCACCCACAGGGCATTCTCATCGATCGCCAGGTCGAAGTAGGTCATCGAGTTGTTGTACAGGTACTTAATTTACTTGTTAAAGTGTGCCGGACACGTGGCATTCTTGTGCCCAATATGCGCTCGTCCACCAGTGGAGAAAAGGAGACTAGTGCTTGCCTCAATCTAGAGTGAATAGCTTTTCCGGAAGAGATAGTCTTTTGTCTTCTCTTTGATAACTCACATCATCGCCTCTGTAAGCCGCTCCTAACAACTCAATCTGATGGTACTGCTTCATATTGAGGTCGTACTTCGCTATGATTGGGTAACCAGCTCGATGGTAGAAGATGGAAGAGTTGAAGATCGCATGGTTGGTTCCGTCGAATACATAAGGAAGTCGATGTCTGAATTTCTCTCTCTCTCTCTCTCTCTCTCTCTCTCTCTCTCTCTCTCTCTCTCCTTCTCTCTCTCTCTTTCTCTCTCTCTCTCTAACTCACACTTTGCTGACGTAATCTCTTCTCATGTCAGCTTCCGACTTGAACTCGACCAGTTGTTGCCCTTGGAAGTGATTCATAACATATCTTTTCTTTGCGTCCTGAACTTAGCGAAATAAAAATTCATAAGATCTTATGGATCTTATACAGTTTTCATCGAACCGCCAAAGAAAAGAAAATAACAAAAGAGCTATTCACAATCATTGCCTAGGAAATTTGCCGCCGACCAGCAGCGGTTTCTGCCGATCTTGCTTAGCAGACCACCGAATCGTATGAAATTCAATGTTTTTTTTTTTCAAAATGACATTTTATAAGCAAAAAACTGACATCTCCAGTGGCAGGATAAGAGTCTCGCATCCAACTACCATAATATGTCGTTGAATGAGAATGGAAGACTGGCTTGCCGACGGACTTGAGCTTGCAGTCTGTAACATCATCTAATGAAAAGGGTTATTTGGTTGAACGAAAACGTTGTGGAGACTCTGCACCCTCTCCTTTGAACGCACTCTTTCGCCGTTGACGTCTGCGTCTAACGATAGTACACGCTGTCTCACTTTCCCTTTCAAAATGTCCGTAGTTGTCTGCACTCTCTCGCCCTGTCCTCCCTCTCGCATGATAGCACAAGCAGATGTATTGTGTCTTTCGCGTCATTTTTGCAGCTTATAGGCGGCAGATTGAAGCGGTCTAAACCCATTCCGACTCTTGACTCCCATTTAAAAAATATTATTCCCGACTTTTGTCAAAATACTCAGTTTTTGTAATAATTATGGCAAAAAATGTGGAAAACTTACCGAATTCCCAGAAAACAGTGAAATCTTCCCAGTTTTCTACCTCGTTCCAATCTTACCTCTTTTTTCCTCAAACTTTTTCTCACCCTCACGCCATCTGATAGGTTCTGTTGACGCGGTCAAATCCTACCGCGCGCTGCAGCGCGGCTTGTTATTCAAGCTTGGAACCTTTGCAACAGTCAAGAAAAATGGTATTTTAATTGAAAAGTCAAAAATAAACGAACGAGCAGTGACCCCCTGAATGTAGGCAATCTGTGTGGGTTCTTCCTCTTCAACCGTAAAGTTCTTGATGCACATCTTGATGCATGTGTCTACTTCTGTGTTGTTACCAAGCATCTGAAAGTCGACAAATGAATTACCTGCTTTTGACACAGATTTCGATATCTCATCACTTCTATCGCACAGTGTATCAAGATCAGAAAAATCGAGGGGCGGAGTCTCGAATCAGTCGACCCCAATTAACATATTCAACTTTCGCTCCGCATGACCGCGTTTCGGTCGAGGAAACTAACCAGTATCGAAAATGTAGTTATGCTCTTTTGAGAAGCAACTGTTCTCGGTCGCCCCGCCCCTGACACGCCCACTTTTAAAATGACGAAAAAACGATACACTGTGTATCGTTCCCTACAGTGTCAAAACTGAATCCGAGAGAAAATGAAAAAACTCGAACATACAAGGTGCTTACAGAAAATAGAAAAAAACTATTCCCAATAAATTGGCGAAACCCGCGTACGGTCCACGACTGACCACAAGAGAATTGATCAGGAATATTTGGATCGATCAGAGCCCAAATTATAATTGACATGTACAATTTTATTGTGTTTCAAGCTGTAGTTATTTGGAAGAGGAAAAATAAGTTTTTGTTATTCTCACTACTGAAGCAAATTCTATAAGATACGTTTCAAGATAGAAACTACCAAAAGTGCACTAGGCTCTTGAACAAACTGACTTTCAAATTTGGCGATCTAGTGGATTTTAGTGCGCTGAATCTAAAAACGTCAGTTCCGCTCTATTTGGTCCTACCAGAGTCTCGCAGTACTGTTTCAAACTTTGCATTTTGTTTCAACTTAAGTGGTCCATTAGGAGCCTAGCGCACTTTTTGGTCGATTTCTTGTAAAACGTCTCACACTACGAAAAAATAGCAAGTTGAACGAAAAGAACCCAAACCTGTTGAATGAAATAAGGAATCGGATTCTTAGTGATCGAGGGCAAAGTTGTTGACGGCGTTTCTTCGGGTATCGGGCATTTCATTGGCTCAAC
>OZ022254.1:3982158-4052158 GCA_963978915.1 Caenorhabditis parvicauda
GATTCAGTTGTTCTTCCACCGCAAAGAACACTCCGCGCCAAGCCATTTAATAAAAAGTGTCAGCGGCAGATTCTCAAGGGATTAGCAACTGAAAATTAGCATTTTCTGTGTGTTAGATCACTCATCTCGACCATCCAACCCTCCCCCCACTTGTCATAAACCAAATTAATCACAAAAGCGGTCGTCCTAATGAAAAGTGGTGTATTGGGTGTCAGCAGATGGTGCTCAGCACACCAATTTGGCGCAGAGAGCGGCTCGAGCTGAGCTGTCACCAAAATGATGTAACTATTCTGACCAGCATATGATTTTCAGATGGAAAGAACATTATCCATAGGGAGAAATGAGTCTGTTTTTTTTTTCAGATGTTTCCTATCAGTGACACCAAGTTCTAGTCGGGAAGAATATTTTTTTCCTGCTGCGAAAAAATTCATGTGCTTCCTACAAATTTGAATTGTTTCAAAAAGTGTTCAAAAATGCATTCCAGTCATTCCCAAACTAGGTCAGATAGGACCTAATCAGAGTTGCCAACTCTACAAACGAAATAACGCTGATATGAAGTCCATAGGCGGTAGATGTCAACAACGAATTTAGGTCATAGGTCATTAGATATCCACAGCCTATGAACTTCATAGAACATCTATCATAAAATCTATCAGAAGCACATGAACTTAGCAACGGTGATTCGTTTCGAGCTCTTCCCCCACAAGTCCGTGAGAGACCTTTTATATAATAAGCTTAGGTTAGGTTGGGAGAACAACTTTTGTGAAGAACCAAGTCTTGGATACCGAAATTAGGCATTTAATCAAGCAAATATGATGCCGTGAGGGTCGGCAGATTATGCCGTCTGCTTTCCCCACAACTCCGTTATAACGTACCCAACCTTTGAAATCAGAAAAGTGCTTTGGAGTCGATTAGCATGCAAATGAATAGAGAAAGACGTCCTGAGGCAATTGGAAAGTTGATTACATTTATGCGAACCTCTTAGCCGCACCGCTAATTTGGACCTCGCGCGAGCTCGCGTCGTGTTTATGGTTAGATATCGGATTTCATCTTGCAGAAATAAACAGCCGAGATGAGGAAATAAACACCCCCCATTGTGAAACTTGACCAACGATGACAAGGGCGAAACCCGCGAAAGGTCGGCGACTTGATCTGACTGAATTTGGAGTGGTGTTCCGAAAAGTAGCTTTACTTGAGCTTCAACTTTTTTAACTTCTCAAAATATCTAGTAGAGTCGAGTTCTGTGAAATCGGCGACACATAATGGGTAAAGCGTTTTGAAAAAGTGGTTTCATATGAATCTCGAATTTTTCTCAATAGAAAAGTCCTGAGAATCCGATCCAATCGGCGAAACCCGCAAAAGGTCGGCGACTTGGTCGAGGGGAGTCTAAGTGAATTCGTAAACATTTTTGAACGATTTCAATTGAAGATCACCTGAGAAGTGGGGTCACGATCTGTAGGATTTAGCTGAACTATGTTCACTGGATTCACATTCAGTCGTAGTTTTCCTGGATCAAGTCGGTTCTTTTCTGGATCCAGTCAGCATTTTTCTGTAATCAGTTAGCCTTTTTTCGGGTCCAGCCGGCACTTTTCAGGATCAGGATTTCAGATTTGAAGCTGTTCAAAAAATCCTATAAAACCACTTTCAAAGACGCTTCGGTTTTTTTATCCATTGGGTATTCAGATTCCACTCGATGATGTCGCCGACCTCCCGCGGGTTTCGCCGATTGCATGCATCAGTGATGACTGATAAGCGGTGAGAATCCTTTGATGTCTCTATTTCTGTCCTGTCCGATACTAAAATCACACGAGTGTGGGGTCTCCTCTCCTCCTTTGAAATCCCATTCGGTTGTAATAATGGCTGCTGACATCGGTCTATAAACACTCACGCCCCGGTGTTGACAAGTTGTATCAAACCTGGACGACGACGACGGAAATTGAATTAATTTCATTTGAAAAAGTCCAAATATTCGCCTAATTTTCAAAATCAACTCAAAAATGACTCAAATCGGCCCCTTGTTGAAAGTGTTGAAACACCTATAAAAATAGTAGATCTAGCCCCTACGCTAACCTACCCAGGCGAAACTTGAATTCCCAAAAAAGTCTAAACTCCTCAAACCATTGTAGGAACACGCCCCCTTAACTTACTTAGGCTTTTGGTCAAGAATCAAAGTAGGGGTGTCTTGTAAGGGGGCGGGGTCATGACTCCGCCCCCTCCTACCCACTTTGACGCAGCTCGCTTGCAACCACCTAGAGACACTAAGCACCCGAAGATATGAAAGCATTTTTTGGCCCCTTCTGCTATTTGATTTTCCTGTTCGTTCACCGGTCAGAGGGTAGAAAGACTGAGAAAAACTCGTTCATCGATGGTTTGTTTTTTTTTCAACAAAAATTTTCGACAAATTTCTAGTCATTCTGTTCATTTTCCCACAAAAACAAACTGACTATATATTTTTGGGACAATCGTGATGTACAAAAGTCGACTCTTATTATGGTTTTCTAGTCATTTTCCTCATTTTTCACATTTATTCTTGTGGCACAAGCTTGAGCTATATAACTCTTATAGTCAGCAATTCATTACATCCCAAACCAGTTCTATGGTCGTTATCGATAAGGAACGGAAACGAGATAGCGTGTTTAGGGTGGTTAGGCGGCTAGGGCAAACTTAGGGTCGATAGTTTAGTCCTTGACTATCCTAATTTAAAATTTGAAATATATTTTCTCTTTATCAACCATAACAGTATTCTTTCAAGTTGTGTATCATTTTCCATGTACTGAAACCCCGAAACTAGTTTTGTTACATTTCGCTAAGCAACCAAAGGACTGCTCGCAAAAATCCCAGTGAGAACATATCCACATTGAAATCGGATCCGGGGGCCCATGGCGTGTGAGCTTTTCCAAGGTCGGTAAATCCACCCCCCAAAACACTTTAGTTTGTTGACAAATATAGTAGTGAAAGTTTGTTGTTAGAATGCCGCAGGATTATTAAACGCGTTACTATACGCTTGTGTTCGATGTTCACCTGGGTTAGCTGTAAATTTTGATGAAATGAGTTATTGTCCGACCCAAACCGGTTATCTTCGTACTCGATGCTAGAATTTTGAGTTCGCGCTTTATGAAAACTGATTAAAGACTAGCTATTTCCACAAGTTACTGCCGGACCTAAACGGTTACCCACATAGCTCCATCTGTGGCTTCTTCGATTGGATGAGTCTTAAAATTGATAGACTTCAAGTTTTGTGAACATTTTGAGTTTGCGCTTTGTGAAAACTGATCAAAGCCCAGCTCTCTCAAGAGTTACTGCCGGACCTGAAACGGTCCCCCCCCTATCCTTGGCTCCTTGAACCGAGTTAATCACAAATTTGATCTACAATTGTTTATGAGTCATGGACGATGAGTCGAGAGAGAAATTGTTTTATTGCTGACGGATACTCCTCTAGCTCATTAACTTTTCATTGCTTCGTGCTACTTATCCAATTACAACGTCTTTGTCTTTTTCACCAAGAAGAAGGAGGTTAAGAAAAGAAACGTCTTTAACTCAAGTGGTAGAACGAAGTTATCAACACTCGAAATATGACCTCGTGACCATAAATTTTTGAGCGTAGCGAAGATTTTTTGGTTAGCGACGCCAATTTTTTAAAAAATATTCATTTTCTTTATAGGCATGCACTTTGCTGACAAATGAAATATTTTTCTTTCCATATCCGGACCCCTGGTGCATGGTATCACTCTCAAGCCAATAAATGCCGCAGGTTCGCTAGTCCCAAATTCAACCTAAAATCGAAAAATCAATTTGAAAAAAATTTGATTTTTGAAAAATTGTATAAAAACTTCGGATTGCTAGTTTATCATTACGATTACTGAGAGAATTTTTTCGAAGCCTGAAAAAACTAACACTACTATTCACTTTGACAATTGTATCCAAAATTTTTACATAAAATTCTTTAGTTTACTAAAGCGTATGAAACGTATTCTCTAAAGTTTACTCTAAACTCTTGAACAGAGAAAAACAGGGATCCCGCTTCAGGTCGGGCACCCAACTTTTCCATCCAATCAGCTTGTTATTCACCAGCCCCGTGGACCCATTCATTCATGAATCGAAGCGTTTACGTTTCTAATTGTAAATTACATGGTTGACAGATGTTGCAAGGTCTGCTCGCGCACTCTACTCACTTCCCGCGCAAAGTTGGCGCATTTGAAATTGGCGGGTTCGCCATGGTGTCGAGAGAGATCTAGATTTTTAGGGGGGAAATATTGAGGAGTGGTGAAATGAAACGTTCATAATCAGCTGACCATTAGGGAAAAAAGACAATTTTTCACGAGAAGAACTACAAACTAAAGATGTTCCATAATCCGACTCTATTCTTACCTAGATACTTTTCACTGTCCACTTTTTTCAAGAGAGATCTAGATTTTTAGGGGGGAAATATTGGGGAGTGGTGAAATGAAAACGTTCATAATCAGCTGACCATTGGGGAAAAAGACAACTTTTCACGAGAAGAACTACAAACGAAGGATGTTCCATAATCCGACTATATTCTGATCTAGAGTGAAGATATTTTTCACTGTCCACTTTCTTTATTTTTCACTTTTTTTTCGTAGAAGCCGACATTTGAGTGATGATATTTTATTCCCGTTGAGGGAGAGAGAAGGGAGAAATGAAGTTTCGAACTAGCTATGTTTAAAAATGATTCTGACTCTTTCACAGTCAGAAACTCCCAATTTTTCCCGCTCCCGGGATCAAGTTGACTTTCTATGTAGAAAGAATCTGATTTTTGCCGGATAAATTCAAAAAACCCAATTTCGCGCCAAAAACAGAGTGACTTTTCAGATGCGCGATTGATCCAACTTCAGAATGGTGAATAAAACTGCTTTATCGTACGCTAATAACCAATTGCTTCGTGGAGCTTCGTCAAATCCACAGAAATCATTACAAAATACCGTTTACAGGTATTCTTCGAGAATCCCTACGACCCAACCGTGTTCAAGCCTGTGATGGGGAGAGGATAACGTTGAACTGCCCTAGGAATACCCAGATTTTGGTCCAAACTGGGTAAGATTTGTGCTTTTGCTGGTCGAAATTTGGATATTAGAGAATTGTGGTAGAAAACTGGGAGATAAACCTGCTCTGGAAAGTGAACCTGCTCTGGAAAGTCAACAAGCCACACAGCTAATCCTATCACTGTTGATTATTCTGAAGTGCTATACAGTCGTCTCATCAAAAGATATTTTCACTAACGTATGCGGGAAGGTCGCGTGCAAGTTGAATACATTCCACTATTGCGTGTTGTCCGATAGCCGTTCGTTATAGTTGGGAGAGAGAGAGAGAGAGAGAGAGAGAGAGAGAGAGAGAGAGAGAGAGGGAGGGAGAGAGAGAGAGAGAGAGAGAGAGAGAGAGAGAGAGAGAGAAAGAGAAAGAGAGATAGAGAGAGAGAGAGAGAGAGAGAGAGAGAGAGAGAGAGAGAGTGGAGAGAGAGAGAGAGAGAGAGAGAGAGAGGGAGGGAGGGAGAGAGAGAGAGAGAGAGAGAGAGAGAGAGAGAGAGAAAGAGAAAGAGAGAGAGAGAGGGAGGGAGAGAGAGAGAGAGAGAGAGAGAGAGAGAGAGAGAGAGAGAGAAAGAGAAAGAGAGAGAGAGAGAGAGAGAGAGAGAGAGAGAGAGAGGAGAGAGAGAGAGAGAGAGAGAGAGAGAGAGAGAGAGAGAGAGAGAGAGAGAGTGGAGAGAGAGAGAGAGAGAGAGGGAGGGAGAGAGAGAGAGAGAGAGAGAGAGAGAGAGAGAGAGAGAAAGAGAAAGAGAGAGAGAGAGAGAGAGAGAGAGAGAGAGAGAAGAGAGAAGAGAGAGAGAGAAAAATTTCAGGTTCTACGGTCGAGTCGTTCCAGAGAGCCAACTTTGTCCTCCAGTAAACGGTCCAATTTCCTCATCCAGCAATTATTATTCAACATGTGACGTCATCCAGGCGCATACGGTAGGTCAAATTCATTAACCTGTCGATTTACGAAAGTGTTGCTCCAAACCAAACCTTCGTTAGTGTGTAAAAAATGAATGATTATGAGACAGAAAATATGACACTCTGCGTTTGATGGATTAGTATGTGTAAGTCCAACAAACGACGTTTGGACCTCTGAAGGGGAAGGGGGGGGCTAAGGGATAGTTGTAAGTACCTTAAGGGGGCTAAGGAATATTTTCAATCATCTTAAGAGAGCTGAGGGACATCTTTTTCAATAACCTTAACCTTAATCTGGAACCAGACGGATACCGTTTTTGATAAGGGTGTCCGATACGGTAATTTTTTTGTATTCCGTTTGGATCCGTACAGACACCGGAGGTTTTCCCTGAGAGAAAAGTAGGGATCCAGCTCTTCTTCCAAACTCGTGAACTTTATTCAAACCAGCAAGTTCTATCGCACCTAAGTGCACTGTATCACTTTCAGCCGTTCCAAAAAGGGGGCGTGTCGGGGGCGGCCAGACGGTAGGCCGAAAATCGCTAACTTCCAGAAAAGTTGAACACATTTTCAATATCATCACTGGTTTTTCTTCGCGGAAGAATAGGGCAATTTTTAAGAAGGGACAAATGCAAAAAATTGTTTTCAAACAATTTCAAACGCGCGCCAGTCTCGTTTTTGTAAAATGAGTACGGTAGGGTTGGGACTCTCACAACGAACAGTTAGATCTTTGTGGATTTAAATTATTATTATTCTTGCTTTCAGTCTATTGAAATTAAAGGCGCATTACTTAATCGTTCTTGTGTTTCAAGGCGAAACTGCTACAGTAATAAGTAACCGATTTACGGAGGTCAGAGTTTTTACAGAGGAGGAAGCTATGTGCGCTGGCTGACATTTGTTCTGGTAATTTCGGACCACCCTGATCATTTGAATACATTTTTTCAATGATTCTATTTCATAAATTTTCACTTTTAGAGAATCTCGGAAGTTTGCGACAAGAGACGGAAGTGCTCAATAGTAGTCGACTCTCACACGTTTGACGACGACCCGTGTCCGTCTACATCGAAGTATCTCCAGATGAGCTATGCGTGTCTTCCAGGTATTTTCTAAGTCATTTTAGGCTTAAGCTTAAGCTGAACCAAGTCGTCTCGATTTTAAGACTATAGGCTTGAAACTTTTCAAGTACGCCAAGTTACACTTGAGACCTTTGGAGTACTTGATTGTTCAATTTATTGAAGCAACACCTCAGAACTAAAAAAGGTCTTAACTTACCTTATCGTTGAAGATCTACATAAAACTTATGAAATATTCATTCTGAAAGCTTAAATTCACTATTTTTCTGATTTCTTCAAAATATCTCGCTTGTAACAAAAAAGAGCGAAAATTTTAATAATGAAAATTACACAAATTTTTCTGCTGAAGAACACTAGCTAAGTCTCTCCCAAGAAAAGCTCGAGGTCATTTACGATTTAGAGCAGATTTTAAGGTTTTAACTAAGTGCGCGAGCCCATAAAAGCCCTCAAAACCGACTAATCTGCGCAAAGTGACTTTGAAATTTTCAGTGTCGTTCGACGATGAGACCTTCTGCTCGAGTGATGAAATGCGTCTTGAGTGCCGAGAAGGGAGAAGACTCGCCGTTTACTCGGCGGTAATGGAAGCGTCTCCGAAGTGCTCACTTAAAAACAACACCAGTCATCGGGGTTAGTAGTACTATGAATTTGTTGAGAAAACGAGGGAGGGAGAGAGAGAGAGAGAGAGAGAGAGAGAGAGAGAGAGAGAGAGAGAGAGAGAGAGAGAGAGAGAAGAGAGAGAGAGGGAGAGAGAAAGAGAAAAAGAAACTAAAAAAGGAGAGAGAGCGAGAGGAAATGTAAAATTTTCCTATTTTTCTCTCTCTCTCTCTTTATTTCCACTTTTCCTTTTTCTCCCTCACTTCCCTTCTATCTTTCTCTCTCTCTCTCTCTCTCTCTCTCTCTCTCTCTCTCTCTCTCTCTCTCTTTCGAGGGAGAGAGAATGAGAAAAAGAAATTAAAAAAGGAGAGAGCGAGAGAAAATTTAAAATTTTCCTATTTTTCTCTCTCTCTCTTTTTATTTCCACTTTTCATTTTTCCCCCTCACTCCCCTTCTCTCCCCTTCTCTCTCTCTCTCTCTCTTTCCCTCTCCTTCTCCCTCTCTCTCTCTCTCTCTCTCTCTCTCTCTCTCTCTCTCTCTCTCTCTCTCTTCTCTCTCTCTCTCTCTCTCTCTCTCTCTCTCTCTCTCTCTCTCTCTCTCTCTCTCTCTCTCTCTCTCTCTCTCTCTCTCTCTCTCTCTCTCTCTCTCTCTCTCTCTCTCTCTCTTAAAACTGGTGGCTGGAAACAATTGGTCAAGAATGGTTAATTTGAAACACTCGAACACGCATGAGTCATTTCCAATTGGTGTTGCTTGAACCACCAATAATTGGTGAGCTCGAAAAGAGGGCGCGCACCACGAAAGCCGGATACCACTCGGGCCCAATTGATTCTTTGGGACGTGTAATTGCACCATAAACGAACAACCCATAAACACCCTTCCATCACCTTATTTGCATGGGAAAGTGGTCAAAAAGGCGGTCAATGGGCGGCCCGATGAAAGAACTTTTGATGGGAAAAAAGTTGCTGTTGACCGCTTCTGCTGCTCTGTTTGTGGAAGGGCCAAAGGAGAGGGACTCGACACCTCTGTTATAAGACTGATCGTAGTCATTCTAGCTTCGCGAACATAATTCCAAGTGATAGGCGAAAAATACAAAAAAAACCTTTTTTGGGAGGGGCTGGAAGAAGTAGGAAGGAATCCACATCTTGAGGGTAATCGTAGTCAGCCTAGCTTCAAGTATAAGGTGGTCTCATAGGTTTTCAAACATGGTGAAGACGATGGAACACCTATCAAAAGCTGCTTCAGAGACCTTGTACAGGAGTTGCGGTCAGAAACAGAACTCACATGTAGGGACACACATAGCTGCCTCTACCTGTAAAAAAATCTGGCCTCCGTAAATCGGTTACTTAGTACTGTAGCAGTTCCGCCTTGAAACACAAGAACGACTAAGTGATGCGCGTTTAATTTCAATGAACTGTAAGTAAGAATCATAATTTAAATCCACAAAGATCTGACTGTTCGTTGTGAGAGTTACCGTACTCATTCTGCAAAATTGAGATTAGAGCGCGTTTGAAAACGGTCATGCTTCTAGCGATATATGTATGTGGGACACCTTCGGTACTCACGCCCAACGCCAGTAATTGCAAACAGAGACCGAACTCTAATGCTTGGAATTTTGGTATGAAGCGCATTTTTCCGTTTGTTACAACAAAAACGACCAGCTGGTCATTTTCTAAACGATTACCTTTTTTCAGCAATAACAGACCAAAGTTGTACCTGACTTATAACTGAACCGATCTCTCCAAAACTTGGTAGAATAGTAAAAAAACAACAATAAATGAGGATTCAAATCATTAGAAAATCATTGACACAAAGGAATTTGATTCCAGAAAATATGGCGCACCCGGGTGTGCACCCTGTATACTCTCAAAATGGATATTTTAAAAATTAAAATCACTTCTGACAATCACTACTTTATTTCTTTTCATTTAGTTCCAACTTCAATTCTTGACAGACCATGTTTCACACATCCCACAAATAACAGATTATCTGAGCAGATGTTCGAGTGCGCGAGGTTAATTATGAGAGCTCTCATCGAATTAGCTGAGTTGAGATGAAATTGGCGATATTGCGACACCATGGTGGATCGGGGGAGATTTACGAGTTACGCAAGAGGGGTGACAGGATTGGGTCGCACAGTTAGAATCTTCAGAATGCTCCCACGACGTCCTTCCAACACTTCTAGAGTCTTGTCACGCAAAATCGGCCTGCACAATTTCAAAGAAGCAACTTGAAAATAAGTGCAAAGACTCGCATCTTCACATCGTTTACATGTGCGGTATGTTTTTATGACTAGTCTCAGCGAACGTGTCAGAGACGAGAAACCGTTTCATGTCACACACAAAATTAACATTTCAGTCAATGAGGAAATTTTCTCCGAAGACGCCATCAAGGGTGAAATACCGTCTTTGGTGAATTACATCAAAGAGTCAAAATCTCAAAAGTCGATGAGCTCGAGGATTGAAGAAGAAGAGTGGGAGAAGCTGGAAGTGCCGGCTGTTCCGGAACCGACTTCAAAGCCGTTGGATATCATCAACAACGATGGTAAGAGAGAGAGAGAGAGAGAGAGAGAGAGAGAGAGAGAGAGAGAGAGAGAGAGAGAGAGAGAGAGAGAGAACATTCAGCTTCCTACGTAACACATGATGAGTATCGAATGGTCGAAGATCCAAAACTCATCAAGACGATCGACGCCAACGTCGTCGGCATCGGACACGACGTCGTTCAGATTGTGACTTTCATCAGAGGTGAGGACACTTGAGAAGTGGAAAAAGAAATCTTTGTGTCTCTCTCTCTCTCTCTCTCTTCTCAATTTTCTCAAAAATACCATAACCATTTGATGGAAACTTTTGTTATTACTCTCTTCTCAATACCGTAACCAGAGGGTAGGTGAACATTTTGAATTGCTGCTTCGATCCCTTGTTGAAGTTTTCAATAGATGAAGGATGTCAGAAAAATCTCAACCTCTTTAACAAAACACTTTTTTCAGAAAACAAAGAAAAGGCTATCACCTGCATGGTTCTCTCACTTCTTCTGGCAGCGATCATCGTTCTATCCACGTGTATAATGAACAAACTGTGTCAGAAAGAGCCCAAGTTACCCAAAGCATCGAGAATGTCAATGGAGACAAGTCGGCTGTTTAGTCCACATTGTGAGTTCATGTCGTGCATATCCGTCCATAAGTGTACGAACAGTAACATTTCATTTATTTATTTCGATTTTTCTGGTGCGCTTTTCAGTTAGTAGAACATCCTTTTAATAACTACAGTGGCCTTACCGTATGCACAGAAATAACAATACTCTGAAACCGAACTTCATAAAAGTATTTCGTTTCTATACTCTATAAACTAAATACCGTTGATATGAAGTTCATGGGTCGTTGATATCTACAGCACATCAACGTCGTAGGCCGTAGATATCAACGACCTATGAACTTCATATCAACGGTATTCAGTTCATAGAGTAGTATGTGAAACAATAACCTTCGGTTTAGATAGAAACTATTAAAATCGCTCAGAATGAAAAGACAAATAAGGACTGATTCATTTCATTCAAAAATCTTATTTAGATGGAGTAGGGACCCCGACAAGTCATCATCTCTGTGACATCGATGACGAGTGCTTCATGAGGTACACACCGTCTGTAGGAAACAAGACGACTTATACTCACTATGACTTCTAGTTTTCATGTTCCTTTCTCTCTCTCTCTCTCTCTTTTTCTCTCTCTCTCTCTCACGGGTTCGAAATGTGGACTGCCATTCACTTTGTATATATCTTTCATGTTGGTGAATAAAATTATTTTGGAGTTTATGAAAATCTCTGGAAATCGAAAAAGTCTAGGCAAACATCGACAAAAAATTAGACCCATCTGAGTCGACAAAAGCCTTGATTTACTAGAACTTTACCTAAGCTTGTCTGAATTTACCAGAACTAACCTGGCATACCTGGAAAAACTAGATGTTTCCCAGTTTACCTGGACTTTGTCGATTCCCAGTTCCCAGCGATGGTAATAGTCGTTTGAAAATTCGGATCCAACTCCTTTGTGAAGCCTTTAATCTGAACCCGAAGACGGAGACCACCAACAATGATTATCCTACGGGAACAGTTTCTCCAATCCCGGGAGGAAGGCCAACTTAAGTCAATATTTTCCCCACTATGAAATTTCCAACTCCTTAACCTATTGTTTAACGCAGTACGTTGTGGTTGTTGACAGATCGTCTTGTTGTGACCAGTAGAATTGCACAAGATATATATATATATTTTTCCAACGTTTCGGCAATCACGCCATCTTCAGGGATATATACCTCAAACTAGGGTAATTAAACCAGATCTTAACGCAGATCTTCACAAAAGTTCTCTTTCTAACCTTACCCAGCTTATACAGGTAAATTACCGTTGACTGCACATTGCAGATCGATGCATGTCGCGGGATTCAAACAATGAAAAATGATGTAATAGTCATTCCAAACACACTTTTCGTTCAAACTTTATTCCAAATGCAGAAAATAGTCTGTTCTTGTTAATGATGGCGTTGTGATGGGTTAGGTAGGGGAAGATGTGGGGTGAATGCTACATTATGGTCACAACCAAAGTCTCGAAATTGGTTACATTCTATCACATTTGTGTGCAGTATTCTGATCATTGCGTGTATGCACCAGGTGTCGAGTTCAGAGTGTGAGTTCGCGTCAGGCAAGAGTGGAGTGTGCAATCACCTGTCGCAACTCTGAACCACTTGCAACGGACATAAATCAATGTGGAGTATTAAAACTTTTGTTCGATGAACCCCTGGCTTCTATTTACAGATAAAATGATTGATTTGGGGGTGAGAGAGGGGAGAGAGAGAGAGAGAGAGAGAGAGAGAGAGAGAGAGAGAGAGAGAGAGAGAGATGGAGGGGTATGGAGAATCAAATTTTGATCACATGTTATGGAAACGGGCTGTTTCACAAGGGGAGTGGTTGGCTCCGCCCACTTAGTCAATTGTTGCGTGTGCTGCGGGGTGAGTGAAAGGGATCTCGGCGCTCGTGTTCTTGCGGTAGACGAAGACCTGTCCCAAGATGAAAATGTCGATGGAGATCTGAAAAGTTGGATAATTATTTCACTTTTTAAATTTCCTCTTTGAGAAATCTGACGATTCTGTCTAATATTCCCAACTTTTTTCCGAAATATTTCCTTATCACAATCTGCAGTCTGCAGACAACAGTAATTACCCTTTTTGGTAATGTCGGAGAAACTTGAAAAAATGAAAAGGTGAATTTTTTTTAATCGTCGGAATTGTGAAGTTCTCGATTATATTTTCGGCTTTTATGCATCGTGAAAAATTCAAGCCAAGGGTTTCACCTTTCTATCTATATTCTACACTCGTGGCCAGTCACCTAAAAAAATTCAAATTTACAAATTTTACCAAAAAAATGAGTTTTAGGTTGTTTCTTAGTCTCGAAAATTGTCTAATTGAAAAGAAATTTTTGAGATGAGGAAGGATACAGTACCTGAAGGATAGCACAAATCCAAAATTGAAGCGGACTTCCGGTCGCCACAAAGTAGCCAGTCTTGGCGAGATCTCCGGCCAGCCAGGCTAGCACCATTGGTATACTGTAAAATTTTGTAATTACAGTAGTTTTGGAAAAAGCAACATTTTCGATATAGATGCTATAACTCTCAGCATATTCAGAACCTAGGAGCTCAACTACTTGGATTTAGGTAGTCACTGAATGACCTTTTTTCAAATTGAGATCGTTTCCGGTAAAGTTAATGATAGAGTCATTTTTCCCTAATATTTTTCACAAAATTCATCTCGCGAGAATTAAAATTTTTGAATGAAAATAGAAAACAGGAGTGAAAAAAGTCAACTGAGTCCAAGACTATTGTAGGCCACTCGTCCTTGGAATAACTATTTTTAAAGGATTTCTCCTCAAAACATCGTGAAATTTTCACAAAGTTAATATCTCAAAAAATGAACTTTTTGAACGGAAGTCGTAATTTTGTGCAACTCTGCTTACTGTATGTAGTTAGGAATCGATAGTCCTTACCTTTCCTAACCTTTAAAATGCTTATATGGGAAGTATATCAAAGCCCAGAGAATCTATGAGGTCTGAGTAGTCTCATAGGTTTTCAAATATGGTGAAGACGATGAAACTACTCTCAGAAGTAACTTCACCGACCTCGTTTAGGAGTTATGGCCAAAAATAAAATTAGCATGTTAGTATACCTCATTCCTTGAGTCGATTTCCTCTGAAGATTCCTAATGAGTTGTGGTGCTCCGAGACTCGCTTCAACAAGCAGCGAGACCATACCGATGACCTCGACGTAGATCTTGTTCTGCAGAGTGTTGATTTTTAAAGTTCACAGCCAGTTCAACGGCTTTTCAATGCGAATTCTGTCATACACAATACTTTTTTTTCTTTCTAAATCGAAATTCATCGACTTTGTCAGATCTTCACAAAAGTTGTTTTTTCAAAATCACATAAGGTAAATTAAAATTGGCTGCAGATTACAGATCGAGACCAGAACATGGCGCGGCACATAGCTTCCTCTACCTGTAAAAAAGTCTGACCTCCGTAAATCGGTTACTTAGTACCGTAGCAGTTTCGCCTCGAAATACGAGAACGAATCAAGTAATGCGCCTTTAATGGCAATAAACTGAAAGTAAGAATAATAGTTTAAATCCACAAAGATCTAACTGTTCGTTGTGAGAGTCCCGACTCCTACCATACTCATTTTACAAAAATGCGACTGGCGCGCGTTTGAAATCGGTCAGACTTTTTGCTAGATATGTGCGCGGGATTCAAAACAGTGAGGAATATTAGACACAATCGTCGGACAACAACTTATTCGCATAGCATACCTCGACAAGCAGATACGTCATCAGGGACCAGAAGGCGGTGAAGACGGCCAAGGCGAGCAGGAACGAAGTGAGGTCGTGCCATCCCCAGAATCCGCTCAGAATGTCTCCTCCTACAACACAATAAGATTGGTGATCACGAGAGTCAGAAGAGACTACAATACGCCTCTAATTTTCAATTCGTATGAGCTCATTCATACATTGGTTCATTCAGTCAAGAGTCATTTCTTTTCTTTTTTTTTCAGAAATTCTTTCCAGTTTACAGTGTTTCAACGATTTGAAAAATGCGAGTGGGCGGAGTCTAAAAAAAGTCAATCGATCCCAATCAATAAATTCACTTTTTTCGCTCCGGATGAATTCGTCTATTGGTATTTTTCCATTTATTTCATGTATTATGTACCGACCATCCTCGATCGTCCCGCCCACTTTTGGAAAGGTCAAAAGTGATATACTGTGCAGTTCTACCCACGTTTCATGATGATGGAGTGGTGTGGTGGACAGTGTTCTCACGCACCGATACATATAGAGTTCGATCCCAGCGCAATCCGAAAAAAAATGAGTGGAGGGAAGTTCTATTCCCATCCCGGGCGATATGTTTCAAACCGACAGGGCTGTTGAATCAAGAAGTTGAAGGACTGCATGATAAGTTGAAGCACACCAGAAGTGAAAATCACACCAGCAAATTTCACCCCCTTCTCTCCCCATCTTCGAAAATTCGAAAATTTTTTTTTTTTTTTTTTTTTTTTATTTTTTTATTTTTTTTTTTTTTTTTTTTTTTTTTGAATATTTTTTCTATATTTCTGGCACTTCCCTAATTCATGCAGTCTTCCATTATTGAAAGCGAGACGAATCCAAGTAAAACGACAAAAAACCTTCTGAAGAAAGTCAACTCGAGACTCATGGCACCTTCTATTTTTTCTCGTGAGCTCAAAGAAAAGCCGTTCTCTAGAACTGAATCAATATTTCATGATTGTTGCTTTTGAGAATTCTGCTTCTTCTGTGTCACTTCGAACTATGAACTGGCGGCGGGATGGGATGCACTTTTCGGATGAAATTCCCTCATCTGAAGCGCGTGACCATTTGTGTACTTTGTGTGGATAAACATTCATACAAGTCGGATTGCAACCTGACCCGGCTAAAACTCATCCCATTTCATTGTGTCATTTTGTTCCTGGTTTTTGAGAAGTTGGTCGATCGTCGTCATTCCGCTTCCGGAAAAAAAAACATTTTTTTCATGTTGTCTTACTTTCCTAGCTCAATATTAGCGTATATTTTCTCAATGACTACAGTAAGAACTTGCAAAGTTTTTGCAACCCTGCATCAGAAACACTTCTGGTTGATCACTCAAGTTCAGTTCAGTTTTTGGAGGTAAATCCGTGGTGTTCAAACTGATATTTTCTCCGTCAAAAATCAACATCTTCAAGCATTTTGATCACTAAGATATCCTGGCTACGTTCAACTCTTCAAGGGTCGATTCCTGGAGTTTAAACTACCGTCTTTCGACCAGTATTCGACACTGGTATCATTACTTTAGGAAAATCTCTAGTCAGTAAGATAAACGAGCTACGCTCAGCTCTTCAAGGGTAGATCCCTGGTCTTTGAACTACTCTCTATAGACCGATACTCGAAACTTCTCTTACAGCTCGAAGAACATCTCTGTTTAGCTCCGAACGTAGATCTCTTGTGTCTAAATTAACATTTCTCGACCAGTATGCGACACTTGTATCCCTTTTCGAAGAAAATCTCTATCAAGCAATAAAACCGAGCTACGTTCAACTCTCAGATCCCTGATGTTCAAACCGCTGATCTTCGGCTATTTCTTGGATGGGGCCTCTTGCCCTTTCGCCCTCCTCAATCAGAACACGACCTGAGGCGCGTGAACTTGCAAATTCTCGAGTTGAATTGAATTGTGTGCGCTTGTGTGAAGCGAAGAGCCGCTTGTGCGTGTGTCTGCCTTTACTTCAAACATCTTCACTACCTCCGTCTCGACTGCATTGTCAACCACCTTGCCAGTTATAAATTACCATTAGAGGTGTTCGGACTCGCAACAGGCCCTCTCAAAAGACTTCCAGTCGCTTCAATCGGATTAGTCATCACTTCGGCTTCGCTTTTTCCACTAAACCGAGACAGCTCACTCTTATATCGACACAAATTATGTAGCGATACATTTTTGCACAAAATCAATGAGCAAGGGTTCATGAAGTCGAAGCTTGTGTGAACGAGGTTCAAATATCTCACAGTCGATTGAACTTCAGGCTAGTCTCTAACAACAATAACGTTGTTTGTGGTTCTTTCTCAAGATTTCCGAAAAGTTTCTCTTTTTCAGCGACATGGTGTTATGGATAGTCTTCCATGTCGCAAATGGCAGGAGTTCGACCCATGTCGAATCATCTTATGAATCTGTACGCTTTTGGTACTTTTCACTGGGAAAGTCCTGCTCACTCTCAGTCTTCGCTCAGAAACGGAGATGCCAGTGCTCCACTCGGAACCCAGTTTAGTTCTTAGTTCACTTTCTCAAGAACTACAACTGAACTGCAAAACTCGATTCTGTTGGCGACTTGTAGATACAATTTCCTAGACACGTTCACACAAAAAAGAGAGATCAACCGAAACACTCTTCGTCATCATTTGCACAGAGTTCTTTCTTTCTCTCATGGGTTTCTCTCGTGATTCGCGGGTTGTTCTTCGTCCGACTCGTTCACCTTTCTCACGGTCCGTCCTTCTGCAACCTCCGCCTTTGCCATTCTTACTCGTCAGCGTTCAGAAATAAGGCAAAAAAGGGGGAAAGAGAGGACGGGAGAAAGACACAAAATCAGATCCAGTGGGCCGTTTTATTATCGTTTTACGAGCCGCTTCTCAATTTTTTCTCGCTTTTCATCCGATTCGTCCGTTTTTTGCCCTTTCTAGAAGCCCTTGAGCACGATGGGTTTCGATTCACATCATCATAATCATGAAGATCGTTCCTAACATTAAGTTGAAACTTCACACTTCTGGTGTTCTACATGTCAGCGTGTTAGAACAAAGTTCTAAGTGCTTTGTCACTTTTGAATATTGTCTACGGGCTAGGAATAGATAGTATAACCATCGCGTGGGAGCGAACTCCGGAGTCCTGCGCGGCGGTGACTGACAACACTATCCACTACACTACTCATCAAAAAGCTTCCATTCGTCAATTCTCATGTATAAAACTGAATTGACGAAAAGTTCAGAGCAATCTTCTCATCTCTTCGACTTCATTTACGCTTATCGCATCGATGAACAAAACTCATTCGATCCTTCTTCTTCTTCTTCTCATTTCTTTAATTTTGTCCTGCACTATGAAGCAACTTTATGTAGTGTTCAGCGATCCAATTTATAAAGAGCATCGACCAAAACCTCAACTATCCCAATTTTGAGACAATTTTCAAACAAATTATAACCAAATACCTACAAAACTTCACGAGAATTCTTCAAAAGCAGAATTGTTCACTTCTTTTGCACTGCCAATGTTCATCATAACACTTGAGCGATTCACAATGAACATTGTTATGAATTGGCATCGTGCCAACATCTATTAGGGGATTGTACTCATTTTGTGGCGTTCTCGTAGACAACTTACGGAATCTTATCAGAGTAATCTCTAAAATTGTGATATTCGTTGTTTGATCACTTCCCAACAGACTAGAAAAGAACCTAACGGGTCGGTCAACGATGCTAATACTGTTAAAAGGTGGTTTATGAGAACAAAACAACCGGAGGAAGCCCGCCTGCCGATCGCTAATAGGTCGGCTCATGGACAATTAGCATACTTTAGCAGATCGTGTTCATTCAATCTTCACACATTTAAAACATTTTATGTATACCTTGCACTTCTACGACATCTTAATCACGTGTGGCGACCCTAAACAGTATCCTTCGTTCATCCAATTTCGGATATGTTGACTTGGTTTAGTCCCAAAACAGATACGTCGGAGTATTGACACTTGTGTGAGACAGCGCATGACTTTATTCATCGGACATGATGCTGTAAAGCCAATTTTATGACAAATACCGGGAAATAGACGAAAACCCTTCCTTCCCGGGAGTCTCATCCCGAGAGTTCTTCGATAGTAGACCATGTTCCCCACGAAACGGACCACAACGAAAAGGGCATTCCGCCAAGAACATTATCAAATCCTTTATGCGTTTTCGGGAACGTTCGCACTTCTTGAAAATGGGCGGGCGCACCAGATTTCAAGTACTCGAGCAAAACCTCAGAGATTTCTGATTTCTTTCGACTCCATCGCACTCATTCCGTACCCGTCAGTTGCCGGCATCCAAGATTTGATGCGACGTGTTTTCGCCGCGTAAATATTATGAGTTGTGAGAGGCGGAAATTTGATCAGACTTTTTGTTTCGGAACATAACACAGGCTTTCAACTAGTATTGCTTGTTGGAGTATACTATGTTTAAGCCAAATGAACTAATACTCTGCAGTACTGCATCACTTTCTTCAATCAAAATGAGTTATTCAATGACTTTTCCTCTCATTGGTTCATTTGCTTTGTGTAAACCAACGAAACTCTTTCGTTTGTGATACTTCGTTAATCTCATTGCCAGCACACGAACGTTCCATTTCAGTTTGTTTGAGAGCTTCACTAATTATCCTTATTCTGCATGTTTCTTCCGAATTTCCCAATCTGAGCCTCACGACCTTTCGAATTAATCAAAAATCAAAGGCTCTGCGTTCTTTGCGTTCCGTCAGAAGTCATCTCTATAGTAAAACTTGATCTTCAAAACAGGTAAATTCCTAATCGTAGTCAAGCACTCCTTGCCTACTGCTGATAATAATGTCAGTACAAAGTACTTCACGATGGACTCAGATCCTCGCAAAAGTTGTTTTTCCAACCTTACCTAAAGGTAAATCACTGTCGACTGCAGACTGCAGATCGTGATTAGGAGATGATGCGGGAAATTTAAACAGTGATAAGTTAGGATTATCATACGACCTCCATCGATCCGTTCAGAGCTGGGGACTAGCAGGGATCGAATTCCTGTCATACGCGAGCACTATCCATTACACCTCCACCGTCAGACAGAAAAACGGGGTGATCTTCAGAATACGTCCTGGGCTTTATCTTTTTCTCACCATCCAATATCAGTGCTCACGAGGTGTTGATCAAATATGCAGACTTTGCATGATCACCATTTTCAATATGCGCAGAGGCGAATTTCACGTTCAAGCCACTGCGACCAGGAATCTTTTACCTCAACCCATCTCTCATCTACGTCACTATCGATTCTCCCGATTTTTATGACTAATCCAAGTGAAACGACAAAAAATCTGTCGTAGGGTCGAACCTCACCAAGAAGGTTATTTTTATACCGCTTCTCACACATTTCAGTCGTCTACCACAACAAAATGAGCTGTTTTGTCATTTCTCTCTATTATCCATTTCCTTTCCAATAGCATAATAAATTAATTTTCTGATATCATCAAAATTCTTCAGACGAAACAAACGTCATTGAACACTCTGAAATCAGGAAGGGCGAAACATCTTCGAAGGTGGGCAAACAATTGTCAAATTGTTCCGTTATTTTCTCATTAATTCCATCGAGCAGAGGGGGGAGCGCGCCCTCGTGACCGAAACAAAGCACGATGTGGGAAAGTTCACACGGAAACTTTCATCGTGCAAGTTTTTGTTTCATCGATTCTTATTCGTTCTTTTTGAATTCGAATCGGTGGAGTTAACATTGGTTTGACTATCCCAGTTTCAACATAAAATATGAGAATTATTCATTGTTTTCTCTTCAACTACATAGGGAAAAATCTGGTCAGACCTGGTAAGTTGAGTATGACTGGCAACTTTCATGAAAGAGCTCGTCAGTGTTGAATTTCGTCACTCTCGTAATTTTTCAGTCTCGAGGTGTTTTGTGCGCGACCTAGTTATCTTGAAATCAGATAGTTTTGTTCATGTTTAGCGCGACTAACCAGATTTGGTTCCAATTCCTTTCTTTCAAACTTCCAGATAGACAAAGATTCAAAATCCTTTTCTTCATTCCTTCAAGTTTCAGATAATGCACTGACACCAGGATGTTCATCGTCGCAACAACCTCATCTACACTGCCCACCATCGATCCTGAACTGTCGGTGACATTACCACTATCCGACGACAACACCACGTCATCCGAATGGTGTCAAGAGCAGCTTCGTCGACTCGAGAACGAGTATCTTCAACACGGCGGGGAAACTCTTCCTGCTCCGCTCGTCGCATTCGTTTGTATACCGGCTGTCATCATCATCCTGCTCACCATTTTCGGCAATTTACTGGTATGTTTTGCTTTTATGTTGAAATTTGGGTGACATGGTGTAGTGGATAGTGCTGCCAATCACAGACGTACAAGGAAGGAGTTCGATCTCTGCCACCCTATTCCTCTCCCGGGCGATGTTTCAAACTATCAAGGATGTCCAAGCAAGTAGTAAAAGTCCTGTATGATGAGTTGAGCGTCACAATTTAACCCTTGACCTTCGAATATTGAAATCGATAAAGCCGTTTCGGGCTGAATTCCTTCTTTTTCACAGTCTTCAAATAATCAATTCCAGGTGCTCTGCTTCAAAGCTCGAGTCGGCCGTACCAACACAACACTGCTCGTGTGGAACCTCGGGTTGACCGATTTTCTAGTCGGCGTCATAGTTTTACCCATGGGCGCTTCCCATCTGATCTACCGGAAATGGATCTTCGGTAGATTCCTCTGTCGCGTTTGGGTCGCTGCTGACGTCACGTTTTGCACTTGTTCCGTTGTGAGTTTCACTTCAAACTTGGGTAATTGGATCAAAATGATTCCAGGTGACCATCTGCGTCATTTCTGTCGATCGGTACTTGGCTGTGACCCGACCCCTCCGGTACAAGTCGATTGTAACCAAGACCAAGGTTGGGTTCGGTTTCTGCTGTGCCCAATGTTCTGACCTTCAGGTTATAATGACAATGGTCACCATCTGGATATTCTCAAGTTCCATTCTTCTTACAACCGTTCGTTGGGAGCAACCAGAATGCTACGACGATGTGAGTTTTGAGTTTTAGACCAGAATTGTCTACAAATTGCTCTAGCAATCGTCTTCTAGTGAAAAATCTCCGGATTTGACCGTTTAGTGTAGTGGATGGTGCTCTCGCTCGACTTTTAACCTTATTAAAATTCAGAATTACAACCTTTCAAGTGAGTTTATAGTCGGAACCTTGATGGTATATCATTTTTCTATGTTTGAGCTTTGAACCAGTTCCAATCATGCAATCTCTCTTTTCTCTCAACTTATCCGGCCTAACGTCGGAGAGATGACAAATCGCAAGTCTAAAGATCTTTAACTCGACTTCCCAAGAAGAAAACTCCTCAAAATCGCGCAAGTTGGGGACGAATAGCGAAAAACACGATAATCTCTGCCTTTTTCTTTCAACTTATTCGGCCAACCTTCGGAAAGAGAGAGAGAGATGACCAAGAGCAAGCCGATTTCTTATGTAAAACGTTCTCACGCACACTTTGGAGCTCCCTTTTTGCGCTCACAAATGCACTCACGAAATCCAATTTACTAGTTATTTGTCATCTCTATTCAGGGTTGAAGAAAAGAGATAGAAACGAGAAGCGATGTGTGTTGAAATGGAAACGGTGAAAAGGGCAGACGCGAGGGTTTCGAATTTTTCAAGAAATCACTGCGGAATGTTCCGGAAATGTGGAGCGGTTTTGCAGTTCTTGCCGCAACCGACAGCAAGAGACAGCATAGTAGCGGCAGTTTCTTGTCACGCGGTACCAAAACGCCGCACGCGGCACAATCTGGAGTGGTGGGAGTCCAAACCATAATCGTGATCAGTAGAAATTCATCGCATTGGCGTCAGTAGTATGTAATTTTCACTCCAAGACATTAAAATCGAACGAAAATCATCATTTTGAAAATCCAGACCAGAAATTTTAAAAGAATTCCCATCTCCTGTCCGAAAAACAATCATTTCCCCAAATTTCCACTCTATTTAGTTCCATTTTCCAGTCAATATGCTTCGTTGGAAACGAGATTCGGTACTTGGCACACAGTGTTGTGTTCGCCTTCTTTCTTCCCGCTTCTGTCACGTTGACCCTGTACTGGAGGATTTACAAGTTGGCGCGGGAACGACAGAAGGCTCTCGACCGCGGTTTCCTGATGGTTTTGGGACAGAATATGAACTTTCTCACCAACACTCTCAGCCAGCAGGTCGATCAGGTAATCTTTCCTAATTATACTGTTAATAATGATGTTTATTCATAACGAATAAAAATACGTAAGCTTCAATAAGGGCCAGCAATAGCCGCTAAAGCTCGAACAAATAAAGGGAATGTGGTGACTCTTAGAACCTGTGTCAGACACTGTTCCGGTCAGGACAGTGTAGCATTTTTTGCAAAAATTGACTTCAGAGATAAAAAGGACTTTGCCAGGTCACCAGAAAGGAAAGAACTGAATACTGATGTTAGTATTGATAGAACAATGGTGTTAGTAGTTCGATCAGGGTATTTAGAAAGATCCTATCCAGCAATCTGTCAAGTGGTATATGACCGTAATTCAGGAAGGTTCCAACGAGTTAATATAACAAGGGTTAATAATACCAAAAAATGTTCTCGTGTAGGTGAATGTATCTTCTAAGAAAAAAAGTTTATGAGATCTGGTAAGCGTGAAGTATTCTCATACTTGTAATTTTCGCATTGTCAGGGTTTTTTATAAGACCTCAGTAATCTAAAACTCAATCCTTGTCATGGTTTCGTTCATGTTCAGCATGTTTAACCAAACCTTTTCCTGGTTTTCGACTTTCTGTTCGCAGAGAAAACTTTGTCAGACCGATAGTCAGCTTCAAACTTTTATATCAAACCATTTTACAATCGAAAGCTACTCGATTTTTTGTACTTCTTATTGAAATGTTAATCCTATTTCGAACTGGATAAAGTACCTTAACTAGGTTTTGAAAAATGTCAAAACCTAGAAGAAAGAAAAGTTATCCAATTCTTGAAAACAACTTCGCCACTACCAAACACAAAATTGCAGAACACTTTACGGGTTCATATCGGGAAGAACAACGGGATGGTTGAGCATCAACGCCGGGTGCTGCGAACCCACGAACGCATCGCAAAGACGCTTGGCGTCGTTTCTTGCAGTTTCCTTTTTTGTTGGTTGCCGTTCTTCAGTCTTTACTTGACAAGTACGTTCCTGCTATTGTCCCGAGTTCAATTCGCTCATTCCAGACTTCAAATGTTCCGGTTGCGTTCCGCCCATGTTAATCGACGTGGCCAGCTGGTTGGGGTACTGTAACTCCATGCTCAACCCAATAATCTATTCGTTCACTGTCAAAGAATTCAAGAGATCTGCTCTGCGGTTGGCACTTCCCATGTGGCAGTTTGCACATACTATCATCAGGTTTGTCGTCGGCTTCAAAATACGAATTATGATAAAATCATTCAGGATAATCCCAGAGCCTCCAGACAATTTAATGCAGCGAATTGCTCGGAATGGGTACCGAGTGAAGCAGAAGCCACGTCACAAGTCGTACGAGATGGGGACCAACAAGAACGGGGTACTGATACCTAGGTCACAGACGAGGAGACGGCAGACTGAGCCTGCGGTCTTCGGATCGCAACATGTGAGTTGAATTATGACTTGATGTTGACAATTTCACTATTTCTCTGTTATTTGCATCCTCTCGAGTCAGAATCAGAATCTTATTCGGACCTGTTTCAACCTTCTCAGGGATTTATATAGAGAATTTTGATTTTATCATTGTTGTCACAATTATCGTTCTTACTATTGTCCATGCACTTCTATTGTAGATGCAACGAGTGATTCCGAGCGTTCTCAGAAACATAAGCTAATAAGTTACTGTACAAGCTGAGTGATAAGGGAAAGGAGTTTTGAAGCCATCTTCTTTCAAGGGGATCATGATAAGATCCTCTTTCTGGCTGTCAGAGAAAAGTTGATGTGGCCTTTTGTCTTTGAATCTAAGCTGAGTAAGTAGCTGAAGTTCACAACTTCCCATTTCTCTCCCGCCCCGGGGTCGAATTTAAGTACATTCAAACATGAATCAATTTCAAAAAACCATCGATTCGAAAAGATCTTTCATTACAGACCGACACCACGCCCAAACCACAAGAAGTGATAATCGAAGAGGACGAAGACGCTATAAACGACTACTCTGACACGAATGGCTTCACCACGTATCATGAGACAAGCGGGTCGACTGCTTTGATCAGTACCGCTGCAATTTCCTCAAGACGACCCTCTTACCAGCCACCACCCACCATGTGTCCGATTATTGAAACTGACAGTCGAACCAATGGATCCGTGTCCAATGGTGATGTGATACATGTTATTTGTGACACTCGTTCAGCCGAGGTTTGATAAAATCAATTGTATATCTTTTAATTCCACTTTAATCACAGTTTCTTCATAAGGGAAGTTTGAAAACATAGAGAACTGACGCGTTTCAAACCGCAATCATAGTTTATCAAGTTTTTATTATTTGAAACTATGTTTTTGATACGTTTCCCTCTTTGAGACATTGGAAACAGAGGCTTTTCGAACCGAAATCGTAGTTTTTCAAGCTTTTCTTATTTCATACAGATATTGTGAAACTTTTCCTCCTCTACTCCGCAGCATACCATTATTTCTTACAACCATTTCTCGGGTATTTATATCGTTACCCCTATTTCATCATATTTTGAATTTTGACTTGCAATAATGTAATTATTATGTCCACCGAATTCGGGTTTGTATAAAATCAAAGTTTAGTTTTTGTTCTTCGCAACAACTTTTTCGAGACCTCAAACACGGGTAATCAAACCCAAACGGATTGTAAGCATTTCAAAATCGTTTTCTCAAATAGTTGAAACTTTTTGCATCACGATTGCTGGTCAAAACAAAGACATAACTCTGCAGTTTTTAAGATACCTCAAAGTTAGGTAATCAAACCGGAATAGATTGTGAGCTTTTTCAAACCGTTTCCTTCGACCCTTTTCATAGAAATAACTCTGAGGTTTGTCAGTTACCTCGAACTTGGGTAACTGACACCCAGTAAAAAAAAGATATTAAATCAACTCACTGAGAAGAGACTTCCTCTGTGGCTTAGGGGTGTGTTTTCTGTTCATTCGAACTGAAATTTCGAGCATCAACACCATGCAGAAGAGCATCACGATGCTTTGGGCAAGCAGGGCGTTGTCGAAGTGTTTTCCGAACCTGAAAAATGATGATAATTCCTACATAATCAGAGTAATTCTGTTTTTTTTGTAACGTTTTTACTGGTCCAATGGATCTTTCAAGGCTTTCCCATATTTTTCGAGAAAAAAATCGAATACGATCGGACTTTTCCCTGAGTATGGTGTTGTTTAGATGACTGAGTTTCTGCTTATGGTGACGTCCCAAGATTTATTACGGAATATGATATCTGATTCCGACAAATTCTTTAATGACATCATTGGAAGTTTTTCAGAATCCTTTTTTCAGGATCCATCATAGTCTCTGACATCCGGGAAAAATTCTGATGACGTTGTCAACAATGTCATCGACAACATCGTCGGAATCAGAGATTCGGTAATAAACCCTGGCCGGCGACGTCACCATAAGCAGAATCTCAGTCATCTGAACAACACCATATTTAACGTCGAGAAGGCCCAGAAAGCGAAAATCCAGTGCCATTTGCTGACAAAAAGAGGATACTGACAAAAAAGCTATTGAACAGAGGGGCAAACGACAAAGACTTTTGGCTGTACTGAAAAATTTTGTACTGCGACCAATTTTTTTTCTTGAAAAATCGGCATATTATACTGCCCACTACACTATGAAGGGGGTTAGGCTTGGGTTTTCTGGGGTTTTTTTTTCGTATTATATCAGGTCGACTCCCCGAATCAAGCCATTTTGGTCATTCCTAAGCCTGAATGCAGCAGTGCCAAGCCAATGACTGGCGATTCGCTCATCCCAATTCTATTCTATCATCACTCCCAAAACCTCTCAAAACATACCAGAATAGTATCCTAAGAATGTTGGCCACGCAGAGAGCGAGACATACGAAGAGTGAAAATCCAGAAGCGTTTCTTCTGTGATGAATCTCAGCATACTGGAAGACGTACGGGATGGATCCTCCGACTGAAAAAAGGTTAATTATCGATTTTTATCAAACTACTGGTTTCTGACTGCACATATCTAGCAAAAAGTCTGACCGCACATAGCTTCCTCTACCTGTAAAAAAAGTCTGACCTCCGTAAATCGGTTACTTAGTACTGTAGCAGTCTCGCCTTGAAACACAAGAACGATTAAGTGATGCGCCTTTAATTTCAATGAACTGTAAGTAAGAATGAAAAATTAAATCCACAAAGATCTAACTGTTCGTTGTGAGAGTTACCGTACTCATTCTGCAAAACTGAGATTAGAGCGCGTTTGAAAATGGCCATGCTTCTAGCGATATACATGTGTGACCGATTTCGAATGCGCGCCAGTCGCGTTTTTGTGAAATGAGTACGGTAGGGTCGGGACTCTCGCAACGAACCGTTAGATCTTTAAGGATTTGAATTATTTTTTATTTTCAGTCCATTCTGAAATTAAAGGCTCATTATGTAAATCGTTCTTGTGTTTCAAGGCGAAACTTCTACGGTACTAAGTACCCGATTTACGGAGGTCAGACTTTTTTACAGGTAGAGGAAGCTATGTGGACTGTACATGTAGTCGTTTTCTCATAGGGCAAAGAGGCAGTCAGGCAAAGAGTAATACTAAACTGTAGGGAACCACAGTTACTCTCTTCCTTAATATTTTTTCATGTGGACTTTAACAAGTCACAACACCAACGTTAAATTACTTACAGACAACAAAGCAGTGAACTATGAATAGGATCATCTTCGAGCTTCGAGCCGCTATCGCATTTCTGCTATTGATGGAGAAATTTGAATTTCCACGTTGCAAGAGAGAAAGAGAGACAAGACGACGGTAGGGTGATTATACATATGGTAAGAGTGAGAGAGGGGAGGTGAGAGGGAGCAGAGATAGAGAGAGAGAGAAAAACACGTTGTTCGTGTGTTTTATCGGAGCAAACAGAAACACGCTCGATTGTCTTTGAGAGATCAATTATCATGAGTGGTGACGTCATAGGAGGACTTCTGGAGACAGAAATGTCACAAAGAACAGGAAATCGGTACGCGAAGATTGAAATCTAGCGCTTTTCACTTCGGACTTGAGAAATGTCCCCATGGAGGGCAAAAAATACGGACAATTGACAGGTGGACTACTGTGATTAGGAAGTTGAGATGGTTTTTTGAACTTTTGAAACAATGAAGTTTACGAATACTGTTCGTTTTAAACATCAGAAAAATTCAAAAACTTGTTCCTTTTTCTGATTCTTACATTCTTGAAACATAATTTATAATGAAAAATACGAGTATTATACTGCCAAAACCCATAACTTATATATGATTATAATACTATGCTTTTCCGTTATAATACTCGTATTTGGTTACCCGAGTAACAAAGATTATAGTGAACGGATCGTTTCAAAATCAGAAAAATATGACGAAAATGTAACATTTTTCGACCTAAATACCTCAATTTTCTTATACATTGACATAGTCGCTCCAAAAAGTAACATTTCTCAAAAATAACCTGATTTTCTTCCGAAAAATGTAATCTAATTCATTTTTTTTCTCTGACCACATTCTCAAACATTTCATCAACCCGGAACAAAAAGAAAATTACCTAAAATGCTCAAAAATCTAACTTTTATCTATCTCTTTTCACAAAAACTTTGTAAAGAGTGAAATACTTACCGATAATGAAGAAGGTGAAGAAGTACTTCAATCCGAGTCCAATGTAGGTCGCGATGAGCTTCCAGTCGACAATCTCGAGACCATGCGGTTCGATCAGCAACATCTCAGTCTGAATCGGAATTGTGTGAGAATGTTTCGCTCCGCGACCTCGGGTAACCAAATACGAGTATTATAAGGAACTATCATAGTATTATAATGATCTATCATAGTATTATAATGAAAAATAAGTTTTGGTTTTTGGCAATATAATACTCGTATTTTTCATTATAATACTATGATAGTTCATTATAATACTATGTTTTTTTCATTATAATACTATGTTTTTTCATTATAATACTCGTATTTTTCATTATAATACTACCAAAATTTGAAAAAATGTTCTGACTAAATTAACCTCGAGGGAGCCCCGATAACAAGATGACCTTCAAAAATAGCTTGTCAATTGATAATTGACCATCAGTCGTGAAAAATCACAACAGCCCAACCTTTTGCTTTTCTCGTCTTGTAAGTCATAAGAAAATCTCCGCAGGGTCACTGCGGTCAGTCGCCGACCATCCGCGGGTTTCGCCTGATTTGTCTATATCTCGGCTTCTGTGGGGATTGAGATGAAATTAATATCCTTCCTATGGTTAAAAAACATTCTCTTTCACCTGAGACCGTCCATTTGACTCAAAAAATGATCCGAAATGCCGAAATATACGATTTTCGAAAAAAATTTATTTTTTGCTAAAAAAATGATCTCGCTGACATTGTTGGTAATATTATTGGTAACATCGTCGACGGCGTCATTGATAATTTTTTTTTCGAAAAAGTTTCAATTCTTTCAGGGTTCATTATAGAATCTGACACCCGATTCTGACGACGTCGTAGATGACATTGTCGACAGCGTCATAAAAAACACAAAAGTCAAACTTTTTAGCAAGACGATGTCACTGACAAATTTGTCGGAATCGGATGTAAGGCTCTATAAGAAATCCTGGAGAATTGTTTTCCGAAAAATTCTATCTGTCGACGATGTCATCAACTACGTCGTATGTTTTTTTTTAAATTTCAACAATCAAAAAAAAACGTTTTTCCAGCATTTCTTAAAGAGTCTTACATCCGATTCCGACGAATTTGTCAGTGACATCGTCTTCCTAAAAAAATTCGACTTTTATGTTTTTTTCGATGACGTTGTCTACGACGTCACCGACGTCGTCAGAGTCGGATATCAGATTCTACAATATAGCTTGACAAAATAGAACTTCTTTTGAAAAAAATTCTATGATGTCATCGACGACGTCGTCGGAATCGAATGTCAGGTGTCAAAAAATGAATTTTAGTTCATTATGAAATTTGTGGTTTAAAAAATCGAGAATTATAATCCATTATAATATGTGAGGTGAAAACCGAGTATTATAATAAATTATAATGTTCGTAAAAAAGTGAAGGTTTTCACTTGAACTGACCTAAGCGAAACCGGTATATTATAATTTATTATAATTTTGTGTTTTTTTAAAATGACTATTATAATAAATTATAATACTCGTGTTTTTCATTATAATGCTGTGAAATCTTCTAAATTTATTATAATACTCGTATTGTTCATTATAATACTATGATAGTTCCTCATAATACTCGTATTTGGTTACCCGAGACATGATAATCAATAGAGGAGTTTCGTGCAAGCGCCATCAACATCATATTTCATACTTTCTTCTTTTTTTCACAGAACACTCTAGTTTTAAATTTATCTCAACACTACTAAAGAAATTAATGAAAAGTTAAGTGAAAATTTGAATATGAAATTGTTAAAGTTTGGCCAAGAAAAACTTGATAGTTTGAATAAGTGCCTACTTCGATTTTTAAAACCTCTTTACAAAATTGAACAAAGTCAAAAACGTTAAATTGAAAAGCTATCTATTATATCTTTCAAAAATCACATTGTATCTCATCGCAGACAAAAAAAATCTATTAGAAATAAAAATGTCATCGCTCACGTTGAAAAGCAAAAATATGAGTCTCCTCAGAAATGGCAACTTTTTTCGAATATCAGCATGCAAGTGTGTAATCGCTTATCACTTTTTTATTGCACTCTCGGGGAGGGGGGGGTTCGTTTACTATTTTTATCAGGAAACAAATGATTGGTATTAAAATGTCTACTTTCATCATATTCATATTAAAACCCCCATTCTCCTCTCCTACGAGGCCAACTCTGAACTCGAGCGTAGCGAGAAATAGTTGTTGGTTATTTCAATGATCTTTCAATGACTCTGTGAAATATTGAGAGCTGTATATACTCCGGAAAATAATAAATGTGATTTGAAGATTATGTCTGAATTGATGTTCATTTATGTTCTTTATATCACATTCAAATGTGATTGATTACTATTCTTCATTTTTGAAATGTCTAATCTTTAAAACTTAATACGAAAAAGTGTACTGAATCGTTTCTATTAAGAATCATTTCCTCAAGGAGGGCTTACAAGGTGAAAATTTTTTTTGTGATAATCAAGTTTAAACTTTGATCAAATCTTATCATCGTACCTAACTAGTGCTTTGAACCTTACCTAAGCCTAAAATTTGAGGTGTCGACAAAGATAAATGAAAAAATGATTCTTAATAAAAACGATTCAGTACACTTTTTCGTATTAACTAATCTTTAAATGACATCCGGTGTACATTTAAATACTCTTTGAAGTCATCTCAGAAACGCCTGACATTTAAATGGAATTCAAAGGTGCCATAAAGATATCTCAGATGTCTTTAAACAACATTTGGAAAAAAATAATGGCATTTAAAGGTGCCATAAAGAAATTTAAATGGTTTTTAAAGATTTCTATGGCACCTTCAAACCACATTTTTTTTCCCGGAGATATACTCCGGAATCAAAAGCGAGTAATTTTCAGCAGTTTTTTGACAGTTTTCAGGACACTTCAATCTCTTTCACTAACATCCAGAGGAAACTAATAAAACGACCATATTTTCAGGCAGCTTCAGAAAAAGGTCAAAAAAATGGGAAAAAACCGCAGTGACACCGCATGAAACACCCAATTGTTTGGTTAAGTAGTAATAATCTCAAGAAGTGCACTAAAATCGTAATTCGGTGAAAGGGGAACAGGAAGAGCGAATGTGGGCAATGAGTCAAGCACACCTCTTTCCGTCTCTCTCTCTCTCCTCATTTCGCCTTTTTTCAGCAAAAACAAAACTGAACATGATTGAGTGATTCCGAAAAACTAGCTATATTCTAGTGCAAAGTTTCACTTTTTTATGACCGAGTCCCATTTTAACTTTAATATTTAACGTTTAACCTTAACCAGTATACCTATCTAGCGAGTGTATCTAAAGTTTTGACGACAAATGCGTTAGAAACTTTTTTTAAGAACGAGATTATCATTGAGAAATTTCTTTACTTTAGAACTAATTCCTTGTTCCAATTTCGTTTTTTGACATTTTTCAAATTATGTTCAGAACTCTATGAATTTACTTCATCTATTTTCTATGAATGAGATTATCATTAAAATATCTTTTTTAAATTAAAATTTTGCTCCAATTCCGTTTTCTGACCTTTTGCAACCGAGAATTCCGCATTTTTATATTATAGATATTTTTTTTAAAAAAAGCTCACCGAGTTGTTGGCAGGAGCCTGCTCAACGGCGCTTCTCGTCCCGTTCACCGCTTCAATGATGGACGTCGACGCCGCCGTCACCGTCGCCGTCGTCAGTTGCACTGCTGCGGCGAAGAATCTGCCGTCTCGTGTCAGCACTGGACCGTCGTGCGACGTCGCGCCGTCTGTCGATGCCACAAGGGGTTCCTGAAACATCTCTTATACAAACAATCGTGTAGAGTTAATTTAACAAGCACGCTTGGCCTCGCTACGCTCGGGACCCTTTTTTCATGTTTTCTTCTCAAACTCACATATTCAGAATTTTCAGTTAAAACAGGAGTGATATTTAAGGAAAAGTTTTCGCTAAACCTGACTCTCTCTCTCTCTCTCTCTCTCTCTCCTTTCTCTCTCTCTCTCTCTCTCTCTCTCTCTCTCTCTCTTTCTTTCTTTCTCTCTCTCGGCTTCAAAAAAAGTAGGCGGAGAATTTGTCCTTTATTAATATGATAGACTTTGAAAGTGTAATTTTTTTTAGTAAAATGCATCTCCTTTTGCCTGCATACGGTTGCACCCCGTTTTTTTTACAAACTTAATCTGAAGTATTACCTTTGCGGGGGTATAACACATGAAATATTTTACTTTGACCTGGTATACGCCATTGAATACTACGTTCAAGCTAAAACGGGCGTAACTGAACCTAAATGGAAAAATCGCCTGTGACACATTGGTCCTAATTAATATGAAAACCTTTTTTTTTTAAATTTTTTCAAAGGTTCCTTCTACTTTTACATGTTAAAATAGATTAGTCAAACTGTCAGATATTACCCCAGCTGACCCGTATAAATTGTTTATATACCGTGATACTTTTTCATCTGCTGCAGCTCAAATTACTATTGGTTTGCCTAATCGTGATGTAAAAAAGCTCTTCTCGATTCTCGATTAGTCGATAATGCGATTAAGGAAAATGTGGAAGAAGCCGAGCTTCTAGAAAATGAAAAGCATAACTTTTCATTAAATAAAGATTCTGGCTAGATGAATTGCATCCAAAGTTTTAAAAGGTCATACAACAATACTAAAATGTGTTATTAATAGTTATTCTTCTTCTTCTAGTCTTATCTTAGTTCCAAAGAATTGATAGATGAACATAACTTGACTTCAAATAGTTATGATTCACTGCTTTTCAGAAACTTCCAGTCAAGTTAGGAGCGGAACCTAATTATAAAGTAAGTTTCCCTTTCACGGATAAAACAGCGCTCACCAAAAGTGAAAGCGGGGTTGTCATCACTCTTCGGTACAGAAAAAGAGCAACGAGAGCTGAATCAATCGGTCAATGGAAGCAATGGGAACAGCAGACAGTATCACTCTGATGATTCAGCAGATTCAATCGTTGTTTAGCCGATTGTATGACTGTCTGGCCTCTCTGTACTCTCTCGCTCCTCTCTCCTCAACCTCAATCATCAGTGATGCGACAAATGCCGCCCACCGGACCGGGGAGGCCTAGCATTTTTCTTCAACTGTTCATTGAGCTCGAAAAGTTGAGAGAAAACAGAGAGAGAGAGGGAGAGAGAGAGAGAGAGAGAGAGAGAGAGAGAGAGAGAAAGAGGGAGAGAGAGAGAGAGAGAGAGAGAGAGAGAGAGAAAGAGAGAAAGAGAGAAAGAGAGAAAGAGAGAGGGAGAGAGATAGATAGAAAGAGAGGGAGACAGATAGATAGAAAGAGAGCGGGAGAGAGACAGAGATAGAGAGAAAATGAAAAATAACATTGAGATAAAGCATGAAACGATATGTTCCATTCACTTCCAATCAGTACTGAACATGAGTGTAGATCATTTGGCACACTTTTCTCAATGAAATTTACCAGAGAATTCGCGTTTTTACAACTTACAGTGGATTATAGTCAGGCACAGAGACCGTGTTCTATTTGTGGAAGATCGACGAAAAAAACTTTTGGGATGACAGCAGTAAGGTCAAAGTGCGATGCGTCACACGACAAACAGTACATACAATCGATTATTTGCTTTTTTGACGAACCATTTTCATGTCGTTCGTGATGTGGTCATGGTTACAGTATGGTGGGGAAAGGTATCAAATCAATCAGGTTGTTTATAAATTGACTTCAAGCCGAGTTAAACGGTTGAATGGAAACGAAGTTGACTGCTATTGAATTGTAATTCTGGAGTCACGACCCGAAAAAAAAGAGTGGGTAACCACAAAAACATACTTTTCTTCTACACAAAATGCTTTCGTCTATTTTTCTCAACATTTTTAGAAGTTGCTCTTGCAACCTTCTCTCTTTTTTTTTCTTCAAGTCATGTACTAATCTTGTTTAATTTCACCTATCTGGCTGACTGACGAAATGGCTCAACTGACTGGCTAACGGATCGACCTTGGAACCACGTCACTACATCACCGACATTGCTGTGAGAAGCAAGCCGAGCTTACACGTGCTGACTGATGGACTGATCTTCGAACCACGTGACCACATCACCAATATTACTGCGAGAAGCGAGCCGATCTTTGTACACTCACCAAAAAACAACTCAAGAACACTGAAGTCACACCAGATATGCTTCATATAAATTAATAGCCATTTTATGCTTAGAAATTGTCTCCTATCACGATTTATGATAACCAGCTACCCGTGCTATTGCTGGCACTGGTCTGGTCTTCTTTGTTTATTACTGTTAATAAACATTCAAGTTAAACCTTACCTAAGCTTGTAATAAAGAAAAAACCGTTGGCTGCAGAATGCAGATCGAGACTAGGAGATCGCGAACAGTGAGGAATACTAGACAAAATACTTTTTTCACTTTTGCCTTATGAGTGGAGAGATAAGTTAAGGAATATTTTGATAAAGTCACATCGAGGATTCATAGCACATTGGTAAAATTTTAAAAAGGTTGAGCAGAAGGTCATTAACAAAATTTCCTTATTAAAATCACAACATCAACTTAATTTCAAAAATTAGGACATTTCAATTTTTCGAAAAAAAAGGAAAGACTCACCAGGTATTCCGTGTTGAAATCCAGTTTGGCTGCGATTCGGTAGGTGACTGTTGATGACTAAAACTTCATACAGAAACGCTCAGGAGCCTGAACAAAAGACCATTGCATTGTGTCAGAATTTTCTTTTTTATGAGAGTGGAAAACTTATAGAACATATCAAAGTGATGTTAGTTAGACCTAGGTTTGGGAATCAGCGCATCGCCGCACTACATTTCTTGGAAAATCCCACTATTTAAATTCGGTTAACAGTAGTAATTTCAAGTTCTAGGGATGTAAAAGAATTTCAAATAGTACTCGGCTCCTTGTCCACTTTCGACCGCGTGCGCGGGGAACCGGTTTTAAGACAACACATGATCCCAACTGGAATGGATTTGAACATTCAATCTTCATCCAGAGACAAAAGTGAATTTTTTAAATAGGAAAACAAGAACTTATCAATATGATGTCAGACAGTAACTTGAACTAGACCGAAAACATGGTAAACTTAAAAGGTAATAGGAACAACTACTGCAAACTTATAAGACCTGGTATAATTTCATTACGAAACGACATGACCTAATACACATAGCTTTCTCTACCTGTAAAAAAAATCTGGCCTCCGTAAATCGGTTACTTAGTACTGTAGCAGTTTCGCCTTGAAACACAAGAACGATTAAGTGATGCGCCTTTAATTTCAAGGAACTGGGAAGTAAGAATAATAATTTGAATCCACAAAGATCTAACTGTTCGTTGTGAGAGTTACCGTACTCATTCTGCAAAATTGATATTAGAGCGCGTTTGAAAACGGCCATGCTTCTAGCGATATATGTGTAATATGGAGGTGGATTTATACCAGATAATATAAACCAATCTCAAAAATACATTATTTACGGATTAGTGTGCATTAACAACACACTTACAGAAACTTATGTGGAGTTTGTCTGTCAGCTATACCAAAGAAACATGAATTTAGTTTCCTTGTGGATGTGATCAAAATTCGGTTAACGATGAATTCGATTAATCATTTTGGTAAAAGATTTTAAACCCGTACACGGCTCCTTGTTCATTTCCGACCGCGTGCGCGGAGAACCGGTTTTAACGCAACGTTCAATTCGAAGGCATTTTAAAAAAAAAGTAAATTTTCAAGATTCAAAGAAACAAGAGCAAAATCGAGGTATAACACTCGAGTGAACGAGTTAAAATAGGCAAATCAAACACGCATAGTAATAATCGTTCATATGCACGAAAATATTGAAAATAAGTTAGGAATGAAGAAAAGAAAAATAGTTTGGTAAGCTCGCAGTGAAAACGTTCGGTGTCTGTATGCTTTCTGAATCTATACAGACACCGTTTTTGGAAACGTCGATGTCTGTACGCCTTCAAACCGTTTCGGAAATGGTAATTTTTGCTTTTCTGTAAGCGTTAATTTGGACATCGAACGTCTTCCATGAGAAGGTTTATGATACAGATTGAGTGTATCCAGAAGAGGAAATCAAGTTCAATATATGGAGTGCTGGAGGTTTCTTATAACGATGAAGAAACAACCAGTGAGAATAGAGGATAATACGTAGATGAGAGTGCACAACGGTTCATAAAAGTGACAGAAATGGAGTCGATCACTCAGAAATTTCAGTTGGGTAGTTTTTCAACGCTTTCTTTTTTCTTCAATTCAAAATCTGAATTCTTAAAAACTGTGGTAATATAGGAACCAGTGCGTCGAATTTACAGCTAACTAGTTTTTCACAGTTTTCGAAAACGCAACTTTTCTTCATTTTACAATCTAAATCGTGAAAACTTTGGTAAGATTGGGACCGGTCCATTTAGCCTTGATTTCTTGGTAAGATCTCTTGTTTTTAAAGTGCAACAGTTAGTTAAATTAAAGAAAAGTAAGGACTCCCAGAGAAAATCACGACTGAAAACTGTTGAAAACCACCAAAACCTATTTTCTGAGCGTGGGAAAATTCTTCAAAACTCACAAATTGTCATACTCCATTTCTACCACGGGCAACGTACTCGTACTAAGTTATATGGGTCCTATATACCAGTTTTGGGTTGTTGAGCTCTTGATGATAGTTCAGGGGGATGGCATCCTAATCGCCGGTTTCACTATCAATTTGCCACTCTGAAATTATTTGATGAGGCAGAGAGAGAGAGAGAAAAAAGAGAAAGAGAGAAATAAAGAGAGAGAGAGAGAGAGAGAGAGAGAGAGAGAGAGAGAGAGAGAGAAATAAAGCGAGAGAGAGAGAGAGAGAGAGAGAAATAAAGCGAGAGAGAGAGAGAGAGAGAGAGAGAGAGAGAGAGAGAGAGAGAGAGAGAGAGAAATAAAGCGATAGAGAGAGAGAGAGAGAGAGAGAGAGAGAGAGAGAAAGAAGGAGAGAGAGAGAGAGAGAGAGAGAGAGAGAGAGAGAGAGAGAGAGAGAGAGAGATAGAAAGATAGAAAGAGAGAGGGAGAGAGACAGAGATAGAGAGAAAATGAAAAATAACATTGAGATAAGGCATGAAGCGATATGTTCCATTCACTTCTTGGTTTTATCATCGCTTGCATTATTTTCAGTCGTTTTCGAATTGGAAAAGAGAGAAAGAGAGAGAGAGAGAGAGAGAGAGAGAGAGAGAGAGAGAGAGAGAGAGAGAGAGAGAGAGAGAGAGAAAAAAAAGAGAGAGAGAGAGAGAGAGAGAGAGAGAGAGAGAGAGAGAGAGAGAGAGAGAAAGAAGGAGAGAGAGAAAAAAGGAGAGAGAGAGAGAGAAAAAAGAGAGAGAAATAAAGAGAGAGAGAGAGAGAGAGAGAGAGAGAGAGAGAGAGAGAGAGAGAGAGAGAAAGAGAGAGAGAGAGAGAGAGAGAGAGAGAGAGAGAGAGAATAATTCCCGAGCCTTTATGCAACATTGCTAATCTTCAACTAATCTGAGCTGCTTGGTCGTTGAAACCCGCGTGACGCGTGTTTCATAGATTCATATTAACATGGTTAATCAGGTTGTTACTTTAATTTTGCCGAAGTAAAATTTCCGTCTAACACTCACATCATCACAGCTGAGGCTAAAGTAGGAAAGGGCTTCTCGGCATCTTCTCGCGACTCTGAAATGTACGCTCTTGACTGGTGTAATTTCCCATCGATCATTGGTAACGTTACTCGTATATTTCATAAATTGTTAAATAGTCCAAAGATTTTGTCTAATATTCCACACTTTTCACTTTTCAAAATTTCGCGCCACGTCCTAACTTCGGTCTGCAATCTGCGCACAACGGTAAGTTACAAATTATGGGGAGCTTGGATAAGATTGAAAAACATATTTTGTAAAGGTCTTGGAAACGCGGATAAACTGCGAAAACAGGAATTGTAGCTGAATATTAGACAGTTAGGTCGAATCTTAAATGTGAAAAATCCATTTGATAGAATAAGCCAGCGATAATTCAACCTATAGCTTATGAGTTGAGAAGGTTCATCAGAAATAATTATGAGAACTTGGAAAAATGGATTTTTGAGAAATGTGAGGGATCTTTTAAAATTATGTGAAGTATTAAAATGAGACAAGTCATAAAACTGCCTATAAAAATTAAGATTTAAAAACGGTATGGTCAGGTGATTTACAAAAGGAAATTCGGCCACCTTTTTGAACTTCCTAAGACTACCGTGCGAAGAAGACAAAGATGGGATGGAATAAGACGTTTATGATGTTATCTCATTCTCTTTCTTCCTTACGCACTCTCCTTCGGCTATATGGATACCGCGCGACTGGGTGGTGGATCTGTAGTGAGTGACTATTGTCGCGCGCGCGCGTGTGTTCCTGCCAATGGGGGCGCATTGGTTTGATGGATGTTTGAAAGGGAGCGTTTCTCCAAAACTTTTCGTGGACCGGCATTGGACCGTAGCTGGGTGACAGTCGTTCCGGACTTGTGTCGCACAATTACAGTCCAATGCCGGTCCATTTACAGTCCATGTGTCGCCCGGTTGGATGAAACGGGCGACACATGGACTGTAAATGAACCGGCATTGGACTGTAATCGGGCGACACATGTCCGGAACGACTGTCACCCAGCTACGGTCCAATGCCGGTCCACGAAAAGTTTTGGAGTTTTGGTGGTAGAGAGAGTGATGGAACGGAGAGAGAAAAGAATTTGTCTAAACAAAATTGAACTGATTACTTCATTGAAGCGGTGAAGGAATATGATGAAAAAAAACATATTTTTTGAGTAAAAACGAAAACTGAATAGTGTAAAGAGAGGGAGATGGAAAGAGAGAGAGAGGGAGAGAGATAGAGAGAGAGAGAGTGAGAGAGAGAGAGAGAGACAGAGTGAGAGAGACAGTGACAGAGAGACAGAGACAGAGTGAGAGAGACAGAGACAGAGAGACAGAGACAGAGAGAGACAGAGTGAAAGTGAGAGAGAGAGAGAGAGAGTGAGAGAGAGAGAGAGAGAGAGAGAGAGAGAGAGAGAGTGAGAGAGAGAGACAGAGAGAGACAGAGAGAGACAGAGAGAGAGAGAGAGAGAGAGAGAGAGAGAGAGAGAGAAATGGAACACAAAAGAATAAGCGATGATGGTGGTTGTCGATTCCCTAGAGAGATCATTTTGGAGACAAAAACACGTGGCTGTTCAATCTTCGGCTTCTTCTCTCTCTCTCTTGCAAAATTCACATTGGAACTCGCTTCGGATGATTCTAGGAAGGGTCTTGACGGGTAAACATCAACCGCCCCACAAACAATTTCGGAAATAATTTGATCCGAAAGGGGAGGAAGTAGAACACACGAGACGGCGAAATTGAACATTTATCGTGGTTATATCATGTTTTACTAAAAAAAAACTCTCGGCTCTAGAAAAGAAATATGAAGTTCATAGGCAGTTGATATCATCAGCGCATTCAAGTCATAGGCCATAGATATCTACAGTCTATGAACTTCATAGAACATCTATCATAAAATCTATCAGAAGCACATGAACTTCATCCATTAACAGCCTATGAACTTCATATCAACGGTATTACATTTGTAGAGTGAATTGTTTCATCACCATTGGGTACACCCTTCCAAACGGCCACAATATGACGACAAAAAAGGATTTCGTCATTTTTTCACTGGAACATATTGTCGCGAATTGTTAGGCTGATAAAAGTACAACTAATGCACAATTTCTTCGTCTCGTTAAATTCTTTCGACTGTTTTGGAGATTGATGAGTTTGCTTTCAATTTTACAGCTATCAGGCTCAAATTGTAAAGCGATTTTTGCGAGGAATACATATTCCAGACCACCAGTGAAAAATTGTTTAGGTGTTAATTTTATAAGCGCCTGAGGTGAACACTACCCGAGAACCTTTCTCAAAATCAGATAACTAGCGATTATACATAAATGACAAGTTGCATAGGAGAAAGGGTCACCGCCTCCGCAAAAATGGCAAAGTTTGTGCAGTCTCGCCAGCACGTCAATCTAGTTTGCATTGACGCTTGGGCTTGTACTTTCGTCTTCTTCTTCGTCCAACTGACGCTCAATTGAATGGTAACAGAGGGTTGGTAGATCCATCAAACATTTATGGAACATGCACCTCTTGATTTCGCAAGAAAATATGGAGATGAATGAATTTCGTTTGAAGACGATGAAAATAACATGTTTATGAGAAACCCAGAAGTCAATAGTAGAAGAATTTGTAAGTGGGAGAATTGGAGAGAGAGAGAGAGAGAGAGAGAGAGCGGGGAGAGAGAGAGGCGTTTTTTTCCTACGAAAACGATATTTCCAATTAATATGCATTCAATCTCAATTTTCCTCGAACAACACGGCTAGAGCTAATAGAAACCGAAGGAAGTAAATAAAAACGAATTTGGGGTGTCTAATAATATAGCCATTTGCGAGTGTATGCATAAATTGTGACTTCCGATGTTTTCATTATCGGGAGACACAACATCGAAAGTAGCTGCTTCTGACAAACGAATCTAGTTACTGAGAATGAGTGAAAACACCTGGAGAAAATATTGAAAACTCTTGAATAAGGCAATTTTGATGAATAGGAAGCTGTGTCTAGTGATGAGAGCGTGAAATACGAGAATACTCTGTTGTCACTTTGAATCGCAAAAAAAACAGAATTAGCTTAAAAAAGGAGAAAAACGTGTTTGTGAGTTCATGAAAACACAAAAATGTATTACACCTTTCTCTATCTCTGTCTCTCTCCCCCTCTCTCTGTCTCTATCTCTCTCTCTCTCTCTCTCTCTCTCTCTCTCTCTCTCTCTCTCTCTCTCTCTCTCTCTCTCTCCTCCTCTCTCTCTCTCTCTCTCTCCCCTCTCTCTCTTTTTCTCTCAACGCGTTCGGATGTAATGTAAGAAGAGACGTTTTGGGACAAAAAAAGAAAATGAAGAAGAAATGTGACAAACAAGTTTGGTCAAGTGTCTTGTTGTCTTCTGCGCAAGACGAAGAATCAGAGAATGGGGAAATCATAAAAAAGCTCAATCAAGAGGAATTTCAGAGTTCACAAGTCGCAGGTAAACCATATCATCGGCAACGACTTCGGATTCCAATTGATCGAAGCTTTCGGCATTCCCACACAATACATTTTGTGCTGCTTATTGAATGGAGCAAGCAGAGTAGAAAACATGAATGAGGAGCATGATGGAGAGAAATGGGTCGAATGCTTCTTACTTGTGGATGAGTGAAACAAGGAAGTGCGACTGTTTACACAGGTCGGTGAAGAGGGAAAGGGAAAGAGAGAGAGAATGAGGAAGAGGAATGTGTATTACATAAGTCCAACTTCCGTACTGGTAACTCAAACAATGCACTCTTACCAGAGTTGGCTCCTCCAAAATTTTTCACCGGCATGCACAGGGTTTTCTATGGGCGAACTTGTGGCGCGCTGAAATTTGCGGCGCGCACTGGGCATTTTTCAGGCACATTTGTGCCGACATCAGTGAGTGGACCACAATTGCGCCTATAGGCGTTTTTGTGGCATCAAAAGTGCGCCGCGAATTGCAGTTTTGCAAGCTGCATAAATCATTTTTTATTTTATTTTTTCAATATTTTTTCTCCTGAAGCAAGCTTTATTGACGTTTTGTGATAGTTCGTTACGTCCCAAACAATTATAAGCTGTTTATAAGTAATTCTCGCAACTGACTCACTATGTAGTGTATACATTTTGTGAGGAAATGGTTTATTTGAATTAGAAAATTTTTAGGATTTTCTTATAAAGATGTATTTGCATAAAACTTTTCATAAGATGTGCTCTAGTATCGATTTCACACGAGTTAAGTGACTTGATTAACTTTCCTTTTCTGAATGCTTACTACAGTTGAATTAGGAAAACTAACCGCTAATTAGCTTGGATTTGCTTCCAATAATTCGAAGCCCATCTCCGAAACATTCAAAACTCTCCTTTGAATCCTCATTCTTCATGACTATTTTCAAAACGTTTTTTTCTTTCAGATGAACTCGATGAAACCTCGTCACCGGATCTAATACTCACCAAGGTAATTTTTTTTTTCGGAGAATTAGAGTTTTGAAACTGATTACATGAACCATTCAATACCCCATATTTTCAAAAAAAATAAAATAAGTTTTTTAAAATGATACTTTTCCGACAGTTGTCTGAACAAAAATGCTGAGAGTGAGTTGCTTTTTCACTTTGCTTTTTTCAAATTACGTTTCAGATGTCTATACGCTCACAGGCTGATCTGAAGTTGAAAAACGAGTCATCATGACGTGTTTCAATCAAGGTTTCTTTTTGTTAAAACATTTGAAGTTTTGACTTTCGCCCGGAGAAGACTAACATCTAAATCACTAACAACATTGATATAACGTTAGAATTTTTAAAAATTGATGAGAAAAGAATTATGCTTTCCTAATCTCTTCACTGAAATGCTGTACATCATGCTTCATCCTCAAAATTTAAGGTTGCTGCTGAACATGGAGTCACTCCAATCAGAAATACTTTCTCATCAAATTGACAACAACCAAGTTGATGGCGGGAAGCAGATCATCGAGAACCTAGGAAAAGCAGTTGTCCGAGGTCACTAAGGTTTGTTATATTTTTAAGTTTTAAACTCGTTAAATCTTGCCGGTTTTTTTTTTGAATGATCTGTGTAATAGAGGCATTTGTAGTAGTTTTAGCCTGATCATCAGTAAAAAAAATACATTACAGATCAAGATTGAACCATCAAAGAAAGACTTGGATACCAGGATGACTTGTTATAAGGAAACCGAAGCTGTCCTATACCCAGCTGAAGAGTTGTTTTTATTTGATTATTTTTTGTAATGAATAAATTTGTATACCGATGTTGTTTTGTATATCTGTACTATAAAGTAATTTTCAGGCCAGCACAAGCCTTCTCTGGGGCGAGCACACGATTTTGTCCGTGCGAACACAGGTCTTTTTTTGGGCGAACACCGGGTTAGCACAAGTTCGCCCCTCTCTCTGGTTTTTTCAAGTGAGGCGCACACAGGGCGCAAAGTGGACCAGGCGCTGCTGGCAGCGCCTGGTCCGTTTCGCGCCCTGTGTTCGCCCCACAAAAATTTTGGAGCTCATTTCAGACGGTAATTGTGCCCCTATGATGTTTTATAGACAACAAGCAGGTAGTCCTCGCTACGCTCAGAGCCCCTTTTTTCCTCTGTAATTTCAATGTGGCAGGTACGCAACATAATAGCGTCCAGACAATGGTCGCACATTTGTGGACAGAAGAAGACGCGTTCCCGCGACTATCAAAACGCGTGCCTGGCTTCTTGCCATATTGAAACTTCAGAGACAGGTACGCGTCTCGAATGAGGCAGGCACGCGTATCGATAGTAGCCGACACACGTCTTCATCTGTCCACAAATGTGCAGGACGTGTTCCCGCCACATTGAAATTACAGAGTTCATTACAAAATCACATATTCAGACCTTTTTTTGAAAAAAAAAGTGGTTTTCGTATCTGCTGGGGGTGTATTTTTTTAATATCATGAAAGCCATGACACAAATGCTAAAATCATGGATGGCGTGGATCAGAAAATTCCAGGTTGAACAGTCCTAGGTCCACGTTGGCTAAGGACCGTTCAACCTGGAAGTTCCTGATCCACGCCGTCACTTGACAACGCGAACAATGGATCTCTCAAGTAAGTAAAACAACTCAATTCAACAAAATCGTCGTCGGATCTGCTGGGGGTGCATTTTTAAAAATATCATGAATCCCAACCATGACACAAATGCTAAAATCATGGATAGAATTGCCAGCGTGATTAGAATAATGTGAATAGGATAATTCACAGAGCCGTTATGAGCATAATAGCAAATAAATGCGACTCAGACAGCGTTTCTTTCTGGAAAATGAAATATCGTGGAAATGCGATGATGAGTGGTGAAATAAGAGATAACGAAGAGTGTTGTGAAATTTCATATGACGGAATCAAAAGATGGGGGAACATCGGGTTGAAAAGCCGAATGTTCTTCATTTCGAGAAACTTTTGTCTGTAATGACTGGTGTGGGAGAAAAAATCAAATTAATATTTTTTACTGCTGCAGACTATTTAGGTGACTCGGAATGCAGGGAAGATTATGATTTTATTCCTTATCATTCTACGTCCCACACTTTCTCTGTAGCTAGGACAGACCACAGTGTATCACTTTCGGTCATTCAAAAAGTGGACGTGTCGTATGGAACAAACGGTAAAAAAGATCAATAAAGGGACTGCAAAGCGGTCATCTGGAGCGAGAATGCTCATTAATCACATTGAAAGTAGATTCTAACAGTAGAACTACCAATTGACTCAATTTCCACTCACATAGAACGTATCAAATGTCAAAACTCACATTATTGGGGCCACTGATCGCTTATGAATTCCACAAATGACGAAAAGGCCGATTAGCGTGAGCAGAGATATACTGAAGATTTTGTGTGAGTTGAGAGACTCGTAGAATGTCATCTGAAATTGAATTGATTTTTTTAAATTTTAAATTAAATTTTCAATTATAATTTAATTTTCAACGGGCGTAACTGAATATAAATGACCCTACCTGTCAGAGAACGAAAAAAACTGAAACATCGCACAAAATTTTTTGAAAAATTGCGTACACCTCTCAAATTATCCCATTATGATACAATCGGACTCACTTCTTAACTGAAACACGAACACAAAAATTTAAAAAAAATTGGTTATCCCACTCAGATAAATAGAATGAAAGTGAATTAGATTTAGGAAAGAGTGAATATGAAAATCGCACGATCTAATGCACTTTTTTCAAATTTCAAATGTCAAAAATTAGAAGAAAATAAAATTTTTAAAAACTGAAAAATACGGTAAAAATTTACACGTCACATTCTAGATCTAATTTAGTTTCAACTAATCTAATCAACTTTTTCCTAGATCTAATTAACTTTCTGCAGATTGCAGATCGGAATTACGACATGCTGCGGGATTTTGAACAGTGAAACCAAATCATCGGATTTTCTCTTTTTAGCGGCTACATTCATGACATGTCTTGTTTAAAGTAAAACTCACCGTTCTCAAGCTTGGATCTTGAATCCAATAGAAGGCGGCAAGAAGCATGGAGAGTGAGACGGAAAAGAGGAGCACTGAAAAGTACACTGAAATATGGGTGTTAAGGGGTGCAATATGTGAAATCGATCACCATCGAGTAGACCGATTGACATGCTCGTCAGACGATTTTCACAAGACAAGTAAACATGAGGATTTCAATGGTCATTGGCCGAATCAGCAGTGAATGTTACAAAGTTATCATAGTATTCATTCAAACATGTGTTCCCTTTTATAGGAACACGTAGGTCACGTTCATTCGTGCACTACTTTTCCATTGGTAACGGGTATCATTTACATTATCTCCCCCACACAATATAAGCCTTGATCACAAGTGTAGTATTTCTTGGGCAAAAGAACGTGTATTACGTGAGAATCGAACCTCGCCATGAAAAAAGATAGACGTGGACTTTGACCACTCTACCACGGAAGAGACAAACTTTTTTGAGTAAACTTCATGTTCACTCATTTGCTCCTTTTCACGCCAGTATTCTTTACCATTACAGATTCCACTTTTTTGAAAATTGCATGGGAATTTTATTTTCGGCCATAACTCCTAAACGAGGTCGGTGAAGCAACTTCTGAGCGCAGTTCCATCGTCTTCACCATATTTGAAAACCTATGAGACCACTCAGACTTTATAGATTCTCTGGGCTTTGATATACTTCCCATGTCAGCTCATGGGAATCTGTTCGAAATGGTCTAAACTGTATCAGATAGAATCCGTCGACGTAAAGACGCGCATCTAGTTTTTATTCAATCCTTCCGCGCGCTGCTTCGCGGCACGGGTTCAAACATGCCATTACATATCCATACGACCTTCGTGCAAGGTCTGCTTTGTAAAATTGCTAGTTAACTAGAATATAAGATTTCGTGAGTGTTTAATATACTTACTCCATTTGAAAATCATAACAGATGTAATAAGTCTGACAAAAATCGTTGGTCGTTACGGTAGGTCTTTTAAAAAAGTTTCACTCTTTCAGCAATCATGCAGATTCTTACTATCAGTAGAGAGAATAAAATTTCCATTCGATGAATTAAAACAGACTGAACATGAAAATTCCCACTTCTCATGCTGATCGATTTCACAATTACAAATGTTCCAACCGCCATCACAACACACAAAGGATGAAAACTTTCCGATTCACTGTTATTGAAAAATCTTCACTATTTTACAAAATCACATCACATATTAATCTCGATCTGCGGCTAAAAATAATTAACCTAATATTATGAACTTAGAGAGGGTTGGGAAAGCAACTTTTGTGAACTTCCGAGTCTTAAAAACGCAAGACGGCTGAGAAAATGGACATTTTATATATCTTTTTGTCAAATAGTCAGCCGCACTTCTATTTTTCCTATTTAATCGCTTTTAAAAGACTCGAATCTTCACAAAAGTTGTTTTTCCAACCTTACCAAAGAATATAGATAAATTACTTTTGGCTGCAGATTGCAGACCGAGATTATGACATGACGCGGGATTTTGAACAGTGAAAGGTGAGGGATATTAACCAAAATTATCTGGTTCATCTCGTCAGTTTGTTATACCATTAACATGCAGATTCACGAACTACTTGGAACACCACCACCACAATACACCATGGAAAAACTCACATCTCCATTGAACCGTTCTCGGTGTCATGTGTTCCACGATTTCCGTTAGTCGCCTCTCAAAGATCTTCAGATCTGGAATGGTTACATTCGGACCAAAGCTGGTTATGGAATTTTCAATTCAGCAGAATCTTTGAACATTAAATTTTCGACTTTTTCCGAATTCAATGTTTCCGTCAATATTTTCAACTTCTAACGAAACCGTCAATATTCGTTTTTTTCGCAACTTGAGGTGCATTTTTGTTAAATCGGTTATTTCGTATTCATCACTGATTCAATCCACGAATAAAATCATACCTTCACAAGCTGTCGACGCATCATCCATCTTGTAAATCTGAAAAATTCAGTTTTAAATCCGAAATCATTACGGTAATCTTGCTCAAAACTTTTTTGCTAATTTTGCCACCTCGTCGGGAAAACATTCCGCTGGAAAGTTTATACGATGAACCTGTTAAATACTCTTATGGACGAGAACCATAGCACAAAATCCATTTTCAATTGGAGAAAAACAACATTTTTATCAACAAAATTAAACCGCAAAAAGTAACAAAAGGACGAGGGAAACAAAAGATTTGCATTGAAAACAAGGTGATTTACAGCTTGGTGAACTTTAACTCGGCGTATTTTACTTCTGGTGCTTGATCTTCTTTCTTTTCTCAAGTTTCTTTCTCCACATTCCGCTCTTCTCTCCACCCTTCTTGCCAAAGTCAACGACACCCTGAAACTTGGTTTTGTGAAAATTGTGAATCGAAGTGAACCTGAAAAACCAGATTCACACTGTCACTTTAAATCAAAACGTCTTTTTCGACATGAGAACAAGGAAACCAAATTCCGCGCACCAGCGTGGACCGAAACCAACGTCATACTCGGGGTATTGAATTCAGATTTCACCCTTTATGAGAATTCGGCTACGAATCATGTATAAAACAAAAAAGTGACGATTCTAAGACAGAAACACCCTCTGTCTGCGAAAAAAGAGATATTGAATTCACTTTTCATCAACCATCGCTGGGACGATTGAAATTCTATTTAAAACCACCCAGACAACACGAAATCATTTTCCAATTTTCAAATAGGAAACTTATAGGCTAGAAAAACAAACCTTAGTCTTGGAGTCACCACCAGCCGCTTGAACGATTGTCTTTCCAGCCATCTTAGCCTTGTTGTGCTTCTTTCCTGCTCTCTTTCCACGCCCACGGGGACCAGCTTCCTGCGGTTTCTTCGATGTCGATGGCCCTGGTTTGTCCTGAACACATGCGTTCAACGATTTCATCTTCATCAAGTTTTACCGATATGAAATAAACGCCGGTGTCAGTTTTCAGCTTACATTTGTCGGTTCAAAAACTACTTGAGTACTAGTACTCCACCGAAGAATGAAACACTTACACTTGGTCCATCATCTTCCATCGCTTCCAAATCTTCTTCGAGGTCGGACATTCCAGACAAGTCGGTCAATCCGGAGCATGTTGAACCAATGTCAGTTAGATCTTCATCCTCGTCGTCTCCCTTTCTGCTGTCATTCTCATCACTGAACTCTTCTTCGTCATCCGGAACGTCACCCATCTCGCTGGCAGTCTCGGGAAGAACCTGAAGTTCAAAGTTAATTGTCATAGTTAGCAAAAAAAATCACATGTTAGGCGAACTGTAAAACGTAGAGTCACCGTATTCTGTGTTTTCAGATTTATGAGAATATTGAGGTACCACTACGATTTCCAATTAGGATCAAGAAAAGGTTAGCACATGTACGTGCCAAATTTGTTGCTCAAAATTTACCCAAAACTGAAGAAATTAAAGTATGTGCTATGCGATTACTCTGCGTTTGACAATTTGCATATACGCTATGATAACATCACGTCATCAGCATCAAAACAACAGAGCAAACCACAAGAAAAACAAAATTCACCTGCTCATCGTCATCTGCGCAAAGCTGGTTGATTGGAGCCTGTTCGCCGTCCTCTCCCTTGGCACGTTCTTCGCATCCTGGTGGTGGGACGAAGTATGGAAGTCTACCACGTTGGAAATCGTTCAGAACCACTTTAGCGATTGAGCAAATGTCCGGCTCTCCACCCTGAACATACACCTTGTGGTAGAACAATTTGGGTCAGTTAAATTATGTCCCACTTTTAAACAATAAATTTGCCATAGACCAAATTCTAAACTAAATAAGAATACTTTGAAGGTTAAAAGAGCAAAGAACTTTCAAATTGAAACCAAACCTTCAAGAGACGTCCTTGTTTGATAGCGATTCTGGTCATAAAGTCTTCTGCATCAGTCCATTCGCCAATTTGATAGTGACGACGAAGATGTTCTACTTTGCACCTGTCCAGGACTCCTTGAACGTGGTTTTCTGGGTCTTTCACGTTTTCGACACGGACCTAAATTGAATAGTTCTAACGAAAAGCATTGATCATTGAGTTAAAAATTTTCATAAAATTTATATACAATTATCTTTCTGACGACTACTGATTGCGGAAAAGGATGAAAAAGACTCACAACTCCTTTCAGGATAATCTGGGTTTCGGTATCTCCCTGTGGGTAGACGACTCCAGGACAATCGATCAGGTAGATCTTTCTCATCAACATAACATACTGCCACACTTTTGTTTCTCCGGCAATCGGTGCTGTTTTGCACACTTTCTTCTTACGCAGTGTGTTGACAAGTGACGATTTTCCAACGTTCGGGTATCCAATGAATCCGACACTGATCTGAATGAAACCTTGAGCATTGGAAAATTGATATGACTGTTCATTTAGGTGAAAATCAAACATTCTTCAACTATGAACATTTGAAAAAAAAACCTGTTGCCTGTCCGTGTGAAGTTTGGCAAATTGTCTGAGCAAGTTGATGACGGCTCCTTTACCGAAAGAGTGTTGGATACTGGCATGGAACGCAATGGTTGGCATATCCTTCGAGAGTTCGGCAATCCATTTACGCTGAATATTCTTTATAATATCAGCAAAAATGACGGGAAAATTTTGAATTTCGAGTTAGACTTACAGTAACCCAAGTTGGAACCAAATCGACTTTGTTGATGACGGTGACGAGATGCTTATGTGGACGTTCTTTTCTCAGAAATTCTTCGACATGACGACAACGAGTTCCCTAGAAATAGTCTATAGCAATTTCAATGGCTGGTATTACCATTGGATCTCTAGCGTCAACAACTTGAACGATCACATCGGACGAATCTATCACTTTGTAAAGTTCTCCCCAAACACGGTTACTTTGACCAGCACGGAAAAGAGGATTCTGGTTTTCTGGTCGTTCATCCACTTCTCTCTGAAACGAAGCGACTTAGTTTCTGACAAAATTTGGAAATTTTTAGAAAGAAGATAGTTTACCTCAAGATCTCTGTCCAAGTCAGGATTGTACTTGGATTCTCTTTCCTCTGCATTCGTAGCCATTTCCTGTAGGAAAAACAATGAATACTGTTCTTTGAAATTTCCGAACCTCCAAATTGTCAGTGGTGAGTTTCGGCTTCTTTCTCAGTGACTTCTTACCAAAAGTGTACTCGAAGCTTTCTGTTTCAGTAACGTGAACTCGTTGCGTCTGAAATCGAACACTAAAAAGTGAATCGTGAGAAAAATACCTTGGCCTTTTCTTGTAGAAGACTGATTGGAAGCTTCGTTTGTTTCATGACAACTTGGAACGGATCTTTCATGGCCTTTCCAAGATTTGCTTGGAATTTTTGAAGTTGTTCCTGACCGATGATTCTGGTGTTACCTACAAATAACATTCACGATAGAGATAAAGTGATACTCACCGAACCACTTCCGGTTTGGTTCGACTCTGGCTTGTGTTCCAGGTGTGAGCCATGACTGGAAAGGTGCTGCTTTCACAATTTTTCCACCACTGTCTCTGATCGGCTTGAAACTCTTGTACATACGCAGACGATTGATGGTGGCTTTAGATCGTTGACTGGTGTCTTTCGAATCCTTCGGTCGATCTATAGAATAGTTGAATGCGGAATAAATTTCTGTTAACTACCTGGATTCATCGAGTGATTCGACCCTTTGAATGTATGACGATTTTTAACCGGTCCATAGTCTGGCTTCTGCTTCAGCTTAGCGTTAACACGTCCGATATTTCTTTTTTTCACCATAGTTGTATTTTTCGCTCAGGTGAGCAGTGTACCCTGAAAGCAAAAATTGATAAAACACAACAGTATAGAAATGAAGACAGGGAAATAGACCAAAAGGCAGAAACTAGCTATCACGTGATGAAAACGCAATAGATTTTGCGTATATACTACAAATCATCTTTGGTTGTGCATGATATAAATTCGATGAAAAAAAAGAAAAATAAAAATATTTTAGGAAGGTGTGGATTTACGAGGAATATTTTGTCTCCGACGCGTGTGCGTCGCGTCTTGTATTTTGCGCGATCCATTTATTTAATTTCTTTTCTATTTTTTGTACTTTCTCTTCTTTTTTGAATTTTGCTGCAAAATATAATTTTGTTTAATAATTAGTTCTGTCGTAATCTTTCAGATCGCTCACGTTAACTTCAAGTTCACAGTTCCTAAATTCTCTCTCATTATTTTTAAAAATCAAAATAATTTTTCAGAATGGTGGCCTCTTCTGCAACCCGCAACATGATCCATCAATATGGTAAGAAAGCCATTCTTACCTCATTGGCTCTTGGCGTTGGATCGACCCTCACTTTCTTCTTCGGATACGTTCAGAGACGTCACGACAAGTATGAGCAGTTCTTCGCGTGAGTTTTCGTACGCTTATTATCATTTCATTGCTGGTCTGAAAAGTTCAATGATATCTCGTGAAGCAAGAGCTTTGATACTTGTAGACAAGGTAATATCGTGAATTTTCGTTTTCCGATTTTTTGCATTCGGAAGCTTTCAAAACTTTTTTTAGCAGTAACCGTTAAAAAATATTAATTATCAAATGAAAATTATATGTCGTGAACATAAAAATAATTTCCCAAATCTGATGTTCGAAATTAATATTTTCAGCAACTACGACCCATACCTTAGAATGAAGGAAATCTGCGCTTCAAACAAGGGTTACATGCACACCTGCCCACAGGAGCTGGCCAAGACCTACGAAGAGAAGGGAAAAGAAGTCTCCCCTCTGTAAGCCTTTATTTTATAGTGTAGCAAATTAAGAAGAACGAATAAATTTGAAGTTCATTGTTTATTAATTTCAAGTAGGACTCATAGATAATGTTTTGTTAAACAAATCAAAGTAGACATCGGCTTCAGAAGTCGTTATCGTTTTGTGATATTGAACGTTGACTGAAGTACTTCGATAACGAGGAAATCTTTTGTGGATGACTTGTAGCGCATGATTCCTGTAGTCTTTCACGAATATTATGCTACAGGGTACAACAAAAAGAGGGTTTCTGAAAACAGTTTTTGTGATAGCCTCATTCTGAAATGCAAACCCAATTATGAAAAAGTTGAGTATGTTGATAATTAGAGGACAAAGGCTGCTTTTCTGTTTCCGCAGCGTTTCATATATTATTATAAGAAGTCCGTATAAAGATATGATAGTCATAACGAAGTGAAAAAAGTTTTTTACAACTGATAGTGTACGAACATTCTCATTTATCTGATATCGAATACTCAAAGAGTAAGTTGTGTTTCTATGATCTCGTTCCAGCAGCGCGAGTCGTTTGTTGTTTATTCTATTCGCAAGAACGTACAACTGAAATACAATTATAATAGCTTTTTTGTAATATTCTTACCCAAAAAGAGCATAAAAGTGGCGATAAGAATGCTGGTATATAACAGAAATACGACAAGTCATAAATTATGAAAGTCGATGCGATCAAAATTGATAATATGACACTGGAACCAAAAAGAGTGAAGCAAATATAACTTCTTCGTCGTTTCTCGTAGTCAGCAACTAGAATTATAGACAGAAGTCGTTCAACACTGATTGTGAGCATGCCAAAGCAAACTCCCAGTTTGTACATTAGTCTGAGTAAGGCACTAATGTAAAACAGATTCGAGTATGGAAAGTATTCTTCATCCCAGTTATCATCCAACTCGTTTTCTGAGTATAATTTTATACTCAAAATTCGATCTTCAAACTTACCATTGCCTGTAGAATTACGATACTTGAATATGAATAGAAGAGAAATTATCCGGCCAGATATTTCGACAAAATAAAAAAGTGTGAAGGATAAATACAGATGGAGAAGATTCCAGTGAACTAATCTGAAGACAGATATATTTTTCAATAATAAAGTAAGCATATTTATTACTCACATTATTCCATGAAGAAACTTGAATCCAATAATTGTAACAATAATGGATAGTGTGCCTAATATAACCTCTGTACAAACAGTAGAAGTGGAGATAGGGTACCGTATCGTTTGTGTTTGTAGTTCAATTCCTCTAGTATAACAAATGTCTGAAAAATTGTATTCCTTCAAGCATCTAAACTCACCAAATAAAAAAAAGAATGCGGCTGTGATGCTGTCGACAAGTCCCATGATGATAGCTGGAAAATGGACGTTTTCGTATTAGCGAAAGAGAAAGATGGTACACCGAAAAATAGCTAATTAGGCAGTGAGCGTTGGAATGTGGGAGAAAAGGTGGTGAAAACAATATCACCATAATTTCATTGCAACCTACACATATTGTTATGTGGAGAGAACGTATTTACCAAACAAATTTCTTTTTTTCATAATTTCCTACCTTCATGGAATTTGGTATCTCAAAAGAATGAAAGAGTGAAAAATTTCAATACAACATGAATATATCAAAAGCCAATATACTAATTATTATCATCATGAATGGTTTTTATTCAATAATCACTTCGAACTATTCAAGCTCAAAATATATCACGAGATTCTGCAAAACATTTTTACAAGCACAATAAATGGTAACAATAGAATGGTTAATTTGATTTCGGAGCATACATCTTAATTCGACAGAGCAACGAATTCACAGGTGAATCGAGAATAGGAAGGGTCATGTATTCGTGTGGTTTCGAAGAACCTTTTCCTCAAATAATGATTTTTACTGCTTCAAAATCACCTGTTTGTGTAATTGAACAGCAAAAAATGCGCAGTGGTGTGATATGCGTCTCGTTCTCTAACTTCCTGGAGTTGGAATAGACGTTCGCCGAAACGATTATTGAAAAAGAGAGAATATAGTAATTATGGCGAAAACAAAACTTGAATGTACAATCATCAGCGATTTGATGCAGAGATTGTCGTTGTTCGATTATGAATAACACGAGATGAAATAGAAAGAAGACGTGATGTAATTAAGCTGTAGCTCTACCTTATTAATGTATCGATTAAATTATGAAGTTTTCTTGGTATGCTCAACCAGTGTCAGATTGATAGCGGCGCGCATAGTTACATTATTTAGTCTGAAAAAAAGTTTCTAGCCCGGCTATATTAGGTTTTTACGTATTAAGAATTAAAAATTCGAAGTTTCGGAATGATTCCTGATGCATGTATCGAAAGGCAAAGCCTTTCAGAAATGTTTTTTTCTTGAATACTTGAAGAAACATGATTCGGTTAATGAGATGTATCATCACACGTCTGTTGTGCTATGTTTCGTTGTGGCATACTCATGCTTCAAAGTAGTCCTATTTTCATACAGAATGAAAACAATTTATTAATGTCACTAATTCGGCTTTTGGTCGAGGAATTTCTTGAAATTATCAAAGTAAACGTCAGCCTCGATGGATTTCGGAAGTACGGGAATATTCTGAGCCTGAACGTTGAAAATAAAGATGAAAACAGAGATTCTTCTACCTCGGTTCTTTTATTCCTACAGAGTCCCATCCAGTAGTTCCTGTACGTGTCGACAGTCAAAACTGCTACAGGTATCAGGAAAAGAGGATTACTGAAAGTTTGACTGTTTTTGTTCCTAAGTTGGTCTAACATGTGAAACAGATAATCGACGATCCGCCTAGACATAATGATATCTTCATCCGGAAAGTTTAAGATCAATGGAATCGACGTGGCACACCCCATGAACAGCATGATAGTTATGATCGTGAAGATGAATCTTTTCATAAGCTGAAGTGATCAATTCAATTCAAACTATTAATCTCAACCTTTAGACTCTTGTGGTTTTCCTTCAGCTGGTACCGTATACTCAGAGTGTACTTGGAACTTCTATGATCGATCTCCAGAGTTTCGATTCTTTTCCACGTATGGTAACCGACATAGCTGTACAACTAAATTGAACAAGATTGATGTTACGGTAAATTGGGTGTTTGTGTGAAAAACATACCAATCCGGCGAGTACGAGGGCTATGCTGACGTGTATCAGTAGAGCAGTGAAGCCGAGTCCTTCGGTTAAACTGACCAATGCCAAATAGGTGGCGAAAATGATTTGAAGACAGAGAAGAACCACCGAGATCCAGTATCTACGTCGCTTCTCGTAGTCTCTGAATAGCCATCATGAATTCGATGTATGAATCTTGCGTGTTGTTTACTATGTCCTCTAGATTGTTTTGCTTATTTCGAAGTATCATATTATTAATCGACAAATCCTCCGCCCACTTTGCCCCGCCCCCATTTTCGTGAACAGGAAACGACCTTCAGCGTAATTCGGATCCAGAGTTGAGACCTAGCCAGATGTGTTAAGCAGGTTGAGGGATGAAGTTTTCATGTAGAAAATTTTTGCACGTTTTTTGTTACAAGCGAGATATTTTAATTTAAAAATTCTCAGCTCCAAAATGAGTGACCTCTCGCACGACACAATTGGATCTAACAGGAAAAACAACTAGCGGGGTGGTGGAGTGGTCAACGGTTCTGCGTTCAAACCGAGTGGGCAGGGGTTCTATTCCATCCGCTGACGACTTTTTTGAAATTTTTTTGCACAATGACAAAAATGTGCCCAAAATGTGTGGAATTACTCTTTTGCATGTATTTAAACCCTTCTGTTCATGTTAATACTCTCCGAAATAGCCAAAAGTCTATAGCCGATCTCATCTATCGCCTCCTCCATTATGAAGATAGTGAAATGATCGTTACAACTTTGATATCCATCAAAAACAAGGTTTTTGAGTTCGAGATGCATTTCTAATTGTGAACTGAACGGCAACCGTTCAAACCGGAACTATCCTCTGGAATTTCTCAAGTCGTGAGCTAAAAGCATCTCGACAAGTGTCTGGATTAGTATGCAAACATGAAGAAGTTGAATTCAACCACTTCATCTTTTGAATTTATTTATTGATATTATTAAAATTAATGTTTGTGGTTGTTTTTTGGTGTAATCTGGACGGTCATGAGTTCATATCCATGAAGATGTTATCAAGGTTTGTGATTAGAGACCCCCATCCAGCCACTTGTCGAGATGCTTTTGGCTCACGACTTGAGAAATTCCAGAGGATAGTTCCGGTTTGAACGGTTGCCGTTCAGTTCACAATTAGAAATGCATCTCGAACTCAAAAACCTTGTTTTTGATGGATATCAAAGTTGTAACGATCATTTCACTATCTTCATAATGGAGGAGGCGATAGATGAGATCGGCTATAGACTTTTGGCTATTTCGGAGAGTATTAACATGAACAGAAGGGTTTAAATACATGCAAAAGAGTAATTCCACACATTTTGGGCACATTTTTGTCATTGTGCAAAAAAATTTCAAAAAAGTCGTCAGCGGATGGAATAGAACCCCTGCCCACTCGGTTTGAACGCAGAACCGTTGACCACTCCACCACCCCGCTAGTTGTTTTTCCTGTTAGATCCAATTGTGTCGTGCGAGAGGTCACTCATTTTGGAGCTGAGAATTTTTAAATTAAAATATCTCGCTTGTAACAAAAAACGTGCAAAAATTTTCTACATGAAAACTTCATCCCTCAACCTGCTTAACACATCTGGCTAGGTCTCAACTCTGGATCCGAATTACGCTGAAGGTCGTTTCCTGTTGAGGCAAATTTTTGGGTGAAGCTTTTTCATTTCTAAAACGCACATTTACCACTGTAGAGAGAGAGAGTGAGATGTGGGTCCTCACGTCAGAATTTTTATTTTCACGTGATCCATCTTTTTTTCAGCTTGAATTAAGCAAGGGGTTGTGCAAAATGGCTAGCAGTTAACGGGATTCAAACTCGCATGAAGAGAGTACAAATCAGACGCTTTAACCACTCGGTCATCGCTGCACGTTTTTTGCGAGCGCTTTTCGCGTGACCACTGGGGGCCCTCGCAGGTTGTTGCATTAGTTCTAGCCAAACTCGCATTAGTGTTCGCCGTGTTTGGAAGGAAGGAAGGAAGGAAGGAAGAGAGAGAGAGAGAGAGAGAGAGAGAGAGAGAGAGAGAGAAAGTGAGTGAGAGAGAGAGAGAGAGAGAGAGAGAGAGAAAGTGAGTGAGAGAGAGAGAGAGAAAGTGAGTGAGAGAGAGAGAGAGAAAGTGAGTGAGAGAGAGAGAGAAAGTGAGTGAGAGAGAGAGCGAGAGAGCGAGAGAGCGAGAGAGAGAGAGAAAGAGAGAGAGAGAGAGAGAGAGAGAGAGAGAGAGAAAGTGGGTGAGAGAGCGAGAGAGAGAGAGAGAGAGAGAGAGAGAGAAAGTGAGTGAGAGAGAGAGAGAAAGTGAGTGAGAGAGAGCGAGAGAGCGAGAGAGAGAGAGAGAGAGAAAAAAAATCAGCAGAAGCCTTGCTTCAAAAAACCACTACCATTGTTTTCAATCAAGAAGTAAAAGAAAAATGGAAAAAGGGTCCCGAGCGTAGCGAGGCCAAGTCTGCTTGTTCTTAGTGAATTGTTAGAAAGACTACATACTAGTTTTGCGGACTTTAAATACTTAAAAACTAAGCTTACCGTAGTAAGTACAGAAACGAGAAAACCCGATACAAAAACCAACCTCACATAGATCGTGGCGAAAACTCGCTCAGCAAGAAGTGCAAAAGGAGTTGAGATAACACATCCCATGTAGTGGTATCGAAGAAAAGCGGCCATGAAAACGTAGCTGGAGTGATCCTCGGCTATTGTGCACACTCCATACCTCTCGCAGTCTGTGAGCTTCGACTCGTCTGAACAGGAGTTCAATGTTATTCTTACCTAGAATTGAGCAGGTCAAGTGATGAGTTTCATGCAGATCATTTTTGCACGTTATTTGTTTCAATCGAGCGTTCATTTCCATTTTTAGATCCATTTGTGTAGTTCGTGAGGTTAAAATGATCATACTCATTCTTTAAATGCGTTTTGAGAATGAAGTGTTTTCACGCAGGGCCATTTCGACCCCACGCACTACACGAATGGATCTAAAAATGAAAACTAAAGCTCGATTGAAACAAGACGTGCAAAAGTCTCCTATATGAAACCCATCAGCCTGCTCAACTCAAGGTTAGGATAACATTGAACGTCCAGCGATGACAACCCATAAGAAAGGGAAACCTACCATCACCAAGAGAAATGAGATACAGTTGGAACTCCTTTACGAGATATTTGCATGCTGCGACTTCGAACCAGAACAAGAAGAAAGCGAGGAACAGGGCACGCTGGTTGATGTGGAAAGCTCTGCAATACACACTTGATATCGTTTTCGGGAGTACTGCAAGGTTTTGTTGGGAGTACAAATTGCTGAGGACTGCCTTCTTAGTTATCTTCATATACAAAGATGCTACAGTAACCTACTAGCATGACGTGAGTACACATTTGATATCTGGTCTTCGTGGTTTCAAGAGTACTGCATGATTTTGGTGGCAGTACAAAGTGATGTCTTTCTGATTCCCTTCCACATGATGCTGAACACCATGATGATGATGTTTTCAATGTAAATTTGTGCTTTCAGTTTTAAAACAACATTGGCCTACAGTATACAAGGGTGCTACAGTAACCGACTAGCATGACGTGACACACCCAGGTGATCTCGATCACTTGCTACTTTTTTTCTCTAATAGACTTACGAGACTCTTGCAGCTGCAATGACGAATATGATGGTCGCAATAGCACATGTGAAGGATAAACACGACTGTAACTGTAGCTCGTACACACAGTGCAGCTTTTTGGAGTTCTTAACAAATATTCCCATCAAGGACATGTCGTTGGTACGGTTTGGAGGTGTGCCTGTCATGTTGAGAGTCATCATCTGAACTTTTTGAGATGGAGAAAGAGAGAGAGAGAGAGAGAGAGAGAGAGAGAGAGAGAGAGAGAGAGAGAGAGAGAAAGAGAGAGAGAGAGAGCGCGAGTGAGTGAGACAGAGTGAGAGAGAGAGAGACAGAAAGAGAGAGAGAGAGAGAGAGAGAGAGAGAGAGACAGAGAGAGAGAGAGAGAAAGAGAAAGAGAGCGATAGGAAATGAGAGATTAAAAACCAGGAAATCCTGCAGACAATCGAAACGAATGTGTGATTTTCGACTACCTCAAAGATTCCTTTTATAGTTTAGCATCTGGAGAGATTTCATTAGACTTTGATTAGACGACGATTGTTTGCGGAGAGACAGCACGTTTCTCTTTCCTCTCCTCCTGACCAGAAGATGAAACAGCAAAGGTATCTGGACCGGAAAGCGTGTTTTCGGCATAGAAGAGTAGAATAACAATTAGTAGCAAGAATGAGTCAAAAGAGCTGATAACGAGAATGGATGGTTCATTGGGGATCGGCTCCATCACTGGAATGGACGTGGGATGAGTAATAGGTAGAGTTGCATGGAAGTAAAACTTGAACTAGACTGATCATCTCCAAAGAGAATGGACTGTGAATGGGTGACAGATGAACCGGATTGGCGTTGGATCGTATTTAGACCGGCAGTACCCTATAATTGAGCGATCTACGGTCCGGTCCAGCCGGTCTACGCAAATCTTTTGAGCATAGTGAAACAAAGAGGAGTTTGGTGAAGCTCTAGTGATCGTGTTCTCTACCACTTCAAAGTGTACATTTTTGCATCTGAACGTCTACACTTACTGTAGGTATCAACTTCAATACAGTAGTCAAGTGCTGCGTTCTCGGTCCGTTCAAAGATCATCATGGTTGAGATCGGCTTAATGGGTTAGAAACTCTCTAATGTTTTCCAAAGTGATTAATCTACAGAAAAGATTCTCGTGTCCTCAACGTGGCTACTATGCCCGGGGTCACTATCATTTTGAGGAAAGCGAAGTGTCCCTGGTTGAGTTTCATTTTCTATACTTTTAGAAGATGTCACAGCCCTATGACGTCACCACCGACCTTTCTCGAATATTCTTGAGAATGGGCGATAAAGAGGAACAAAAGATAAGAACAGTCACTTCTTGACTCTCGAGTCTTCGAAAACACCTCGACTCTACATTTCCCGTCAAGCAGAAACTCCGAGTCTATCAGGTACCCTTAAAGACGGACTCATCGGGAAGGCCTAGGGCCGGACCGATGAGTCCCTCATGTGTATCAATGTTTTTGTGTTGTGAATAAATTATATTTAGCTCTTAAGGTGTTAGGATCCTGAGAGATATATGTGATAAAGGCTATCACAGAACAGACAGTTGGAACGTTAGCTAGTAAATCATTGTCACGATGAAACCCAGCATAACGTTTTCCCCAAAGAAAAGGCTTCCAAAATAACGGATTCAAAGGGCATGCAACATTCACTCTACTAATTATGAATCTAGAATAGTAGAAGTGTTTTATCCAAGGCTGAGTCAAACCCATTATCTGGGCTCATCACCAATCACCTTACTTTTTCCATGTCTGAAACATCCACTTCATGCTCATTAAAATGGATCTATGAAAGAGATTACGGTATGCACCAAGTTTGCGCCCAACTAGTTTATTGACCCACTTTTAGTGTATTTTTTATTATCTTCTTTTTTTCCAGAGAAGTCAGTATTCAATGAACAAGAATTCACCGAGAAGGTATTTTTCCAGAATTCATGATTATTTTATTTTTAGATCCGTTTCGGATCAAGTTCAGCAACGGCGTGCTGCAGATCCGGAAAATGTTCCGAATCCTGTTCTGGGAGTTTTTGTTGCGGTCAGTTTTTAGAAGTTTAATGTGTTTGAAATTTTGTTTTCCGTAAAATTAGAGACAAATGTGAAAATATATGCTCATTAAATCGGGTTCATAACAAGCCAAAAACCTAAAAAAAAAATAAAAAAAATGTTTGATCAAAACAATGTTGAAATAATTATGAACAACATTATGTTTAGCGAAATTTTCGACTAATTAAGCTTCAAACAGAATGCTGTTTAGCATTCAAACGTGAAGTTCAGATCGCGCGTCAAATTCTCTTCATCGACGCAAAGAAAGTAGCATTGTTCTATCTCGCGTTCGTCGTGATTCTTTCGTTGATAGAAAAGCGAGTAACGCTCGACAATACATACTACTTGGTTCAGGTATTTTGAAATTTTGTGTGTAAAAATAATAGCTTGATTTGAGAAGCATAGCATTCTGAATCAGTACGGAGTGAAACTCGGATGGTTTTGGACGTTGGTCATTGTCGGTCCTTTCATATTGTGAGTTTTTCAAAGTTTAGGAACTAAATTTGTGTGTAAAAATATAACTGTTTTTCACTGGTTATAGTCTAAATCAAGAATCGTCATTATGTGGGCACGCATTACTTTGGCAGGGGTATGAGACATGAAATATTTTTCCTTCTATATCCGGACCCATATGATGGTGGGTACCATTTTCAAGCCAAAATAAGCGTGACTAAACCTAATTTTTCACTTAGTAAATCACATCACATCGCGTCTCGTTTTTTTACAAACACGAATAACTGCTCGGAAAGTCCCAATCTCTATTTTTCAGGCTTAGGATAAACTTTAAGCTGACCCGAGCCTGAATAAAGGTGTTCAACAAGCCAAAGCGCACCAAACAGCAGGCGTTATACTAAATACCTCTAAATTTCAATGAGAAATTTGGAAAGATAGAAAAAATATCTACACTCGGAACCTCTGTTAAAATAAGAGACCGTATGACTCAAGATCAAAACTGAAACAATAACATTCGAGTAATCTAAATTCAATAAGTCCGAAACAAGATTGTTCATTTGGTTTTTTCAGCCTGACGTCGAAAGTGAACAACAGAAAGTCGAGTTTCGTCAATATCTTGAGGGATGTGAGTAGACTTGGAGTAGCAACAGCCTTCTGGTGGTTGAGTGTTCAACTGTAAGTTCCTTCATGAAAAGCGTGCGTTTTTTAGACACGACGATTTTGTCTAATATTCAGTAGCACCTCTTTTTTTTTTATTAAATCTATGCAGTTTAAGACTCAGATCTGCACAAAATTGTTTTCCCACCTCACCTAAGCTTTGAATAAAAGGTAAATTACTGTTGGCTGCAGATTGCAGATCGATTAGGAAATGTCGCGCGTTTTAAACAGTGATCATTAGACAAAATCGTCGGATTTGTGTTTTTCAGACGGAAACTGTATGGAAAATTTCAGATTTCACAAAGTAACTCATGCGACGTCCGTTTGCAGCAAACGACAGTTTCTGACAAGAAGCAAGTGCTCGGCTAACGAAGGTTTGTAACCATAATTTGATGTTAACTGAATTTGATGACATGTTTCACATAGCTTCATTTACCTGTAAAAAAATTCTGGCCTCCTTAAGTCGGGTACTTAGTACTGTAGCAGTTTCGTGTCGAAACACAAAACGATTTAAGTGGTGAGCCTTTAATTTCAATGAACTGAAAGTAAGAACACGAATTTAAATCCACAAAGATCTAACTGTTCGTTGTGAGAGTCCCGACCCTACCGTACTCATTCTGCAAAATTGAGATTAGAGCGCGTTTGAAAACGGCCATGCTTCTAGCGATACATGTGTGTTTCAGGAGTGTGGACTCCAGGAATTGATATCTCCGGTCACTGTTTCTTGATGATCTACAGCATTCTCATCATGACGGAAGAGGTTTTTTTTGGTTATTTTAAAATTTTATTAAAAAATAATTTTTCCAACTGCAGTCGAGAAACCCAGAAAAAAATGTATAGTCTCTTATTGTTCGATGAACTTGAAAGAATTTTCCACGGAACTGGAAAATGGATAGAAGTCCGAATTCCGTGCAACCTTTGATAGATAGCGATTTGGGTTCCGTATGAAAAAAATCACTTTCGAAAATTCACTTCTGGCTGATAATTTCCATTTTTGTGTTATTAATTTCATCAAAAATGAGAAAAAATAGCGAATTTGAGAAAAATTGGAATTTTAATGTATTCAGTGTAGTTCGTCTGATGTTGAGAATGAACGATTATAAAATAATTTCTAGTTTCCTTACTTGAAAAAAAATTTGAATTCGACTACAGTGGCAAGAAAGACATGTTTTCGGAAAATTTTCTGAAAATCTTGAAAATTTATTTCAGGCCATTTCGTACCGTTACTTCAAGCAAGTCACTGACACGATCCCGGAGGGAGAGAGAGAGTCTCATGGAAAAGAAGTCAAGTGGATCCAGTACCTGTTCGTAGCGATGTTAGGACTGCACGTCTTCTGGGTATGTAATATCCACGTCATCATAATAAAAGATTCGTTTTCAGTTCAAGCAGATCATCATCTCAGTTTTGTACTACCATATCATGATTGAAGAGGTAAATTTGAAAATTTAACATTTTTTCGTTTGAAGTTTTTGTTGAAGTCATTGTGTTGTGTTTTTGTTGAAGTCATTGTGTTGTGCTCAGCAAATTTTGAAAAACTAAAAATTACCGTTCATTCTCACACAAAACGACTACAGGGATGTTCATTCAAAGAAACTTTCGTGTTTTAAAATGACTAGAACAGATTTTTATAATTCTTTTCTATACTAGAAAACACAGAAAGTCAAACCGAAATCTCGCTTTGTGTTCAAAATGAAGTAGTTGCTTTTTTTGTAGCTCGCACTGACCTCAACTTACGACAGTGTATCACTTTTTGCCATTCCAAAAGTGGGCGTGTCGTTGGCGGAACGACCGAGGATGGGCGGTCAAAAATTGCTCATTTAAAAAAGTATCAAAGCCAAAGCTAACATTACACTTCCGATCTTCCGAAGCGAAAAATGAAATGGAATGTTTTGATTGAAATCGGCTGACTCCCGCTTTTTTAGACTCCGCCCCATTCGATTCATTTTTGATCTTGATACACTGTGCTTATCAGGTCTTAAACTAAAGTTACCAGGTCTGACCATATTTTTCCCTAGTGAACCAAAACTTTTTTTGGTGTACAAATTTCCTCACTCCCATCTTTCTAGCACAAAAACGCCAAAGACGTCCAACCTGTTTCCGAAGACATAAAAACACATCTTCAGGTACTGGGAGCCCTGTGCGCGGTTGTCTGCTGGTTCATCTCTTACAGAATTCTATTTCCATCTGGTTTTCTGCCCGAACCAATCAGAAGAAAGCAAAAGAGCAACAACTGAGGAAGAAGTATGTACTGTATAAGATCATCGATTGTCTCTCTAGTCCAAAGTGCCTCAGAATTACTACCAGTGAAAATACTATGCCACTTTCTTGCTCAAAATTATATTCTTGTTTTGTTTTAATAAATTTATATATCTATTTTTATAAGAATAGCGGTTGTATGGGTATGATATAGTGACCGTTTTTTCAATTGCACGAAAACTTGAAATTTGAAAATCCGAATTTTTTATTTTGAAACACGAGAGAGAGAGAGAGAGAGAGAGAGAGAGAGAGAGAGAGAGAGAGAGAGAGATAGAGAGAGAGAGAGAGAGAGAGAGATAGAGAGAGAGAGAGAGAGAGAGAGAGAGAGAGAGAGAGAGAGAGAGAGAGATGAGAGATGATCAGAGTAACTCATTGCATCCCCTACACTCATTCATCCTAGAAAAAGTAGGCGTGGCGTCGGGACCAAAATGCCCAATTAGTGCATAGTGAAGGGACCACGCCTCCCTCAGATCTCTCAATCCACTGGCAAATACAAAAGCTTTGAATCTTCCAAATGGCGAGTCATAATCGTGAGTTTCTTTCACCTGCACATCTTAATTGCTCATTTCATACGGTAACTCATTAAAGAACTGTTTTGAGCATAACTCTGGAACCAGTCAACCAATCTGTATGAAATTCTAAGAAAAGTTAGGGCTCAGTGTCCTTAACATTTTTAATTCTGAAAGTTTTCATGATACTTTGAAATCGATGATTTTTCTATGAAAAGTCAATTTTTATTTTATTTCGTTACACCTTGTGATTGGTGACTCCAGGAATTAAAAATAATCAAAAAATTCCTTTGCCACGTCGTTTCAAAAACCTATAGTAATTGATTACTGTAGTAATGTAATGTAACTCTCAGTAGGAGAACACTACGGTAGTAGCAAATATACCGAATGATTTTTGTAATTTATACTTACAGTATTCCCAGTCATCTCCCCATACGATTTCGTTGGAAAGATGCCGTTCCAGAAGTTGGATGGCGTCTCGGAACATCTATTGACAGAGGAAACCAAGAAGGATAAGGAAAAGGTGGGTTCATTTTGATATAAAGCAAAGCGGCGAAGACACCGTTTTATTCATTCGGTCACAGTACATGTTTTAACATTACATTAACAGTATTCTCACTCTGTAATTTCAATGTGGCAGGAACGTGGCATGATTGTGTCCGGATTGTGGTCGCACACTCGTGGAGAAATGAAAACCAAAGCCTGCATTGAATTTAGCCGCACGCTTGTCATCGGTATGATTGTGGCAGACACGTGTCTAGATTGTGGCAGGCACAGAACGTATGTAAATTCCATCTCTATCGAGTAGAATTAACCCAACTTTCAGGTTACCTAACAATTTTCAAAAATGATAATACCGAACGTTCCATTACTTTAGAATTACCAGAGCACATAGCTTCCTTTACCAGTAAAAAGTCTGGCCTCCGTAAATCGGGTACTTAGTACCGTAGCAGTTTCGACTGTCAGCAAAAAGTACTGCACGGTTTTCCCCAGCCCAAGACAAGTTCTAGCTTCTTAGTACTTTAAGATAGAAGTGCTCGTTCCAAAGTTTGTATGAAGCCAATGATTTTAGGATTAATAAAATTAAATCTTAGGGGTCCTGTCCGCTTGCTCTTGCCGCGAGCGGCGTTTTAGTACCGCGCGTCAAAAAACCGCCGCACAGCGCCCTGCTTATCTGTTAGACGTGGTTCGAACTCTGCGCCCTCTCCCCCTCGACACTCTCTCGCCTCCCCGCTTACAAGTAGCGCGATTTTTACTTTTATTTCACGCGCTACTCAGCTGCCGGAAACGACTTGATTAGAAAGAAAAACTATCCTAATGTTTGTGTCACTTCGATCGCTCCACCTGAAAGACCTATAAAAGCACAAGTCTATTGAAATATACGAAAAACGCTGAAAACCATCTTCAAAGTTCTCTCAAGTACAAATATTTATTACCGTACATTGAAATGAATCTGATAAACACTTCAATAAAACCAAATATAAACACAATTGAGCGATTGAACTGAATTCGGCGTTATTTGAAAGAAAACTGTTCAAAAAATCAAAATTGGTGAAAATCGCCGAATTCAAGTTCTTAACAAATCAACCTGGGCCACCATAATTTTTCTATAAAGCTATCATCAGCTAGCGAATCTTCTACTGGTCCTCCGTCGGCTCGAGTAGTCTACTGGAAATCATTATATAAATTTTTTGTCACGAAAATTAAAAACAAATACACATCTGGAAAGACGTTTAGTTCATTGAAAAAGGTTGCAACTATCACAGAAACATTCACTGTTATGGTAGCAGCACACGTTTCAAACAATAATCAAAATTGAGTTTTATTTTTGAATTTTAAAAATAACCTTTTTAAAATTGACCATTCGCCTAGAGAAACCCTCTGTTTCAATGGGATTTTTCTTGACCTTCGTATTCCATGTTAGTTGACAGTCACTCTGAAAAAAACTGCTCATGAATTGATTGAAAAAAAGAGAGAGAATGAAGAAAACAGTTTTCGAAAACTAAAACGTCGAATATTTCTCTTTAAAACTACCGAAATTGCGAAAACAGATGAGTAACTGATTGATACGTTTTTGAATAAATTTCGGAAAGAAACAAAATGGTGTTCTGATCAATAAAAAGCAAGATACGGTCAAATTACAGGACAAATGCGTTAAAAAAGAAAAATAAAACAAAAATTTTGAAACGCGCGGGGCGCAAAAGTGTACATAGGGCGCATTCGCACTTTTTCTCTGACCGGGTTTTTGTCTGCGTCTCCTCACCCTTTTCCCGACCTCACGTAGGCAGCGAAAGCAGGGCGTTGTGCGCCGCGACTGCGCTGCCTCGTTTCGAAACGGTGTGATTGATTTTTAAATGTATATGAGACGTTTTACGAGAGAAACGACCAAAATCGACCAAAAAGTGCGCTAGGCTCCTGATGAACCGATTGAGTTGAAACTTGGTGAACAAGTAGATTTGAGAGCGCTGAATTCAAATATGTTGGTTTTGTTTCATTTGGTCCTGCCAGAGTCTTGCAGTACTGTCCCAAACTTCGCACTTTTTGGAGTTTAGACGTTCATAACTTCCTGGAAAAGTGTTTTTATTCCAACATACTTTGGAAACTTGAAGAGTTGACTATGAAAAATCAATCAATGTGAAAAAAATTTCAGATTATCGATTGATTTTTACGTCACAGAGTTTTGTCAATAACTTTTTTCATCGACGAGCGAGCACCGTTATTTTTTGTCAGGTGAATGCGGATAAAAAATACGCTTCGATTGATGTACAAAAGTCAAAAATAAATTTTTATCAGCGGTATGTTATGGACCGTTGAAAAATAATTTTTCCAGAACTACCCTTCAAAATGGTTTTTTAGACTTTTTCAATGACTGGATCGTGATTGTACTTCAAAAAACACCATAGTACAAAAATTTGCACGAAAAGTCTGAACATTTCTCAGGATACGGTACTCACTTTTTTCAGTTTTCTGCATGTTTGAGCACATGTATCTCAGTAATCATAGAACCTTTTAACTTTTTTTTAAACTCAAAAACATCAATCGATCTAGATCTTCAGTTTGGAAGTAATTTCAATGTATCCCGTTTAAAAGCAGCAAAGTTGTCACAATTCAAATCAACCCTACATAAAATCCATATTCACATCATTATTGACTGTCTGAAACAATTGTTGCAGGTTTTTTCATGGGGTTTCACTTGTTTATTCGATTTGTTGAAGGAAGTAGCTTATTTGAGAGAAAAACAGTCATTTTGATAGTGAAAACTTGATTTTTGTGAAAAATGGACGGTTGCAGAGTTAGAATACAACCTAAAACGTCGAAACTACCCTCAATCGACGTGAAATAGTTTTCTGATCCTATTAAACACAAAAATCTTGAAATTTGGTCCAATATCAACGAAAATACGCAGCAAAACGTCGAAAAACTCAACAGATAGAATAAAATAGAGAAGGAAGGCAGTTACTGTAGGTGCGCTCTTGTTGTTTTCACTTCTTTTTTTCCGGTCCATTTTCTTTAAAATGTGTGTATTTTTGTTAATATTGGACCAAATTTTAAGATTTCTGTGTTAAATCGGATCAGAAAATTATTTCACGTCGATTGGTTGTAGTTTCGATGTTCTAGGTTGTATTGTAACTCTGCAATTGTTCATTTTTCACAAAAATCAAGTTTTCACTATGAAAATGAGTGTTTTTTTTCTCGAACAAGCTATTTTCTTCAATAAATCAAATGAACAAATAAAACCCCATGAAACAAACTTAAAGTAATTGTTTCAGACAGTCAATAATGATGTGAATATGAATTTTATGTAGGGTTTTTTTGAATTGTGATAACTTTACTGATTTTGAACGGGATACATTGAGTTTACTCTCAAACTGAAGATCTAGATCGATTGATGTTTTTGAGTTCAAAGAAAAGATTAAAAGGTTCTATGATTACTGAGATACATGTGCTCAAACATGCAGAAAACTGAAAAAAGTGAGTACCGTATCCTGAGAAATGTTCAGACTTTTCGTGCAAATTTTTGTACTATGGTGTTTTTTGAGGTACAATCACGATCCAGTCATTGAAAAAGTCTAAAAAACCATTTTGAAGGGTAGTTCTGGAAAAATTATTTTTCAATGGTCCATAACATACCGCTGATAAAAATTTATTTTTGACTTTTGTACATCAATCAAAGCGTAATTTTCATTCGCGTTCACCTGACAAAAAATTACGGTGCTCGCTCGTCGATGAAAAAAGTTATTGACAAAACTCTGTGACGTAAAAATCAATCAATAATCTGAAATTTTTTTCACATTGATCGATTTTTCATAGTTAACTCTTCAAGTTTCCAAAGTATGTTGGAATGAAAACACTTTTCCAGGAAGTTATGAACGTCTAAACTCCAAAAAGTGCGAAGTTTGGGACAGTACTGCAAGACTCTGGCAGGACCAAATGAAACAAAACCTATATATATGAATTCAGCGCTCTCAAATCTAATTGTTCACCAAATTTCAACTCAATCGGTTCATCAGGAGCCTAGCGCACTTTTTGGTTGAATCTCTCGTGAAACGTCTCATATCAGATCTTTCATTCAGATGTAGGGTTCCCAACTGCCCAATTTTGTCGTGCGCGGCAAAAAACCGCCGCGATCGCGCTGTCCCAGTCGCGGCAAAAAGTCTGCACAAAACTCAACCAAAATAAACCAACGTTGATAAGCAAACTTTTTCACCTTCTTACTTCACTCTAATGAGGCTGAAATGTGAGCTGAAAGGCGGAAGAACATCAGAAGATCTGCCGCCCACCACCGAACAACATTTTAATTAGCTTATAGTCATACCACCTAGTACTGATGATGTTCCAGACTACTTACTATTGGTCTCCAGAGTGTCAACAGTATTTCCCGATCGCCCAACTTCCCAATCTCCACTATGCATTTAATGACGCTGACCACAACCTCCGGCTCTCTCCTCAAATCCTGAGTCAAAATCAACCGGGAGCTCTGAATCATCTTCATTTTCGAGGACTCCATCAAGAACCCTCTTACAATCCTCAATTGGAATATCAGAATTTTCAACACCATCAGAATCCTTTCCTGACCCATATCAAGCAAGAAGAACCCATTTGGGACCAGAATCGAGACCATATCGTGGTAGACGTTGAGCAAGAGCCTATACCAGCCCAACCCAAGGAGCCGGTACAAACTTGGACCAACGTCAAACAAGAACCTCTCTCCTCGGACTATCCTAATAAACCACAACCTCTGACGCCTCAGGAACCTCAACAGATAATCACCCCAACTCTCCTGAAGCGACGACAACGTCGAAACACGAAAAAGACTAATGATAATCAGGTTTTGAAGTTGGTTCTGACAGTTTTTCAGGGTTGGCAGAAAGTTTCCGTAAGGCCTCTTCATTTTCGTTGATTTT
>OZ022254.1:4061957-4143706 GCA_963978915.1 Caenorhabditis parvicauda
ATGATCTATTTCAAAGGTTTCGATTCATAGTTTTCAAAATAGATGAGAAATTAACGACCACGGTTGAAAACTAACGAAAAATCTTGTTACATCATCAAATTCATAAGAAGTCTTGTTCGAACGACAAAACCTCAGATCATAATACTTTTCAACACCAAGAAAACCAAACCTGCAACAAGAAGCTGCGGCTTCGAGCCTGGGAGGACTGTCAGCTGTCGTTGAATGTACTGACCGTTGAAGTGAGCATACCACATTCCGCTTTGTTGGCCTCCGATTTGACGCAAATCTGAAATCGTTCATATAACATTGATTTTTCAACCTGTAGTTGGCGATATCAGAAAGAAATCATACTTCCAGGGTTCTTGGCAGCCGCCTTGTTGGTGAATGGCACTTTGAAGTAACGTTGATGGCGGAGTGCTGGGTTGACCAGAGGGAATGATGAGGCGGTTAGCTTCGCTGAAAGAGAATTCATAAAGTGATAGAGAGGGAGAGAGAATGAGATAGGGAGAGAGAGAGAGAGAGAGAGAGAGATAGGGAGAGAGAGAGAGGGGGGAGAGAGAGGGAGAGAGAGAGAGAGAGAGAGAGAGAGAGAGAGAGAGAGAGAGAGAGAGAGAGAGAGAGGAGAGAGAGAGAGAGAGAGAGAGAGAGAGAGAGAGAGGAAGAGAGAGGAAGAGAGAGGGAGAGAGAGGGAGAGAGGAAGGGAGATAGAGAAAGAGATGGAGAGAGAGAGAGAGAGAGAAAGAAACAGATAAACTCACCACTCTGACTATTGTACACCGACAATGGAGCCCTGGTGGCTGGTACATCTTTGCTCGCCGTATTCTTCTTCTTCCACTCGTTGTAGACTTGTAGACGTCTGTGGAACTCTTCCTTGCACGCTACCAACAATTCCATATCTGCAATCAGTCAGTGGAAACATTCCATTTCAAAATCGCGGTACCCAAAAATCCAGTCAAAAAAGATTATCTTTGTGCGATTCATCATTTTACGCAATTTGAAGGATTTTCAACACACTGTTCACATCAAAAACTATCAAACACAATGTAATGATGACCAAAAGTTGGTGTTACCATGAGTTTGAGCTTGATCCAACCGCGCGCTGCATTGCGGCAAGTTCTCAACATTTTCCATAGTTAAATCAACTTCATCTGGCACAAACCCATCGAAAAAGATTTTTTTTGCAATTTTTACCGATTCTCTACAATAGAGGAAGAATATCAGAGAAGAGCCACTGGATGGTCAGGAATAATGGAAGAACCATGTGAACGGGGAGAGAGCGGGCGAATAAAATGCGGCAATTAGCGGGGGCTCCTCGTTCCGTGCCCGAGCAACCGCAATCCCGGCAGAAGGATCGACGAAAGGGGAAAAAACACACACACAACATTAGGAAACAGAAGAGCCATTGGCGTGCGATTTGACAAGGCTCATAAATTTTTCAAATCATTACATGTACATCTCGACGGCAGCATACATTTCTATTTCTTTCTTCTCTCAAGATTGTTCGAGAATCACACTTTTCGGAAAAAAGAACCCTTACAGTACATAAAAAATCTTCTTTTCTATCACTACAGCGCTATTTTGTGACAATCTGTTACCGCGGTCAGTTCTCAGCTCGAGTGCATTGAATCGCCCCATAGTTCAGGCCAAAAGCTGGTCATGAGGTGTGAACCTACTAAACGAGTGATCGGTCCGCGCGCTACTACGCGGCACAAGTTTGGGTTATCAAGTTGGTTCGCAAACAACCAGACTACATTCCATTCTAATGCACTTCTTTCGAATCAAAAAAGTCAACTCACCACTACTAGTGTTGATGGCTTCACGCAAATCGGTATACTTCCAGTTCGACAAGTCGTACTTTCCTCTCTTCGATGAGCTCGATTCCGATGATCTGGAAAGTGGCTCATTAGTTATCAACTTTAACTACAGTGCGTCCCAAAAAAATAGAATCACTTTTTTTTTGAGTCCACAACTTCTTTCAGTGTCGTTGTTTAAAATTGTCCTTCCAGTATGTTGAAGACAAAGTATTTATCAATAATATTATTTTGAGTTCACCCGGTTAGGGTTCGTGGTTTTTGAGTTATAGGTGTGAGACGGGCTCTTACCCCACAATGAGCGTCCCAAAAAAATACTATCAGTACTGACTAGTGGTCTCGAACGACTGACTGGAAGTGTAATAATTGGTTTTCAAATTTTTTCTATGGTAAATATTCAATTTTGAACAAATATCACTGATCTCTGAATCGAAAAGATTCGAAACAATTTTTTAGAAGTCAAAATATAGTGAACATCGAAAATTGTTGTAACTTCGCAGAGTTGAGCAGAGTTGAGCTCAAACTCAACAAACATAAGCGCATTCTATCTGGACAACTGTGATCTGATTCTCTTTGTCAGATGGAACTATGTGACGAGTTTCAGTGTCTACAACAGCTTTATTTTGTTTTTATCACAAATTTTCAGATTTTATTTTTTTCGTGTTTACCACCCGCTACGGAATATCGTGTTTAAAACTTTTTTGAGTGTTTCATACATTTGATTTTTGAACAATTGATTTGAAATTTACTTGACTATCAATTTTCATGCTGATTACATCACTCAGGAGCGAAATTGAGAACACAGGCTTCCGAACTAGACTCATCATTGTTGGTCTGTGGCCATTCACGACATCCTAACTTTCCATTATTGTCACCGAACTTTGGTTTCTCAAGTTTTTAGAGTTTCTTAGTCAATTTTTAACCTAATTACAAACATCTGACATGATGACAAGCAATAATTTTGCTTCACGGAGCGAAGTTACAACAATTTTCGATGTTCACTATATTTTGACTTCTAAAAAATTGTTTCGAATCTTTTCGATTCAGAGATCAGTGATATTTGTTCAAAATTGAATATTTACCATAGAAAAAATTTGAAAACCAATTATTACACTTCCAGTCAGTCGTTCGAGACCACTAGTCAGTACTGATAGTATTTTTTTGGGACGCTCATTGTGGGGTAAGAGCCCGTCTCACACCTATAACTCAAAAACCACGAACCCTAACCGGGTGAACTCAAAATAATATCATTGATAAATACTTTGTCTTCAACATACTGGAAGGACAAATTTAAACAACGACACTGAAAGAAGTTGTGGACTCAAAAAAAAGTGATTCTATTTTTTTGGGACGCACTGTAGGTTAGTAGAACAAAGTTTCCGAAGCTTAGCTTTAACGTGCACAAAACAAAGAGGCATAAAATAAAACCCATCATCGTCGTTCATTCTCTTCAGTGGATTCTTGGCAGCTTCCGATTGGACTGTGGCGGTGGTTGCAGATGGACTGAACATTCACTACACTTAACATAACGGTGCAAGAGACAACCGTGACGGACAACTACAGAAACACATGCTACAAAGGGGAAACGTGGCCAGTACATGCAGACATACAGGGTGAAGAGGCAAGCAACTCACCCAGACGATGATGCCGACTCTGCGTGAACCAACGCAACTCCATCGGTGGCTGCGATCCTTGTTGACACCGCAGCGTCCAATCGTTCCCGCTCTTCGCATTGTTGTCTGCAAATGTCTTTTTTCTTATGCTCTTCATAAATTATCATAATTGCTCCCTTTTCTTGAATAAGGGTGGAAAATGAAACAAACTGTCTAGTAAACTAGCCAGTGTCGTTCATCTTTCAAAAATTATAAAGTGATACCAAAAATCATGATTCAACTCACTTCAACAACTCCTCCTTCTGCGCCAACTCCTCTTGCTCGCGGAGCTTTGCCTGGTCCAGTTCGTACTGTTTGGCTGCCTTCTCACGTTCCTCTTCCATTTGACGTCGCCTGAATATGAAATTGACGACCACTCTCTAAGAAACTCCATTTTCCACAATTTTTCAACATAATCTCTGGAAAATCTCACAATTTCTTCTCATTTTCTACCCGTTGCTTTTCTTCTGCTTCGAGTCGTTCCCTCTCCAGTTGCTGTTGTTTTTCACGTTCAATCAAAGCCAGTTCATCCGATTTAATTTGATTTCTGGAAGATTGGACATTGAGTGCCGGCACAACTTGTTGCAAGTTGATACAACTCAAGTGGTAACTCTGCGCGAGTCAGAAAACCTAAAAACTTCAAAAATCAACGTTTTCTATCAGTAAACGCTTAATATGAATGAGTAATTTCCAAAGAGGCTGTTTCGTGACCCCACACTATTGGACTGGCTCTCTGAACTTGTGACTCAAAAACGGTGCCGCGCAGCAACGCGCGGAAAAGAGTCACCCATAGAAACTCACTTCAACCCATCAATGACCTGGTCCACTCTGACCACACACTGTTCATATCGTTTGATCGCCAGATCCAGATGTTCCCCAACGCGTTCTTCGTCACTCGAGTGTCTGACCGACTTGATCAAGTCTTCCAGCTCCGAGGTCGTCGAGCTCACTTCTGGAGACCATTGGGACTGGCTTTCGTCGCTCAGGCGACCAATAATCTGTAAAGCGGATTTACAAGTCGAATACTATTGGACCAACCTCTGTCATCTGCTTCGATCGTACCAAAAGGTTCTGACACTTGCGGAAGAGGGAGAGTCTGAAAGTCGCAAGTGAAAACTCAAAACTTCGACAAAAACGTCAAAAAGATGACATCAGAAATCAATCAGAAACAATGAGGTGCTCATATCCGGTCACCAAGACGCGCGCTGAGCTTCAATGTCAATGAATATTCCACTCATTCATTGTTATTGCTTGAAGCAGCTGGCAAAAAGGGGAGATGTTCATTCACGTCGTCCAAATGTCATCCGACAAAAAAACAACAAAAATCTGGATTGAAGAGGATTGATGAAGGAGGAAGAAGAGCAAGGGAGAGGGGAGGAAAAGAGCACCGGAGAGAGAGTGTGTGAAACGGGCAATAAGCACATCCAGGAAAAATGAATAGAGGACAACGAACACAAACACACGTTCGGTTGAATAACGGAAAATCAAGAGTAAATTGTTTTGTCCAATATCCCTAACATTAACGTTTAAAAAAATCCCGCTTCATGTCCTAATCTCGATCTGCAATCAGCCGTCAATACTAATTTACCTGTTATCGCTTAGGTAAGATTGGAAAAACAACTTTTGTAAATGTCCGAGTCGTAGAAATCATTGGTAAACTGTTGAAAAAAAGAATGCGACTGAATAAATCGTCGTAAAAATAATCAACAGCAATTTCCAAACAAATTCTTTCAAATTTGTTGAGAAGCCTTTTGGAAAACGCACAAAACAAAGTAAAATCATGATTTTTGAACCTCTGACAGAAGAAATAACGTACCCATGGGCTGGTTCATTAAAAATTCTGGAGAAATTGTACAAGCGACTTAATTCCAAGGCAAATTAGCTCAATCTATCGGCTACTTGAAAGTTGTTTTCCGTTTGTTTCAAAGAAGAAATCTTCGCTGCTTCACGCCTTATCGTTCGCCATCGGATGGACGTCAAAGAAAACAATAAATTATGAATGTAGGAGACACTTCTTAGAATAATCCTTCGGAATTTTGTCAGAAAAAAATAGAAAACAATGGAAAATGAACCGAAATCAGCTGAAAATGAGAATGAGGAAACGTTCAAGCGGCGAGGAAAAGTTTGAGACGGCTATTTTCAGTCAGTTCGAACGAGGGCATTGTCCTTTTCTCAAGGGATCATTTCTATTACCTCTAGTGGGGCACCAAAAAAGTTAATTCATGGTCTTCATGGTAAAAAAAATATGTTGAATGGGCAAGATTTAAAGCAAAATGAAGTGTCGGTGATGAAGAATAACATCTTTTTATGAGAAACTAAGCTGCTTCTATAGAGAGGAAAGCTCTTTTGAGAACTCCTGTTGAACATCATTAGAAGAATTGAAGTTAATGGTAAAACGTTACGGATAAATCTGAACATGAACCTTAAGAAAGCCCAATCGTGCTCATCAGTGTTGGGACAAAAAAAACTTGAAAATTAGCGTTGCACATCCAGGCCATAAGCTTTCAAATGTCCTTCAGCAAACTACTGAGAAAACTTAGTTGAAAGAATAGATAAAGATCGCAAAAAAGCAAAGTTGGAACAAAGTTACATAGAATTCCATCTTTCAAAGTTGAATTTTTTGCTCTCGAGAAATGAAGAGAATTGAAACTTCCAAGATTTGACCTTCAAGATTCTAGTTCCTTCAATGAATGAGAAACATGAAACCCTGCATCAGAAGTGAAAATCTTCCAAAACTAACATTCCGAAATAAGAAAATGATAAATAAACAAATTTCTGCAGAGTCTCATCAATCTCGGCACTGATACTCGAAAATTGAAACCTAATCCATAACAGAAAAAAGCTACTGCTCAACAACCCATACCCAATAACGTTCTACGCGGGTACACGATGGCGGTTTCCCCAAAATGGGCAAAACGTGCAAATTCTGGGAATGTCGTTCTCAATGAGTGAAGTGGAACGGAGCACGGGGAGGAGAGGAAGGAACAAGAAGAATGCTGACAAAATTAACCCGGCTTAACGACGACACACACATTCACAGCGGAGGAGATAAATAGAAGATGCCAATTGCGTGTGTTATAATAATATAGATAGACACGGGTCAGAAGCCACTCGCTTACCTCTTTTGGAAACGACGTCTGGTCAGGAAACCACGGATCAAACTCTGGATGAGGACAGTCTTCTGTCGTCGGTAGATGATCTTGTTTTTCACTGAAACAATCGTCTTGTGATGATTTGAAAGAGACTGCGGATAACTTAAAATTAGTCACTAAAAGAGCTTCAAGACACCGAAAAGCACTTTGGCCATGGCTGCTAATGTCCCTCTACTCAACAAAAGGTTCCGCAATTGGAGGTAATGTCAATCAAATCTAGGCACTGGAAACATGAGAGGAAGTCATAATTTCATCAAAGTCTCACGACCCGTGTGCAAGGCTACATTTTGACTTTTCCCTCTAATCAAACTACAAAAACAGTAATCGGGCAGAGATCAATGTTCAAAGTCAAGTCGAAAATGGTGTTCGGTGAGTTCAAATAGTTCTACGAAATGGACCCCATCGCGCTGTAATTGGATATAGGATTTCAGCCAAATTGGCCCGTTTGCCTCACGTTTTGAGCAGAAAATCGCTTCCGAGCTTTTCAATGATGTCTACAACTTTTTTACACGGAGTCAAATTAACAAACATAAAAACTGAAGACATGAAGGAAAAAGGGTGCACCAGTAAATTCAATTATTTCAGTGTAATCCACTTCCTTCTCTTCCAGTTTTAGAAAAAAAAAACGATGATTTGTACTTACATCAGTTTAGAACTTTTAGAAAAATCAAAACTCACATTTGATGACAGACAACACTTCGTACTGCGACTTCCTCCATCTGGCTTTTAGAAGCCACACCTTCACCTTCTCCACGAGTTCCACCATTGCTTCTGGGTCTTGGCGCATTAGCTGAAAATCGGATATGGTATTGTTGAAAGTGTTGAAAACAACAAACCTGATCGAACTCGGCAAATTTCCCGGCTCTGAAGAAGACTTTCGACGTACCAAATTGGTAGTCACGGTCGTTGAGTCCTAGAGCATGGAAGAGGCACTAAAATGTTGAAAATCGAAAAATGCAGGAAATTAGTTCAGAATTTGGATTTTCAAAGAGATCAAAGTCAAACCTTGCAGAAGAATGCAGGAGTGAGTTGGGTGAGCTGTTGGGGTAGTACCGAATGATAGTTGTTGTAGAGCTCGACAAACGCGGTCCTACTCGGGAATCCCTTCTGCATCAGCTGCAAGACTGACGGGAGGCCAGAGCACTGAAGCTGACTGAGGATCGAAGGTCCGTCAAACTTCCACGAGATCATCTCTCCGTTGGGCTTGACACATCGAACAAAGTGGGTTCCCGTCTGTTCCAACTTCTCCAAAAGCTGTTTCAGCTGACTCTTGAACTTGCTTCCGACACTAGCTGCCTGCAACTTGCGCCCCGTCTTTGCTGACACATCTGCAGTCGCCGAAGACTCGAACAAGCCACGAAGGAGATCAACACTGTAAAAAGTACTATTTGTTGGAAATTTCACCTCAAGCACTCACGATGATTGTTCAATCAGAATCTCTAGCGAGTTTTGCAGTTGGTCATTGTTCTTCTCGAGGAACTGATGAGTATGGTAGCATACGGTACCGGCATAATGTCTGACAAGGAACCCATCTTCGTCTCTCATTTCACGGTGAGACTTCAGCTTGGATTTGCGTGGAGTCTCAAGACGGAAGTGTCCTTTGTACGCTTGGTGTACTGCCTGAGTGTAGTGCTGGGTGGTCGGACGTGGCAACTTCGCCTCTTCATCTAGCATGTCCAAGAGACCAGAGCCCTTCTTTTCGAACAACTCTGAAATTTGACACTGATTCTAGTAATTCATAAAAATTATACCTATACAGTCCAAGTTATCCGAATATTCAATCTTCTCCACGTGAAGACCTTCATTGCTGTACAGCTCTTGTTCTTGCTTCAAGATTCTCTCATTGAAGAAGTGTTGGAGCTTCTCGTTGCAATAGTTGATGCAGAATTGTTCAAAAGAGTTGACTCCAAAAAATTCTGCAAGTTTGCAGTCATAGGTGAGACAGCCTATGTAAACTGACCGAAACCAGCAATGTCGAGAACTCCAATGTAAGCCACCGAGTTCTTGAATGGAATTCGCGAGTTGACAGCGCCAACAATCCAATCGAACAATTTCGAGTAGATTGCCTTAGCTAGAGCGTCACGACCAGCCGTAGCTTCGTGTGGTTTCAATGGAACGTGGATCAGAGTGCCCTTGACGCCACCTTTTGTCGCTTGCATCATTCTTGCCACCAGTCCCATTTTTAGTTCATCAGCTTGGAGACCGAGTAGCTCGGCAGCCCACTGGAGCTGCTCCAAACATTCGGGCGCAACTTGGCATCCACCTTTGCGATCATCAGCATTATCGGAGAAGTTGACGTTTCCGAGATGAAGAAGACCTTAAAAAGCAATAATAGAGTTGTAGTCAGGAAATACTATTTGTGAAACAGAAGATAACGTTAACTAAAAAAGTTCGGAAACAGAGATAACACTGTCGTTAATCACTGGAAAAATTTTTAAAAAAACGGAAGTGCAATCAATCGATAAAATTGGTATGAGTGAAAAATGCTCTACTGTAAAGCGCTCATTTCGAAATTGATTAAATTTTCTTTTAGTTTTTCTTTTTTCCAATTCATTTTATTTCTCTAACTTTTCCCATTTTATTTCATTATCCTATTACTACCATTTCCCATTTCATTTTATGAACTCATTGTTGTACCTGCAATTGTGTGGAACACGAATGTCTGCTGATCCTCAGTAAATCCAGCCATTTGGAAAGCCTTGATGAGTTTGGCCAGATCTGCGTGATCGTCCACCATCGGGTCACGAGCAAACGTTTTCACAGAAACTCGTGCCGGATCCACAGCTATTTTTGCGTCTGGGTGAGCGAAAAATTGTGCACTTCCATATTTCAAGTACTGAATACCATATTTAATCGTTGAATTTTTCTCATTGCTCACATTAAAAGTCTCGGGAGGTGCAAGGTGTAATTTGTTGTAGAGTTCTTCCGATGCACCGGCAATCAGCTGGTAGAAAATGTGATAGTTTCTTTCACCACCAGACTGCTTGCACAGACGAGATTTTTCTAGAAGGTAGTGGGAGACGAACCCTCCAGCTACTTGTCCCTATAATATGAAATTTTTATAAACTTTTATCAGAATTGTAACTCACATTATCGTTAAAGTGAATTTCAACAAATTTTCCGAATCTTGATGAGTTGTTATTTCTCAGCGTTTTGGCGTTACCGAATGCTTCCAGAATAGGGTTGGCTGGAAATAAGAAATATGCTCTTTTTAATTAAATTCAAACTTTCTAGAATCCTCTGTTGAATCTCGGCAGTTCCGTTACCCCAATTGTCACAAAGGTATCTCAGGACAGCCTTCTGAGATTCAGTCTTTCCAGCACCCGACTCTCCAGACACGATGATAGACTGCGAGGTTTTGCCACGTCGCATCTCCTTGTACGCCTTGTCAGCGATTGCGTAGATGTGAGGTGGCATAGTTCCCAGACTCTTCCCTCTGTACGCTTTCGCTTGTTCAACAGAGTAGAGACCTTCGATCTTCTCATAGGGATTTATGGAGATTAGAATGTTTGCCACGTATGTCTGGAGTATTTCGTTTTACAGAGTTGATTGATACACTCACGTAAATCTTCCCATCTGCATATCTTAGTTTCAAGTTGTTGAGTAGAGTCGCCTCGTTAAGGTACATTAGTGCACAGCAATCATCGTGTTGTTTGTCGTCGTCCTCAGCAGCAAAAACTTCTTGATACTTTCTTTTTAACTAAAAAATTGAAGTTCATAACAAATTATTCGAAGTTTAATGATCGATTTTGGTGAAAAAATGTACAATTAAAATTATCTTACCTGATCTTTGTTACTCTTCAGAATAAGCCCTTCTTGATTGATGTCCTCAACCACAGCCTTCACGAAACCATCGTTAAGATCTGTGGCCCACACAGTTTGGCCGAAAAGTGATGCGTCTGCCATGTTTTCTAGAAATTGAGACGTTTATACATCAAAAACGGTCAGTTAACCTTGAAGATGTCCTGTATAGCTTGAAAATGCTTTGAAATGATCTCTGTCGACCTTTCGAATCGAGTCACGTCGCGTGCTGTCTTTTTCGCGAGATCTTGATGTTTTGTTTAGTTTGGTTAGTTGGGTAAGCATGGTAGGGAAGGGAATGCAATGACAGATACTGATAAAACGGCCAACATGTTGACAAACGAAAACATGTGAGAGAGAAAGATTACTAGTAAAAAGTACATAAAGTGTGAATGTTGTACTGAAGATGTTGACACAATGCACAGTATCATATTCCACCCAACTAATTGTAAACAAACAATAGTAGTAGGATATATTGGTTTCATACTATTCATCCGTAAGATTCTGCGAGACTTAAGTTTCGCAACAAAGAAGAAGAAGAAGCAGTTAACTTGCGCCATGAAAGGCAACGAGCTGTTTTGGTAAAAGGAAACGGGCACTAAAAGCAGAGGTGCTAAACAAATGCAAGCGCAAAGAAGGAAGTATTGATCCCAGCATTCCGTTTTAGTATGCTTTAGGAAGTTTTTGATAGAAAGTTATGAGTTTAAAAGGATTTTTCATTTTGAAAAAAGTGGATTTTCGACTTAAAGTCGAATTCTCTGAAGTCATAAAATTTATGGTCACGCATTCGAGTGGAATGAAATGAATAGGAGGGCAGAGGGAGGAAAAGATGAGAATTAGTTGGTCCAGTAATAGTCGTTCGAACGGCCTTCTTGCCCAATTAGTGTCTGTTTGCTAGGGGAAAGAGATAAATTTGTAATTTTATTATGACTCGGTTGTATCTTTTATTTCGTCGGCTTCTATTGTTTCTGTGTTCAAGGCGGCTCTCAGCTCCAGAATCTGTTCACGGAGGAATTCGTTCTCTGTTCGAAGTTGAGTCACCAACTCGGTTTGGTCTTCTTGATCACTAGCGTTTCTGAAGTTTGACAATCGGGGCAGAAAACTCCCTTTTTCTTACGATTTTGCAGCTTCTACGGCGGCTTCTTGAGTCTGGACAGCCACGTGCAGCTTTCTGACCCCGTTTCTCTCTTCTGACGTTTGTCGATCCTTTAAATTGAGTTATGCAGGGTTGTTATCGGAGTTTTCCATACAAATTGACTTAAAACGTAAATCTCTGGTCGGTTGTCAACGTTGGACTAACAGCTGATAATTTGGTTACCGTAGGTCTCGGACGGATTTATTTTTATGCAGAATCAAAGTGGCCCCACGTGGCGTTTCAAAAAATAGTTTTTTAAGTTAAAATGTCTCGCTTCAAACAAAAAGTGCGCAAATTTTTTAGATAAAAAGTTTGACCTGCTTAGTACATTTGGATAGGTTCCAACTCTGAACGTAAATTTACGCAAAAAAGTGATGTGCAGCGTTTTTCTACTATTCATTGCCGCGATGATGGAACCAGAATAAAAGAATTATATATTCATTATATTTTTTCTATGAATAAATTTCACCCTAGAAATTGATGACGAAAGGCTAGATGGTTCCGTGCTCTGGAGTACATTGTTCAGCTCCTCTTCAATCTCGAGTTTCTCATCGAGAAGAAGGTCGTAGTTCTGACGCAGCGTGTTTGCTTCTTCTCGCGCGCGGTTTCTCTCGTCTCGAACGGCACTAAAAGTATGCATGGATATGCAGGAACCACACTGTTAATCACCTCCAGCGAGTTCTCCACTCGGCTGTACACTGTGACCACCATCTCATGGTCTTTTCCATCTGTGCAGCTCTATCACGAGCTTCTTGTAACTCTAACAAGCGAATTTTCTCACAAACATCCCAGTCTGTGTGTTGGCAGCGACGTACCGCCCAAGTTCGTAGGAAGTGAATATCCGATTCTGGAAGTAGTCTTTGTTTTCGATAAAAAATTATTCTAGAATATGAAAACATTCAATTTAGTGTTTCACATAGCTTCCTCTACCTGTAAAAAAATCTGGCCTCCGTAAATCGGTTACTTAGTACTGTAGCAGTTTCGCCTTGAAACACAAGAACGATTAAGTGATGCGCCTTTAATTTCAATGAACTGTAAGTAAGAATAATAATTTAAATCCACAAAGATCTAACTGTTCGTTGTGAGAGTTACCGTACTCATTCTGCAAAATTGAGATTAGAGCGCCTTGAAAACGGCCATGCTTCTAGCGATATATGTGTGTTTTAATATCGAAACAATCTGGAAAAGTTAGGTCGTTTATGACGAAGCATGCTGTTTAAAAATCTATAAAGGTTTAGTCCATAAGTGTTTTCTTAATGGAAATAGCACAATTTGTATTATTATGAATGTATCTTGAAGAGGAAGTTATAAATGTCAACTATGAGCAGTTATTGCGAAAGTTCATCTTATAGGAGCAAAATATAATAATTTTTTGGGGGAGAGCTTGGAACGGAAACAAAGTCGAATGTGAATAAAACAAATTTAAAACTAGGTGACAATTCATCGTTGAACTGAAAAAAGTGAATTTCGGTAGAAGTAAATATGAAGAAAGAATTCGTGAAGCATAAAAAATATACATGTTGTAGTAGGTTATGTACTGACTTACAATTTATTTGAAAATCTTCCCAATTTACAATAAACAAAACTAACCTTGTATATCTTGGTACCTATTATAGATCGATGTGACTGAGTCAGCCATAGTGACGTCAAAAGTATAAGATGGGTTCCTAAATTCTCGGCAGCTGGTAGGTGGCACCGCAGCAGTAATGTCAGCTGTTACTCGCGCTTGTGTATGTGTTTTGTGTCTATGATACCGAACACGGAAAACGATCAGATCTTTATTTGACAGAAAAATTGTTTGTTTCAGTGACAAAAAGCCAAGGATATTCAAAAGAAAATAGATTTTGTGTAAGACTCCATAGACGATTCAAGTCATCTTTTGATGAGATTCCCAACGAGACCCTCTTCCTCATTTTTTTTAATGATTCCGATCACGGAAAACGATCAAATCTTTATTTTACAGAAAAATTGTTTTTGTTCAGTGATGAAAATTTACTAAACCAAGGATATTTAGAAGAAAATAAGTTTTGTGTAAGACTCCATGAATTTCATCCATTTATGAGGTTCCCAACGAGACCTTTCATATTCTTGATATCGAACGGAGTTGTGGTGGTTGGTTCAGGTGTTGTCGTAGTTCCAGCCTTGAACAAGTCGTTGATCATGTTACCAGCGTTGTTCATCAACCCAACAATCCCGCCTTCTGTAGTGACTGTCGTTGGTGTTTCTGTAGTAGTGGTCCGCCTCTTCTTGTTCTTCTTAGTTTTACCTGTGTGCGCGGTCGTCGGTTCAATCGTCGTGGTCGGTGCTTCAGTGGTAGCCGAATTGAATAGGCCAGTTATGTGATGAAGTATCCCGGTTTGATTGGTCTCTTGGTCACCAACAAAGAAGGCTCCAATTGACTTGCCAGCGTTGGACAGGATACTAGCAATGTCGCTGTCAGATTCGTTAACTGCTCGAGCTTGAATCTTCAATGGACCTTCGATCGATGTAGGCTCAGTGGTGGAATCGTCAGCAGGTTCATCAGTGGTAGAATCGTCAGCAGACTCATCCGTACTCTCCTGCAACAGAGCTTCAAGCGACTCCTTCTCCGGAAGCGTGTACGTACGGGTGATGCTCTCCTGGATCACTGGAGTTTCTCTAGGCACGTCGAAGTTCAAAGAAGGCAAAGTCACCAGCCATTCCATAGGAGCACCCTTCATTTTTGGTGTGGTTTGCGGGATTGTTGTAGTGGTGTCATCGGAAAGAGGAAGGATGAAAGATGGTGTGTTAACTACATCTAGCAACGGAACACTTGTTGTGTTCGAAGTAGTAGATGTGACAACCGAAGATGTATTGCTAAGTGCAGTAGTTGCAACTACAGGCGCTGCAGTGGTTGCTACAAGAGAAGTCGCGTTCGATGCACTTGCCGCTACAGGCGCTGCAGTTGTCACGGCTACAACCGAAGTAGCGTTCGCTGCAGGTGCTGCAGTTGTCACAACAGCAGATGCATTGGAAACATTTGCCAGACTGTTAGACCCTTCATCAAGTGAGGGAAACGGAACTGCTGCATTCTTCAAATGTGACGTTGTTGTCTGTGTCTGTGTGGAATTCGAAACTGTCGTTCCCCATACGCTGACAGTAGATGCTGGCTTACTCGTGGTTCCCCAAACACTAACGGTGGATGCTGGCTTACTTGTAGTTCCCCAAACACTAACGGTAGATGCCGGACGACTTGTTGTAGCAGCTCTGGCAACTGTAGAAGTCGGTCTCGAAGTTGTTCCCCATACACTGACGGTTGGAGCCGCTTTGCTTGTGGTAGGCCTCACGGTAGTTGTTATCCTCTGAGTTGTTCTCACGGTTGTAGTTGGTCTTGTGGTGGCAGTCCTAGTGGTTGGTTTGGTGGTTGTAGCCAAGGATGTTGTGGTAGGTGTGGTGACAATGGCCGTAACTGCTGGTGTCACTACGGGACTACTGGTAACACTAGTAGTTGTACCATAGTCAGCTGGCCAAATGTAACAGATTGGAGTCATTGGGTACTGGTATGCCAATGGAACGTAGGTGTTCATCGACGTTGTGTAGAGTGAATCTGGAAAATAGTACAGTTAGGACTCAAGTTGATTCGCTACGAGTTGTCGAACAAAGCCTAAAATCGGTCGGCGAAGCAACTTTTGACAGCGGTTCTATCTTCTTCATCATATTATAAAACCTAGAAATCTAGTCAGACTTCATAGGTTCTCTGTTTCACTAAAAAGACCACACACACACACACATTTTCTCAAATATCTTGGCTTATATAATTGAAATTGTGCATACAAAAGTGTTTTTACATTTCTCAACAGTTATCATAGTCGTAACATGAGCTACAAAATCGAAAAATATGGCTGCGGACGTTTTATTGAAACAAAATATATGGCTTGGCACTGGTGCATTTAGGTTTAGGTGTAAGTTTCATTTCAGTAAAACATAATGGTTTTTTCCATAGTCTAATATTTCTATAAGTTTTTCATGACGTCATGGAGTTTGAGTGTCAAGTAAGAATACAAGAGACTAACCAATATCATAAAACTGGAAATACTTGAGTAAAGGAACACTCGCACCACAGTCTCCAGCTTTCCGTGCACAATAAAGTTGCTCGCTAAGGTCTGTGTAATTCTCGTACGGTCGATTGCCTTCGGCTCCCGGTTGAATCAGTTTGTGGTCCAGTCTGGCTGAAATATGTTCTCTTTTCCTTCTTTTCCCTCAACTTACCGAAATACCCTGTCTGATTGTCGACTTGTGCGACTAGCCGTGTCAAACAGGTACATGATGAGTCGCTTGTCTTCAGAATTTTTCCCAAAACACCCTGAATTTAGTGTTTAACGCAACTTATTTTGTGTCATGAAGACCTTGTTTGTTGATTTTTGAATATGACCTGGGACTCTATTAATCTTCTAGACACGGATCATTATAACTAGCTCCTGATAGTCTACAACTCCGTTTATCTCCTAGACAAGGATCATTATAATAGACCTCTGATTGTTTCGAAAGTTGATAATTTAAAAGCCGCAATTAGTCTCCTCCGGTTGGCTGACGTGATAAAAAAGGAGCGAGGATCATGAATCATGTTCATTCCGTATTTTTTACTGGCACGATTGCCTGCAGGTTGAAGGTAGTACTTGATCGTGTTTCGGTGTACAATCTTCAACGACCCAAATCTCTCTATTCACGCGCTGAGGTTAGATAGCGTCAAGGCCGAGAGACGCAGAGACAATATTTCGTTAGAGAGTGTTTTCTGTACTTTTACGTGGTTCCCGGGGGTTTTGCGCGCGGGCGAGAGAGTAAATGTGATGGCGAGACGTTGACGCATAAAGGGTAGGCGAGACAGCGCGGTGTTATCGGAGAGTGTTAGAGCTTGTACAAATAGTCGGCTGTGACTTACCAAAAAGGTGTAGCCAGTCAGATCAGCTGAAGTAGACGGGAGGGTTGTATAATAGTGGTCACGGAAGGTCCCTGCAATCAAGCCTATACTGTAGCCTTTGATGTCAAGTTCACCTGTCGCATTGTTGTCGTAAATATTCAAATCAGACAGGGTTGAGACAGGAACGTTGGGTGTCGTCGCGACACATCGTGTTGAAGGACTGAGCTGTACCGTATCGACGCCATTTATGTCCCAACCGTAGCAGATGGGCATAAACTCTTGGTAGTATCCATCAATTTGCTCGGTTTGGTTGTAAGAGTAGGCGTGGTCTGGAAATGCTGGATTCTTTCCATAATCACAAGAGACTCACAGATCCCGTTGCTTGTTATTCTGTAGTAGCGGTAGATCGGCACAGTCGCTCCGCAGTACCCATTAACCTTGGCACAAACTAGTTCGGATGAGTTTTGAAGTCTGGAAAGGGTACTTGAGGAAATCAGTGTGGTAGATGGTTTTTTGGTATAAGTTCGACTTCGGGGCCTAATCAGTCGTCTCATATGAGGAAAGTACATATTTCTCTCGTAGAAGGTCCTCAAAGGAAGAAACTTGAGCTGACTGTACCGTACTGGCACTAAAACTCACATCACATTATAAGTTCTTCATTGCGCATTTGAATTTAAACTTTTCTATGGAGTTTGAATGAATTGGTGGAGCATAAGATGACAAAAACGTATTAAATGTCATGGGCTCAATCTCTGCTCCAGACAGGTGATTTTTGAGAAATTTCCAGATGCCCTTTTTATGTGAAAACAAAGTTATGATCAATTAATACGACCATTCAGGCTTGATGTGGTATTCAATATCGTACGCCACGGGCCAGATACAGTAGGAAAATATTACATGTGTCATACCTCGCAAATATTTTGCGTCTTTTCGTAATGACGATTTTCGGGAGAAAAATCGAGGTCGCTGACCGAAAAGTTTTCACTCCGTTCAAAAGGTTCATGTTTCTAGACAGCTATAAGTAGAGAAGTACGTGATCTTAACATCCATTTCTACTTGGATGAAAATGGAATATAAATCCACAAGGTTTTGGCTTTAAGAGCTCGTGAGTTTATATGAAGTACCTATTACCTGAAATGAATTCCGCTATGAGCTCCCTAATTTAAATAAAACGAGCTTTCATGGTTCCGAAAAAAGCTCTCACAGAATTTTACACAGGTACGAAATACAAACTATAATTCTAACTTCTGAGCAAAACTTCGAAAAAAGGGCGTATTTTTGAGTGCGGTTCACATCTCCCTGCTTACTGCTTAGAGGTGTACGGTCTCTAACGCTCTCCAAAACAACGCGCTATCTCGTTTATCCCTCTGCGCTGTTTCGTCTCGCTATCTCATGCACTCTCTCGCACGCGCGCTAGCAGCAAAGACTACAGTAACCCTGCAAGTTTATACTTTTAATTTTCGAGTGAAATGATTGTATCAGGGAAAGCGTTCATACATACATCGTTTTCACTCGCATAGCCACCGGATTCTACTCGTACAGGTCTTTTACCACTAACAAAGGAACATCCACCAAAAATCACAATATAACACGATCATACTAAAACATTTATTCCTGTAATCGTTGTATAACGCGACGAAGATGGGTCGAGGTGTCGATTGGCTCTGCTAGTCGATATGAAATTTTGTACTTTTAATCAGTCTGGAATTGTCATAAAGGTATTCGTTTTATCGAGGGAATCAGTGAAGATTTTTTAGCAAATGGGAGTACAAAAATGAAAACTAAGTGAAACTATCAACTTTCATCAGCAAGTCGATAAATGCTTGTAAATACGTTTTGTGTGTTGCTCTTGGATAATCGGCAACGTACTCTACAAAACATAGTTTTCTGTTTTCGTACTCAGAATCCTCAATTCGTAATCATTCTTCTGAACTGGTCCGGTACAGTAAAATTACCGATACGTACAGCTTTAGCGCAAAATGAAGAAAAAGTTGTATATTGATTATCTCAAACGATGGGACGTGTAGGACTGTACAATGCACACTCTACGACGTCAAGGTATAAGAAGCGATCACCTCAGCGAGGGTCGTTCTACTATTCTCAATGTATAATCAATGTTTTCAAGCACTCACCTATAGAAATTCCTTTGTATCAAATGCTTCTTCTGTCGTCCATGATTTGGATGATTTGTAAATTCGAACGAAGATTATATTTTAGGAAAAGTATAGATGATATCTTTCACTTTGCTATAGGAAGATTGAACCTCTCTTCAATAGTTTAGTTTCTAATTTCATTGTAATACACTTTTGAATGTTAACTTATTGTTTCTTCCTCTTTTTTTCCTTCAAATAACTTTTTTTTCCGAACCTGTAAATAAAATTGTTTCACAATTAGAAGGAAATTTGATTCTTATACTGAAATTACATTTTATAAAAGTTCAAACAGCTCACCCAATCGCGAAGAGCAACAATTTAGATCATCGTCCACGGACCAACATTCTCCGCTATCGCTGTTCCACCTGAAGTTTAAAATAATTAAAAGTTGATGAACAACGAAAGAATGACAGAAATTTCATCCGAAATGGAATTGATAATGTATTCGTAATAGTAAAACTAATTAAAAATTTATTCAATTCATTTCAACAGTTATAAATAAGTTTGAGAAACAAATAAAAGTCAAAAACATAGGAATAAAAAGAAAAGAATGGACAGTGTCCAAGTGTATTGATTGAAAGGGTAGAGACGCAGAGTCGCCGCGTAAACTTACACAAAATATTCTCTAACCAGGGTTTTGTCTCTGTGCCCTCTCATTTCCCCCCCAGTTCTCACTCTCTCGCATAAACAGGGAGATGTGCGGTTTCGTCTTTTTCATCAAATTAGAAAACTTAGCAATAAGACCTCACAGATCGGTACAAATCCTATTCAAGCACGAGTATTAACAAAAATAGTTACTTGTATGACGGCATTAGGTAGTAGGCAGTCTCGGATGAAAAATGAAGCATAGTCGAGAAGTTTCCTATAAAAATCGTGTGTTTTGACCTTCACCATCCTCACCCTGGTTGGTGTCTCTGTACAACGACAGGCCAGTGGTGCATTGGGCAGGACAGGTTGACAGATTTCGAGTGTTGAGAAACATGACACCATGAGAGACAGGCGTGAAGGTGGAGTCGTTGGGTGTCGTGGTTGAGATTTGAAATAGAGTCTCTTCGTCGAATAAGGCCCATTCGTTGGAGTAGATGTGACCGACGACTCCAGCTGTGGAAGTGTTGACAGCATACGAAGTGCAGTCCTGCGCACTGGCGACTGCAGGCAGTAGCAGAAAGATTATCCACATGATAAGACCGCTGGCTACTCTGAAGGATTGTTGAGAAATGAGTGTGGGATATTATAATCACATGGCAACCAGGTGGTTTCCCACTTGTTGGTTATAACCCTCCAAGTCAGAATCGAAAGATCGCGAGGAAGTGGAATTTTCTCATAGTAGTTTTCTATTATGGCTCGAGAACGTTTTCTCGGAACGCAAGTTGTAATGCATTCCGAGAAAATTAGGGTTTTCAAGGTGGATATAGCACAAACTTCAGAAATTAACCGCTAGGAACTTGATGGAATCAGATTTATACCTATTTTCTGTACCTCTTTCAACGGAATAGTCATATTTGTGGTTTTTCGAAGAGATCAATGTTGTTAGGACCATCAGAATCTTGTTTTAATGTTTAGAACCGACAGAAAGTAAATTGAAGATATCATTTCGAGATTCGAAAAGTCTGTAACTTACAGAGATTTTGGCGAAAACCTTTTTTTCGCTAGAGGGTAATGAAAAAATAGTTGATTCTCACGAAACTACTCAAATGTGACCTGACTATAGAAGTTCATTATTCAAAAAAAAAAACTAATATAAACATGGTCAGAAACCTGAAACAATAAATATCGAATAAAATCAGAGTTATTACATCTAACAAGCTACTAATTTCCATAAAATATTCTTTGCAAAACAATCTTGTTCCAGTGATTGTGGAACGGGGGCTGAAGCCGTAAACTATTTTCCAACGTCTCGGCAGTTTTTGGAGTTGTAAGACTTCAAAATTGAAGTTTTGACGTTTGAACAGTTGAGTCATCGTTTTCGAATCTGGGATGATTATTCTCCAATTTGGAGAATTTTCAAGGATCAGTCAGCGTCCGACTTGGAACAGTCACCCTGTCCAGGTCCGATCTTGATTATACTGAGTCGGATTAGTCATAGTTCGGTCCTCTTCACATCTTGTAGATTGAATACACTTCTGGACAGGAAAATGAGAAGATTATTTCACATGGCTATATTTGGTCTGCGAAAAATTCAGAACTGTCGGAAGTTGTATCGCAGTCGGTGTGGTGTAGTGTCGATCTCTGCTCAACCCATAGTAGCTGAAGTTTTCTTTTGAAAAATGAAGGTTATAGCCACAATTTCTAACCCAGGGAGTAGGTTAAAAAGTGAAGAGTAGGGATGTGCAAATTGCCAGTCATTGGCTAACGATTGGTTATCCTCTTTTCATTAGCCAATTGCATCGGCGAGCGATTGGCGAAATGATACCATCTTCAACGTCGAGAAGGCTCACAAAGCGCAACTCCAGGTGCTCACCAACTGAATAGCCAATAGCTCGCCAATGCAATTGGTTAACGAAAAGGCAATAGCCAATGACTGGCGACTCGCTCATCCCTTGTGAAGAGTACAATTAGTACTTTTTGCTGAAAGGAGTTTACCGTAAACGGCCTCTGCAGCCCAATTTAGTAGGATCCTATGCCGCTCAGGCCTATCTGACGGACCATTCCATCTGTCGCCCATTTACGGTCTACCTAAGCCTTTGGAGCTTATTGTAACACACACAGCTTTCTCTTCCTGTAAAAAAATCTGGCCTCCGTAAATCGGTTACTTAGTACTGTAGCAGTTTCGCCTTGAAACACAAGAACGATTAAGTGATGCGCCTTTAATTTCAATGAACTGTAAGTAAGAATAATAATTTAAATCCACAAAGATCTAACTGTTCGTTGTGAGAGTTACCGTACTCATTCTGCAAAATTGAGATTAGAGCGCGTTTGCAAACGGCCATGCTTCTAGCGATATATGTGTAACATTGTGAATCGGAGGGTCAACTTTTAGTTCAGAAAAGCCGAAATCTCGAATCCATATGTTGAAATCAAACACTAAATCCGTGTTGTCGAACTTGATGAGAAAGGATTTGCTAATTTTTGATCTCCCGTTGCTATCTTCAACATGGTCTACCTTGATTTTATCTCTATTTGGGCGATGCGAGGACAATCCTAGGGCATTGGCTGTTCGTGTTTTGATCTTCCCCGTAAGAAAATATTTAACTGTAGATCAAAATCTTGGTTACTGTAGGGTACGGGAAGATTAATTTTAACTGTAGATTAGACCCATGGATATTGTAGGTTACTGTAATATTCGGAAAAATGACTGTAGATCATTTTTGATTGTTGTAGGTTACTGTAAGTGCGAAAATATTTTGAACGTAGGTCAAAGTCTTGGTTACTGTAGTTTTTTCACTTCTTGTTCTACCTTTCTTTTCAAGCTTGTATACTCACAGGGACTTAGCAGAAGAGCACAGTTTACTTTTTTCTTTTATAGCTTGAGCTTCTAATGGTTTTAAACTCATTTTGCTATAATTTTTTAAGGAAAAGAAATTTTGAATAAACTGCAAAAATATCGAATATATTTCTTTCTCGAATTTTGATTTTTAAAATATTTTTTTTCATAAATTTCAGGAAAATAACAGTTGTTTCCAACTATTTTCTTGAATAATCTCGAGAAATTTTTTTTTAATTGAATTAGTGTAGAAAAATGTGGAATTTTTTAAATTCTTATAAATTTGAAATAATGTGAATAAATTAAATTGAAATTGGAATAATGTGATGAAATTATTTCCATAAATATTGGACGTAATTTTTAAAATTATTGGACAAAATTTCTATAAATGTTGAAATTTCTATAAATAAATATTACGTCTGTTGTGAGCAATTTTGATTTTGAAATATATTTTTATAAATTTAAGGAAAAAAACTATTGTTTTCAATTATTTTCTCGAATAATGAAATAGCAACGATTGTAACACTGTTGATAATTGTTAAATTTTGACCCCTGATGTTTATTGTAATCAACTTTCTTTTCATCGCACGGCTTCTTGATCTTCTCTTTTCAGAATTGTAAGACCACGTTTAGGTAGTAGGAACCTGATCGAAAACCATGTGCCGAAAATGATTACAAGAGAGAATAGAAAGACGAGTCCAACTTCGAGGTTCTTCGCAAGAATGGTGAGTATTTCATTGTGAAATGAATAATTTTCATCAAATCTGACTCACTTCGAATTATTTTCAGTGTAAGTGTGAAAACTGAGTTATAACATTGAAGTCACTCAAGTTGTTGAGACATTTTTTAAGAAATTGGCCATTTTGTTAAAATTTGTGGCGTTTAGTAAAACACATCCCGTTGCATCCTGCATCCCGTTTTTTTTAAACGTTAATAGCTTTTCTCAGAACATCCCAATCACCTTGTTTCTTTCTTAAGCTCAGGTTGAACCTCAAGCTAGCCCCAACCTAACCTAAGCCTAAAAAAGAGGTGTTCATAGTGACCCACATAATGTTTTTTACAATTGAAAAAAAACGGGATATGGCAGTAACGAAAATTGGAGAAGTTTCCACACTGAAGTTATTTACTTTTTCGGTTTTATCCAATTTATTTTTCAAAAAAAGAAAACAAGACGTTTTTTGGAAATTTTCGAATTTCAGTTGCTGTAGTTCAAAAAATTTCATTTCTTCTACCTTTTTTCATCCCAAATTCACAAATCGTAACGGAAAAGTGTTTGAAGTAGGAAAAATATCGTTGGGAACTGTCCGCAACGTTTATGTCAAGAACATTTATTGAAGTACAAACACTTTCGAAAATGAAAGCGGAGGTCGGCAAAGCGGTTGCGAAGCGGTTATATTTCCTCATGCCTTTGCCGAGGTGTGCAGTAGTGGTTATGCTAATGCTTGTCGTGAAAACCATCATATTTGAATCACTCAATAAACATGAGTCACACTGTTTTGCTGAATTCTGACTCATCAACTGATATCCTCGACGATATTTCTTTCATTTTCACCACCAGACCTTTTCTTTTACGTTTAACCATCAAAAATCCCAAAAACTACAGAAAAACAAGATAACACCTTATCATAGTACTAACCTACATGTCAATAATTTCCACAATTCAGATGACCATGAGAAAGTTGCGGAGAAGTGGCCCTTTTGTCGCCCTCTTCGCTCTCGCCATCGTTGTTATCTTGGCTGTTCATAGTGAGTTTTTCATTCAAATTCTCGAGCCGCTGGAGATTTTTCGCTAACGCTCCAAAACGTTTTTCTTCAAAAAATCGCATCCAATCATCCTTGATTTTTTTTCTCTCTCTCTCTCTCTCTCTCTCTCTCTCTCTCTCGTTCTCTCTCTTTCTCTCTATCCCTCTCTATCTCTATCTTTCTCTCTCTCTCTCTCTCTCTCTTTCTCTCTCTCTATCTCTCTCTCTCTCTCTTTCTCTCTCTCTATCTCTCCCCCTGCAACTTTTGCACAACCCATTCCTATCCCTTGAACCTAAACAAAACCAAAACCTTCACCAAAAAATCGGCTTCACAAAAGTGGGCGAAGGATGCTTAGTTACAAGTTATTTAAATTCACTCACAATTGTGGAGCTTATAATATTTTGAATGTTTTTGTTCCCAATAAAAGTTGAGGAGCCATTAACAGAGTTGCACGGAAGTAAAATTTTTCAAAACGGAAGTCGGAAGTCGGAAGTGAAAAAAGGGCGGAAGTCGGAATGCGGAAGTCGGAAGTCGGAAGTAGAATTTTTTCAACGGTAGTCGGGAGTGCAAAAAAGTTGAAAAAACCTAGAGATATTGTATATTCACGCATTCTCAACAGGTGATAGGTCAATTCCATACTGAATAGAAACGATTTCACGGTTTTTTCGTCATTTTTCACGAAAAAATTTTTTGACGGAAGTCCGAAGTAGAATTTGTTAAACGGAAGTCGGAAGTCGGAAGTAGAATTTGTTAAACGGAAGTCGGAAGTCGGAAGTGAAAAAAGGGCGGAAGTCGGAAGCCGGAAGTCGGAATTCCGTGCAACTCTGGCCATTAATATTCTGCTCACTTGTCATTCATTTCTCTATTTTCCGAAACACAAAGCATATTTTGATACTTTTCATCAGAGATTTTGTACGAAAAAGTAAACTGAATCATGAAACTTTTTTCATTTATCTTTGTGGACACCTTAAATTTCAGGCATACGTTAGGTTCAAAGCGTAGTACAAAGCTAAGATTCGAGCAAAATTTAAACTTGATTGCCACAAAAAATTTGCACCCTGTAAGGAAATGATTCTTGATTCGAAAATTTCTCCCCGTTTTTTTTTCTTTGAAGCGAGATATTTTACTTTAAAAAATTATACTTTAAATTCACGTTAAGAATGAGCGGAATTTCCTTGGATCAGTCATAGTTTTGACCTATTCTCACCCAAAATTTTATTTTTAATATTCCTATTTCAGACACGGATAAAGATGAAGTCAATAGTTTTGGAGTAAGAATAGCCGCAGGAGATCCGAATACCTTCAGAATTCTGGTTGTAGGGGACACTGGAGGTGAGATTTCTTTCTTCTCGATCGGTTTCTCAAATTTATAGAAGACAGAGTCTTTTTTGAAACTTATATTCAAAAATCGCGGTCGTTTTTCAGAAAATTGAAAAAAAACAAGTTTTCTTTAATTTTGAAAGGGTTAAAAAAACACGTGAGGATCCAGAAATTTACAGGGAAAAACGGTCTCTTACAGTAGTTTTGAGTATAGGCATCCCATTTTGCTTTGGATATTATTGAAAACGTTCAAAACGTCGAAACGTCGAAAAAACTATTCAAATGTGTGCGGAACGATTGAGAAGGGATGAATACTTCAAGTAATTGAGAAAAACTATTGAAATTTCATAAAAACTGTTAAAGAGAGGTGAAAATGATGGAAATTTGAGAAAAACTTCCGAAAAATAGGTGAAAAAGATTGAAAATTTCGAGGAAACGGTAGAAAGGTGGCGGAAACTTTTAATAATTGAGTAAAACTATTTAAATTTGATGGAAACTGTTAGAAATTGGTGAGAATTATGAAAATTCATCAAAAACTCAAATAATGATGAAAAAGATTGAAAATTTCGGGGAAACAGTAGAAAGGTGGCGGAAACTTTTAATAATTGGGAACAAACCTATTGAAATTTGATGAAAACTAGCAAAAAGCGATTGAAATTATTGAAAATGTCTGAAAACGATCAGAAATTGTTGAAAACAGAATCGGTTTTCATGAACGTTTACAGGAATCCCGATACTAGAAGTCACACGGTCACAGAAAGCAGTAGCCGAAACTCTAGAACTCGCGGCCGTAGTGAAGAAAGTTCAACTGGTGCTGAACATGGGAGACAACGTCTACTTCACAGGAGTAGAAGACGAGTTCGATTCTAGGTTCCAGGTTATTTTTCTCATTTCAAGTTCTGAATAGAAAATGACGATAAATAGCGTTTTTCACTTATTATCAGAACTGAACGGGAATAAAGTTTCACAAAAAGAAGAAAGGTTGACAAATCGGAGATAACTTCCCTTTTTTAGACTGAGTAGATTATTTCATTGTTCTTTTTCCTAAAATTCTCAGGATTCCGTAAAACTCTAATATAAATAGCAAAAAAACCCCTTTTTTTCTCCAAAAACTCTGTTTTCAACAAAGAAGTCTCAATTTATGATTGTTTAAAGAAGTGTAGCGAGACCAAGCGTGCTTGTATTCAAGAATTATCTTAATATCAGTTGAAAAACTTCATTATAAACGTTTATTTCTTAATTCTTCTATTTTTCAGTCTCGATTCGAAGACGTCTACACTGGAAGTGCCCTCCAAGTGCCTTGGTTGATGATTGCTGGCAATCACGATCATTTCGGCAATGTAACCGCTCAAGTCGAGTACTCGAAGTATAGCAAAAAGTGGTAAGATTTTCTACAGATATGAAAATTGAAAAGGCAAATGTGACAGAAATGACATGACCGGTTGAAATCGAAACTAGTGGGAGGGAGAGAGAAAACACTTTCGACCTAAAATTTTAGGGTATTCCCATCATTGTACTACAAAAAGTCGGTCGAGTTCAACGGGACTCGCATCGATCTTCTCCAAATCGACACGATCACTCTGTGCGGAAACACGAGAGACGTTCAGAATGGCGGATTCTTCGACATGCTTCGCAATGAATCGCACGATCCTCAGGTATTCTTCCCTCTTGGCAACGTAACAAAGATTCCCAGGGACCCCTGAACAAAACGTTCGCAGAAGAACAATGGTCTTGGCTGGAACAAAACTTGAACACGTCTGTGTGAGTTTTCGCATTCTGAATTATGAAGACACTGTTGGTGTTTTGTGAATATTGTAAAATATGACATCTGCTTAAGATGAATTCATGAGAAATTTATGAATCTTACCCTCACGGGGTAAAATGTGAAAATTGGAAGACAAGTAATTACTTTCAAAAATATTATTCACACTCAATTTTACACTAGTATTGTTTATTTTATCATGAATTTAAACAAAAACGCATTTCTTGGATTTTCCAAGTCGAATCCCAACCCTTTCTCAGCCTAGTAAGAATGATCTGTTTGTATTATTTGATGGCTAAATTAATTCATGATTGAGTTATTGTAAACAATCTGAGTCACATGAGACGTTTTCATCAAATTTTTTTTAAAAACCCAATTTTATACAGCTACAGTGTGTATAAAAAAAACGCCATGTTGTGGTTTTTGCCGATTTTTTCACGTATTTTTGAGAACTGTGAAAACTTCAAGAACAAAAGTTGTTCATTATCCTGGAATACATCTTTTCTGAAAATTTCAGCTCATATGGTCTACGATGACAAAAGTTATGCTCACCAATGGAAAAACCGACTGTATAAAAAAACGTCATGTTTGATTTTGATTTTTTTTATGATCCCGTTTCAAAAAATAGGCATGAATGATTTTTTCTAAGCGGGAATTTTATTTGTTTGATTTTTATTTTTCTTGGTTATGTCATCTTGTAATTTTTCTTCAGGTTAACCATGCCACACTTGAGTGTTGCTGAGAAAGCTGTTATAACGGCCTTAAGGGCTGCAAACTGGACCCACAAGAAGATTGCAGCGCATGTGAGCAGATCCGAAAGCTGCATATCAAAGTTTTTGTCACGTTCCAAAACTCCAGTTGGTCCTGAGAGACGGGGCCGCCGAAAGAAGCTCACGAACCGTCAGAAACGAACAATCCTGCGCCAAGCTTCCAATAGTCTTATCAGCCTCCGGACAATGGCAAGGCTAAGCGTCGTCCCGGTAACGCATGGAACCATTAGGAACGTGTTGAAGGAGTCCAAGAGCATTGTCTGCCAGAAGTTGAAGATGTGTCCTGCGCTCACACAAGCGCATAGAGCAGCGAGAATGAGATTTGCACGGAGAGAAGTTGGACGTGATTGGACTAAGGTTAGTTTCTGCGATCATCCCAAATACAAAAACGTTTCAGGTCGTGTTTTCGGACGAGAAGAAGTGGAACCTTGATGGGCCAGATGGATTCCGGTCCTACTGGCGCGATTTAAGAAAGAATCCGATGACATTCTCAAGAAGAAATTTTGGAGGAGGCTCACTCATGACTTGGGGGGCCTTCCATGCTTCCGGAACGCTCACCCTGGAGATTGTCACATGTCGGATGAACTCTGATGAATACATCGATACAGTTTCCAAAGAACTGGTGCCGTTTCTGACGAGTCCAGCTGGTCGCAATTACATCTACCAGCAAGACAACGCCACAATTCATCGAAGCCGCAAGACTACCGACATGTTTCGAGCTAATAACATTGAGCTTCTCGATTGGCCGGCAAGATCCCCCGACTTGAATCCAATTGAAAATCTTTGGGGTTTCTTAGCACGAAAAGTTTATTCCCACGGAACCCAATACAACAATGTTGACGATCTGAAACACGCGATTCTGCGCGAATGGTCTGATATTCCCCTCAGTCTTCTTCAAAGTCTCTCTCAGTCCATGAACCGTCGTATCATTGAAGTTTCCAATCAAAATGGAGGACCCATAGACTATTGAATGTGTTTCCGTAGTTTTTTGTAGAATAAATAATATGTTACATGAACATGAAGTTTTTTTTATACAGTCGGTTTTTCCATTGGTGAGCATAACTTTTGTCATCGTAGACCATATGAGCTGAAATTACTATTATAAAACGCACGTGTAACAAAAAATGTTTATATGTTTTCTTATATATATGTACAAGCAGAAAGTCCTCGCTACGCTCAGAGCCCCTTTTTTCATTACAAAAATGCAGATTTTGCTCTCTCTCTCTCTCTCTCTCTCTCTTTCTCTCTCTCTCTCTCACTTTCTTTCTCTCTTTATCTGTCTCTCTTTCTCTCTCTCTCTTTCCCTCGTTCTCTCTCTCTCTCTATCTCCCTCTCTTCATCACTTGCTCTTTCAAACTCTCTCTCTCTCTCTCCCACACTTGCTCTTTCAAACTCTCTCTCTCTCTCTCTTTTCTTCCCCCTCTCCCTGGCCTCTTCTCTCCTTCTTCTCGTACAATCCAAATGTGTTGAAGACTAATGCAAGCGCGGCTAGAACTAATGCAACAACCTGCGAGGGCCCCCAGTGGCCATGCAAAAATCGATCAGAAAAAAACGTGCGGCGGTGACCGAGTGGTTAGAGCGTTGGATTTCTACTCGCTCAACGCGCGTTCGAATCCCGTCCCCGGCCACTTTTGCACAACCCCTTCCTCTCCCCCGACCCCATTGAAAACAAAAAAGGACCACCCAAAAATTTGCCTCACGAAAAGTGGGCGGCGCAAAGGGGGCGGTCCCCTTGTTCTATTATTAATATGATGTATGTATGTATGTATGGATCTGCGATATATGTTTGACTATAAATGTGTGAATAACTCTTTTCGGAATCGACATTTCCGGTTGAAACTTTGGCACGAGATAGCGAAAATTACGTATACTTTGCCTGAACTTATTCCAAATTTCTACCTATTATGATACCGTAGTTATGACCTAATAAGTGCAAATTGGGGTCAAATTTCACGTGTCACGTACACAATGTTCAACATGAGTCGAACACGTGTTTTCAAAGCGCAGTGGCAGAGAAGTCGATTACAAATCTACTCGAAGCCCGATCGTTTCCTGTCCGGTGTTTTCTTTCGCTTTTTGCTTTGACCCTACAAGTGAAACCTTTTTCTCTATTAAACATTTAGAGATGAAAATACTGTTGAAAAATATTTTCGTGCGCTTGGTCCCCCGGGGGCGAAGCCCCCGGGAGTAGAAAAACCCTGTTGTGCGCTTGATCTCCCAGGGGCGAAGCCCCCGGGAGTAGAAAAATACTTTTGTGCACTTGATCTCCCAGGGGGCGAAGCCCCCGGGAGTAGAAAAATTTATCGTTCGCAGGGGAACACGGGGGCACAGCGCCTGGAACAGACAAACTTGAGAGAAAGTAGCTTATATGAGAAAAATTATTTCCTGTACTTGAGTTAATCGATAGCAACGAAAACGAGCATTAAAAAACACGCGAAACGCCTGAGCGCAGCGAAGGTTCAACAGCTAGTTTTCAGAAAAGGTGTATTCCAGGATAATGAACAACTTTTGTTCTTGAAGTTTTCACAGTTCTCAAAAATACGTGAAAAAATCGGCGAAAACCACAACATGACGTTTTTTTATACACACTGTAGTTTCAATTTTGTTATAACTCATTATTGATTGCATTTTTGTAGATATTCTGATCCACATGAAACGTTTTCATCATTTTTTCCAAACATATTTCAGTGCTGAATATCTCTTGGTGAGCGGTCACTACCCAGTGTACTCGATGTCATCACACGGACCAACCAAATGTCTTCAAGACCGTCTGGTGCCACTCCTGGAGAAGTACAACGTCAACGCCTACTTTTCTGGACATGATCATACGCTCCAGGTTTTTTTTTGATGTGAAAAATGATTTAAAGGCTCGTAACTCGTTACAACCACGTGCTCAGTTTGTGCCGTTCACTGGCACTTTTTGAGACGCGACGACTCTGTCTAATATTCAGCCGCTTTTTTTTAGTTTACACGCGTTTCCAAGACTTAGATCTTTAAAAAAGAGTTGTTTTTAGAATTTTACATGAGGTTTTAGGTAAATTACTGATGGCTGCAGATTGCAGATCAAAATTACATGCCGCGCGTTTTAAAAATGAAATATTTGACAAATTCGATTTAACATTTTTTGAAGATTTTGGAATGAACAAAATTTTGGAAGAACTGGCGTCACGAATTTTAGTGATATTAGATGTCAAGAAATACTTGTTGTAACTCTTCTGAATTGGAGATTGGCGATTGAGTTTCATGTTGTCTCCTCTTGATTGGTGGACAATGGGACACACTGCGTCAAGCGTAATAGAAAAGTGTCGGATCGGGCAGCAAGGGGAGGCGACCAATAAGCAGCAAGCACAAACTCCGCCCCTTCGTAAATCCTGCACCTCTGTAGATAAAATTACAGTTACTGTAGTAAAAAAACCTTTTCTCTGACGTTTTCTCAAAATTCATGTGAAAAGGCCAGTTAAGAAGGAAATTTACATAATTTGCAATCTTTCAATAGCAATCGTCGTAACAAATTTGCTTGGTAACTTGAGGAAAATTGGAGAAAAGGAGGAAAAAGAAGTGATGTGTGAACGCGCTCCATAGCGAATTTTCGTTCAATAGAGCAACGCGTCTAATCGATAACAATCATCTTTACCTCGGTTAGTGAGAACCTTCGCAGTTAAAATCTTCTGTTACCATTTACAAAACTTTCAGCACTTTGTATTCGATGGGAACGACGACCATAAGATCCACTACATAGTCTCCGGAGCCGCATCGCGTGCCGACTCGTCGACCAGACATCTGGATGAGTACTCGTACGACAATCTATTATACCAGTGAGTTTCAATGTTCATGATATGTTCATGTTTTCTTGAAAAAGAGGACGCGTTTAAATATCCAATTGACAAACATGCGTGCCGCGCAGCAGAGCGCGGTTTGATTAAGTTTCAAACTCATTATAGGATATCAAGTGACGTCCGATTAAAAAGTTCTCACTGGATTTTCTTGTATGGTGTTGATCTTTATGAATTCCAGTCACGTCCATTTTGGCTTGAAAGTGCGGAAAGAAAAATATTTCATGTGTTATATCCCAGCAAAGTACATGCCCATACAGAAAAAGGCGATTTTCAAAGAAAAAATTGGGTTTTTATTTATGTTTTAGAACAACCAAACCGATCGATATCATGGGTTGCCTCAGCCATCGAAACTGAAACATTTTTTCCAGTTACCCCAAGCAGTCATCGTTCATCTCTTGGAGCCCATTCTCCCAGCTCGGATTCGGAGCCGGAGGGTTCATGTACATTGAGTTCAATCACGAACAAGCCGACTTCACCTTCTACGACAAGGAAGGTGAGGAATTGTACGAGTCAAGATTCCCTATCAGAAATGTCCCCAAACAGTAGTTGTAGAAAACACCGTAGTCTCTCTCTCTCTCTCCATAATCTTTTTGTAGCTGTTACGTCGGTTTACACACAGCGCTAAGCGCAGTAGAAAAGTGTCGGATTAAGCAGCGAGGGGGGGGGCGACCAATAAGCAGCGAGCACAAACTCCGCCCCTTCGTAAATCCTGCACCGCTGTAGATCAAATTACAGTTACTGTAGTTGAAAAAAAACATTCGCACACCGAGCTAAAGGTGATCGTTATCGATTAGACGTGTTGCACGCAAATTATATTGAACGAAAATTCGCTGCAGGGCGCGTTCGCACATCAATATTTTTTATTTTTGGTCATGTAGGATTTACGAAGGGGCGGGGTTTGTGCTCGCCGCTTATTGGTCGCCTCCCCTCGTTGCCTTATCTGACACTTTCCTACTGCGCTTAGCGCGGTGTGGCTCGGTGTGGTTTACCCTACCAAAAAAAAAACAAGAAGATTATGGATTTTTTAAGATGTGATCTGCCCCGAACCCGTGTATGTACATTTTTGCCTAATAGATGAATTTTTCATTTTCATACATGTTTCCTGAATGTGACCAGTAGGTGCCATCTTGGTAGACTCGAAAATCGAGTGATCTGAGCGGAGCGAAGAATATTTGCTCGTGGAAGATGATTCAGGCTGAAAATGGAAATGCGCTAGAGATTGTGAACAATACTTTATGTGGAACTGAATTTTGTAGGAATTTTTATTCAACTCGAAAGTTTATTCTTCAAACACCGAGAAAATTAACTTGTGTACCGTCCATCTTAACACTCCCGACAGCTTCAATGGTCCATGTGCCTTTGGAAGTTTCACCCCAGAACTGAACAGTCACCATGGTCCACTCCATTTCACCCTGCCACCGATCTTTGACACGTGGCGTCAGAATCTCGCTGGTAGTGCCTGACGGAGACGTTAGTGTGATTCTGATGCTTCCACGATCACTCGACGTAATCTTCGTGGTGACTGTGATCCTCTCGAGTTTGAGTAAAACATCGACCTCGAAGTTGGCGATGAGTCCGTTTTCAGTTGGTTGCCTGAAGAAAATTCCTCATTTTCAGAAGATTTCGATTTTTACTTTAGTTTGTTTCTCTGTGTGGCAGGCACGTGGCATAATTGTGACCACTGTGCGCCCGCTACCCGTGAAAAAGTACGACTAGTGCCTGTCACAATTTAGACGTGTGGTAGCTAAACTAACATTTCACCAACTTTAACAGCAAAACTTTTCTCTTCATCTACACTCTTCCAAGTCCGCGCACGTCGTATCAGTTCATCGGCATCCAGAAGGCCGAATCCCACTTGGTTTGAGAATTTTCTTCCTGAATCGGGTTCCGAATATCAAACTTTGATTCAAAAATAAGAAGTTCCAGTAACGACTTGCAATAGTCGTTACAAATCGAGAAAATACCGTACTCAGAACCTACATTGTGTTTTACTGTTCCTGTTAAGACTGTGGAGTGATTTTTCGTGATTACTTTGAATACGTTTGAAATATCATCAGAGGAAATCGCGGAAATGTGAGAACATACCAACTGCATTCTGATTCCACGAAACTCCATGTATCTCTTCTGTTCTGGACGTTTCCACGATCAGCTGTTGGATGTCCCTTTGGGTTAGGGATGGGCTGAAGTTTTGTCTCATCGACCTGGTTTTTTGAGTTACGGTCGATACCATTCTTACATGTTGAAAAAATCACACAATGTTTCTGTCCATCAACGCCAGGTCGATCTTTAAAAATGTATGTTGCATCGCCTAGTTGTTCTAGGACTTCAAGGACACACGCTTTGAATACAGTTTGATCTCGCTGTTTATGCACCGCGATGAGATAGTGAAGAGAAGGAGAGACGCAGAGACAATATTTCGTCAGAGAGTGTGAGTGACCCCGGGATCTTTGCTGCCAGAGCATGCTAGCGCTAGAGAGTACATGAGATCGCTATAGCGAGACGTCGACGCGTGAGGGAAAGGCGAGATAGCGCGCTGTTGTTAGAGAGCGTCAGAGACAGCGTTTGTAACCACAAGTTCTAATTCAGTTTTTTTAACTCTTAATTTTACTAAGTAAACAAACATCTACAAAACGAACTTCGCCTCGAGAACCAAGGCTATAATCCCTGCGGCTATGGCTGCTGACGCGGACGATCCAGAGATGACGGAACACGATTCATTTTGTCCCGTTGTTTTTATCAGACTGTCACCGCCGGAAACAGATGCCAAAATGGCTGAACACGCTTCAGAATAGACAGCTGGGACGCCGGTTCGATCGACTAGACCGAATGTCAGCTGAAAATGTTTTTGATCAACAATTTTTCATGTTTCATGGAAAATTCTTCCCGCTTTCCCAGTAGTTCTTGACAATGTTCACGATTGAGAATTCCCGCAATGGGTACTGTATGAGAAGTGTGCTTGGGACTTATTCCTCAATAGTACTCAAAAAAAACGAACAGTGAACCTGTTACTGGCATATCCATCCCACGCACAGTTATCTCCCTCTGCTCCTCCGTTGCCACTCGCCCACACGTAGATGTTTCCTTTGCCCTTACGACCTTCGGTGACACCTCTTGCGAGTGCTTCGCTTGTCAACATTTGGGGGGCGTCGGCTGTTTTTCCGTCATCTCGTGGTCCCCAACTCGCCGAGTAGATGTCGATCTGAAAGATTCTCTTTCTCTCTCTCTCTCACTCTCTCTCTCTCTCTCTCTTCTCTCTCTCTCTCTCTCTCTCTCTCTCTCTCTCTCTCTCTCTCTCTTCTCTCTCTCTCTCTCTCTCTCTCTCTCTCTCTCTCTCTCTCTCTCTCTTTTCCTTTCTCTCTCACCTCATGACTCCTATAACCAACAGCATCGCCTTCGATAGCATCGTTAAGCCAACCATCTCCAAGAACCCTAATTCCAGCCAGCTTCGCTCCAGCAAACACTCCAACGCCACACTTCGTCCCGTTCATCGAAATCAACCCCGCGCACTGCGTTCCGTGCACATTGGACTCGTCGTCGGTCGGCGTCGGCAGTTTCTTGAAATCGACGAAATCGAATGAGATTGGCGCTGAGAAGGCGTCATGCAGGTCGGGATGCGAGAAGTCAATCCCGTCGTCTAGAATGGCAACTGTGATGTTGGACTTGGCACATGGGGTCCATACTTTTCGCAAGTTCATTGATGGCGTGAGGTCCCACTGAAATGATAGGTTATTATCTTCGAGAGAGAGAGAGAGAGAGAGAGAGAGAGAGAGAGAGAGAGAGAGAGAGAGAGAGAGAGAGAGAGAGAGAGAGATAGATAGAGAGAGAGAGGGGGGGATACGCACGGCATGAAGCCATCAAATTCGCGCACGATTCTCGAACAATCCGGAAACTTCTAGAAAGCAACGAAACCGGTATAAATAGCCGGTAAAATGAGAGAGTAGGCAGTTTCACTCCAAAGACCATGGATCAGGCCCGACTACTCCGTAAACGCTTGGAAATCTTTAACGTGAAGTACAACGGCGAGAACTGGAACGACTACACTGGCAAGATCAAGAGATTGTTCGTGGATGCCGACATCAAGTCAATGACGGATGATCAGTGGCAGTGCTTGATTCTGGTGAATGGCCTCAAGAACCATATGGATCTCTGGCTAGTCGCGATTCATGAGCTGGAGAAGAACCCGATTATGTCGGTCAACGATCTTTCTGATAAGATTGAGAAGTATCAGATATTCGAGAAGGACTTCCGAGCAGAGATGCCGAAGCGACGTTTCTTAGAACTCTATTTATGTGGTTTCTAAATCTTCTTTGTTCCAATAAATATTCTCATCCGTCACTCTTTAAAAAGTTGTGGAGGCTTTGGTTTTAGGCTTGCACTGGAGAGAGAGAGAGAGAGGGCGAAAGAGCAAGAGAGAACGCGAGAGAGAGAGAGAGAGAGAGAGAGAGAGAGAGAGAGGGGGAGCGAGAGAGAGAGAGAGAGAGAGAGAGAGAGAGAGAGAGAGCGAGAAAGAGAGAGAGAGATAGGGGGAGAGAGAGAGAGAGAGAGAGAGAGAGAGAGAGAGAGACTGCACTCACAACATGAATTGGCTCCTTCGCCATGCTGATGCTTTGCCTTTTGCTTCTTTCGAACGTCGACAGCTCCTCTACCCATTCCATCTGCAAGAAACTACAGTAACCTACAGTACCCGTCTTACTAACATGTTGCCCTTTCAACAAGTTGTACACCAGATCGGCACTGACGTCTCGCTTCCTCCTTCTCTCCATCCATCTTCCAATGTAGACGTTGTCGAAGGATTCTGTCTGTTGTGATTTTTTCGTTTATTGGCGGAAATCATTTGCCTGCCACAATCTGGACACGTGCATGACACAATCTAGGTATGTCTGTGGCAGGCACGTGTCCAAATTGTCTCACTTTTTACGAGTATGCTACCACACCAAAAAAAAACAGCTCATCTTTCTCAAAGTGATAAAAATTCCATGTTTCAAAAAAGAAGTAAATATTATCGTACACTCTTTGGTAACTCTTGTCTCCACATTTCGCATCTTTCCATCGTGATAACACGACTGAAGTGATTCATCTTCTCTCTGAATTGCATGGAAGTAATTTTTTCTCAACTGAAACACTGGAACGAACACAACGCGCAGATTATTTTTTTCAAGATTTAAACGACTATTTGTAACATAATAAGCCTTGACGGTGCTTATATGTCATGAAGTCTCAACATGTCTGTGATAACCTTTATTGTCGACAAGGTTGGGGTCTGCAAGCCACCTCGCGGTGTCAGTGCAGAGACATGGAATGAGGCTCATGCGGGGTCAGAAGGGGGCGTACATCTGTTACACACACGAAGGGTCGTAAATCATGAGAGGGTCTTAGACTCGTGATGCCAGGATGCTACATATTACGGGTTTACTGAAACGTACATGGCTAATTTTTTTAAGAAGAAAGTTTTCTTTCTATTTATTTTGAAAACAAACCTTTCGTTCAATGTGAAACCCATGTCTCTCCGCGATCCTAACTGCTTGCACTTCGTCGATGCTGTCGATTTTCACCAGGAATCTACCAGGTTGAAAATAATTTCCACAATCGATGACGTAAAGGAATGAAAAGAACACATACCACCTCATGGTGTGCAAAGATGAAGATAACACTTCCTTTGACTCCGCTGATAACCATTTTTATTTTACTCTATAAAACCGGGCAAACGATAGGAAACAAGTCCTCAGGGAAAAATCTGGGAAGATCTGCTAACCCCTTCACCACTCACACTTCATTCAATGAACTGATTCTGAGACAACACGGTCTTGTTTGAAATTCTGTAGATTTAATGTGGCAGGAACGTGACATGACTATGTCCGGAAGGTGGTCGCACACCTCTGAAGAAATGAAGACGAGTTCCTACCTCAATCGGAACGCGTGCTTGCCACAATCTAGACACGTGTCTGCCACAATCATAGCCAAGGCTAGCACGTGTGTCGATTGAAGCAGACACTCGTCTTCATTTCTCAACGGGTGCGCGACCATATTCCGGACACGTTCCTGCCACATTGAAACTTTAAAGAATATCATCAGCCCTAATAAAACATCATGATAACGCAGACAAGTGTGATATTACTCCACACTTACAATGTCCTATACCAAAGTTACCAGAACTAACCTGATTTTTCCCCGAGTAAAGGGTGTATAAATAAAAAAAAGTGAACGAAAACAGCAAAAACCATAACAAAGCAAACGTTTAGCGCTTGTCGAGTCGGCAGATTGGACCGTTGTAGATCATGTTCAAGTCGACTTTTGGACCGAAGAGATCCCTAATGTTGTTGATACCGTAACGGATCATGGTAGGTCTGCAAAACAATCAAATATTGTTTTCTACTTACTCTAAACTTTTCCGTATCAGGATTACTCAAGTTCAAGTTATCTAGGGATTAGGTTTTTTTCTGGTTTTGAATAATTTCCGACAAACTTAGATGATTCCTGAGGGCTAAATTACGATTATTCATTCCAAATTAGTGATAACTTCCGTTTTCTAGGAATTTTCTGATAATTGCCAAATTTTTCTGTTTAAAATTAGTGAAAACGACGGTATTTTCGAGAATCAAGCGGAAAAAAACCCACTTTAAAAACGAAAAGAGTTTTGAGCTCATTGATAAATCTAGCGTGGAAAGGTAAAGAAAATAACTCAAGTTAAGCTCACCTCTCTAAAGACAGCCCATATCCAGCTACGTTAACATCTGCGGGAAGACCCATCGGCAGCAACATCTCTGGTCGGAACATTCCCGAATTTCCGATCTGCAAAATAATTTCAAGATTTAAAAAAATAAATTTATGAAATAAATATTTTATTAGACTCAAGAAGCTATTCCTCGCTACGCTCAGGCCTCTGATGAGAGAAACACCTGAAGATTAGCCGCAAATCTCTCATAGACATAACCCAGTGAAAAAAGTAGTTCTTCCTTGTTTCAAACCAGAAAGGAACAGCAAAAATTGGTATCACGAAAAGTGGGCGCTCCTCTTGTTCTATTATTACTACGATGAAAACATTTAGCATTATTTTTGTTTATTTCCGGTTATTTTCCATCTTCCTACACCTTTTCAATGAAGTTCGCGTCCCATTTTTTTTTCAAAAACAATACGAACAAAACTTTTCTAGATTTCACTACAGAAAACGCTTTAGAATTCTCGAATTGAGAAAAAAGACTTCTTTCGTTCTTTTTCTTTGTAAATGAGATGCATACCTCAACCCATTTTGCCAATCCCTTGTGGTATGCGAAGATTTCCATTGAAGGCTCCGTGTATGGGTTATAGGTCGGTTTGAACCTCAAGTCTTCGATTCCCAACTTCTTGAAGAATTCAGTGAAGACGCCAATCAGATGGGCCAGACTCAAGTTGCGCTCGGCGATGACTCCTTCTACCTGAAGAAATGTCGGTTATTGTCAAGTTACTTTATACGAAAAAGTAGACTGAACCATGAATCACGAATCTATTTTTCATTTTTCTTTGCCGACACCTAAAATTTTAGGCTGTTAGGTGAGGCTCAAAGCACTAGTTAGGTACAAAGCTAAGATTTGATCGAAGTTTGATCAAAGTTTTTTCAACGGTAGTCGGGAGTGCAAAAAAAGTTGAAAAACTCAGAGATATTGTATATGAGACGTTTCACGAGAGATTCAACCAAAAAGAGCGCTAGGCTTCTGATGAACCGATTGAGTTGAAATTTGGTGAACAAGTAGATTTGAGAGCTCTGAATTCAAATATGTTGGTTTTGTTTCATTTAGTCCTGCCAGAGTCTTGCAGTACTGTCCCAAACTTCGCACTTTTTGGAGTTTAGACGTTCATAACTTCCTGGAAAAGTGTTTTTATTCCAACATACTTTGGAAACATGAAGAGTTGACTATGAAAAATCGATCGATGTGAAAAAAAATTTCTGATTATCTATTGATTTTTGCGTCACAGAGTTTTGTCAATAACTTTTTTCATCGACGAGCGAGCACCGTAATTTTTTGTCAGGTGAACGCGGATAAAAAATACGCTTCGATTGATAACCAGAAATCAAAAATAAATTTTTATCAGCGGTATGTTATGAACCATCGAAAAATAATTATGCCAGAACCACCCTTCAAAATGGTTTGTTTGACTTTTTCAATAACTGGATCGTAATTGTACCTCAAAAAACACCCTAGTACAAAAATTTGCACGAAAAGTCTGAACAGTTCTCAGGATACGGTACTCACTTTTTTCAGTTTGCTGCATGTTTGAGCACATGTATCTCAGTAATCATAGAACCTTTCAATCTTTTTTCTAAACTCAAAAACATCAATCAATCTAGATCTTCAGTTTGGAAGTAATCTCAATATATCCCGTTTAAAATAAGCAAAGTTATCACAATTCAAATCAACCCTACATAAAATTCATATTCACATCATTATTGACTGTCTGAAACAATTGTTGCAGGTTTTTTTCATGGGGTTTTATTTGCTCATTCGATTTAATAAAGAAAATAGCTTGTTCGAGAAAAAAACACTCATTTTCATAGTGAAAACTTGATTTTTGTAAAAAATGAACAATTGCAGAGTTAGAATACAACCTAGAACATCGAAACCACTACCAATCGACGTGAAATAATTTTCTGATACAAAAATACACACATTTTAAAGAAAATGGACCGGAAAAAAAGAAGTGAAAACAACAAGAGCGCACCTACAGTAACTGCCTTCCTTCTCTATTTTATTCTACAAGCTGGTAGTCCTCGCTACGCTCAGAGCCCCTTTTCCCTTTTTTCATTACAAAATCACATATTCAGACTTTTTAATTGAAAAAAAGTGGTTTTGAGAGGCAAGGTCCGTGCTATTTCTCTCTCTCTCTCCCACGCTCTCCTCGCTGTCCGCTTCCGCACTCCCCGAACAATCTTAACTCGGCTAACACTAATGCAAGTTTGGCTAGAACTAATGCAACAACCTCCGAGGGCCCCCAGTGGTCACGCGAATAGTGCTGGAAAAAAACGTGCAGCCGTGACCGAGTGGTTAAAGCGTTGAGTTTCGACTAGGCATGGGCATATTGCCAATCATTGGCAGTTGATTGGCAATGCCTCTTTTCCATTTCCAGTAGCATTGGCAGTCAATTGGCAATGATATTGGCAATGCAGTTTGTTATAACACCATCTTTAACATCAAGAAGGCCTAAAAATCGAAATCCAAGTCAATTGCATTGCCAATTGACTGCCAATGCTACTGGAAATGGAAAAGAGGCATTGCCAATCGACTGCCAATGATTGGCAATATGCCCATGCCTAGTTTCGACGCCCTTAACGCGCGTTCGAATCCCCTCCCGGCCACTTTTGCACAACCCCTCCCCCAACCAAATCCAAAAAGGACCACCCAAAAATCGGCTTCAACCATCGGGGGCGGAGCAAAGGGGGCGGTCCCCTTGTTCTATTATTAATATGATCTGTTAAGTTTTTCGACGTTTTGCTGCGTATTTTCGTTGATATTGGACCAAATTTCAAGATTTTAGTGTTTAATCGGGTCAGAAAATTATTTCACGTCGATTGATGGTAGTTTCGATGTTCTAGGTTGTATTCTAACTCTGCAATCGTCCATTTTTCACAAAAATCAAGTTTTCACTATCAAAGTAAGTGTTTTTCTTTCAAATCAGCTACTTTCTTCAACGAATCGAATAAACAAATGAAACCCCATGAAAAAAACCTGCAACAATTGTTTCAGACAGTCAATAATGATGTGAATATGAATTTTATGTAGGGTTGATTTGAATTGTGATAACTTTGCTTATTTTAAACGGGATATATTGAGATTACTTCCAAACTGAAGATCTAGATTGATTGATGTTTTTGAGTTTAGAAAAAAGATTGAAAGGTTCTATGATTACTGAGATACATGTGCTCAAACATGCAGCAAACTGAAAAAAGTGAGTACCGTATCCTGAGAACTGTTCAGACTTTTCGTGCAAATTTTTGTACTAGGGTGTTTTTTGAGGTACAATTACGATCCAGTTATTGAAAAAGTCGAACAAACCATTTTGAAGGGTGGTTCTGGCATAATTATTTTTCGATGGTTCATAACATACCGCTGATAAAAATTTATTTTTGATTTCTGGTTATCAATCGAAGCGTATTTTTTATCCGCGTTCACCTGACAAAAAATTACGGTGCTCGCTCGTCGATGAAAAAAGTTATTGACAAAACTCTGTGACGCAAAAATCAATAGATAATCAGAAATTTTTTTCACATCGATCGATTTTTCATAGTCAACTCTTCATGTTTCCAAAGTATGTTGGAATAAAAACACTTTTCCAGGAAGTTATGAACGTCTAAACTCCAAAAAGTGCGAAGTTTGGGACAGTACTGCAAGACTCTGGCAGGACTAAATGAAACAAAACCAACATATTTGAATTCAGAGCTCTCAAATCTACTTGTTCACCAAATTTCAACTCAATCGGTTCATCAGAAGCCTAGCGCACTTTTTGGTCGATTTTGGTCGTTTCTCTCGTGAAACGTCTCATATCCGCTCATTCTCAACAGGTGAAGGTCAACTCCTGACTGAGTAGAAACGATTTCACGGTCTTTTCGTCATTTTTCACGAAAAATTTTTTTGACGGAAGTCGGAAGTGAAAAAAGGGCGGAAGTCGAAATTCCGTGCAACTCTGGTTGTTACTGAAGCCTTGTATTTGAAAAACCAAAGTACTGAGTGATTGATTTCAGTCAATTTTTCTTCTGATGCAAAATGAAACACGTTTTTTCGAAAAAAAACTTTGAAACACAGTATACGCCAATAATCTTCAAAAATCACGTTTGACAGTATTAATACGGGAAATACAGATGAATGACTTTTTTGTCGAGAAGATTCGATATCTTCTATATTCAATTTTGATCAGCATCAATTTCCGCCGGCCAAAAGTGATAAACATAACTTTTTGTTCATATTTTTTTTAAAGAACTTATCGAAAATATTCTTGACAAACCTGATGAAACTCAGCCAAGTGAGTGGCGTCAAGTGTCTCATTTCTGAACACCCTGTCGATCGAGAACAACTTTGAGGATTTGAAGCCCTGAACAGAATTGGATGAAAGATTCAGTAGACCTTTTAAAAAATAGTTCCGTTTTTTTTATTTATTTTTTCAGTTAATAGGTAAACGAGAGAGACCTTTTTATTCAGGAACTCCCAATTCACCTCCCATCTCCTTAAAAATATTTTTGTTTTTGACAGATTGACATGAGATTTCTTCCTACATTTTCGGACAAAATCTTTTGTGGCTTTTTGTTCTTGGACACATTTCTCATCAAACTTCATGAAACAATCTGAACTTTCGATATGATAATCTACAAAGTTACTCCATAATTAAAACGTTGGATATTTGTCGACATTTTATCGGTGATTTGCAAAAATCCGACACTTTGTCTACTATTTGGGCCAAATTGCATGCGAGGGGCCTGAAATCGACGTTTTCAACGCATTTTCCCGACGCAACGCGAGTCGTTCTGGAATACCTCCGCATCTTTCTCTCTGTCTCTTACTCTCTCATCGAAACGACACGCCAGCTGACACTCGTTTTTCTTTTTTTTTTCATTCTGTCATCGTTCTCTCTACTTGTTTGAGTCTTTGATTTCATTTGTTTTAGTCTGTATAATCAAGAAAATAATTTTTTGAAGTGAATTGTTTCATTTAGATTTAGTAAAATCCTTAGAATCTTCGTTTTTTCAAACAAAGAATTTAGGCCAAGTTTGAGAGTTAATATTTCAGAATTTTTGATTTGTTAAACACGTCTATTTCACTATTTTGTAGCTCATGTCAAAATATCAAAAAGAACAGCATCCCCCACCTTGTAGCATCCCCCACCTTTGTTCCGACTTCTTACAGTTGTAATTTTCAGAAACGTCGCAGACCTGGTCAACCCGATAATGGGACCACTGACATACGAAGGAGTACGGTGGAAATGTGAAGCCGTTTAGATGGAAAAGCTGCCGAGAGAACTCACTTGGTCGAACAGGTATTTTTTGCTTTCTTCAAAATTTATATGGGAAATTGCTCGAAAATTTTGAAAACTGCGCCTCATCTGATGAATTTTCATTATTCTAACACAAAATTTTTTATTAAGATGATGGATCACACAAGAAGAGAGTTCGGCTTTTTCCACAAGCTGTACAGGGAGATCGAGAGGCATATCGTTCATAGGTTATTTTTTCTGTTAATAGTTTATTATCACTCTCACGAGCCAAGAATATCAAAATCAATTTGAACCTAAGATTACGCAGATTTACCCGCCTTTCAGACATTATTACACTGCGCTGACATTGTTGGAGAATACGAAGCGAGTTTCTGATTGCTTGAAGAATCAGCAACGTAATGGTGAGTATTCTATTTGATGAAGCTACTGATAATATCAAAACTCCGAAAAAGAAAGAGAGTGAGCGAGAGAGAGAGAGAGAGAGAGAGAGGGAGACTGTGTGTGAGAGTGAAAGATGGAGGAAGAGAGGGAGAGAGAGAGAGAGAGAGAGTTGGTATAATTATCAGTTTTTTTCTTTTTCAGCTTTCCTGTACCAACTTGTCGGCCGTCTCGCAACCCAATTAGTGAAGAACATCTAGCATTACCCCTATTGACTTCGTGAGTTTTTATTTGATTCTGCAAGCGTTTTATCGAAACTGTTTTTGCTTCATTCTCGGTATAATTCGCTTAATTCGTACAGTGAAAAAGTAAAAAAGAGCCGAAGTTCATCAATCAATCGTCGTTTTCAGAATCCACAATGTATCGATCGCACTATTCAGACACCTTTGAAGTACCAAAACTCTCAATCCGTCAACCTCTGAAGGTCTCATATGAGAAGTTGAAAGAGTGTGTTCACCAAAGAGTAAGTCCTTATCCTCTATGTAAATTTATTTTTTGTCTTTCTCTCTATCTCTCTCTCTCTCTTTTCTCCGTGCATTTTTGCTGTTGTTCATGTATCTTATTGTCTATTGAATAAATGTGATTGGAATAATTCTTATTGATTGGGGGCGTGGCCGAAAACGTCGTGTGAGCGCAACGAACCCCTGGCCGGTGGATGAAAGATTGTCGATGTTTTCGCGACGTTTTCAACGCGCTATAGTAGCACGACACGAGACGCTATGAAATGTCGACAAATATCCAACGTTTTAATTATGGAGTATGACCACATATCGTTAGAGTGAAAATAACGAAGGTCAAAAATGAAAGACATTTTTCACCGATAATTTCCGTGATCGAAAAATATGATGCCTGTTTTTTAAATCACATAAGATTTTGTCCGATACTGTACGTTTCGGCTCAACGCCATCATCAGTAGTATAGAAAAACTCATCTCAAAGTTTTTTTATTGTTCAGAGAAAATAAACTAATTTTAAAACCTATACCATTGTCCGAGAACAAAATGAAAACATTCTGCATGTTTTCTTTAATTATCTATTCAAATGTATATATTTGATCTCATTTTTAAAACTCTAAAATTCAGGACAGTGTCATCTACTATATTTTTTCAAAGATGAATAATTCTCACATTTTGGGCGAGCTGGTACAACTGACGAGCCGATACTGCCGTAGTGTGCGTTCGCAACACATTCTTCTGTGCCTCTTCTAGCTTCCAATCGTAGTTGTAACTGAAAATAAGTTTTTAAAAGGTTTTTTTTCCAGAGTTGCACGGAATCCCGACTTCCGTCCTTTTTTCACTTCCGACTAGTCATGGGCCAATCATTGGCAGTCGATCGGCAATGCCTCTTTTCCATTGCCAATAGCATTGGCAGTCGGTTTGCAATGCAATTGACTTGGATTTTGATTTCTAGGCCTTCTTGACGTTAAAGATGGTGTTATAACAAACTGCATTGCCAATAGAATTGCCAATGATTGACAATATGCCCATGCCTACTTCCGACTTCCGTTGAAGAAACATTTTTTCGTGATGTAATTTTGTGAAAAATGACGGAAAGAAGACAATTAAATCGTGGTTACTCAGTCAGGAATTGACCTTCACCGTGATTTACATTCAGAGTTGAGACGTTAGCCATGTGTTAAGGAAATTGGTGAAGTGGGCTGCGGTTTTGCTTCGAAACAGGGAGATCAGCGGCCGCTAACGGTTTTGCTGTTCGATCCATTTGGGTAGTGAGTGAGGTCAAAAAGTCCACTGTGTTGAGTTTAAAAAATAATTTTTCAAATACAATTATGAAACAAGGCACGATTGATTTCTGTCCATCATTGTTATTTTTCATTCAATATTGAAACACGATTTTCTTTTTGAACGTGGAATACGCCAACCACCTTCAAAAAACGTTTTTTAGTATTAAAACGAAAAAACTGATATACAGTGCCGGGCATAAAGATACGAACCCAAAAACTTTTTGGCTTATATCAACCTGGGAGTTACGGATCGGTCTGTTAACTTCAGAGATGTTGAAGAAAACATTTTCAAGCACTGTCTAGAAATATGGGAACAATAGGACATGACTGAGCAGTAAAATAGATCATTTTCTTAAAACCATTCAAAATTGACTTTTTGCTCTTTTCATCTAATTTTCGTTTATTTTCATTCATTAAGAATTTTCCTATTTTCAAGTGCATAGTTATGATAGTTTATACTATTAACATGATAGAAATCAGAAAATCCATTCAATCGGTGATTGTTTGATGCCATCACATGAGATTGAAGAAGTCGCACTTGAATGAAAAACCCGCGAAAACGATATCAACCTTTTATGAAGTTCTTCTTGCTCCAGATGAACTGGATCCGTCTTAAAAATTGCTATGAACAGCTTTTTCATTGTTTCGACACTTTTCGAAGTAACCTGGAGAAGATTCCAGATAGTTTGCTTTTGAACTTGTGGCTTACCTTCTCGAAAATTATCGAGTTGTGGTCAGTTCTTCATTCATAAAATGGAAACGGCGTGTTATAAAAATTCAATTTTCTGTGGACTTATTCTCTACATTACTATTGAGTATTTGAGTATTATGGCGTACTCAAGTCAATCATCTGAAAGTATTGCAAGAGGGTCAAATGAAAATGTACGAAGAAGCCTATTTTCAGCTTTCTACAATCTCAATTTTTAAATGATGTTTTTACTGAAAACAACTTTCTTCTACATTTGAACATCTCACTAAACCTTTTTCTTAAACTTCATTCACAAAGAACTTTGATTCATCCGTTTTGACAATTTCAGACCGCCTCTGTAGAACCCTGCACATTCGTTCATCTTTTTACTCTAGTTCGGTTCTCTCCAAAAAACTTCAAACCATTTTTCAGTAGACGTCTAGATGTTTAACTGAACCAAAAACATGTTAAAAAGGTGCCTACGAAGAATTGGACATCTACTACATAGCGTTTCCATTTTATGAATAAAACAGTGACCACAACTCGATAATTTTCGAGAAGGTGAGCCCCAAGTTCAAAGGCAAACTGTCTGGAATCTTTTACATGTGATTTAGAAAGGTGTCGATACGATGAAAAAGCTGTTCATCCCAATTTTCAAAACAGATCCAGTTCATCTGGAGCAAGAAGAACCTCATAAAAGGTTGATATCGTTTTCGCGGGTTTTTCATTCAAGTGCGACTTCTTCAATCTCATGTGATGGCATCAAACCATCACCGATTGAATGGATTTTTTGATTTTTATCATGTTAATAGTATAAACTATCATAACTAAGCACTTGAAAATAGGGGAATTCTTAATGAATGAAAATAAACGAAAATTAGATGAAAAGAGCAAAAAGTCAATTTTGAATGGTTTTAAGAAAATGATCTATTTTACTGCTCACTCATGTCCTGTTGTTTCCATATTTCTAGACAGTGCTTAAAAATGTTTTCTTCAACATCTCTGAAGTTCACAGACCAATCCGTAACTCCCAGGTTGATATAAGCCAAAGTTTTTGGGTTCGTATCTTTATGCCCGGCACTGTATGTATGTCATTTCATGTATATTTTTTAATTCATAGAGAATAAATCATTTGACTTCCTCAAACACATACCCTGCCGATCCGAAGCCTCCTTTAGAATGTACCGTCTTTACTCTCTCCAAGTAATCTTCTGGGAACTTGGTACTTACTGCTGGGTCTGTAGACGTGAAATTAAACGATTCAATGAAAGATTTCGCAAACCTGAGATGAAGAAAGTGTCATGAGCGTCTCTCGCAGGGTGTTGTTGTGGCTGGAATGAAGTCATTACCCTAGAGAAAATTCAAAAATTCATATTTTGACTTTTTGGTATGATGCAAATTTCTTCTTTAGAAATAAACATTAAAACCGCAAGCAGTTCTGTCTGATGTTAACTTTTCTATAAATAAATGCGCATTGTTAGTTACCAGAAAATTGATAATTCCTACTATGACCATAAAAGTGTGGCGAAATTAGTTGAAAATGAGAAAACGACGATCATACTTGAAAAATGCACCGATTTTGTTAGTTTAGTTCATGAGCGGCTATACAATATTTCCGAGTTATGGCCTTTTTCACAACTTCCGAAAATTTCATACTTTCGTGCTGTAGAGAAGTTGAATGTGATCTGATTTGATGAGATTTTCTTGATCACCAATTGAAAAAATTGGAAAATGGAACAAAAGGTACTATAACGATTAGGAACAGTGCGCGACTCCATGGCTAAGCATCACAACTGCCTAGTATATGAGATTGACCCCCGAAAAACCTCTTTTAAATGCTTGTCCAAGCCTAAATGCAGGCGCACTGGTCCATTTAGGTTCAGTTACGCCCATTATGGGTAGAAAGTGGAACCAATCATCATATGAGTCCGGATCATACTTACAACTTATAAAGTTTCTAATACAATCATCGTACCTGGAAAAGAGCGTCAAAGTTCCAGAACGAACTCTCGACATATCTGTTCGTAGCCATTTCGCTGAAGCCCATGGAGAAGAAAATCTGGCGGAACTCGCTTCTGACCTGAAAACGTTTGATTGAGAAGATTGCGGAGTACAAAAACCTGAAGATTGTAGTTTTCAAGAATTTATGATTCATTTTTTTATTCTCCAGCAGAGTTTCACGGAATTCCGACTTCCACCTTTTTTTCACTTCCGACTTCCGTTTAACAGATTCTACTTCCGACTTCCGTCAAAATTTTTTTCGTGAAAAATGACGAGAAGACCGTGAAATCGTTTCTACTCAGTCAGGAGTTGAATTTCACCTGTTAAGAATGAGCGGATATACAATATTTCTGGGTTTTTTTTTTTTACTTTTTTGCACTCTCGACAACCGTTGAAAAAATTCTACTTCCGACTTCCGAGAAAAAAAATCACTTCTTTTTTTTTCTTCCGACTTTCGTTTTGAAAAAAATTCTGTTCTCTAGATAACGTTAAGAAAGAATAATTTTTTGAACGTTCGCATCAAAAATGGAGGTAACGAGGCCTCTTCTCGTTTCTAAAAAAAACAAACCTTCATCAATGGATGCAGATGTCCGCTAGACGGAACCACTCCAAGCGATTCGAAGTTGTATTTCTTGAATGCCTTGTCTTTCCACGAGCCACTGGCGATCATTTCAGGCGTCAGGTCAGCTTCGAGTTTTTGGAGAGTTGTTGTGAACGATGGTCCCTTCTTGACCAGGAGTCCTTTCACGGTTCTGGAACATGGCGTACAACAACTTTGACCCCCACTTTGACTTATTCAGCTCAAGACAACCACCTAGACCACAATACCACGTCAAAATTTCAAACTTTGAAGAAATAGTCTTTGGAACAACACCTTACAAAAACAAAATTAACCCGACGAAAGCGAACTTTGACCCTATCGAACTAGTCTCTAGACCACTACACTACAACGAAAATACTTAGGAAAGATTAGGAAAACAGCCTTTCACTAGTAAACTAAAAAAAATTGAGATTCTTTCTAACACTTCCTGACTTTTTTTAACTCACGCTTCAGAAATCAGCTTTCTCTTCTTCAGTTCCTGTTTTTCCTTGTCGGAAACATTGTCGTTACCTACACGAAGACCTTCCAATTGCTGCCTCACGACGTCTGTTACGGTTTCAGCGCTTGCTTTTCGTACCTAGAATTATATTTTTTCAATCTTGATTAGAAAATTCTTTTTTTTAATTCACCACTTTGACAGCTCCACCAGTCTTGTCCATAGCCACCCAACCGGCCGCCATAGCCTTGGAGACACCAACTTTACCGAAAGGAAGTTTCTGAAGTTTCACTTTATAGATTGGAATTGAACTTTCGTTTTGATGCTTTTAAAGTTACAATCTACAATAGGTGTCAACCCATTTTTCGGTTCTTGTTCCAGGGAATTTTTTTTAACTTTTCAACTTCTTAAATTTTTTCTCCGACTTTATGAATCGGTTTGAAATGTTTGAAGAAGATGGTATCAATAACGATGAAGTTAATGAAGGTAAAACATACATTTTTCAAAAAATCTAGATCAACTGATAGTTTAAAAAAAACGACACAGAATTAGAGTTTTCTATACTGTAAGTACTACTTCTTTTTTCGTGTAAAAGACGAAGTTTTCGTTGAACTCCGTTCAAAAATACTAACCATCAAGTCTGCTTGCAAAATTCCATTTTCACCGACATGTTCGAAAACTCTGAATTCGTGGGATCCATCTGCAGCCATTTGAGATCCTTCCGGTGTGAGTTCAAGTCTCTTTGACGTAACATCACTAGTATCAATGAGCTGTAAACCTAGAATAAAAGAAAAAACATTCTTGTCTTACCCCTTCATTGGTCAGAAGACTTTTGATCGCTCCAATCAACTTCTGATGGTCAAGATTCCAGGCAGCAGCCAAGTTGATACTGTTGATACCCTGTGAGAACTGTTTAGAAGAAATTCATTCGAATATCTAACCTCGGAAGTAGCATTAAGATGATCCAACAGCTTCTGCGTGAGATCAGTGGAGTCCGAAGACTGAGTCGTCGTCATTCTGAACAGCGTACAATATTAAACATTACAGTAACGAAATTTACATTGGTTCTTCTCGGGAGAACGAAGAGATATGCTTGAACCAGCGAGAGATGTGAGGGAAGGCGTCAAGTTTTTGGGACTTGACGGATTCCAACTTTTTAAAATCCGATTCGGATATTTGGAAACTGAAACACACATCTACAGAAAATTTTGCACATTTGTTTAAACGCACCCTTCGATGTATGGTTGCTCTTCTAGTAAAAGATTGAGTTTTTTGAGATTTTCCATGCAGAACGGACTGGAAAGAACATTTTGCTGATTCAGATGGAAAATAGCTTCTACGATTATTATTGTGGAGGAAAAAAGAATCCTATCCAAGCTTTTATGAATTTAGAAAAGACAAAAGAGTAATGGAAAAAGTAGAAAAATAGAAAATTCCCTACGGGGATGTCTGCACATCCAACTCATGCTGACGCGCATTGCCGGAGGGGGTATTGACACTCTATTTGACGACGTTCTTTTTTTCTTTTTTTTTATTGAAAAGTCGTGGCTAGTTCTTGTTATCGTTCTTTTATTTCTTATTTCATGATCTCTCAAAAAATTGTGTAGTAACAACTAGCTCATGCACATGCTCTCCATTTCACAGCATTTTGAACTTCCAATTTTTCCGCTCACGAGTCAAGTCAAAAAGTTACAGATAACTAAATCACATGGTCTGAGGACGTCACTATATGCTGGTACTCAAAATATTATTGTTGGTTTGTTTCCGAATCCTAGAATAACATCAAACTTCAGGGTGTGGTTGTCTTTTAGGGGCATCACGACTTCTTCTGAGACTACATTGTACAATCCGAGAGATATTTTCAATTTCCGAATAACGTGAGTTTCAGATATCATTTTAGCATTTTGGAGTTGTGATAAGCTCACTTCCCGTCTAGTCAGAATTGAAAATTTCAGGCACGTTTGTGATTTACCCACGTCGAATACAAGCAGGAAAGAAGAGCCAAAGTAAGTTTTCATTTTCAATTTTGAAATGAACAAGCACGCTTCCGGGGCGCTTCGCGCCGCGCAAACTTTTTTTCTCACGCTAGTTTTGATACTTGAAACAAAAAAGGAAGAAGTGAACGAATGTCTTTCAGTAGAAACGTGAACTTTCAGACAACTTGGAACTTCTTAAAAACACCATTTTTGGAATTAAAATGTGAGGCGATGAAACGGTCACTTTGAGGACGTTTGAATTTCAAAACTGGGAAAATCCGTGCCGCGCAGCAGCGCGCGGTCTGATCGAACTGGTTTACACTGTTCTGATCTGACTCATATGAGCTGAGAACAGGCCGCGGAAAGACAGTGTGACCGAGTAGTTTTTTTTCGTCAGAAGAGATAGACAAAATTTCAGTGACGTTATACTATTGACCGAATCCACGAACAAAAGCGGAGAAGACAACACCACCGTTCAGCGTTCGTTTCTTTTCGAGTTTTAATTCAATTTTTCTTTCAGAAACAAATGAAAAACCTATTGAGTCATTTGATGAATGGACTAAAAAGAGGAGAGACGCTGTTCAGGTATATTTTTTTAAAAAGGGAATTTTAATTAGATTTTTTGAGAATATAAAAATGGAATGGCAGTTGTCGTTTTTACTCGTCTAGTTTCTGCATTTCGAAGTTTTCCAGAATAGTACTAAATTTTAGGCAATTACCCGGCAATCAAAGTAGTTTTTCAGTAAATATCGCTATGAAAAGTACTTTTTAGGCGAATACCGCTATGAACGGCAAACACGTGGCAAAGAAAAAAGCGAGCCACGAAAGTCCAAAGAGAAACTTTGCCAGCAAGGAGTGTGGTGCAAAAGTCATCTCGACGAATCCAGAAGCAGAGAATGGAAAAGCTGTTGTGAATGACAAGGTTTCGAACGAAATTGAACAAGGTTCATCGGAAAAGTTCAGGACATTGATGACTACTTGAGAAATCCATGTGAAAAAGCGAAAGATAAATTCATCGTTATAGAACTCTGCGAGTCCATCCAGGTGTGTCCTACCCTTGTTCTCTTAAAAAATGATTTTCAGATCCAGAAAATCGCAATAGGAAATTATGAGCTGTTCGCGTCGAGACCGAAGGAGGTGAATTTTGAGTCAAGAATCATGAAAAATGACGATTTATAGTCTGCAATTTGCAGCCAACAAATTTTTATTTTTTTCTATCAACCAGTCAGAAAATCAGTTCTCTTAGGTTCTTTAACGTACTGATGATGATAGAATTGCTCTCATCAGTTGCGTAACTTGAACATTTTTAAAGGAGGTCCGAAGTGCAAAAATCGTATAACCTCGAGAATCTTTTGTTTCCACTTATTTTCAACGAACTATACGAAGTAGATAACGATGTCATTATTCCTTTTCCTCTTTTTCAACGAAAAATTTTTTGACGGAATTTGGAAGTCGAAAAATGCATAAAACTAGTGAATAATGTGTTTCCGCTTATTTTTAACAAACTAGACTGAACGGATAACAATTTTATTGTCTTTTTTTCTCTTTTTCCACGAAAAATCTTTTGAACGGAAGTCGGAAGTGGAAAAATCAATAAAACTCGAGAATTTCATGTTCCGCTTATTCTTAACAAACTAGACGAAGTAGATAACGATTTCATTGTCTTCATTTTTTCACGAAAAATCTTTCGAACGGAAGTCAAAAGTGATGAAAAAAAGGACGAAAGTCGGAATCCCTTGCAACTCTTATGAAAACTGTTTCCATAGTATAAAACTTCCAGATTTCCGTATTCATGGCCGAAAGATATCCACCAACTGAATGGCTCCCAATCGGCACCTTCACACTTTTGGATAACCGAAAACTACAAACACTAGAGATTGCCAGCGTTCCCAGTTACGCGAAATACGTTAAAGTCAGTTGGACCCGCCATCCCTTTGAAATCAACACATTTTTGTAGATAACGCTGAACGAACACTACGGAAACGAACACTATTGTATAGTTTCCGTGGTTAATGTTCTAGGAACCACGTTGGCAGATGAATACGATCATGAGGTGAGATTTTGGTCAAATTTTATGTTGAATTGTCCTTTTTAGTAAAAAAAGGCATCGAGTGAGGAAAAAACTTGACATATCTTGGTGAAACGACAAGGATATTTCTCATTTTCAACATTTTCAGATGAATTAGAACGTGTCAATAAGTATTTAGACGTCCATTTTTCCATATGTTCCTTATTTTCACATTTTTTTAAAAGGAAATCAATCGCACGAAAAATGTCAACAGAAGCTTGGAGTGTTTTGAAGTACGAGAAAAATGGGGAAAATTGCTCATCCTTGAGTAAACTAGATGAAGTAGATGAGGATTTAGTTGTCTATTCATCCAAAAATTTAGTTTTTAAAAAATTGACGAAACTCATTTGGAAAATTTTAAAAAAAGTCGAAATTCCGCTCCGTGACAGCTTCTTTTTGAGTTGAAGTAACCCATGCGGAAACGGAACGGTTAGGTTAAGAACACGTCCGAATTTCAAAATTAATAAATCTCGTGCCGCGCAGCAACGCGCGGATGAATTGATTAGTTTTTTTCAGGAATCAGTAGTTCAACTGATCAAAACGAACGAACCAACAACACCGAAGGTAGAAACACCGGTAGTTTCAAGCAATTTGAATCCAGTCGAGGAGCCTCTACCGACACAACTTCCGATTCCACCAGTACAAGATGTGAAGAAACCGGTGTTAAGGTTAATTTTATTTATAAAAATCGAAAAAAATCGCAGACTCAGTGTAGTAAAGTGACGAAGTTGATTTAGGTATTGATTGTTTCATCTAAAAAATTTCGAATATTATTTTTTACTTCCAATATTAGAAGTAGAATTTATAAGGGCCTTTTTCCGAAATAAGTATACATTTTTTAAACGTTATATTCTAGCAAAATTCTACTCCAATCGGAAAAAAATTGTTAGCACTCGAAATATGGCATCGTGGCCACAAACTTTTGAGCGTAACGAAAGTTTGTTTGGTTAGCGACCTCAATTTTTTTTATATAGGCGCTTGCGGCGCACTGCTCTTTCCTAATTTTTTCTCGAAAATTCATTTTTTTTAATGTTTTTCATTTCAGCATAAAGAAGTGGGTAAACACATGCACACAAACCCTGGCTGGTGTTGATCCAAGGAAGCAGTCGTGTCTTCTTATCTGCAGACTCTTCAATATCGACCAGAAGTCGATTCCAGGAGAGAAACTGTGAGATTATATCCAGGATAATCAATAATATCGATTTATTCAGACCCAAACCGATTCAAAAACGAAGGGAAACACTGAGTCAAAGCTGGAGAAATCATCGTTCGATGCTTCAAAGATTGGCTATGAATGAGTGAGTTTTTTGTAGTTTTACATGGTTGAATGAAGTGTAAGTGATGAAGAATGTTATTGTGCATCGTGTTGATTATTATGGTTGTTGACAGATCGTCTTGTTGTGACCAGAAGAATTGCACAAGATATATTTCTTGTGCTTGTGTCCTCTTTTGCAATTCTGCTGGTCACAACAAGACGATCTGTCAACAACCACAATAATGATTATTATTACTTTGACCAGGAGGTCAGTGTAGTAACCTTTTGACAGGTCGTCTTGTTGTGACCTGTAGAATTGCACAAGATATATTTACAATGTTGGCAGAATTATTGATACGTAACTAGTGACTACGGTTTTGTCTGGCATTCGCTGCTAAAAATTCCGCTTCATTTCCCCCTAATCTTAATCTGAAATCAGGAACAAAGAGTAGTTCACCTTTCTTATAAGCTTTGATAAGGTTCGAAAAACAATTTTTGTGAAGATCTGAGTTTAGGAAAAGCGGGAGGACTAAGAAAAGTGTGAATATTAGGCAAAAAAACTGTAAAGAGCACAAAAATGTTTTTAATATATATTCGTGCTGATTTTGATGTAATTTTTGCCTGTTAAATCGGGCATCAATAGTTTTACTCCACCCTGTAATATTCTTTTTTATGAAGTACTAGTGAAATCATGCGAAAACAGAGAGAATGTTTTAAATTCTTCCATTTCTGCTGAAAGTATCATTTAATTAATCATTCTCCTACCAGGAAACATTTTTTCAGAAGAAAGACTACGAAACTGGTTGTTCCACCAGAGGAGAAGAGTGAGTTTTCTGATTTTGGATTTTTTTCTCACAAAAAAATGGAAAAGTATTAACTAAACACGAGAGACTGTGTTTTAACTTTTAGTCAGAAGAGCGCTGAACAATATTATCTGATCAGAACTTGTAGCATTAGTGAATTAGATGAGAAAAATTGTGAATAAAATAAAAAAGGAAGATCTGCTGACAGATATCGTGAAAGGAAAAAAAAATAGTTGTAGCTTGCGGAAGGCGTTATTGTGCATCGTTCGTTAGATTCGCGTGAATGACAGATTGTCTCAGTGACCACGGGTTTAACACAAAATATTACAAAACATAATACAGGGACAGTAAGTTACCTCGAACTAGGGTAATTAAACCTTAGTTTGTTCAATATTTTGTGCTAAACCCGTGGTCACTGAGACGATCTGTCATTCACACGAAAAAAAAGAAATATAAAGTTGAGTTTTTTTCTTAACTTCTAAAAGTTTCAACTATCAGGCTCATTTTTTCGAATATATTTTTTTATCACTCATTGAATAGGAATAATTCTTTTCAAAAACGAAATTCTTCCAGAACCGACAATCGAACAAATTATGGGACAACCTGTACCAGTAGCAACCGATGAGACCCCAGCTTTGCCCAGATCCGAGTCGACCAAGATTCTGCCAGGCGGCTCTTCCAACCAACGAGAATCAGTCATCATGAAACTGAGCAAGCGAATAGCCAGTGTCGAGCTCAACCTGACCCTGTCCACGGAGTATCTTAGCGAGTTGAGCAAGCAGTAAGTATTTTGGTTCAGGCCACGGTGCACATCTTCCTGTTCATGCGCCGAGGTGAAAACAGTAGCAAAAATGAGAGAGCACAGAGACAAACCCCCGGTCATAGAATGTTTTGTGTAGGTTTACGGGGGGGGGGGGGCAAAAGGCTACTCGGTATTCTCTTCTCGTATAACTTTTCATTTTTAGTGAGTGAGAGAGTGTGGCAGAAGGGGAGACTTCTAAAAGTGGGCGTAAGGGGGGTGGAACAACCAAAAATGGTCGGTCAAAAATCGCTTAGTTGCAAAATTTTCAAAACGAGACCTTAACTACATTTTCAATATCGATACTGGTTAGTCTCCTCGAAATATCTTGCAATAACTTTAAACAAATTTCTTGTTTAATAAGGACCAAAATTCAGCAGAATACATGGAACAAATGGGTAACAATATCAATAGACGGCTGCAAAGCGGTCATCCGGAGCGGAAAATTGATTGGGGTCGACTGATTCGCGCCTTTTTTGAAACTCCACCCCCACTCGAACTCCACCCCCACTCGATTTATGTTTTTAAAAAAATGAAAAAAAGCGATTGTTGTTCAAAATACAGTTGAAAGATGTTCAATCGGAATGAAAACCGATCTAGAATTTGAATCTCCACTTAATTTTCCAGATACGTAAACCAAATGAATGGATTCACTTCGGAGTTGGAGAATGCGAAGTTAGCAGCGAGAAATATGACGACTGGCCTGGAGGTTCTGATGCGATACAAGGTCAGTGGAAATTGTGATTTTTAACATGCTTTTTGATTTTAATCGTTAAAGCTACATAAAATAATGACACTCAAAATACAGTATGTCAAGTATAGACAAGATAGGATTCCCACATTTCTTTCGGAAATGAATGATTAACAAAGATTCGAGTAATTTCTAGACAAAAGTACGATGATTCATAGGTTAACACTGCCACAATTCGAAAAGAAGACTCGTAGGAAATGAAAAGAGTTATGATAATTTACATAGAATAATTGTGCATATTATTCTTCTCCACCAATTTTAGAACGTAGCAAGAATTTTTGTTCGGCTACCATTTTTTGAAAATAATCATGATGTGAAAGTGCAAAAACGGTATTGGAAAACTTAAATCGACTTATACGCCGAAGACTCTTTGTAGATGATCCAAAACCATGTTTCAGATCATGAGGCAGGAACGCGAGCTGAAGAGTCTTCGCAGAGCCCTTTTCGCGACACAAAGGTCAATTTACGGACTATCACAACCGGTTGACTCTTGTTATGATGATAAAGGTGGGAGACATGGTGAGCTTTTGATAATTTTCTAATGAAAAAAGGCTAAAACAGCTCATGCTCAGCTCATAGATCGCAACTGTATAATCTCTATCTGATCTCATGCATAGGAAATCTACTTTTCACGCCGTTCTCAGCTCATAGTTTTAGAACAAGGTCGACATAACAGTTTTTGAGACTTGTCGTATCTTTCTCAGTGTAGTCGAATCCTAGAAAAATCTGACGATTTGTTTAATACTGCTCACTTTTCATTCCCTAACTTCCACATTATTTCCTAATCTCGATCTGCAGTCTGCAAACAGCAGTAGTTCACTTTTTATTATAAGGTTAGGTAAGGGGCGAAACAACTTTTGTGAAGATCAAATTTTTAGTCTTGAAAACATGAACAAATTAAGAAAATGAAATTCGACTGAATATTAGACAAAATCGTCGTATCTGTCTTGATATGCCCACAAAAGTTCAATTTAACCGCGCGCTGCTGCGCGGCACCTGTTCTAGTTTTGAATTCCAAACCTATCGGGACTACTCATAGTATGCCCAATTTTAAGAAACGAGAAGGTTCCCACAACTAGAGCACAAGCAGTTCAGCGGTTCTAATCAACCTGCGGATAATTTGTATGAGGTAATTTGAGTATATCCCCTAATACGATCTGTTTTCTATTGAGATTCTTTAGAATGAGTAGAGTTGGAAAATTTGAAGAAAAATAACTTCATACATTTTGAGAGAAATCCATTACAGATTAAAAAATTTTTTTTTATTTTTTAAAAATCATTTTTGTGATGGATTTCTCTCAAAATGTGGAGAGGTAGCGGATACAAGAAAAAGTTACGATGATATCTTTATTTTCTAGTTTTTTAATAAATATTTTTTAAAATGAAAAAAATAAATATTTTCTCAATTGAAAGTGATGAATACGGGAAAAAAGCAATAAATTCTTTATGTTTCTCGTTTTTGAAATATATTAATAAATCGAAAGTGATATTTTTAAACAATTGAAAATTTGTTGGGTACGGGAAAAATCTGGTTCATTTTAAATTTAAAAAAGTATATTGAAAATTGAAAATGATAAAAAATATTTTTTAAATACAATAAAATCTTTATTTTTCTGGTTTTTCAACAAATATTTTGAAAATTAAAATTGAATATAATAAATAATTCAGGCGGGCTCAGTTCTTCCTCTTTTCGCTCTCCTCGGCTTGACCAGCATGATTGTGACTCTGATCGTGGTGATGAAAAGGAATCTGTCGTCGACGGAACGAAGATTGAGAGAAGAATTCCAAGAACAAATCGACATGATGCAGAGACATCATAAGAAGCAGTTAGCGAAAGGTTTTCTCACTTGGGAAATGATAAAATTACGATTTGCAGGAATGAGAAGAGCTGAAATGATGTTCTCCATACTGAGCGAGAAGAACTCTTGTCAATATCAGTGGAAAAAGGTTCGGTTTAACTTTATTAACTGTGAAAAGGTTCACCAGCTTTACCATGGTGAAGAAACTTCTGTTCAAAGGAAACTGTCAAACGTTAAATTAATGGTTTGTTTTTCTATTTTCAACGAAATTTTTAATCGTTTGAAAGGGCAATTAGTAAATCGCATCCCATCGCAGTATTTAGGCTTAGGTTAAACGTTAAGCTGACCCAAACCTAACCTAAGCCTAAAAAGAGGTGTTCATGCGGGATGCGATTTACTAATTGCTGTTTAAAAGAGCTTAAGAATTGAAAAAAGCAATGAGTAAAAAAGATTTTTATAATGATTTTCTGACTAGAAAAATGTGTTTTTTGAAAAAAATGTTGATTTTTATAAATTAAAGAGGATATTTGTGAAATTGACACTGGAAAATATTTTCTAACATTTCTTCGAAATCCTTACTGTTTTTCTTTCTTTACCAAAACCGTTAATTTTTTTGTAAACTAGCTAAAATTTTGAAATCGAGACCTTAACTACATTTGGGGTCATCCGGAGTGAAAAATGGAATCTATTGATGGGGGTCGACTGATTCGCGCATTTTTTGAAACTCCACTCTCATTAGATCTTTTCAATTTCGGTACACTGTGCGTCACATAGCTTCCTCTACCTGTAAAAAAGTCTGACCTCCGTAAATCGGGTACTTAGTACCGTAGCAGTTTCGCCTTGAAATACAAAAACGATTTACGTAATGAGCCTTTATTTCAGAATGGACTGAAAGCAAGAATAATAATTAAAATCCACAAAGATCTAACTGTTCGTTGTGAGAGTTACCGTACTCATTCTGCAAAATTGAGATTAGAGCGCGTTTGAAAACGGCCATGCTTCTAGCGATATACGTGTGCGTAGAAAAGGAAGAGCACACAAAAATGACGATGAACTTCAGGAAGTTCTATCAGCGTTAGCTGTATCAGAGAAAAACACTCAACTGCTGTTCGAACAACACAATACAAAAATCGACGATCACTTTGAACTTAATCGGAAGCTACTCGAACAAATGGCAACGAAGTTGAAGCTTGCAGAAGAAAATTTGGTGGTAATTTTTCTTTTGGCTTAAAATATTGTATTTTACAAAGGATAACATTTTAAAGACCTGAATTTTACATGAATTCGAGCTTTTTTGCTATAAAAATGGTGCCGAAATTGAAATTTTTAGTGGAATTTAATTATGGTTTGATGTTATGTTTGAAAATGAGTTTTGAAAATTTGAGAAGCTGAAGTTTTGGAATTTTCTTATTTTACGAAAAATAGAAAACCTTTGATTTTTACCCTCATATGAGAATTGTCCAATTGATATCGGATTCTTAAAGAATCTGAAACAAAAAATTGAATTTTTATTGCAATTCGATCTTGAATCAAATTCATGTCTCACGAAAAAGAACTGTCAATCTTCAATTCTGTGTCTTTTTTTCCAAAGAATAACATAGAAAACCTTCGATTTTCTTTTTCATATTAAAATTGTTCGATTGAAATCGGATTTATCCCAAAAAGTGTGGGACAAAAAATGTGATTTCTGGTGGAATTCAATAATGAAATAATTTCATGTTTTACAAAAAAGGTAAAAAGAACTGCATTTTTTAAAACACATTATCAGCTTGACCCTTTTAAAACGCAACTCCCGTTCAGGATGATGAAACAACATCAGAAAACGAGATGGATACGATAAGCAAGGAAACGACGAAGAAGAATGTTTGAAGTTCGTTTTGATTATACATTTTCTCGATTTTTCTCAGTTCTTGTCTCATTTTTCATCATCACTGTTCGAAAATTGATATTTCCTTTCATTCAAAGTTTTGTCTTTATTCAGTGTAAACCCGAAATTTGAATGAAAATGTTTTCGAACAGTGAAACGACAAAGCGTTCCGTCCATAACTTTACGAATAGTAAAAACAGACGAATATTTTTCATCACATTTTTTGAGAATTAGAAAATATCATGAAAAATTCCAAATTTGATGTTTGTATTGATATGGACTGGAAGACAGCTCTATTGGTTCGAAGTCTGATCGTTTTCAGTAATTTTCAGAAAAAGTGGGTTAGTTTTCTTTAATTTTCACGAGATCTACAGATTTTCAAAAAATTGTCATTTTGATCTGGAAATTGCTGAAAAAGATGGAGAGTTCCTGGAAACGATAGGTTTTTTGACCCTATAGTTCTCGATATTTTATGGCATGATGAAGGTGCAAAAAGTTTTTTGTGATAATCAAGTTTAAACTTTGAATAATCTAATCTTAGCTTTGTACTTAACTAGTGCTTTGAACCTTACCTAAGGCTAAAATTTGAGGTGGCGACAAAGATAAATGAAAAAGATTCATGATTCAGTCTACTTTTTTGTATAAAATTGTTTTGTCTTAGCTGCATTCTAAGCTTTTTAAAAGGCTGGGCTTAAACTTGCAACACCATAAAACAGGCACCATAACTTGGTGTCAGTGGTGCCTTTACCTAATTGCCATTTCTCATTATTATCCATTTTCTTCTTATTTCAAAATGTGTCAGAATCGGATAGACGTTGGATTTGTTGCTCAGCACGTATAACTTTACATTGATACTCGATCGGGTCGTTGTTCCTTCTCCTTTTCCTTCTATAGAACTCGAATTTGACTTTGAATTGGTTGAAAACGGTGAAAAATTAGTCAGATATGGAAAAAATACAACAAGAATAATTCTTTTTGCTTGGTTTGAAATTAATATTGAAGTTACGAGCGAATCAAATGAGTTTGTATCAAAACAAAACTTACAACTTTTCAGACGATTTTTGCCCAGTTTAAAATTATCATTAATTTTATGATTAAATGAAATGGAATTATCATATAGTTTTCCATCATTCAATTTCGAAATTGAGTTGTCTATAACTCTCTGGAAATGGAAAATCGACAAAGTCGAGGTAAACATAGACAAAAATAGACCCATTTGAGTCGAAGATAACCTGGATTTAACAGATATACACCAGATCTGGCCTGAATTCACCAGAACTGGCTCGATTTTTACCTTATTTGACATGGATTTTTACCAGAATTAACTTGGCATGCCTGGAAAAACTAGAGATTTCCCGATTTTTCAAAATCTTCCATGAATTTACCTGGACTTTGTTGATTTTTCATTCCCAGAACTTCCCATCCACAACTACTCGGGTTCCTCCTGTGTTAATTCATATTTAGTATAACCAATGAGAATTCAACAACCCTGTGAATAAACTTGTGATATTGTCTCGATGTTCTTGCTATACTGTCTATACGAAGTCGTTTCAACGATTGCATATCTTATTGGACGTTTGTTATAACCATTTCCGAACATTCTTCACAAATTATGTCCAACAGTTTTATTTTTCATGTAAACGATCGTTTTCAATAGTTTTCGGGGAAAGAAAACGATTGTGTTTCGTATAGGTTGGTGAGTCGAGACCTTGATTCTGAAAATTCCAAAAATGAATAGGATTAGTTTTTTTTCCAGTGAGAGTAAGTTTTCCAACTTCAAAAATCGCGGTTAACAGATTGGCGTCAATATATCATTTCATATTCAATTTTCTTCGGAGAACCAACAAAAAGCAAAAAGAAACTGATCCTTATCCAGGTAAATGTGTTTTTTTTCATCGAAAATGACTTCTGAATTTTCTGAATTCAGATGGACGACGAAGAGCCGATGACTTCGACGAACTATGTCAATCCGAACTTTGGTAAGAATCTGGCAGAGCAGATGAACAGACTCCGCGAGCAAGATACCATGTGCGATGTTGTTTTGGTAAGATTTTCCGCCTTCCGTGAAAAAATTTCTCTTCCGACTTCCGTCAAAAATTTTTTTCGTGAAAAATGACGAAAAAAACGTGAAATCGTTTCTACTCAGTCTGGAATTGACCTATCACCTGTTGAGAATGCGCGAATATACAATATCTCTGGGTTTTTTTCAACTTTTTTGCACTCCTGACTACCTTCGAAAAAATTCTACGTCCGACTTCCGCCCTTTTTTCACTTAAATATGATAATTTCAGTAAGTTCACTGTACTTTTCGTACTTTTTCTAACTTTACTGTTTTTAAAGATAGTTGATTTTTAAATATAGTGAAGCGTAGTTGGGAGAATCGTTAGATTGACGGGAGTGAGGAACTTTGCATTGTACGGTATAAGTGCAGCATTTCTTCTACCCTTATTTTTCACGCCACGGTGAACGCCATAGATGTCGGACCCACCCACTATCTATTAGCCTTTAAAACTTACAGATAGCGGAGGGACGACGTGTTCGAGCACACCGAATCGTTCTCTCTGCTTGCTCGCAATACTTCAACGCAATGTTCACATCAGACATGGTAGAATCGCACTCGAGTATGTTTTTGATCCAATTTATCAACAGTTGGAGTTATTCTCCTGCTTTTGTCATATAAAATTGACTTTTCGTGAAAAATCTTTTACTTTTACCCTCAGCTAAGGTTGAAAAAACTTTTGTGACGGTCTGAATCTTGGAAATGCGTTGTTAAGAAAAAAAACTGGCTAAATATTTTTTTTTAATGCGGGATCTGAAAATGACGAGAAGTTTTTTGTAGGAGAAGTAGAGTTGGTCGAAATGGACGGTTCAACTCTCGAAAGGCTTATCGATTTTTGCTACACTGGAGAGCTATTGATCGATGAATCTAACGTACAGAATACACTACCTGCAGCCAGTTTACTGCAGATCACAGAAATACAGGTTTTTTTCAAAAAGACTTTAGTGAACATGGACAAAAAGATGGTTTTTTAACCCTAGTTTGGGGTAAATGTGTTTTTCAACAAGACTGAGTGCACATCAAGTTTTACGAGCCCACAGCAAGAATCAGATAGTTTTTTCAACAAAATCGAATGACTGTTGTAAGGGTCAGAAGACATCACCAGTGGTGTCGTGGTGAGCCCAATCGCCTTCAGCCTGCATGCACCAGTACCGAGCCTAAGCTTAGCCTATCATAGAGTAAATTACGGCACCACTGGCCTAACCTAGGATAAGTTACTACACCACTGGCTTAACCTAGGATAAGTTATAACACCACTGGCCTGACCTAGGATAAGTTATGACACCACTAGCCTATGATAAGTTATGACACCACTGGCCTAACCTAGGATAAGTTACTACACCACTGGCCCAACCTAGGATAAGTTACTACATCACTGGCCTAACCTAGGATAAGTTACTACACCACTGGCTTAACCTAGGATAAGCTATGACATCACTGGCCTAACCTAGGATAAGTTACTACACCACTGGCCTAACCTAGGATAAGCTATGACATCACTGGCCTAACCTAGGATAAGTTACGACGCCACTGGCCTAACCTAGGATAAAAATTACGACACCACTGACATCACGCAGGATATCAAGGGTGCTTTTACTATTCAACGGATGTAAAAATAAAATAATTGCGCGGGATGATCTTTCAGAAATCACAAGTTTCAGACTGCCTGCTGCGAGTTCCTCCGCAAACAACTCGACCCGACCAATTGTCTTGGAATTCGAGCCTTCGCTGACACTCACGCGTGCAGAGATCTTCTGAATTCTGCAGATGACTACACATTGAAAAATTTCGCGGTAATTTTTTGTTCGAAAATTTTCTCACCTTTTGACTTCCAGTTTTGGAAAAAAACTATTTTTCATTCATAGCCTCTTTAAGGATCAAACAGAACATTATGATTTTCAAGTTTTCTTCCAATTTCCAAAGATTCAAAAAGTGCTTCAGAGCGTGATAGGTAGTGAGGAATTCATGTTACTACCTATCGACCTGCTGACCGAAATCATCGCCAGTGATAGGTTGAACGTGAAGTCGGAAGAGCTGGTGAGTTTTTGCACTCTCTCTCTCTCTCTCTCTCTCTCTCTCTCTCTCTCTCTCTCTCTCTCTCTCTCTCTCTCTCTCTCTCTCTCTCTCGCTCTATCTCTCTCTCTCTCTCTCGCGTTCTCTCTCTCTCTCTCTCTGCCTCTTTTTCTCTCTCTCCCTATCTCTCTCTCTCCCCGTCTCGCTATCTCTCTCACCTCTCTCTCTCTCTCTCTCTCTCTCTCTCTCTCTCTCTCTCTCTCTCTCTCTCTCTCTCTCTCTCTCTCTCTCTCTCTCTCTCTCTCTCTCTCTCTCTCTCTCTCTCTCTCTCTCTCTTCATTTTCATCCGACTATCTCCAGGTTTTCGAAGCAGTCATCCAATGGGTGCGACACAACATTGCCGAACGAAATAAACACTTGTCAAAGGTAATTTTTCCTTCTTTGAATTGGGGAGAAAATTGAAAATTCATCTCGAAATAGCTATAGGATTTCTGTTGTAAGTGAGGTATTTTAATTCGGAAAATCGCTTTTCAAAACGTTCCACATAGCGTCATTCGAATTGTTTGAAGTCACGCATCACATGAAGTAATCTAAGCATCACCGAGAGGTTCTACCCCATACGTTGACGACGTTTTTGTGCACAATGAAAAAAGTTTGCCCAAATTGTGTGAATTTCCTTTTTCAAATATGAAAAAATTTAAAGATCTCCTAATAATTTATCATCTGAATATTCAGTTACTCGAACACGTCCGACTACCATTGTGCAGTGCCAAATTTCTCGTCAGCAAAGTCAGCGAAGAATTCCTAGTGAAGAACGACGCTGCTAGCAGAGATTTGGTTGACGAAGCGAAGGTATTTTCAAAAAAATTAATGAAATAGGAAAAAGTGTGTACATATAGAGTATTCTTATCAAATTATGAGGTAAACTTGAACAAAATTATACAGTTCAAAAAGTTGAATTTAATTTAAAACCAAGTTAAATCGAAAATAGAGTGTAATTTATATGGAAATCATGTGGAATTACTCCAGAAATAAGTTAGTGAGTGTAAAAATGATTCACTCGAGTATTCTATAAACTGAATACCGTTGATATTAAGTTCATAGGTCGTTGATAGCAGTTTATGAAGTTCATAGGTCGTTGATAGCACTCTAGAAACTAAATACCGTTGATATGAAGTTCATAGGTCGTTGATAGCAGTTTATGAAGTTCATAGGTCGTTGATAGTAGTTTATGAAGTTCATAGGTCGTTGATATAAACTTATGAAGTTCATAGGTCGTTGATATAAATTTATGAAGTTCATAGATCGTTGATAGCAGTTTATGAAGTTCATAGGTCGTTAATAGCAGTTTATGAAGTTCATAGATCGTTGATAGCAGTTTATGAAGTTCATAGGTCGTTGATATCTACGGCCTATGACGTTGATGTGCTGTAGATTTCAAAGACCTATGAACTTCATATCAATGGTATTTAGTTTATAGAGTATAGAAACGAAATACCGTTGATATGAAATTCATAGGTCGTTTATATCTACGGCCTATGACGTTGATGTGCTGTAGATATCAACGACATAGGAACTTCATATCAACGGTATTTAGTTTATAGAGTAATTCTATTTTAATTTTATTTCTTTAGAGTTTATCTCTTCGTACGTCAGTGTAGTACTATCCAAGTACCTGGTGTTAAAAAGTACATCTGTCTCAGTCTTTATTAACACAGAACTTGGCATTATACAACTCACAAGTTCTGAAACATTCAAGAACAACATCGATTGCATAATCACAAATACTTTGTAGCTCCATTTTAACATTGAGACTTCCAGAACTACCTCTTGCTACCAACCGAACGACCAAACATGCAAGGACCACGAACACGCCCAAGAAAGCCTCTGAAAGTCGGCCAGTTCCTCTACGCGGTTGGTGGATGGTGCAGTGGTGACGCGATCGCTTCCATCGAAATGCTCGATCCATCCAGATCTCTGTCTGTCTGGACGTGTGTAGCGCCAATGAGTAAGAGGAGATGTGGAGTTGGTGTCGCTTCACTTGGTGATCTCCTATACGCCATTGGAGGTTGGACTTTTAAGAAAAAGGAGCACAGTGTATCAAGGTTGAAAAAAATAAAGGGGCGGAGTCAGAAAACAGATCAATCAATACATTCTATTTTTATACAGTAACGTTTTTCAAAATATTCTTGATAATTTTACAAGTAAGCCATTACTGACCGGCCCATCCTCGGTAGCCCCGCCCCCCCCCCCCCCCCCCCCCCCCCACGCCCACTTTTGGAATGACCTGGAGTGATACACTGTGGGCGTAGATAGTTGTGTCGTTTTTTTAAAAATAATTATTTGAAGTTTTCAGGTCATGATGGGCAGTCATATTTGAATAGTATCGAGCGTTACGACCCTGTAACAAACCAATGGAGTAGCGACGTCGCCCCGACCTCGACTTGTAGAACTTCTGTTGGCGTGGGTGCACTCAACGGATACCTTTACGCTGTTGGAGGACAAGACGGGGATAGCTGTCTTGATGTCGTTGAAAGGTGATTTTTTGAGTGGAATTGAACGGAATTCCGACTTCCGACCGGAATTTCAAAAGCATACAATAGGACTTGACCAGAGATGCACGGAATTCCGACTTCCGCCTTTTTTCACTTCCGACTTCCGTTTAACAAATTCTACTTCCGACTTCCGTCTTCCGTCTTTTTTCACTTCCGACTTCCGTTTAGAAAATTCACTTCCGACTTCCGTTTTGAGAAATTTTACTTCCGTGCAACTCTGGATTTGACTCATTCCACCATGTTCCATGTAGTTCTTTTTGAAAATGTAGTAAAATTACTGTAGGATTTCGAACTGCACGGAAGAATATCTAGTTTACACTGCTTTATATCGTACTGTTTGACATTCTCCTGCAAGATTCCAAACAGTACGGTATGAAAAAGTACATATACCGTTTCAAGATACGACGCACAAAGAAATGAATGGACGAAGGTGGCCCGTATGGGGACTAGGCGTCTTGGTGTCTCGGTCTCCGTCCTCGATGGGTGTCTCTACGCAGTTGGTGGATCTAACGGTCCGACACCTCTGAATACGGTGGAACGATACGACCCAAGAGTCGGCAAGTGGGAAGAAGTACGGCCGATGCTGACAAAGAGAAAGCACCTTGGGACTGCAGTCTATGAAGGGCACATTTACGCGGTGGGTGGCAGAGACACCGCCACAGAGCTGAACACTGTTGAGAGGTTTGTCTTTTAGTGCCAGAGAGTGAGATAGTGTCGAGAAGGAGAGACGAAAAGACAACACCATGCTGCCAGATCTGCTAACTCGCGTGGGAGAGAGTACATGAGAGAGCGAGACATTGACGCGAAAGGAACAGGCGAGAGAGTGCGCTGGTTTTGGAGAGTGTTAGAGCGGAAATAACGGGTGAAAGTTTCAGATACAACAGTGCTATGAACGAATGGACACCAGTGGTTGCGATGATGAATCGAAGAAGTGGGGTGAGTCTCTCTCTCTCTCTCTCTCTCTCTCTCTCTCTCTCTTTAAGTCCACGTTAAGGTCGGAGTCGCAGTTGTCAACGAAAAGCTCTACGCGGTCGGTGGTTTCGATGGTCAAAGTTACCTCAAATCAGTGGAAGTTTTTGACAAAGACGCGCAAAAATGGAGGATACACTCTCACATGAACTATAGGTAAGTGTCGAACACCGGGCCGTCACCTTCTTTTAGTCGGTTGGCTTGGAGTAGTCATAAAATTATTCAGACGTCTCGGAGGTGGTGTCGGAGTGGTCAAAATCGCGGATGCGCCACAGCAAATTCACGAGAGATCGCAGCCTGCAACAGATATTGTAATGTCAACGTTGTCCGTGTCAACCTCGCGAGGGTTCATGAAACCGTAGTCCAGCCTACGAACCGAGCACAATCCAGCCACAAACACGGCCTCTGAGAGGCACCCCCCCCCACCGAAGTTGTGATATTGAACCATTGAAAATAGAAAAATACGTGTCGAGTTGCATCTTTTTCTGAGAAATTGAAACACTCGTAAGATGATAGGTTTCAATCTATGTTGATGTAAATAGTTACCATCCTTTGAATAAAATTTATTTTTTCAATTTTTTTTGGAGAGAGAGAGGGGGGGACAGTACTAAATAGAGACACTCGCACATAGCCCAATCTACAGTGTGTCAGTTTCTGACTTTCTAAAAGTGGGCGGGACCGCCGAGGATGGGCGGTAAAAAATCGTTTTTATGCAAAATTATTAGCGAGAAGTACATTTTCGATATGCATACTGGTTAGCCTCCTCGAGAAATGTTACTTTTGAGAAAACAGTGAGGACAGAAAATACAGGAACGGTACACTAAGCTCCGCTACTCGAACAACATTCTAGATTTCTTTCTGAAATTCTAGAATCTGGTCTATTGTAGCCAACACTATTCTTCACATGTGTACTCAATTTCATTCGGATTCATTAACTGCGAAACGGTGTATGATGATTTGATTGAAAACAGTGGATTTTCAAGTGGACATAAAATAGATATCGTTCAATATCATCACGTTTTACAACAAGTCACCGTAGTCACCTTTGCAGCGACATTAACTTAGTGGGTTTTTCCGGAACGTAAACAACCGATGTTGTTACGAAACTTCGGAAAACTGTTAAGAATCGTTGTCTGATCATGATGGCATAACTAACGCTTCGATAACTAACACGGTGGAAACCAAAAACTTCTCAAATGCGGAAAATTACAGAATTCGACAAGATTTGATCGTAACTCTGTCAAAGTTGTTGGAATGATGAAAATAAAACTGTCAATTGTTTAAAAAAAACTTAATGTGTCACTGTCATCATTAATTCCAAATTCCGAAAGTTGACATTCGAATTACAGTAGCGTTCTTCTATATTATGTCCACGTGAAAATCCACTGTTTTCAATCAAATCATCATACACCGTTTCGAAGTTAATGAATCCGAATGAAATTCAGTACACTTATGAAGAATAGTGTCGGCTACAATAGACCATAATTTAAGAAAGAAATGTGGAATGTTGTTCGAGTAGCGGAGCTTAGTGTACCGTCCCTGTATTTTCTGTCCACACTGTAGTTCTTACCAGATCTGGCTGGACATTTACCTATTGCGCAAAAGATAAAGAGCAAAGGAGTACGTGAAATCTACGTGTGTCAATTTCCACTTCATCATCCATTTCTTTATTTCCACTAGTACATTCAGCATTCTCGTGTGCTAGAAGTTATCCTTATTATCTTTACACAAAAATGTCATCAGAATCATCAATAGCCAAACCAGACTTTGAGCCGGGCGAGGTGGTCGCCGGCTGGACGGTGGGTTTCTGTGCCCGGCACGTGGCCGTTATGTGCTGTTCAGGTCATCACCAAGCTGGGATCCGGCGGGTTCGGTGCCGTTTACCATGTGAGAAAAGGTGAAATCGAGGCTGCTCTCAAAACCGAGTTCATTTCGGAAAAAGGCAAATCGCAGCCGTTGTGCAATGAGGTACCAGAGGTATCACATCAACACCATTTGTTATTTTAGGTTCGCTGCCTCCGGTTGGTGCAATGGTCACCATATTTTTGCCATTTACACCATGCATGCAAACTTAGAATAGATGATAAAGAAATGAATGTTATGGTCATGTCGTTGTGCGGAAGGCCATTGTCGAGGTGCGTGAAAGAGAAAAGAGAGAGAGAGAGAGAGAGAGAGAGAGAGAGAGAGAGAGAGAGAGAGAGAGAGGGAGGGAGAGAGAGGGAGGGAGAGAGAGGGAGAGAAATTTCCAGACTTCGCCGAATGACACCAAAACGCCATTTCACCAAAGCTACAGCAGCCCGGCTCTCAAAAGAAGTACTGAAAGCAGTCCGTGATCTTCACAGCGTAGGAATCATTCATCGCGACGTAAAAGGTTCAAACTGTGCTTGGGTCGAAAACACTCGATCAGTGTACATGTTCGACTTCGGATTCTGCCGGCGTTATGTAAGTTGTGGTTTTTATAGAGAGACAGAGAGAGAGAGAGAGAGAGAGAGAGAGAGAGAGAGAGAGAGAGAGAGAGAGAAAGAGAAATAGCGAATTACAGCTAGAACGTGACGAAGCGGGAGTCGTGAAGCACCGTCAAGCCAGATGGCATGCAGGCTTCCTCGGCACAACGAAGTACTGCAGCATCAATGCCCACGAAGAGAAGGACCAGGGCCGTCGTGACGACCTTTGGGCGTGGCTCTACATGACCGCCGAGTTCTTCATCGGCTCCCTCCCATGGAGCCAAGAGGATCAGACGTTGCTGGTAGGCAGACGGAAGGTCGAAGTGGGAGCGGGACTTATGCGGAAGTGTCCCAGAGAAATGATGCCTGTCTATGACCATATCAAGTAAGTTCGCATAGTGTCGCGGTGGCTCGATGGGCGGGGCGACCACGCCCACTTTTCTGCGCACAGTTCCCGCAACCCCTGAGTGAAATCAATTCTTTCCGCGTGCTGCTTCGCGGTCATGATTTCTCACAATCCACAAAAGTTTGTTTCAGATCACTGCAGTTCTCGTCAAAACCCGACTACGACTTTATCCTTCGCAAACTGGACCAAATGTTCTTGAGACTTGATATTCGCGACTCTGACCCGTTGGACTTTGAGGTCGGCGGCCACTACTACGAAGAGTACTTTGTCGACAAACAATCGTCCACTGAGAAGGAGATGTCTAAGAAGTCGACCAGTCTGGAGACGTGCAAGGAGCTCACACCAAACACCGGCGTTGAAGCCAAGCCGACCAACAGGTAAACATCTTTCATATCTCAACATTCCATTTTTTACACTAAAAAAGTTTTGTCAAAATCGAAGTCCGACGATTCTGTCTAATATTCACTGTTTCAAATCCCTATCCTTCCGCGCGCTGACACGCGGAATGCTTTTCTTTTTTGGCGACTATCAGAATTATTCTAAAAAGGATAGGATTCTTCTGACATCAAACGAAAAACCTTTGAAACAACTTTTGATCCAGAAAATAGTATCTTTTAGAAAGTTATTTTTGTTCCTTAATTATCGATTGAAAAAAATGGGATGGTGGAGATATACTGACCACTTTTGATCTTGTCCATCACTCATTTTAGTTCAGAATGGCCGCAGGAGTTGAGAAAGCATTGAGGCTTTTTCACATAGTGACCAATCCATTTACAAAATGTGAGTTTGCACAATGTATTGATTTTCTTTGAGGGGATGATGATTTTACCTACTGATAGGTCGTTTGTGAGTTTGTCAGCGCTTCCCCTGCTCTGTGAATAGGAGAGTGACAAAATCCAGGTGAATGTCGAGTGAAATTAGGCCCGCATGCGTCGACTTACGTTTAGAGTAAAATTCGGTCGTTTTCACCTTTCATTAGAAAACGACGGCAAGTCATCGGAAACGATTGGAAAAAACCGGAAACGGTCGTATTTAGTTGCCTGAGAAACCGTGCTTCACCAGATTTTCACCTGTTTTGGCATGGGCATTTAGGAAAACACGGACACCACGGCAGACGACCCCTTTTTTCTAGGCTTAGGTAAGGTTGGGACCCCCTGTTTTAACATAAGCTAAGCCTAAAAACAGTGCTGATTGAAATCCACAAAAATTGGGGTCCCAACCATACCTAAGCCTAGAAAACGAGGAGGTCTGCCGTCCGTGGTCTGCGGCGTTGTCCGTGTTTTCCTAAATGGCTTTGGCATGGGTATACTGGGATTAACCTGGGATACCTGAAAAACTAGAGGTTTCCCGATTTCACACGGATCGTCAAATCTGGCATGGAATTACCAGAACTGCTCTAGAAACGGAAATTAGCTGTTGATTTCAATAGCATATCAAAATCTCATATTTTGTTCCTAGAGTGACCTGAATTCACCTGGACTTTGTCGATTCTCAAATTCCCAGAGGTCTGTATGAACAAAATAATCATCAAAATTCAGAAGAAACTTCATCAAAGCGTCTTCATATACTCGATTATCAAAGAAGAATAAATCATAATGTTTCATTTTTTAAAACAAAAGCATCAGAAGCACACGTAAACAATGAACTGCGAGAAGCAAGTTGGAAGTCGAAAATAGAGATAATTCGTTGTGTAGTGATAGATGAGATCGGTTTCAGAATATTGGGGGGGGGGGGCGGGCGAAGTACAGTATGATTAGAAAATTTGACGGATTCTAACGACGTAGGTGACCGCGCGCTGCTGCGCGGCACGAGATAGTAATCACCTAAATCATTAGCCAAGAAAAAGTTACATGATAGATTTGAGCAATGGAAAAACCTAATATAGAACGAAAATCAACAAAAACATGAATGAAGGTAATCCGGTCATGACAGAAGAGGTATTCTGCCACGTGGCACCGCGCGGTTTCTCTTCTTCCGCCTCCTCATCATCATCGTCTCCAGCCATCATCTCTTCTTCCTCCATCCGCTTCAGAATATCGTCTTCTTGACGTTGCTCAGCACGTCTTCTCTCCATCCGATACTTCTCTCGTTCCAGCTCTCGTTGGTCTTCCGCGGTGAGGTCCATGTTGAGGTCGGATACTGTAGAAGGGGAATTGTCTCAATTTTGAAAAAAACCCTGCGATTCAAACCCTTTCATGACTATGACCTTCATTGTCGACATTAAAGGTTACTACAAGACATGTTGAGACCCGAGAAACATTTAATGAGAATCGCGTATATTTTGTACGCTCGATTTTTCCCTTTTCCAGTATTAAGTCCATAACTTTTTTCAAACTTTATGAATTTGTTCGAAACTTATGGACAAGGAAGCAATATTTGACTACATTTCCAGAAAGTTTGAAGCAAAAATCTCTTATAGTGTACAAATGGCGTTGAAAAATAAGTAGTCGCTTTTTATGCACGCACTGTATAAGCACCGTCAAGACTTTTTTATGTTATAGGTTACGGTACATTTACTACTGTAGAACGATTCAACTAATCTAGATGAATAGCAAGTATTAAACCGAGAAACTACTCCAAAACTAAAAGAAATGTCAAAATTTGCAAAGAAAAATTGTATTTTATGTTTCACAATTTTTCATATTCACAACGGAATGATCATACTCGTTAAGGGCAGGAATCATCACTTTATCTATCCTGCTAAAGAAAAAAGTGCGATTCCGTTTTGCTCTTCTGATCTAAAGATGGAAAAACTGAAAACGAACATTCGTTCTCTTCGTCAGCTAGCATTTGCTTGAGTCGATCGTCTTCTTCTTTCATCTCTTCTTCAAGTTTCTTCCGGGCTTCATCAAAAATCGGATCCAAGGCTAGAGTTTCAAGACTTGGAAGTGTCTGAAGAAGGGTTTGATTACACTCTTTTTTGAAAAATTTCTCTCTCTCTTTCTCTCTCTCCCTCTCCTCTCCTCTCTCTCTCTCTCTCTCTCTCTCTCTCTCTCTCTCTCTCTCTCTCTCTTTCTCTCTCTCTCTCCCTCTCCTCTCTCTCTCTCTCTCTGTCTCTCTCCCTCTCTCTCTCTCTCTCTCTCTCTCTCTCTCTCTCTCTCTCTCTCTCTCTCTCTCTCTCTCTCTCTCTCTCTCTCTCTCTCTCTCTCTCGAATTCAAGGGATTTCTACGTGAAGTTCACCTTGGAGGTCACCGCCGACGTCGTCGTTGTCATCAACCTCGTAGCTTTCCGCGTCGTCGTCGTTTTCACGATTTTCGGTCGGATTGGAGTCGTCGCCACTGTCGGTTTCGGCGTTGTCGTCGTTGCCGATGACGTCGTCGTCGAGATCACTTCGGTAGGTCGAACTGGAATGTTTCATTCAAAATTGAAGACAACCTTTTTCAAACCATCTCCTTTCTTTGAATTCTTGATCCATACCGCGATCTTTTCAACTTCTGCGTTGTTACCACTGGTGAAAGCGCGATGGAGATCTCTGGAAAAAAAGATGGAGAGAGACAGAGAGAGAGAGAGAGAGAGAGAGAGAGAGAGAGAGAGAGAGAGAGAGAGAGAGAGAGAGAAAGAGAGAGAGAGAGAGAGAGAGGAGAGAGAGAGAGAGAGAGAGAGAGAGAGAAAGAGAGAGAGAGAGAGAGAGAGAGAGAGAGAAGGGAAGAAAAGAGAGATGAAGTGACTTAATAGTCTTTCTATTTTTTTTTCTAAAAATTACCTGCTCGTCTCCGGATCGTTACAATCCGACCTCCCACCACACCAACAACGAACGCTGCCCGACGGTTTTCGCATGCATCCTGAATTTTTCTTTTTCTTTGACCACAATGTCAAAACTTTACCAGTAGTAGTTTTATACTCTTCTGGATACACGCAAACCAGCTGATTCCGATCGTAGAGACGTGACAGTTCGTACCACTCTGGAAGAATTGCGATAATAAGTAAATTCCAAAATTTACTTTTAATTTTTGTGTGGAAAGTTTATGATTTTGAGCCAAAAGATTTGAAAAGTATTCTGCTTTCTTTCTTTTGGTCATAAGTTTTCTTGTTGTGTTTTCATAAGTTTTCTTGTAAAAAGGGAAAAAATATTTTTATGACTTACTATTCATTTTAGAATGACGAAAATCTTACCGATAAGTTCCTTCGAAGCCTTTATCCTGCACCCAATGGCGGTTGGTGGACATTCTTCCGACACCAATCCGAATCCTGTATAAAATAATAAGAAGTAGCTATTGGACACTGTAATCGCTCCCCTAAGCCTACTGGATACTGTAACTGTTATTCTAATGTAAGACTGAATGTTGTAACCACTACCCTAACATGGGAAGTATATGAAAGACTGGAGAATCTATGAGGTCCGAGTAGTCTCATAGGTTTTCGAATATGGTGGAACTGCTCTCAGAAGTTGCTTCACCGACCTCGTTTAGGAGTTATGGTAAAAAAACAGAATTCACATGCAATTTTCAAAAAAGTAGAATCCATGATTCTGGGTAGGGAAAACTGTTGAGATTTTGCATTTTATTGAATCTTAAAGGTTCAAGATACACTGAAAACATAGTCTGCCTGAATTCTGAGGCTGTATTCTGAAGTTACAAGCATCTGAAGTGGACGTTTAATATCTTCAAACTTCGACCTTCTGTAACTCGACTCCTAGCAGATTTCCAGAAGCGAGACCTATCCTAAACGATTGAGAATGATTAAATCTATCAATTCCTACGTTTTCAGTCGATTGTGAGGCAAAAATTTTTGGGTCGAAAATTGGAAAGTTACACAAGGTCTCATAATATGAGCCTAGTGGGCTTTGACCACTCTACCACGGAAGAGACAAATTTTTTTATCGCTCCCCTAGGCCTACTGGATACTGTTCAACTTTATGATCACTCATTTGCTTCTTTTCACGACAGAATTCTTTAGCATTACAGATCCCACTTTTTTGAAAATTGCATGTGAATTCTATTCTTGGCCATAACTCCTGAACGAGGTCGGTGAAGCAACTTCTGAGAGCAGTTCCACCATATTCGAAAACCTATGAGACTACTCAGACCTCATAGATTCTCCGGGCTTTCATATACTTCCCATGTAAGCCTGCTGGGCACTGTAATCGCTCCCCTAAGCCTACTGGATACTGTAATCGCTATCCTTGACCTGCTGGATACTGTAACCGCTATCCTAGTCCACTACATGATGAAATTTCCTTGCCATAATAATAAAAAGCTATCGCGTTTCCACATGCAACATATGCGCATGCGAGTAATTGCATTAAATCTCTCTCCCTCTCTTACTCTTTGTGTGTCTTTTAATGGATGCTTACACCCTTTTTCACCATAGTTACACGAAGCACGCAACCCAACAATGGTGGCTCAAGTTGGCTCGGGCTCATTGCCAATGCATGCGCCCACACCAATCGTCACGCACTTCCGCCGAACGTCCTTTAAGAAAGAGCGAAATGAACCCAGTGTTCGTTTTTTAAGTTCACTTTGTGGTGCGTTAGAAAATGGGGCGGAGTCTGGGCCACGCCCCCTCGAGATGGGCGAGTTAAAAACGATTTCATTGTCCTTTGGAGATTGCCTTTGTTGTCAAATAGAAACCCGTCGAGGACCCTTAGGAAATATCCTCTTATGAAGGAATGATGTAGGGTTGAGATGTGCCTTGAGATGTTGGTACTTCTTATGTAAGAAATTATGATTACTACGAGAAGTGAGAGTAAAATCGTGACATCAATATAGAGAAGGGAGACAACAATAAGATGAACAGAATAAACTTTATGAACGTTTTCTGAAACACAGAAATAAGATTGACACAACGCCAGCAGGATCTGTTCATTATAACTTTACAAACAGGTAGTCCTCGCTACGCTCAGAGCCCCTTTTTCATTACAAAATCACATATTCAGACTGTTTTATTGAAAAAAATAAGTGATTTTTACTCCCTATACAATTCAAGTACGGCGAAAACTAATGCAAGTCGGGCTAGAACCAATGCAACAACTTGTGGGTCCCCCAGTGGTCACGTGTGTAGCGCTCGCAAAAAATGTGCAGCGGTGACCGAGTGGTTAAAGCGTTGGATTTCTACTCGCTCAATGTGCGTTCGAATCCCGTCGACTACCGGCCACTTTTGCACAACTCCTCCCTCTTCCCTTAATATGAATCATGGCTAATGAGTTTCATCCCGGACGAGTAATCACGTCATGCCCACACCTCGATCTGCAATCTGCAGCTGGAAGTAACTTACTTTTTTATAAGTTGAAATTCGGTAGGAAAAATCTTTAGTGGAATTGCAAGTCTTGGAAACGGAGATTAATTAAAATCATGGTTAAATTCCTATTTTCATTTAATTTCATCGGTCCAAAATTTATAAACGCCAAGAAATGATAGCGTTTGTATTTTTATGCACTTCAGATCAAATACGTCCCGAGTGTGGTGTACGACTTGGTGACCCCTTTGGTGACCCCTGGGTGATTAGCTAACTCTCAACTTTGACGCGCCTCACACCAATCCAATAAAAGGCCTGATGTCGTCCAAAAATGAAGTTACGCGAGTCGCGATGCAAATTCTCGAACACGAACATTCGAAGATCCGGAAAAAAGGAGAGAAAGGTGAACGTCCCAAGGGCTTGCGCTGGCAATAAGCATGATAAATGTATTCTGAATTCTTTTCCTTGACGTCCGGATTACAAATTGTTAAGTTGCGCATGAAAAAAGTTGATTTCGACTCAAGAACTATCACTTTTCAAGTACGGTACTTCACATAGCAGAGTTGAACGGAAGGCGGGAGTGCCAAAAAGTAGAATAAATCCAGAAATATTGTTACAAATTTGATTTCTACAATGAACCTTTCGAATGAAATGTTTCTACGAACAGAAAGTTAAAAATAATAAGTCCTGCACATACATCGCTAGAAACATGGCCGTTTTCAAACGCGCTCTAATCTCAGTTTTGTAAATTGAGTACGGTAGGAGTCGTGACTCTCACAACGAACAGTTAGATTTTTGTGGGTTTAAATTTTCATTCTTACTTTCAGTCCATTCTGAAATTAAAGGTTCATTACGTAAATCGTTTTTGTATTTCAAGGCGAAACTGCTACGGTACTAAGTACCCGATTCACGGAGGCCAGACTTTTTTACAGGTAGAGGAAGCTATGTGAGATATGTCAGGTTTTCATAGACTCAAATGGGTTCAATTTTTTCTCGAAGTTTACCTGGACTTTCAGTTCGCAGAGTTGTTCCTCATCCACAGTGTGAGAAGTCCACAAAACTTTCATAAAAACCCCAAATGTGCTGATTGGAAGCATCGTTTGCTGTTGTTGTTGTTGTACTTCCGTCGTTTTTGAATGAACACATCGTATAAGTGTGTCAATCAAAGCCCGCCAAATCTCATGCTCATCTCTTTCTCTTCTCTTGCCAATTCCAACAAACGGGTCTCTGTGCGCCGAGGCGAGTGAAATTCGATAGGACGAAATTCAAAAGATGTGCACTTTTGCTTTCAACACTTTTTGCTGTGGCCATTCTGGTGGACTGCGCAAAAATTTGACCCCCGCGCACATTTGACCTACCAATCAGTCGGAAACTAAGTTCCAAAAGCTTTGGTCTCCACTGTTAAGATGTCATTTTCCAGACAAAGCACAAACCGGTCACAAACGGGCCACAAGAGTACCTAGGGTGAGCTGCAGCTTCCGTTTGTTTGGCTCATTAAACGCCATTGACCGTATTGTGGAGGTAAACATGGTATTGGCAAACATATCCCATTGACAGCTATGGGGCTATTCAAAAAAAGGAGAGAGAGAGAGAGAGAGAGAGACAGAGAGAGAGACGGAGAGACAGAGAGACAGACAGAGAGACAGAGAGAAAGGAAAGAGAGAGAAGAGAGAGAGAGAGAGAGAGAGAAGAGAGAGAGAGAGAGAGAGAGAGAGAGAGAGAGAGAGAGAGAGAGAGAGAGAGTTCTTAAGTCTACAGGCTGATCTCAAATCTAGAGAATTCCTACATAAAATGAGGCCTTTCTATTCGACAACGAAATCTAGAAATCTAGACAACAAAATAGTTTTTATTTGGTGTTTTTGAATGGTAAGTGTCACCGAAAATTACCTGGACGCATGACCAAACAAGAGATATTTCCTTCCGCGAGAGTACTGTCAAAGAAACATGTGACTAATGTCACAGTAAGAAGAATTCTGTGGGTCATTCTAGCTCATCTGGAGGTCGGTGTGGTCAAAAGTTGAACGGGGGTGACGGAAGATGGCGCGCGCGCTAAAATGGGCGGTCCGCACTAGCCCCGCCCCTTCTCTCTAGCTCCTTCTCGTTATGAGAAAACAAAAACAGAGAATGTCTGGAGGAATTCAGATGGATCGGATTACAACACTTACTGCATTCTTTAGTCTTCTACTTCTGGTGGATTTGATATGAGTAGGCGAAAGTAAATATTCAGAAGCAAGGGGATGAAAACACGGTTAAGAGACCAACTTGTTCTGAACATCCGGGTTGAAAACTGTAAATTTTGTTTGGGAAGTAAAACTACGAAGAAGTCCTGACAAAAAATGAGATCCATTTGAGTCGATGAAAACCTGGCATACCTGGAAAAACTAGAGGTTTCCCGATTTTACAAGGATCGCCTGGATTTACCTGGACTATGTCGATTTTGAATTCCCAGAGGAGTTATGAAGAATGAATTGAGAACCTGTGTAAAAGAGCTTTTCCGGTCACGACAGACGCGATTTTTAAACATAAATTGAAAAAAGCCTGGTCACCTCAGAGAGAAGTACTGAATGCTCTCTTTCTCTCTCTCTCTTCTCTCCATCTCTCTCTCTCCCCCCATCTCTATCTCTCTCTCTCTCTCTCTCTCTCTCTCTCTCTCTCTCTCTCTCTCTCTCTCTCTCTCTCTCTTTCTCTTTCTCTCTCTCTTTCTTTCTTTCTCTTTCAGTCTCCGCTCTCGATAGATACAAGAAAAATTTCAGTTAAAATCATCAGATCAAAATTTTTTATTCAAAACGGCGAAAATTTGTTTCCTTATCAAGTTTGGGAAAAGTCAATGTTCCAGAACCCCGTCCCGTCCAAAAGTTACAGTACCTAAGCGATTGACGTCATAGAATTGGCAACTCCACTTCGATCGCATCTCCAAAAAGCTGGAAACGATCTTGAATCCATTTTCCGAATTCTATTTTTCTGTTGCAAGTCGGCTGTATAATGTTGTTATACACACAATGTTTTCTTTCCTTCGTTGAATCATTCTCAACCATGTTGTTCGTCTTTCTGGACAACTACGTTAGTCGAATCAAACGGATGTATGCTGAAAAAGTGGAGCCAACTTTATCTACCCAGAAATAGTAGTACTGTAGTACTGCAATAGTAGTACTGTAGTACAGAGACAACAGAAGTAGTAGTACTGTAGTACAGAGATGAAAAACGGTCAAAAATTCTCGGAAACGATCGAGAATCACCGAACAATGGTCGAAAATCACCGGGAAATGGTCGAAAATTCTCGAAAACGATCGAGAATTACCGAATAATGGTCGAAAATTGTTGAAAACAATTGAGAATCACGGAGAAACGGTCGAAAACTCTCAAAAATCATCAAAAATAATCGAGTAACCTGAAAATTGTTATCCAATTCAACGATGGTAACGATCCTTGCGTAAAGCTTCACTCGAACTCGAGTCTCGCAACGAAATCGAGTTTCCTACATCACACATGTTGATTGTTTGCACAAGAGGGAGAAATCCACTGGTGTGGTGGGTAATAATCGTTTATGGTATGCTTAATATTTGCCTAGATGTACACCCCTGAAGCCACCAGCCACCATGGGTGTTTACAGTGTGCTCATGTCACGAAACCAACACGGGAATCGGCCGAAATCATGTCCTGTAGTAAGGAGAGAGAGAGAAAGGAAGAAGAGAGAGAGAGAGAGAGAGAGAGAGAGAGAGAGAGAGAGAGCAGTAAAAAAAACTTTCAGCACTTGTACCGAAAAAATATTTTAAAACTTTTTCGGTCTAATACAGGGTGACTATTAAGTATGGGTCCGTCGTAAAAGAGCTGCCACGTGGCTCAGAATTAATTAAATATTGTCATATTTTCACACAGTATATTATAACCATATAGGAACAAAATTCACTTAACGCTTTGGGTATGAGTCGACCACAGCACGCAGGTAGTTGCGCTTTGGGTATGAGTCGACCACAGCACGCAGGTAGTTTCAAGATCTTTTCATGCCTTCTGAAGAGCCAACTTCAAAGCTGCCAAACTAAAGTAATTTTTGTCGAGACCTTTCTCGTCATCTCTCTCCAAACGGCAAAGTTCATCGGGTTCAGATCTGGCCAGGGTTCCGGTTTTACCGGCCGCCGGCCGCCTGCGGCCAAATGATATCGATCACGCGGCCAGACCGTAGTGTCTTTGTTTTTCAGATTTTAGTAGCTATAACATCAAATAAATCATGTTCCCACGTTTTTCTAAAATTTGGCCGGCGGCCGGGATACTTGCGGCCACGGCCGGCTGCGGCCGGGACACTCGCGCCCAGGCCGGCCGCGGCCGGCCGCGGCCGGCTTCAGGCTGCCGGTTGGCCGCAAATAAAATTTTGGCCAGAATGTGAATCAAACATATCAGGATACCGTTTATGAACACCTCACTTAATTCGACAGCTTTTTGGGTCAACTTTTATACTTTTTTATTTTTCGATTTTTAAAAGTCAATTTTTTTGACTTGTCAGGAATTTCACTTGTTTTCT
>OZ022254.1:4143906-4148906 GCA_963978915.1 Caenorhabditis parvicauda
TACAAAAGCGCTCGAGGAGGATTCGGGGGACGTGGTCAAAGAGTCTTACTGCAGTTGTGGGACACTGCTGGACAAGAAAGGTTGGGTACTGCTGTGGGGCGAATTGTAAAAGGCACCCTGGCGGACCGGCACCTCGGCACCATCAAGTCTGCCATGATGGGAGTGGTGCCGCGAACAGTGGTGCCACTTTTTGCGATTTGGCACCACTGTTCGGTGAGAGTGGTGCCGTGGTGCCAAACTGAAAAAGGCACCCCGGCGGACCAGCACCTCGGCACCACTGCGTCCTCGGCACTAGGCATGGGCATATTGCCAAATTTTTTTTTTGAAATTCGAAATTTTTTTGTGAATTCGATTCAGAATCTGAAGTTCGATTCTGACGTCGTCGTCGACTACATCGTCGGTGACGTTGTCGAAAAAAATTTTTTTTTCGAAATTTGAACTTTTTGTGAATTTGATTCAGAATCTGACATTCGATTCTGACGCCATTTTTTTCTTTTGAAAATCGAATTTTTTTTTTGTGATTTCAATTTAGAATCTGAAATTTGAATGTCAGATTCTCAAAAGAATCGAATTTCAGATTCTGAATTGAATTCAAAAAAAATTTTTTTCGACGACGTCACCGACGATGATGTCGACGACGACGTCAGAATCGATCTCACAAAAAAATTCGAGTTTCAAAAAAAATTGGCAATATGCCCATGCCTAGTGCTGAAGACGCAGTGGTGCCGAGGTGCCGGTCCGCCGGGGTGCCTTTTTCAGTTTGGCACCACGGCACCACTCTCACCGAACAGTGGTGCCAAATCGCAAAAAGTGGCACCACTGTTCGCGGCACCACTCCCATCATGGCAGACTTGATGGTGCCGAGGTGCCGGTCCGCCAGGGTGCCTTTTACAATTTGCCTGAAAGGTGAAGAATTTGCTCCAAAACTTTTGGCGGACCGGCATTGGACCGTAAATGGGCGACAGATAGACTGTGGATGGGCGACAGATCTCCCGGACGACTGTCGCCATCTACGGTCCCATGCCGGTCCACAACAAGTTTTGGAGAGTAGTATGTAATAGTGAAAGTTAGCTTTGAGATTGGGAAGAAAAAAGGGAAGCTTTTTGAGTTCTGACGAGTTTTATCTCTACACACTTGCAGCAGTGAATTGTCAATAATGATATGGCAATATCCCAATCGTGAAACATAAAATTAAAATTCAGATTCCGTAGCTTGACCACAGCGTTCTTTCGCGACGCCATGGGGTTCATCTTGATTTTTGACATCAGCAACGAACAGTCCTTCCTGAATATTCGCGATTGGTTGTCGCAATTGAAAGTGAGTCTTGATTATCTAAAAATTAAAAAAAAAAGTCCCTGGTGTTGTGGTTGCGTCGCTAGTCTATCGCCCAGACGACCCGTGATCGATCCCCATCATTTTTTTTGTTTTTTCCCCGAATCATTACAATCACCCAGGTTCACGCGTACTGCGAAGCACCGGACATCATCATATGCGGTAACAAGAGTGACCTGGAGAACCGGAGACAAGTCAGCACAGCTAGAGCCAAGCAGCTTGCGGATCAGCTCGGGTGAGTTACCTCAAACTTGTGGGTAATTAAACCGGTTTTTTTATGAACACACCTGGTGTGTGGACCTGTGACAGTCACTCTTCTATTTTTTATTTTACGCGTGTCGGTAAAATTTTTGTGAATATCTTTGATGACGTCATAAATTTGGAAAGAAATCGCTTCTGAATTTTTGTTTCCTGCGACGGATTCGCAGTTTTGCTGGAACCCACAGCGAAAACGGCACAGAAACAGCGGGGTCGCGGCAAGTTCCTGCCGCGCGGTAGAATCGGGATGGTCGCGGAAGGATGTACGGCGGTAAATTCAGGCCGCGGGTTGCAAAATTTGAAGCTCTGGGCCACGATTACAAATTGCTTGACCTCCACGAAGGTTCTCGGAACCATTGGGTTAATTAGATGAACGCAAACGCAATTTCAGCCTTCCATACTTCGAAACGTCTGCATGTACTGCATCGGGAGTGGAAAAGTCCGTCGACTGCCTGCTGGACCTCGTGATGCAAAGAATTCAACAGAGCGTCGAAACTTCGGGTCTCCCACTCTCAGGTCGGCCATTAGTACTAATGATAGTGAAAACTTCACACTCGCTTCGCTCACGCACATAGCTTCCTCTACCTGTAAAAAAGTCTGACCTCCGTAAATCGGGTACTTAGTACTGTAGCAGTTTCGCATTGAAATACAAGAACGATTTACGTAATGAGCCTTTAATTTCAGAATGGAATGAAAATAAAAAATAATTTAAATCCACAAAGATCTAATGGTTCGTTGCGAGAACAGTACTCTTACAGTACGCATATAGTTTCACACTAGCTTTGCTCATTAGATGTATAATTATAGTTTCACACTTGCTTCGCTCGTGTTAGAGTGAAGCATGACGGCCCGTTTATAGAAACTTCAAACCACTATGTAGGAAAAGTCTTTAACTGTTTCATGAAAACTTCGATTCTTGGACGGTATAATTGTCAGCTGATGATAGGTTTAGGGTTCACATAGCTCGAGCTCCCTCTACCTGTAAAAAAGTCTGACCTCCGTAAATCGGGAAAATTAATTTCAGAATGGACTGAAAATAAAAAATAATTTAAATTCACAAAGATCTAACTGTTCGTTGCGAGAGTCCCGACACTACCGTACTCATTCTACAAGAACGCGACTGGCGCGCGTTTGAAATCGGTCAGACTTTTTGCTAGATGTGTGCTCACGCCATGCGCAAAACAGTACTCTTACAGTACACATATAATTATAGGGTTTAGCGTGAAGCTTATACTATCGCGCGTTGCACATAGCTTCCTTTACCTGTAAAAAAAATCTGGCCTCCGTAAATCGGTTACTTAGTACTGTAGCAGTTTCGCCTTGAAACACAGGAACGATTAAGTGATGCGCCTTTAATTTCAATGGACTTAAAGTAAAAATCATATTATTAATTGACAAATCCTCCGCCCACTTTGCCCCGCCCCCTTTTTCGTGAGGCAAATTTTTGGGTGAAGCTTTTTGGTTTTGGTTGTGGGGAGGGGGGGAGGTAGGGGTTGTGCAAAAGTGCCCAGAGTGGAGATACGAACCCGCGACGAGCGCGTGAAAGTTGTCTGCTTTAATTAAACCAATCGGCCACCGCTGCACAAAATTTTGTGGCGACAGTTCGCGTGAGTAGTCATGTCTGTGGAGGTCAGAGTGTGTTATTGCATTGGTTCTAACAACACTAGCATTAGTTACGGTCACATTCGGATTGGAGAGAGAGTGTGTGTGGGAAAAAAGGCCCCGAGCGTAGCGAGGCCAAGCGTGCTTGTAATAATTTAAATCCACAAAGATCTAACTGTTCGCTGTGAGAGTCTCGACCCTAAGTTAGGCCTACTGTACTCATTCTGCAAAATTGAGATTAGAGCGCGTTTGAACACGGCCATGCTTCTAGCGATATGTATGTGCGTTGCGGTACTGAGTTCCAAAGTTTTTTCTTTCAACATTCACAAACTTGTTTTTTTTTTCAGAATGCCGCGGAGTGAGTCTCGACAACGAAGCCCCACAATCATCATCGTACTGTGCTAACTGCTGACTTTTCTGTGATTACCGTACCCAAACCCTTAGGCTTAGGGTCCTTTCCCTCTCCCATCGCCCTTGCTGAATTGAGTCATCATCTATCCTACTGTTAATGCTCAAGGATGTTCTTCCTACGCTTTCCTGAAACAAGATCTCTCTCCATCACCCTTCTAATCTATAGACATATCCCTTTGAAATGAACGATTTTGATCTGTCTTACTGTACTTGAATGGGTAGGTCAAAAAATGTTTGATAAACATTTTGAATTTCCGCTTCGAAATAAGCTTTCAAAATAAACAAGGTGAAAAAAATTAGCAGAAAAAAGAATGAGGTAAATGCGCTCCTTGGTGAGTCAACAAAGCGGTTGCGATGCGTCTATATCGAGTCGGCTTCTGGATCCAACCTGACTTTTTCTGGATCCAACCTGGTTTTTTCTAAATACAACCTGATTTATTCTGGATCCAACCAATTTTTTACTGGATCCAACCTGATTTTTCTGGATATAACCTGATTTTTACTGGATGCAACCTGGTTTTTCTAGATCCAGACAGATTTTTACTGGATCCAATTTTTTTGCTGGATCCAACCTGATTTTTTCAAGATCCAACCGGATTTTTTCTAGTTCCAACCTGATTTTTCTGGATCTAACCTGATTTTCCTGGATATAGCTCGTTGTTTTTTCAGATCCAACTTTTTTTCTGGATCCAATTCAAATTGTCTTCTATGAGAAAGAGGAATAAACTTTCTCGCCGTCATGATTCCATTCAGGATACCGCTTTCACTGACGTGTCTCGTATATACAAACGGTACTTTTACCCTGCTTCTTCCATCAACACACCCACACAATGTGATGTTTATGATCAATTGGTTTTTCTTCTTGTTTGACTTCTTCTTCTTCTACATGAAAACCTGCCCTAAATTACTTTCATTTACTCGAGTACTTTGATGCTTTCTCCTCAGAGAGGCCCCTGTTTTCACACACACACAAGAATCGGTCTTTGTCTTCCTCGGTGGGCGGAGCCTATCGCCGCGCTCTCTTGCCATCGCACTGTAGTCTGACGGTTGGCATAAACCATGACTGCAGAACTCTTTTTGGTCCTGCTGCTCGTTCCATTCTCCACACAGAAATCACTACTGTCAACTAGTAGTCCATCCGTGAGTTGAAATTTCCATTTTGTCGAATCCAAAATTGGTCGGTTTAACGATTTTTCCAACAAGAGGAAGTACAAAACACTTTGAAAAATCCCAATGCTGATTACAACTATGCGAAATTAAGTTCATGAAGAAAAAGATCACCTTTCGAACAGAACATAGCGGTCCAAAGTTTTTTGTTTCGTTCATAAAATTTGTCAAACTCGACTTTGTGTATTTTTGATATGATACGTTCCAAATTTTACTGTTTGTTCGAAACC
>OZ022254.1:4151406-4175906 GCA_963978915.1 Caenorhabditis parvicauda
CACATGCTCTGCTTGGAACACCTAACACGGAGCTACTCGAGAATTGTCCTCTTTTGCGCTTTTGTCGAAAGGAGTTCCTGTCTGTCCCGAAATGATAAGAGAGGGGTTTTAACTTTTAGCTACTTCTCTCTGTCTCTCTCTCTCAGTCTCTCTCTCTCTCTCTCTCTCTTCTAATCTCTCTCTCTCTCTCTCTTTCTCTCACATCTAGCTACTTGAACTATGTATTTCCGAACCCTTTCACTGTACAACGATTAAATAGGGATTACCCTGGTGTTCTGTTTTCAATGTCGACAACTCGCTTGTAGAGAACAAGAAATAATGAACTTTTTGATCTACCATTTGAGAAAAAAGCTGTTTCTTGTGAAATTGCCCCGATAACTATTGAATTTTATACATGCAGCGAGGAAAAATCAAAATTTCGTGCCCATCATTTTGGGACGCTTGCAAAAGTCGTTTCCTTCGCATAATCATATCTCTGGAAGCAAATGACCAACTGTTGCTGTTTAAAAATTAAAATGATCCTGAATATTTTTAGATTACCGTATCCGAAATTCGAGAAGATTCGTGGAAAATAAAGAGTGTTATGACCATGAGAAATTGTTGTTTTATGATTACAAAATCCTAAGATTCGTAGGAAATTGAAAGTTTTATGCTGATAATAGTTATCATGCTTATTATTTCGGGACTTACTTTAGTTTTACTTGTAAAATGATTCAGAAATCGTCAAACGCGATGAAGAGCCGATCTGCGAGCACCAGGGACCCGGCGCACTGAACAATATCTCTTGGAAGTCATCCGGCGATCAAATCCACTTCACTCTGCAGCAAAACGCCAGGAAAGGACGTCATTGGAGTGTCGTTGGTGTTGGTGAGAGTATGGACAACATCGACAGTCTCATCATCTTCGCCGATAACGGAAATGTCAAACAACAGGCCATGTATTCCAACAAGGGGTATGGACAACCAAGAATCAACCCTGACCTAGCTTCTGTTTTCCATGAAGAGGTGAATTTTTTTAATTTCAAACTTTTTAAAAATTAAGATTGAGCTTAATGATGTGTCATGTAGCCTAAGCCCGTGTGTCTAAGCTTCAGTGACTGTGTCTAACGCGTTACACCGTGAGCACTATTGCCTCAGCCCTAGTGTCTTAGCCCTAGTGCCTGAGTCTTAGTGTCTAAGCCCTAGTGACTTAACTTTGCCTAAGCCTTAGTAACTATGATTGAAGCGTTAGACCTCGAGCCCTAATGCCTGATCCCTAGTGCCTAAGCCACTATGACTAAGCCTCAGTGACTATGTCTAACGCGTTAGATCGTAAGCACTAGTGCCTGAGCCCTAGTGTCTAAGCCCTAGTGCCTGAGTCTTAGTGTCTGAGCCCTAGTGACTTAACTTTGCCTAAGCCTTAGTAACTATGATTGAAGCGTTAGACCTCAAGCCCCATTGCCTGATCCCTAGTGCCTAAGCCACTATTACTATGCCTCAGTGACTATGTCTAACGCGTTAGACCGTAAGCACTATTGCCTCAGCCCTAGTGTCTAAGCCCTAGTGCCTGAGTCCTAGTGTCTAAGCCCTAGTGCCTCAGCCCAAGTGTCTAATCTAAGCCCTAGTGACTTAACTTTGCCTAAGCCTTAGTAACTATGATTGAAGCGTTAGACCTCAAGCCCTAATGCCTAATCCCTAGTGCCTAACTTGGGAATGGTAACCACTGTCCGAAAATCTGTGATGTCAGAGTGGGTTCTAGGGTTTTCGACTATGCTGAAAATGATAGAACCGGTTTCAAAAAGTGCTTTCTCGACCTTGTTTTAGAGTTATAACCCAAAAACTATGTAAAAAGAGAGTTTTGAGTGTTTGAGACATCTTTTACACCTCTAAGTACCCCTTTTCATACATTGGAGCGAATAAACATTCTCTGACTTTAAACCGCTCTTATTTTCGCCTTTTGGACAGAAAAATTTAATTCGGAATATTCACTGAAGAAAGCGTATTGAGTGCTGAAAAATCTATAACACGTACACAAAACCGAGCAGGGGCCATCAGTGATATGTTAACACAAAAACTTCGTGTTGCCGGTGGTCAAGTGGTTAAGCCGTTCAACTTTTACTCTTTTCTGTCTTTTTTCACGTTGGTTCGAGTATTTTCTTGACCAAATCATTTTTGCATGTGTGTTTGAAATTTTTTTTTGTTTTTTCTTAAAAATATGGGTCTCTGTAATTGTTATATATTACAAATAATCGTCAAATGTTATCTTTAGTTCTCATTATTAGACATTCTGACAATAAAAAAGTGTTAAAAGATAAACTAGGCGAAAGTTTCGACGATTACATCATGAAGATGAGTACTGGGTAAAAGCAAAAGAGGATGAGTCAAGAAAATACTCGAACCAACGTGAAAAAAGACAAAAAAGAGTAAAAGTTGAACGGCTTAACCACTTGACCACCGGCAACACAAAATTTTTGTGTTAACATATCACTGATGAACCCTGCTCGGTTTTGTGTACGTGTTATGGACTTTTCAGCACTCAATACGCTTTCTTCAGTGAATATTCCGAATTAAATTTATCTGTCCAAAAGGCAAAAATTAGAGCGGTTTAACGTCAGAGAATGTTTATTCGCTCCAATGTATGAAAAGGGGTACTTTAGAGGTGTAAAAGATGTCCCAAACACTCAAAACTCTCTTTTTACATAGTTTTTGGGTGATAACTCTAAAACGAGGTCGAGAAAGCACTTTTTGAAACCGGTTCTATCATTTTCAGCATAGTCGAAAACCCTAGAACCCACTCTGACATCACAGATTCTCGGACAGTGGTTACCATTCCCAAGTAAGCACTATGACTAAGCCTCAGTGACTATGTCTAACGCTTTAAACCCTAAACCCTAGTGACTAAACTGTACCTTAGCCCCTGTAACTATGATGAAAGCGTTAGACCTCAAGCCCTAGTGTCTAAGCCTCAGTGCCCAAGACCCTAAACCCTATGTCGACGTCTTTAGCTTTAGGAACTAAAAAGTACATAGAAATTATGAACTTTTTCTTCTACCTAAAGCTTAGAGACTTGCTCGCCTTATAAGAGAGATAAAGTGAACTACTATGGAAGTCTAATTTTGAGACAAATTTCTGAAAATAAGTGTAGAAACCGAATTAACTAATGTCAAAGAGAAAATAATCAAAATCTTTTTTTTTTAAAAAGACATCCTGGAAATTGAAGCATCTTCCAGAAAAACGAAGTAAACGACGGCAAGGTCGTGATCGATTTCTCCATCGAAAAATCTTTCTTCACTGAGCGTATGGACGCTCAAGGTTGTGTACCTCTACAAGTTGGCATCCTAGCTGGGACTTACAAGCCTAAATTCATAGTGAACAAGCATGATGTAAGTTATATTCTTTAGTTTGTATCCGAGAAATTATGGCGGGATGATAGAGGATGCTCGGTCTAAATTCCTAACTTAATTCTTAAATATTAACTTTTTTTAAATTTGTTGCCCTCTTCAATTTTTTACCTTTATAGACCACGCATTACGGTATAAATTTTAATTTAAAACTTGAAAGATCCTACTTTTTTCTAGTTTTTGACATAAAAATTGTAAAAGAGAAAAAAACTGTTCAGAGAGTTCCAAACGCTCTTCTCGTATGTGGTATCGAGCGGTGCGGAGCTTCCGATCCAGAACCAACAACGTCCGCCACAGTAGAATCGACGACGATTACGACCACGACACTGGAACCTACGACAGTCACGTCCACGACTCTGGTGACGACGACCACAGAAGTCGTCGAGGTTGTGGAAGGTTCCGGCGGAAATCTCGATGAGGCGAAGATCTCTAACGCTTTACCAAAGACGCTGGAAGCCGAAGATGAACTATTGACGTCTCCTATGGAGAATGTTACTTCAGGTATGATTACTGTAACTTTTAGATACTGTAATTTTTGGGTACAGTAACTTTGAGACAACTGTAACTTTTAGGTGCTGTAGCTTTGAGAAAACTGTAAATTTTAGGTACTGTAACTTTGAGACAACTGTAACTTTTAGGTAATGTAACTTTGAGACAACTGTAACTTTGAGATACTTCAACTTTTAGATACTGTAACTTTTGGGTACTGTAACTTTGAGACAACTGTAACTTTTAGGTACTGTAACTTCGAGGCACTGTAACTTTGAGATACTTCAACTTTTAAATACTGTAACTTTTGGGTACTGTAACTTTGAGATACTTCAACTTTTTAATACTGTAACTTTTGGGTACTGTAACTTTGAGACAACTGTAACTTTTAGGTACTGTAACTTTGAGAAAACTGTAAATTTTAGGTACTGTAACTTTGAGAAAACTGTAAATTTTAGGTACTGTAACTTTGAGGTACTTCAACTTTTAGGTACTTCTACTTTTAGGTACTGTATCTTTAAGATACTGTAACAAACTTGCCCTAAACTTCAAATTCAGCTTCTCCAGTCCCAGTATCGATTCCCGTCATAGACAATGAAACTCGACCAAATGTGACAGAAATCCCGAAAAAAGGTAATTTTTAGTAGGGAAACGGATAACCAAAGAAATATTGTACAGCTGCGGGTTGTTAGATGAACTAGGCAGAGTAGATGAAGATTTCATTGTTTTTTCTTATTTTTCACGAAATTCGTCTCAAAAACATAAATCTTTTTAATGCTAGGTGAAATTTTGTTCAACGTCGTGTAATTTTCATTCCGTCCGCCCGTTTTCGCCGCGTGCGGCGTTTTAGTACCGCGCGGCAAGAAACCGCCGCCAGTAAGCTGTCTCTGTGTCGTATTTGCTATTAACAAAAACTAATCGTTGACACTTCGATGTCGAATCAAAGACACTCTCCATACACTGATGTTTGACGACAATTTGTTGAGAGAGAAAGAGAGAAAGAGAAAGAGAAAGAGAAAGAGAAAGAGAAAGAGAGAGAGAGAGAGAGAGAGAGAGAGAGAGAGAGAGAGAGAGAGAGAGAGAAAAGAAAGAGAGAGAGAGAGAGAGAGAGAGAGAGAGAGAGAGAGAGAGAGAGAGAGAGAGAGAGAGAGAGAAAGAAAGAAAGAAAGAGAGAGAGAGAGAGAGAGAGAGAGAGAGAGAAAGAAAGAAAGAAAGAGAGAGAGAGAGAGAGAGAGAGAGAGAGAGAGAGAGAGAGAGAGAGAGAGAGAGAGTATACAAGTTTTGTACCCTTTCTCTCTCTTTATCACGACATTTTAAAGACTCTTTCTGAAAAAACACCGGAGAAAATTGTGCTTTGTTTGCTTTTGTTTTTTTTTGAGAGAGAGAGAAGCAAAAAGAAGTAAAAAGATTAAAGGAAGTGTCGTGAAGCTAAAAACCCGCGGACAAAATGTCGACAAATGCCATACATTATGAAATTTATACCTCAAATTCAGGCTGCGGAGTTTCCCACGAAGACTTGGAGATCTGCGAATCGTACTTCAGTGAGTACCTCGGGAAGGTTTCGGACTGGTCTGACCGTCATAAGATGCCCGTCACCGCACACATGTGGAAGGCGTGCACTCTTCTCTCTCAGGTCCAACATGTCCCCACCATGTGCTGCACGGTTTTCAGAAACACGTGTGCTACTTTTTTGGATTGATGACGTCACCAATCGTGATGATTTTTGTACTATACATGAACATTATTGTAGTTTGAGGTCAGGAAAGTGCGCAACCACCTTTTCCTGACACTAAAAAGTCCCCAACCCCGTTAGGAGAAATATTTATTTGACATTCCATGTATGCTGATTTTTTCACAATAAAAAATGAGTTTGATAAAAATGTTAGGTCTCTTCACAATGTATTACTGGTTCACTAAACTAGTTAAGGACCCTAAGGTTCCATCGAACTGAAAAAATAAGAAATAGTATCAATAAATCCATCACACAGAGCCTATAATTAGAAGGATACAAGCTTAGAGAACGCCTTCTTGAATTTCAAACAAGTTGTCGACATAAGAATTTTAATACTAAGTGTGAGTTTTCGGCATTCGCCTTAAAATTAGACTTCAACAGTAGTTCACTCAATTCCTGTGATGAAGCCTGAGAAAAATCGGATTCTTATTGCTCGATCAGTCTCAGACATTTAGGGTTTAAGCTTTAGGAAGAGGTAGAAATCATAATTTTACTCATTTTCTATTTCCTAAGGCTTGCGCACCGAGGTTTGAGGTCTAACGCTTAGACACTAGGGCTTAGGATCTAATGGTTAGGTTCTAGGACCTAGGATCTAACGTTTAGGCATTAAGACATTGGGTTCAGGCATTAGGGTTTAGGCACTAGGTCTTAGGAATTAGGGCTTAGGCACTAACATGTAGTTGCCACCAGGACACACTAAAATTGTGCATTCTGACAGGTCTCTAAGGTTTTCGAATGTGCTGAAGATGATAAAACTGCTCTCAAAAGTTGCGGAACAAGCCTGGTTTTCGAGTTATGACCGATACCAGTTTAACATGTAAATTACGAAGAAAAGTGGACATCTATCGATTTATGATGGTATCCATATATCAACTTTGCCTCGATCCACAAAAAATGTGTTTCGGTCGCCTAGTGGTTAAGACTTAAGACTTCCATTTTTGGTTTCGAGAGTTCGAATCCCACTCGCTACATTCTGTTTTGCTTTTTTTCACGATTATAATTGTTTTTTTTTTGTAGTTCTAACCAATCAATGTATAAGCATTTCTCAACCATCTGGAATGAAATTGCACTTCATTATGCGACGAAGTACTATTATAGTTGGACAATGTCGTCCTTCTTCAGCAAATCACCCACATGGGTCAACTTGTCACTAAACAATGAAATCTGCATTTTTTCCATCGATTATAATTACCTGGGTTCGGATTGAGTACTACTGTGAGTATGGCTGATTCAAGTATGGTATCCTGTTCAACAGTAAGAGGGTTCTACTCGTATACCAGTATATCCTTGAAAAAACATCGATGTTGCTACTCACGAGTTTCGAGAACAATCATATCAATGAGTGACTGTAATTATCGAAAAAGTAAACAATCATCATGAAAAAAGCAAAACAGAACGGAACGAGTGGGATTCGAACCCTCGAAACCAAAAGCGAAACTCGTAAGTCTTAACCACTAGGCGACCGAACACACATTTTTGTGAATGGAGGCAAAGTTGATATATGGATACCATCATAAATCGATAGATGTCCACTTTTCTTTGTAATTTACATGTTAAACTGGTGTCGGTCATAACTCGAAACCCAGGCTTGTTCCGCAACTTTTGAGAGCAGTTTTATCATCTTCAGCACATTCGAAAACCTTATAGACCTGTCAGAATTCACAATTTTAGTGTGTCCTGGTGGCAATCCCATGTAAGACTTAGAATCAAACGCTAAGGAAACTGGCTTAAGATACTAAGGCTCAGGCACCAGGATGAATGTATTAGGGCTTAGGATCTAACTATTAGGCACTAGAGCTTAGGATCTAAAACCCTTGGCACTAGGGCTTAGGGTCTAAAACCCTTGGCACTAGGGCTTAGGGTCTAAAGGTTAGGCTCTAGGAACTAGGATCTAACATTTAGTCATTAGGACTTAGGCACTAGGTCTTATGAATTAGGGCTTAAGATATTAAGGCTCAGGCCCCAGGATGAAGCTTAGGGTCTAACACTTAGGCCCTCCGGCTTACGGTCTAACGATTAGGCACTGGAGTGAGGGTGTTAAGGCTTATGGTCTAACTCCAAGGACCAGGGCTTAGCCACTAGGACTTAAGCATCAGGGCTCGGACACCATGGCCTATAATAAGCCTCACCCACAAACACCATTGCCCACCAAATCGCTCATGCAGTGTCAAGTGAAAAGTCGTTCATTGTCGTGCACTGAGGCGCTAATAATTAGAGTAGAGAGAGAGAGTAAGAGTGCCAGACACATTGGATGCTCTCTGGTCAGCTGCCAAAATGTCTGACCTCTCCATCATCAACATACTCTCTAGCACTGATATTCACAGAGTCTTACTCTCAAAGTTTCCATGTTATTATTTCATATTTACCCGCGAAAAATAAGACGTTCTGAGGGTCAAAAAATACGTAATTTTCATCTCTATTACCGTATCTCATCAAAAATTTTCTTCTTAAGCCGAAAAGAGCACATTTTATTAAAAATTCCATATTATTTTTTACTTAGAAATCTAAACTTGCTCGAGTTTTTTAAAATTATGAATGAATTTTGTAATTTTGATCTTCATTACTTCATCATATTAGGAATTCTTCTTTAAAATCATCCAATTAAATGTTCCAAATGGTTTTTGAACGTCTAGAACTCGAAACTAGCGCGAATTTTGGATACTATTCAAAGACTAGTGCAAAAGTTATAGTACCTATGATTACTGTAACAAGATTACCGTAGCCGACTATCTATGACGTTTTTCAAGTGTAGCAAGTACCTATTGTTATATGAAGCGTTAACGATTTCATGTTGCGATTTAATGATTTAATTAACCTCAAGGACATTTATATGTAGTACATACGTTACTCGGAGAAATCATTTATAACGGTCTGTGAAGTGAGATGTGCCTTCTCTCTCTTTCTCTCTCTCTCTCTCTCTCTCTCTCTCTCTCTCTCTCTCTCTCTCACTCACTCACTCTCTCTCTCTCTCTCTCTCTCTCTCTCTCTCTCTCTCTCTCTCTCTCTCTCTCTCTCTCTCTCTCTCTCTCTCTCTCTCTCTCTCTCTCTCTCTCTCTCTCTCTCTCTCTCTCTCTCTCTCTCTCTCTCTCTCTCTCTCTCTCTCTCTCTCTCTCTCTCTCTCTCTCTCTCTCTGTCTCTCTCTCTCTTTCTCTCTCTCTCTTTCTCTCTCTCTCTCTATCAGTCGATTTTGTAGTTTCGAGCTAATTCTTATCAAGCACAGTTTCACATAGTTTATCTTCACCATCTTTTGTTTGAAATGTCTCAAAAAAGTGTCGTAGGGGATCATTGGATTTTTATACAAAAATTTTCCCACGAACTTGATCATTTCCGAAAATATTTTTGTTTTGTGCAAAGTGCGTGGGAAAGTGAACTGTCTGTGTTTTTTTTGTTATTGCCTGTATAAAAATGGGAGTCGAATCTTACATAGAGTATACTCATATCCATCATAGTATTCAGCATATTTTTCAGCATATCAGCATATTTCTATAATCTTATTTTTTTTCTATCCATAAGGGCTACTTTCTTCGGGACTTGGGTCCGCCCGTGCCCCGGTGCCTTAGAACCTGCCATCTACCCCCTCCCTCTCAAGGGGCCCTTTTTTTCGATTCAAAATCATACGACATCTCTCACAGTCGACTGGTGAAGGATCACCATTTCCTATTACTTCTATTTATACACACAATTCTCTTTTTATCTATTTTCCGATTAACGGAATAAATCTATATTATTATTATTATGTCTAATTTTCGTCGCTGTCGATTTTCAATGTCTAGAGGTCGTAAAACGACCGCTCTGATTTCCATGAATCTCTTGTACTCTGAGGGTGAGAGGGGGAACTTTTGAACACGACCAAATTGAATCCCTCCCTTCCTCTCCCTCTCGTTTTTTCCCGCTGCGCGAAAGTGACTAAATTCTCTCATACAGGAAACATATATGTATTTCAACCAGTCTGTCCATGTCATTTTATTGATTTTTTTGTCTCACTGACCGAACATATGATTCATAATCAACGGGTAATGTCTGTTCACATTGTTTCCATTTCATTTCTCGTCATCCTAGACCATTTGAGTTTGGAATTCTTAGGACCTGCCTGAATCATAGGGATATATTTACAATAATATTCTCTTTCTTTCTACTTTATTTGAACTTTAATTAAAAGAAAAATTTTTTACTCGAAATCTTGGAACAATTAGCGGTTTTTGTAGAAATATTTTTATTTTTTTCCTTTATTCATGATGAACATGTGTTTTTTTCCATCTAGAATGTTAAACTCTTCCTGTAACTAGCTAATTGAGTGAGAAATTTGTCGTTTTTCTATGTTTTTGGACCAAAACACACCACTTTGACTTGTTTTGGTCCACTTTGACTTGTTTTGGTCATGGGAGAAGGTGACTCATCCCTTCCTCTCTACAATCCACCCTCCTTCGCCGATATGGCAAAGAAGAACCTACCACCCGGAGCTACTCAACGCTCCAAACGTCCCCCATCATCGCCCCTCGCAACTGAGGCTAAGAGAATCGACCTCGACCAACCTCGTCGTATTTCTACTGACTATGTGACTATGGAGCTGAACCTGACGTCTGCTATCAAGGCTGCCGAAGAAGTTGCTGACCCGATAGTGATTGAAACCCTGAACCAGTTAAATGCCTTTGTGAGGGTTCTTGTCTCTGATATTAAGCTAGTCAGCGAGGAAAACCTCGCATTGCGTGCAGAACTGGTCAAGGCCAAATCACTCAATGTGCAAACAAGGTATGAAATCAAGAAAACGGTTGCAGAGCAGTTCAAGAAACTTCCTAAGGAGGCTTCTCTTTGCAAGGAGTTAGTCGAAACAGCTGATCGCCCACGCTGCCTCGTATTTGAGGATTTCCCTCTGGGAGTATCTTCTAAATCTAAAAGCATTCCAGAATTAGATCTGCAGTCCGTCAGCTCCGTCTGCAAGATGCTGAAAGTCGACGTACTTCCAACAACAGCATTCAGAATGGGACCTGGAAGGCGAAACCGTCCACCCCTGCTCAAAGTAGTCTTCGCGTCTTCTAAAGCGGCAGACGCAGTCTACACTGCGTCAAAGGTTAGAAATGTTTTCCAGGGGACTCCCTATCCTAAACTTTTCGTCAGAAGGTCCCAGTCCAAAGAGACTCGGGATAGGTTGGCAGCGGAAAAGAAACGACGTTTCGAGGAAGCTCGCTATAACTCCTTTAAGACGTTTCTCCAGACTTCTGGAAAACTGACTGGTGTTACCAAGCTGAGAGACGTCTCCGTGTCAGATCCCTCTGTTGCTAACCCACTTCTCCACTCTGAGGATGACGACATGAACCAGGGAAACTGATTACTTCTTTGCAACTGAATTATAAACCTGCTGACAACAAAATTGAAATGAGTTTTCCTGGTTCACAGTGTACATCGAATATTCAGCATACTCCAGTGGTCGGTCAAAAAGCGGGTGGTCAAAATTCCAAGTACCCGCTCGCGCTTTTATTTAACGCACGATCTCTACTTGCAAATAAATTAGCTTTAATTCAAGAATTGAAAACCAATAAATATGCAATGATTTTTGTCACTGAGACATGGCTGAAAGATTCGTTCACCAGTGCTAATATTGTTGACGAAACTACCGGCTATGTTCTCATTCGACAGGATCGGGTACATAAAAAAGGCGGTGGCATTGCCATCTTCCTTTCCAATAAACTCAAGTACCACCTAGTTGTCAGTATTTCTCGCCCTGACTCTTGTGAGCTATTGGCCGTTGATATTTACAACGATAACTGTACAACTCATAGGTACATACTTGTTTACAGACCCCCTTCCTGCAAATTGCACGGTAATACCACAATGATTGAATATCTTAGTGACCTCGTTGCCACAAACTCCCCATGCTGTGTTCTTGGTGATTTCAACTATCCAGGAATCAGCTGGGGCTCTTTGTCTTCTATTTCCAACCTTGAAACTGACTTCCTCTCGTTTGTCGGAAGTCACTCTCTCAAACAGACTGTACGCGTACCCACTCGAGGTAGTAATATCCTAGACATTATTCTAGATAATGGTAGCCTGACATCCAACGTCACCATTGCCGAACCTATCGGCTCGTCCGATCACTCCTCTGTAGTTTTCTGTCTCTCGAGCCAAGACGATGACGAGGAGGAAGTCTGGACACGGTCCTATCGTGATCTTGATGTCTCTCGGGTAAACTGTATTCTCTCCAGAATAAACTGGATCAGTTTATTCGATCAATCTATCGACGCAAATCACTGCTATGAGATCTTTATCAGAGTCATGATCGACCTGTTCAACGATCATGTCCCGCTCGTTAAAGTCTCAACTCGTACTGGTTACCTCCCACAATACCTCACAAACATGCGCGACCATCGAGCCTACCTTTGGCACAGGTTCACGCATTCTCGTTCCGAAAATGATCACCAGAAATTTCTTAGCTACACAAGGATCTACAAAAAGGCCTTATCATACTATAATAAGTATGTCGAGCACAAGTCATTATCCAGGTCTCGCCCCAAAGAATTCTATCGTTTCATATCGAATCGAATCCACGGCCGAAAACCCATCCCAGCCTTCACTGATAGCTCTGGTCATACAGCTGTCAGTGATCTTGAGAAAGCTGAAGCTCTTTCAGTCTTTTTTGCGAGAAGTTTCAGTAATTCCACAAACACTTCGCCAATCACAATACCCCACAACACAGCCAACATGCCATGGTTTCTTGAAGAAGAGGTGTCCAAAGCCCTGGCCAAGGCTACCCCTTCCCGCAGCCTCACATCAGATGAGGTTGAATTCAAATTCTGTCGTCTCTTCATACCGTTAATTGTTTCCCCACTCTCTCACATCTATAATCTATCTATCATGCACGGTAAAGTCCCACTACGTTGGACTCACTCCATCATCATACCGGTACCCAAAACAGCAACTCCAACAGCAATAACTGACTTTAGGCCCATCAGCCTTACTTCGGTGTTCTGTCGAACTTTTGAGAGACTTTTACTTCCTCATATAACAGCCCATCTAACCGTCAACAATCTCATCCCATCGGAGCAGCATGGTTTTCGGGCCAAGCGCTCAACTGAGACCCAGATGGTTGAAGTAGTTAATGACTGGTCTTTATCCCTTGATTCGGGAACACAAGTTGACGTAGTGTACTTTGATTTCTGCAAGGCGTTCGACAAAGTCGATCATAACCTCCTCTTTCAGGTTCTTCAGAATGCCAGAATAAATAAAAATATCTTTGTTTGGCTAACCGGGTATCTCACTGGTCGTACATTCAGGGTTAAAGTAGGTAACTCGCTTTCTTCCTTCAAAACTGCTACCAGCGGAGTCCCTCAAGGTGGAGTCCTCTCCCCTACACTCTTCTCCATCTTTTCCGCTAGTTTAGTCAAATGCACAGCGAGTACACCCGTTGTCTGTAAACTCTTTGCCGATGACTTGAAAATCTATCATCCTATCTCTTCTAAATCGGATTCTGAAAAAATCCAGTTAGTTATCGATCGCATACTACAATGGTCTTTAGATTGGAATCTTCCTCTCTCCGAAAAAAAAACACAACACATAACTATTGGTAAGATGAAACATGACATAACCTATCGTATTGGATCTTCTCTCATTCCAAGATCTGAATCGGTCCGAGACTTAGGGTTTCATATAACACCCCAGCTCGATTTTTCCACCCACTGGAAGAACTACGTTAGAAAGGCGAAATATGCAACCTTCACAATTTTCAGATCCTTTTCCACAAATCGAGCTAATTTGTTAATGAGCCTTTATAAGACGTACGTTAGGCCAATCTTGGAATACGCGACAACAGTATGCGCACCGCACCTTCTCAAAGATAGCCGTATGATTGAGTCGGTCCAACGTGATTTCACGCGCAAAATCTACTATAGAATTCACGGACCACGCGAGCTATCTGAACGTTTTCCTTATGAAAAACGCTGCGCCTATCTAAAAATCGATACTCTTTCTCGTCGCAGGCGCTTTGCGGATCTCAAATTCCTGAGAAAATTGTTACTTAAAAAAATTGACATTGCAGCTGAAAATTTATTCAAGGTGGTAAATTCTCGAACTAGAGGTGGACACTTGAAGCTAAACTGTTCCGTGCCAAAAAAGAACGTCCGGGCAAAATCCTTTGTGCCCAGGGTGCTGAAGGATCATGACAGGCTCTTCAAGAATCGTTCCCTCAGCGACTTCCACTTGGTACTACGCAATGCCAAATTCGACTAAATATTGCCCCCCTTATTCAGTATACACATTCCCACCCAGTCGACTCATACAAATTCACCTTAACTAGTAGTCAATAATCTTATTTTTTTCTATCCTTAAGGGCTACTTTCTTCGGGACTTGGGTCCGCCCGTGCCCCGGTGCCTTAGAACCTGCCATCTACCCCCTCCCCCTCAAGGGGCCCTTTTTTTTTCTATTCAAAATCATACGACATCTCTCACAGTCGACTGGTGAAGGATCACCATTTCCTATTACTTCTATTTATACACGCTATTCTCTTTTTATCTATTTTTCCGATTAACGGAATAAATCTATATTATTATTATTACATGATTTCCCCCTCTTTCTTCGTTTTTTTTCTTCCAAACATCTGGAATCGATCGTCTATAATCCCTTTCAAGTGGCCTGTACCATGCAAACTATCAAAAAGTTTAAGAATGCCTCCTCTGATGTCTGCACCCTCCATGACTCTCGTCAAAACTGGCTTGAACTTACCTCCCTCAACCGCAATTATGTGTGTGTATTTCCACTTCGGGGCATTAACACCTGCTTGTTCATTTTGTCGGCTATATAGTCCGATCTGACAAGGAAAAGCATGCCGGGAACTGATAGTACTTGGATCAGCTCCTCCCCTCCCCCGCATAACGTAACATTGCACGCATTCCCACAAAACATTAGTGTTGATTCATCCCAAACGGAAATCAATAAACGAGGGAAATGGATAGAAATCGTTGGTGTTTTTCTTCGTTCTCAACCCTCACCCTTCCCTCTATCTCTCCAACCCTTATCAGCTTTAACCCTTCTTGTGTTCTGCTTAATATTAACATTCACACTTGATTTATCGCTTGCTTTAACGTTTTAACAGAAGAAATTCATTCCAAGCATAGGTAGATCAGAAATTTACTGTAGGCTCCACTATTTTTATCCCGCTTTTTCCAAACATCCAAATCACCTTTTTTCATGTTTAAGTTAACATTTAAGCTAACCCAAACCTAGCCTAAGCCTAAGAAAGAGGTGTTTATGGTCTTTCACAATTTGAAAAACAGGATGTGGGATACTTTTTTAATAATGGAGAAATCTCCTCAACTTTTTTTTCTGTCTTCAATTTTATAACTCTCCTGTTCAATTGATATATTCCTTTTCTGATTCGTAGTTGAAATCGAAGTACCAGAGAAGTTTTCTGCCGATAACCTTTTGACAGCACAATCTCTCTTTTCCTTATTTATGTCGTTTTTCCCTCTATTCGAGATAACACTTATCATCAAGAACAGTAGCTTGGAATCACAAGACGTCTGTACCAAAGTCTCTAATCACAAAAAACACTGCCATCAAGGCTAAATTCGTGAATATCAGTCGAGATGTTTCTTATCGCAGTTTACCACAGTTTATCTTTACCGTAGTTTGTTTGACAAGCGGCGTAGGCTTACTGTAAAATGTTTTTTGATACAAAAATGTTCCCACGGTCTACAAAATTCTGGAAAAATATTTATTGATGCTCAAAATTGGCGGAGAGATAAAGTGCTCCAGTTGTTATTTTCTGTGAAAAATATGAAATAGGATGACTGTAGAATATATTTTGATACAAAAATTTTCCCCACGGTCCACAAAATTTTCGAAAATATTTTTGTTTTGATGCTCACAAAGGGCGTGTCTTTAAAAACTCCAAGCCGAAGCCTAAAGCTTATGCCTCATGCCTAAGCCTTAATGCTCCAGTTAACCTAAAGCTAATGCCTAAAACCCCTAAACGCCTAAGCCTAAAAGCCTATTCCTATCCTAACATGAAATCACTGGCACCGATAGTGGTGTCAGTGGTGCCATTCACTGAATCCAACACGAACTACGCCTTAATTGCTCAAAATCTCGCTGAGTTCATTACAAAAGAGCGAAAAATTGAAAATTATTGCTGTCCCACTGCATGACGCATGATTTTTTGCCGCTTTATTTACTTTACTCTACAAACAGAACTGAAATACATATTTCCTATATCCATACTCCGGTAAAAATATCCACAAATCCTCTTCGGCTCCATTTTTGTAAACATTTAGCCGAAATTTCATACCATATTTTTTTAATTTTTAAAATTGTTGCCGAAAAAATGCGAATAACATCTTGTCCGATACTCTACCAATATTTTCATCGAAACGTGTTGAGTCTTCAATTTAGCTTCGAATCTCCCTCCCTCCCTCTCTCTCTCTCTCTCTCTCTCTCTCTCTCTCTCTCTCTCTCTCTCTCTCTCTCTCTCTCTCTCTCTCTCTCTCGCTCTCGCTCTCTCTCTCTCTCTCTTCTCTCTCTCTCTCTCTCTCTCTCTCTCTCTCTCTCTCTCTCTCTCTCTCTCTCTCTCTCTCTCTCTAATTTGTTTGAAAAATAAAAAGAGGCGAATGTTTACTGTATTTTCATACAAAAAAAGCGGTTCACCAAACCCCAGACCCCACACAAATCAATGAAACGAAAAAGTTATCTCCATCTCCTTGATAACACTTTATTACCGCGGAAAAAAACATCCAAGAGATTATAATTCAGATAATAACTACTTATAAGTTGTTCTACTGTTTCACTCTCGTCGTCATAGAGACCACATCTTAACCCGCTTTGAAAGGCAAAAGTATCAGTGCGAAGGTATCGATCTGACCTTTTCCATCCACTTTTGCCATTTCCCGATTGTTTTGTTGGAAAAGCAAACAGATCACCACACTTCGAGCTCTGTGAGTTGAAAAGCGACAAAGTTCAGGTAAACATCGACAAAAAATTAGACCCATTTGAGTGGACTCACCTGAGTTTTACCCGTCTGGCATGGATTTACGAGGATTAACCTGGGATACCTGGAAAAATTGGAGATTTCCCGATTTCACATGGATCGACAAATCTGGACTTTGTCTATTTTCAATTTCCAGAGGGGATCGAACTCGCTTCTTTCACTCCACAAACCTAGCCGATCCCAGTTACACCATTTAACGCATCTGTTTCTATCGTTACCTGCTAACATCGTCATAGGCTCACATATCTTCCTCTACCTGTAAAAAAGTCTGACCTCCGTAAATCGGTTACTTAGTTACCGTAGCAGTTTCGCCTTGAAATACAAAAACGATTTACGTAATGAGCCTTTAATTTCAATGGACTGAAAGTAAGAATAATAATTTAAATCCACAAAGATCTAACTGTTCGTTGTGAGAGTCCCGACTCATACCGTACTCATTTTACAAAAATGCGACTGCCGCGAGTTTGAAATCGGTCAGACTTTTTGCTAGATATGTGGCTAGCTGTAGAAAGTATTTTGTCACAAAAATTTTCCCACGGTCTACAAAATTTTCAAAAATATTTTTGTTTTGGTGCTCAAAATGGCAGGGAGGTAAAATGTTCGAGTTGTTTTTTCTGCAAACATCGTCATAGGCTTGCTGTAGAAAGTACTTCGGTGCAAAAATTTTCCCACGGTCTACAATATTTTCGAAAATATTTTTGTTTTGGTGCTCAAAATGGGTGGGGGAAGCGCCGAGCTTTTAAAGCTGAGAAAACGAAAAATAGAACTACTGCTCACTAAATCCATCATACAGAGCCTATAATTAGAAAGGTAACACCAACGTTCTTCCATCACTAACACTACTATTCAGCTCTTCTGTCTTGAAGAAGCTTTTAAAACTGATTCACCGCATCTAATTATGTTTTTGCGCTATTGTTGGTTCCTACCGAAGCGTTTGAAACTTATTCACTATGAATGCAAACAAGAAGTCAACAGCTTAGAGGGCAAAAATTCTACTTTCGACGGCAAATTGTAAAAGGCACCCTGGCGGACCGGCACCTCGGCACCATCAATTCCGCCATGATGGGAGTGGTGCCGTGAACAGTGGTGCCACTTTTCGCAATTTGGCACCACTGTTCGGTGAGAGTGGTGCCGTGGTGCCAAACTGAAAAACGCACCCTGGCGGATCGGCACCTCGGCACCACTGCGTCCTCGGCACTAGGCATGGGCATATTGCCAATTTTTTTCGAAATTCGAATTTTTTGTGAATTTGATTCAGAATCTGACATTTGATTCTGACATCATTGTCGACGACATCGTCGGTGACGTTGTCAAAAAATTTTTTTTTTGAAAATCAAATTTTTTGTGATTTCAATTTAGAATCTGAAATTTGAATGTCAGATTCTCAAAAGAATCGAATTTCAGATTCTGAATTGAATTCACAAAAAAAAATTGGCAATATGCCCATGCCTAGTACCGAGGACGCAGTGGTGCCGAGGTGCCGGTCCGCCGGGGTGCCTTTTCAGTTTGGCACCACGGCACCACTCTCACCGAACAGTGGTGCCAAATCGCAAAAAGTGGCACCACTGTTCGCGGCACCACTCCCATCATGGCAGACTTGATGGTGCCAAGGTGCCGGTTCGCCAGGGTGCCTTTTACAATTTGCCACTTTCGACCAGAAAATTTCCAATGTATGAAATAAAATTGCTTCCATGCAACTCTGGTAGGTAGCCTAATAACTATTTTCCCTTCAGTTCTTGTAAGAAATCGCTTTTTGTCAGTCTTCACTCAGATACTCTTTAATTTTCTTCACCTCCTTGTGCTCATAGAAGCTTCTGCTGCTGACGAATATAACTTCTTCCAGACATGGAGGGTGATAACCTCATGTCGTCAGACCCCGAAGCGAAACCCAGGACCGGCACCCAATCCAGCCGATTGGTCCAGTCAAGTGAGTTCCCACAGTTTATCAAGATCGACGGGGCGGAGCCAAATTTTTCTTTTGCAAGTAAGCTCGTCCCGCCCCCGACACGCCCACTTTTGGAATGGCCAAAATTGATGCGTTGTGGGAAAAACGGATAAATTTTCAGAGAACAAATCCCGTGAGTTTCTGTCAGCTCTACCGGCCATCCCATCCCTCGGTAACATCTTCACACGCATCGGAAGGACCGTCGGTAACAACCCCAAGTTCTTCATCGTATCTACGTTCATCGTTGTTGGCCTTGCATGTGAGTTGATTATAACAACTTTGCACATGAGTCGCATACGTTCTAGTAGCAACCGGCAATGCCATGAGCATAAAATAATAATGGATTGGGAAAAAAACCGCTCTGAAAACCAGTTTCAAATGCTGCTTCGCACACCGAGCTGAAGGTGATCGTTATCGACTAGACGCGTTGCACGCAAATTATATTGAACAAAATTCGCTATAGAGCATGTTCGCACATTAATATTTTTTCACACATATCTTCCTCTACCTGTAAAAAAGTTTGACCTCCGTAAATCGGTTACTTAGTTACCGTAGCAGTTTCGCTTTGAAATACATGAACAATTAAGTAATGCGCCTTCAATTTCAATGGACTGAAAGTAAGAATAATAATTTAAATCCACAAAGATCTAACTGTTCGTTGTGAGAGTCCCGACTCTACCGTACTCATTTTACAAAAATGCGACTGCCGCGAGTTTGAAATCGGTTAGACTTTTTGCTAGATATGTGTTTCATCCTTTTCTCCTATTTTTCTCAAGTTAAAAAGCGATTTTTTTCGACGATTGCTATTGAAAAATTGCAAATCATGTAACTTTCTTTCGTAACTAGCTTTTTATCATGAATTAAAAAAAAACGTCAGTGAAAAAAGTTTTTCAACTACAGTAACTGTAATTTGATCTACGGCGATGCAGGATTTACGAAGGGGCGGGGTTTATGCTCGCTGCTTATTGGTCGCCTCCCCTCGCTGCTTCATCCGACACTTTTCTACTGCTCTTAGCGCGTGTGCTCCAATCATTATTGTAGGCAATTTTCAGTCGAAACTTTTGATAAACTTTTCAGATGAAATTTTTCCTCTATTCAAATTATTTTCCTCTTTTTGTATGGTTAAAGTGACCTGTCAAATGATCTTCTCAGAAAGTTTCATTCGGAGTTCCGGAAATTTTATCTCCCGATAGACCACAATCTCCCTTCTCCTTATTTATGTCGTTCTTATTTTCTTTCGACTCAAGATAACCCTTATCAACACCGAACAGTGGCATCAAATCACGAAAAAAGTGGCTATAGAACAGAGTTTGACGATCACTTGATCATAGGGGCGGGAGCCCATGTTCATGAGACGAAAAACCGACGATCCTTCCGATGCATGTGAAGATGTTACCGAGGGATGGAATGGCCGGCACATATCTAGCAAAAAGTAACCGATTTCAAACGCGCGCCACTCGCGTTTTTGTAAAATGAGTACGGTAGGGTTGGGACTCTCGCAACGAACCGTTAGATCTTTGTGGGTTTAAATTATTTTTTATTTTCAGTAAATCGTAAATCTTTTTTTTTCTCACAACCTATCGATTTTGGTCATTCCAAAAGGAGGCAACGAGGATGGTCGGTCAAAAATCGCTTTCTTACAAAATCATCTAGGGCCTAACTACATTAATACTATTTATCTCCTCGAAATAAGAAACAGAAAATTTTTTATTCAATAAGGACAATGGAATAAAGGGTGAAATTACCAACAGGCGGAAAAACGGTCAAAATTGAATTTATTGATTTTTGAAACTCCGCCCCTCGATGTTGCTGATTTTGATACACTGTGCTAGACAAAATGAAACCAATCCTAAATCCTCAGGCTATGGACTGGTCGGTCTGAAGCTTCGTGACAACGTTCGTGACGGTTACACCCCAACAACGTCGCGAGCTCGTCACGAGAACAACAAGTTGAGAGAGTTTCTCGGTTCTGAAGGCGATCCGGTGATGACCACGATTCTTCTGACCGCCAAAGACAATGGAACCATGAGTAGGATTGAGTATTTGGACGAAACTGTGTTGGTGAGTGGAGAGAGAGAGAGAGGGGAGAGAGAGAGAGAAGAGAGAGAGAAAAAGAGAGAGAGATAGTGGGAGAGAGAGAAAGAAGGAGAAAGAAAGAAAGAGAGAGAGAGAGAGAGAGAGAGAGAGAGAGAGAGAGAGAGAGAGACAGAGAGAGAGAGAGAGAGAGACAGAGAGAGAGAGACAGAGAGAGAGAGGAGAGAGAGAGAGAGGGTGGGAGAGAGAGAGAGAGAGAGAGAGAGAGAGAGAGAGAGAGAGAGGGTGGGAGAGAGAGAGAGAGATAGAGAAAATAAAATAAAAATTCAGCAATGGGAAATAATTTCCAAACAAGTCACAGTTGAAATTTCTCCTGACGAAAAATTGAGCTACAAAAACTTCTGTGGCCACTACTGCCAAGCAAATGACGTCGTCAGAATGTACAAGGTTAGTTCAAGAACAACACTCCAATTGACATTGACTGTCTTCAGAACGAATACGCAAAACGACTGAGTAGCCGGAGGCCGACCGCAAGGCTAGACTATCCTATAGCTAACCTGAACGGACTGAAAATTCACTTGGAACGTAGTTTCTTCGGTGTCGCGACCAATGAAAGCTCCAAGACGCCTACCAACTTGGAAGATGTTAAGGTAAGTAAGAGAGCTACTCTACAGCTTATGCCCAGTACACACTGTTGATCATGGCTAAGTGGATACAGTTCGTTCCAACCCTTGTGCTGCGAAGTTAAGCCTTCGCTTTGTTCAGCTTCAGCTCCTTGTTCTTGGTTGTTAGAAAGTTGTTTTTTCGAATACGGTATGAGCTAATATTCAGCTACACTAAAACGATGCATCATTTTTCCGGTCATTCCGTCCTGCAACGCGAGCTTCTACAGTATGCGGTAAATATTTCGGAAGATAATTTTCTTGACAGCTTTCACTAGGGCTGGAGTTAGAACTGTGATGGAAAACCCACTCATAGGTTTCACACGAAGTGTATCAAGCTTTTTAAACAGTTCCGATGTTTCCCGGACTTTGCATCGAGGAACGTAGGCCTACCCTAGGGTCGGGACTCTCACAACGAACAGTTAGATCTTTGTGGATTTAAATTATTATTCTTACTTTCAGTCCATTGAAATTAAAGGCGCATTACTTAATCGTTCTTGTGTTTCAAGGCGAAACTGCTACAGTAATAAGTAACCGATTTACGGAGGTCAGACTTTTTTACAGGTAAAGGAAGATATGTGTTTTGTCCTATTTTTCTCATCTTAACAAGCGAATTTGTTTTGCCAATTGCTGTTGAAAAATTGCAAACTATGTAAGTTTCCTTCGTAACTAGCTTTTTGTCATAGATTTTGAAAAAAAAATGTCAGAGAAAAAAGGTTTTTAAACTACAGTAACTGTAATTTGATCTACGGCGATGCAGGATTTACGAAGGGGCGGGGTTTCTGCTCACTGCTTATTGGTCGACACCCCTCGCTGCTTGATCCGACACTTTTCTACTGCGCGGTGTGCCTTATCCGCGTTGAGTTATACCAGTTCCTATCGCCCAACTCCACTTTTCAGCTCATCACACTCACGGTCATGTCAGAAGTCAAATCGTTCGAAGACATTGAGAAACTCGGCCAGTGGGAGTTGGTTCTGGAACGTTTCTGCAGAAAGTACACGGCGAAGGAAGACAACATACTCGATATGCAGGTAGGGGTATTTTCTCTAACTGTCTATTCCTCTTCTTCTTATAATCTCTAGCTTAGAGGGGTTTTCATGCCTCCTGCTCGTAGCTTTACTCTAACACTCCCTGACGTCGATCGTCTCTCCGTCTTGGCGCTATCTAACTCCGACGCATAAACAGCTAGATGTGCTTTATACAATACAGACAAAGAACGGTACATGCAGCTTAGCAACTTGAACTTTTCATAACTGCTTCAAAATTTCAAAAACAGAAATCTGAATTCTTTTTTCAAGTAGCGAAGCTTTATGTACTGTTCTCCAATTTTTCCGGGCGGTCCACACTTTAGAACTGCAGTCAACTATTTTTCCCTTCAAACTTACCATTCACACTTTTTACTCCATTTTCAGGTGATATCAGCAGAAATCGTAGATCTGGAGATGAACAAAGACGCGCAGAAGGTGAAGCCGTTCTTCATCTCCGGCGCCCTCATCATGATCATCTTTGTGTTGTCCAGCGTCTCACTTTCCGCCTATCTTCTCGGGTACTTTGGCCCCCGAGTTCTGATCGTCGCCGCTTCGTGTGCCGTGGTTCCGGCGATGAGTATCGCGGCAACGTTTGGTCTCAACAATATCGCAGGGTATAGGACGAACTCTCCTATGATGATCATGCCGTTCTTGATCATGGGAATAGGTGAGGGAGAGAAAAAAAGAGAGAGAGAGGGAGAGAGAGAGAGGAGAGAGAGACTGAGAGACTGAGAGACTGAGAGACTGAGAGACTGAGAGACTGAGAGAATGAGAGAGAGGGAGGGAAAGAGAGAAAAAGACAGTGAGAGAGAAGAGAGAGAGAAAGAGAGACTGGGAGAAAAAACTTTTTTTTTCGTAAGAACTACATTTATGCTAACTTTTTGTCGTAGGTCCTAATAGAATTTCGTGAAGCATGATGTCGAAAAATAAAAATAAAGTTCAGGAGTCAACGATGCGTTCCTAGTGGAGCACGGATGGGTCGGCTCGTCACACTCGCTCAGCGTTGCAGAACGTCTCGCCCGTGTGCTCAAAGGTACTGGACCATCCATCACGGCGACCACAATGACCAACGTCATCACCTTTATCATCTCAGCTGTCACGCCGACCGAAGAAATTGCCATTTTCTCGAAGGCGTGCGCGGTTGCACTCGCCTTGTCTTACATCTTCACTCTGACGTTGATCTGTCCACTCATGGTTCTTCTGCTGAAGAAACCGACCCATAAGCCGTCGAATATTTCTTGGGTGAGTTGGAGAGAGAGAGAGAGAGAGAGAGAGAGAGAGAGAGAGAGAGAGCTTGCGAGACTGAGAGAGGGAGAGAGGCAAAGAAAGACTGTGAGAGAGAAGTGAGAGAAAAAGAGGGAGAGATAGAGACAAGTGAGACACATTGAGAGAAAAAGAGAAAGAGAGAGAGACGAAGAAAAACTTCAGCTTCAAAAAATTGTCCCAGTCTATGTCAAAATCATCAGCAGCAAGATCACTTTCACGATTCTCTTGATCGGAGGTAATGAAGTCGATATAGACAATCTAAGCAAACCAACTTTCAGCTTGTGTCTACTGGTTCTTCGCAATCAAAGGAGTTCTGTCACTTCAAGCAAAACTAGACACGGCGAAAATCCTCCCATTAGATTCGCCCATCAGAAAGCCCAACAGGATGATTGAAGAAGATAGGTTGGATAGTTATATCATTACGGCTAACACCAAAGGGAAATGAGCTTTGTACACTGCTTAGCATAGTGTATCACTATTGTCCATTCCAGAAGTGGGGTCGTGTCATGGGCGGGGCGACCAAAAATGGTCGGTAGAAAATCGATTACTTGCCATTTTTTAAAAAAAATTCTGGATACACTTTGTTCAGTACACGTGGTAAAAACTTCTCCGGTCTGGACAATGAATGATTTTTCTTGTGATAGGTAGAGATATTCTGAATACCAGTGGTAGTTACCGGGCTGGGTATTCTGAATGAACAGCTCAGGTCACTTCTGTTCTATGGAAAATTCGTACAGAGAGCCCTGATTGAAGCGAAAATAAACATGAAGTCATTACTGACTCACAAAGGACTCATACAAAAGCTCGGAGAATCTATGCTACCCTGAGTGGTTTTTATTCATTTGCAAATATGGTGAAGACAATGGAACTACTTCTCAAAACTTGCTGCACATAAATCAGAAGTTATGGAAAAAAAACAGAAATCACATGCAATTTTCAAAAAAAAAGTGAGATCTGTACTCTAGAAACGAAATACCTCTGATATAAGTGT